>CM053753.1:22435077-22519690 GCA_028658305.1 Pachyuromys duprasi | reverse complement strand
AGCCACTGAGTTCATGTCAGAGACAGTCCCTGTTCCCCTTACTAGGGAACCCAGTTGGACACTGAGCTGCCATGGGATACATCTGTGCAGGAGCTCTAGGTTATCTTTATGCATGGTCCTTGGTTGGAGTATCTTGCTGACCTGAATGAAATGCCCCAGACAACATGTGTGTCCCTGATTGAATCACATAAGCTGTCCTCTGACTTCCACACATACGCCGTGACACACACACGCACACAATAAATAATGATTTTTAGAGGAACTAATCATAAATATTCACATGTACTTAATAAAATAAGGTCTTTCATAGAGTTAGTAGAGCACAAACTTAAATACAACTATGTGTCTAGTACAAAATATGGCTTTGAATGCCAACTCTGTGCCAGGTATCTTGGAGAGTGAGAGAGAGTCTGATATGAGCAAGACATGTATTCTTGCCTCCTGCAGAAATCTGAGCAACTAGATGGGTGGATCCCTGCAAGGTTGTACTATGGCAATAAAAATTAACTCACATCAAGCCCTCCGCATAAGGCTGCTCTTTGAGTCAGGCTGTGAGAATATTTTGAGACAGTATTCATATAGTTCTAACTAACCAAAGTACCTTTTTTTCCCCAATGTGGTCCTCTGATTTGCACTGTAAACAAGTACTGTGACTCCAGTTTGAAAGGTTTCATTTTTCCCATGTTTGTTTGTTTGTTTGTTTTGTTTTTTATATGCTGTTTTTCTGGAGAATGGTCTCAGTGTTTTGGAATGATTCAGGAGGTACCCAAATCCTGATCCCTGATAAGCACAGTATAAATAGGGAAATAAACATATGTGTCTGGAACATTTCAGTGACTGCTTCAGTAAGCCATTGAACACTGTGATGCAGATTTTTAATAAAATTGCTGAATTCTTATGAGTAATTTGAGAGTGTTTCATCACTTGGTAATTGAGTTCTTCTGAAATAAGAAATAGTTTTTCTTTCTGTCCTAATTAGGATGAATAGGATAAAACTATAACTTCTTTAGACAGACATCAAGAACAATAAAAGTGGCTAAAAAAATAATAGGCTTCTCTAGCTTCCATAAGTAACTTGCAGAGTATCTTTAAGGTCAGATAATTGGTACTTATAGTATCTGGGCACTTAATAACACAGTTTAGCCAAAATAGCGAGGGGATGCTGGTAATCATGCTGGTTTTTGATAAGCTGCTAAGAAACATTTCCCTAAGTGGTTCAGATTCAGCTGCATGTAGGTAATAATTACCTGCTGCCTTTCAGAGAATTCAAGCCTCAGCACAATGATAATCTGACTTCACTCAAGGACTTTCTTAGCTTGAAGGCCCAACAGTCTTTGGACCTAAGAAAGATGATCTAAATGTCAGTCAACCTATCACCTTATAGAGTTATCATTTTTGTATATGTGGTGAGAACATTTAATATCTACTCTCTTGGCAAATTTTAAGTATATAATATATCAATTTTACTTAACATACCATACATAAACTTTCTAGAACATATTTGTTTTATAAGTAACACTTTATATACATTGACTGACCCAGTCACACAAACACCTCCATTTTCTGTTTTATTTGATCAAGTCTTTTAGGTTTTGCATGTAAGTGAAATAGTACAGTTCTCACCATTTATATCTGGCTTATTTCATTTAGCATAACGTCCTGTAGATTAACTGTACTGTTGCAAATACTCAGACTTCCTTGATTGTTATAAGTATTTCACAATGTATATATGTGGCAGGCATCCCATGTACAGCCTAAATTCGCATAATTTTAATTTTTCAGATATACTTCAGATAGGCACCCATAAATAAGAAAGTGGCAGGCTGTAATTTAGAGATGCTTAAAATGTTCTCATTTGGTTGCCAGCTGTCCACATGAGGGACACGTGCAACTGAGCTCCTTGGTTAGGACATTTCTGGGGACTTTCTACAAACACATAGTCATCAGAATGATATCTTGGAATTTTAATTTACTTGTATGGGTGCTATTTACGTACACATAGAGTATGTTTTGGATAATTAAGAGAAATTGGTTTTCATCCTTAACATGAGTCATTGTGTCCTGTTAAAAATCCCCTAACTCATGTAAAGTTAAACCGGAGACTTTGAAACTCAAATGGATTTTGGTCCCAAGGACATTGTTGGTTTTAAATGGTTAACAGAGAAGCTGACTGCCATCTTTGAGAGTTCCAGTGACCAAAAACCTTGTGCACTAAGCTGGACAGTGGCATTCTGCCTGATGTTACTATAGTGAGGTTCTCCCAACCTGTGTTGAAGTAACTATTTAGATGCAGGCACTGGAACAAATTCTGTCTTGGCAGTTTGTCTCTGAGATCAGGGTAGTATTTGCTCCTTGTGTGACCAAACATGTTTGGAAAGTATTCTTTCTGGAGCATATCAGGAAAGCGGACTTTCAGAAGCAAGGAATCAGTTCTCTCAGAGTACACTGAGTGCTGAATGCCTCTGTTTTATAAGTAAAACTATTGAATATGCTGGGCATGGTGGTGTAGGTCTTTGATCCCAGTACTCAGGAGGCAGAGACAGGTGGACCTCTTTGAGCCAGCCTGCCCTATATACAGGACATCCACGGCTATACAGAGAGACCCTGTTTTAGAGAAATTGAATATGAGTATTTTCATATAGTTTAATGAAATAACAAAGGTCTGTGAAACAAGTCTGTAGAGGGCATATTAAGGAAGTGAGAATTCTCTTGCTCAATACACTGTGGATGTCTTTTGAACGGCATCCTTGAGGAACCCGGCAATGGCTTGATAAGGAGCAACAGGTCAGATGTTAGGGATGTGGTTACAAGTTTTCATATGAAAGAGGGGGAAGGGCAGAAGTAATGAGGGGAGCCATGCAAACTGAAGCAGCAGACTGATGGGCACTCTGGTAATTTCATTGACCTATATGAGGTTGCTAGGATGACTAAAGCATAGAAGCCACTTAGAATAGGCTCTGGAGCACAGTGAGTTTCCATAAACAATAGATGAAAAAAATCTGAAAATGGATCTGGTGGCATGCTGATAAATGTTTAACCACTTGCCTTTGAAGGGACAGGGAGCATTGTGTCTGATTTGTAGGACTTGCAGCCTACATCACATCTGTGGTGTGATGACTCCCATCACTGCTGACTGTAGCAGTCAGAGTGATGCCTCTGAACCCAGAATTGGGAAGATTGACTCCTGAGCTGCTGAGCCCCAATTTCAGAAAGTACTGAGTGGTGTGTGTAATTTTGGAGGTCTGTCCAGTCCTAACATTGCATCTTGACATATTCATGTCAAGTCACCTTGGCCAAAGCAGCTGAAAGCTTGCTAAGAGTTTCATGGTGTTAATATGAGGAATATTATGAGAAATGATTGTCAGGTCCTGGAATATGGGTTTTACTCTGGGGAATTTCAAGACTTGTATCTGTAGCTAACAGCCACTTGGCATTTGAGACAGGAGGCTAGGAGTGCATTTTGATTCATTTCTGAGTGAGGGTGGCCTTGTGGGAGGAACTGAGGGGCATGAGCAACTGTTAGAGATGGGGAAGGATATTTTTGTTAGCAGAAAGAAAGTAGGTAGTTTTCTGTCTTCTTTTTTTCTTCTTTTTTTTCCTTCAGAGAGTTTGAGTAGGCAAAGTGTTGGGGAAAGAAGTTGAGAATAGTCCAGGATTCCATGTGATGGAGGAGAGTAGAAATGAGGACAAAGCTGCTGCTAACCTGTTGAGTGGAGGTGGTTCTTGGAGGGAGAACCAATAAAGAAAGACTATTGGGTATTGCTGTTTACTGACTGTGCTGGCCCAGGTGCTAGGTTATGTGAATATATTGTAGTCTTTGTCTCTTACAATGACGTTGAAAGATTCACATTCATTCACTGGGTTGCTCAATTTGAAAACATAGGGATCACTCTGGATGTTCCTTGTACCCACTGCATCTGATACACAACTAAGACCCTACCATTATAATTCTGTGTTAGTTTTCTGCTACTGTGACATAACAGTACATCAACTTCAGGAGTAGAGATTTATTTTGTTCGTGATTTCATTGCAGGTTGGTTGGCATCATTGCTTTGGTCCTGTGGTAAGGCAGAGTATCATTACTGTGCTGGAGTAAGGTTGCTCTCCTCGTAGTGGCTAGGAAGAAGTGTGCTAGGGCACAGGCATGCCCAAGGTATGGTCCACAAGGACACACCCTAGAAGATGCAGTCTCATTGAACATGTTCTGCCTTTCAAGTGTCTACCACCTTCCAAAACCTCAGGCAGTTATGAACCTATCGATGCATTAATTTATTGAAGTGATCAGAGCTCACATGAGCCAATCACTTTCTCAAAGCATCATTTCTGGACATTGTGGTATTGGAGAGCAAACGTTGGACACATCAGCCTTTGGGAGACATTTCAGATCTGAACCACAACAAACTCGACTTCGAAGCCAAAGCCATCCAAGTCCTCTCTTTCTCTGTTTCTAACCCATCATCTTACCTGCTGTTCAGGTCCCGGTTTTTCACACGTTCTCTACTGGGCAGAGGGAGCAAGGCTTTTTACAAGTGCACGCTGTATCATGTAACTCTTGGGTTTGATTGACTTTGATGGCTCTGTTGTCTTTAGAGTGAGATCAGGATTCTTCTTCATTATCTAACCTGTGCTTTCTATACTGCTCCTCAGCCCTCCAAGGGGCAGAAGCTTTTCAAACTTCCGTTCTATTCCTTTGCCTTTTCTCTCTGCCTGGGTTCTGTCTCATCACTGAGTCTTAGTGTGTATGCTGTCTGTTAAGAGAATCCCTCTCAGACCTTTAATGGGGATATATCTTCTTTCCTGTCCCCTTTTATTTTTCTTTTAGAATCTCCTATTTAGTTTTTAATTTTCCCCCTTTTTTTCATCTGCCTTGCTCAATAAATCACTGGAAATGCCACAGCTTTCTTATTTACCATTGTTTCTTCAGTCTTTGGCACAGTGTTTGCCATATAGAAGATACTTAATGAATCCATTGCATAAATAAATGGAGCCATAATCCAAAGTCATCTGAACATTATGCTTTTCTCTCTTATGTCTTGTGCATTTCAGTTTACTCTCGTCTCAGCCACTGCTGCCTCAGTGGTACTGGATATAGGAGTGACAGTGGTCTCTGATGTCTTTGTAATTTGGTTCTCTCATTCATTTGTTAAATCCCCACTATGACTCTCCTTCTTTCTTTAGCTTCAGTTCACATTTCTAGTACCAACTAGGCATCTTCTGACTGAGCTTCAGTTTCCTTGGACATGGCTGGCGTATTTATCACATCTACTTTTCCCATTGTCTTTCTCATTACGGACAGTACTCTTGTGTACTTACTTGTCTAATTCAGAAACCTGTGCAGTCTCCACATGGGCTTTTCCCTGTTTTCAAATAAATTACATAAACCAATCAGTTGGAATTTCTACATGTTTTCTGATTTAGGACCCCCTTTTTTCTCTTCTTGCCTTCTCTGCTTAGCTCAGACTATAATCTTGTCTAGCCTGCCACTGTAGGGGCCTTCTCAGTAGGGCTTTCTGTTTAGGGTTGGGCCAGCTCCATTATCCCTTGGTATCCATTTAAAATACCTGTCTGCCTCTGCACATGCTATTTACCCCACCTGCAGCCCCCCCCCCAATGTTCTGGGAAAGGTCAAATTTTCTAGTGCCTTGTGATAATCGGGGAAGAACATCGTACTAGGTCATACATGGGCAGTGAGAGATTTTCAAGGAACAAGTACAAAGAACAAGACGTGATGTATAACTGGCTCACTCACTGAGAATGCAGCACCTGTGCCTTCTCATTTCTGCATGGGCGCTGGGCACCCAGAGTGGACATGGCTCTCTTTGGCTTGTATCCTTTCTAGAGTATGTGCATGTGTTCTGTTTAGTTCCTAAATGTGTAGTGGTGGTTTGTTGTGATTCCAAAGACATTCAGGGTGATAGGAATTTGATGAATGTTTCTAGATTTGTGATGCCCATTTCTTGGTGTCTGAAGTCCTGTAAGTAGATACAAGGACTTTTTGGAAAGATTGGAAAGTGTCTAGTTGGTTCTCTCACTCTGTACTGTCATCCCCATTGCCAACAATAGTGTGCATTACTTGTTCAGCTCATGGTGATTAAAGAGTAATAGCAGATTGTGGAAGTCAGCTGGTCGGCTTATGACTATTATCGTTTAATTAAAACAGATTTATATTTTAGTTAAAACAGATTGTGGTCAGTAGAGGAATTACTTTATACAACTGTTGAGTGCACACCATTTTCCCCCCTGTTGTTCATGGACACACAGTTGGACTGCATTTCCCAGATGTCCTTGAATGTCTGAGCACATGACTACTTCTAGGCCAATAGAATATGAGCAGAAGTGAACATTGCACTTTCAGAGCTGACCTTTAGAAACCTTGAGTTTGTCTGTCATTCAGGTTCTTTCTTTGATCGTAGGCCTATTCCAAAGTGTAGTTTGGAGAACTGTGACAGAGAGCTGGGCTAAGGGCCCTTCTAGGATGAGGGTTTGTCCTATCCCTGCCAACACTACCAGCTCTGGTCAGCCTGAGGTGACTGGAGCTCCATTTCCAGAGGGGTCCTCTGTTGTTCAGGATCTGCTTTTACAAACATGGTCTTCACAGGCTCTGAGAACACTGTTGTGAAATACGGCCCTGAAGGCTTCAGAGTGTCACGCTGGGGATTAGCCTTGTTGTCCCCAGGGATTCCCATGTGAGTCTGGCTGCCAAAAATCCCTTTCACTGATTTGGAAAGGACATAGGGGTAGAGTCCCATTTATAGGGGTGTGAGAGTAATTTCTAACATATGGCTCATGATTTACTGTCGTGAAGAAACATTTATCTGTGGCTCAGTAGCGAGGCCTCGTCAGACCCAGATGATGAAAGTGTTTATGAGGAACCGACTTGTCAGTTCAATTATTATTTCAAGGGGTTGGCTAACAGGAAAATTATGCCATTGGAGTTGTTAGAAGCTAAACTCCAGCAGACAGCTTGAGTGTTTTTAAAGTAGTTAATTCAGCTTCCCCTATATCTTCCCAATAATTCATTTCAAGAAGTTTTGGTTGTATGTATTACATATACATGTTTATGTATTTATGGAAGAAAGTCTGGCCTGTTCCTTAGGTATGAATTGAAAGCAATCTGCCTGGCCCTGGGATATCACTGCTGTCAGGACCCAATGGGAGGTGGGATAGATTTTAATGTATTTTACATATCCTTGTTCAGGGGCTTTTTACTAATGATCATAGCAGTACTGCTTCCTGGGTTTTCTCAGGATCCCTTTGGGGGGAGAATTGGGCAGTTTTCTTTCTCTGTCCGAGGAGAGCATGATATGTCTTCTACCATGTCACCCGGCTGGTGAACCAAACCTTTTATCTGAGAACCTTCTCCATCCTCTGTTCCTACCCAAGTCACCATCTTTGCTGGCGCAGCAGCTGTCAGGTGGACGAAGCTGCCTCCTGGCAGCGGCAGCAACAGTGTCTGCTGGGAACAGTAAAAGCTGCCTGAAGCCTTGTGCACACATGGAAGCCAACTGCTCTCTCAACACTTTAAACCAGGGACTGGCAGAATACTCCTTTCTGTACAAGGTCAAATTATGTCTACTACCTACCAGTCCTCAGGCCCACCACTGCCCCTTTGGTTTATTCAAGGGACAACATCGTCATGACTTAGGATTGAGCTCTTATGGCCGACTTGTCCATATATTTTATTGTCTCATTTTTCATAAAGAGAATAATATCCATACACATACTCCTGCACATACTCAGAAACTGTGGGTTCAAAGGCAAGAAATTTAGTTGCTTACAGCTCTGGAGACAGAAGTCTGAAATCGAGATGCTGACTGGGCCCGCTGCCTCCAGAATTTCTCGAGAAGAATTTGTTGTCTCCCCTCTCAGCAGTGATGACTTTTGGCGATCCTTGGTGTCCTGGGCTGACAGCTGCACTCCTTCCCACCCTTGTGTCCAGCTCGCACAATCTTCTCTGTGTTTTTCTGGCTGTGACCATTATTCTCGCCTCACCATCAACTTCACACTGTCTCCTCCTTTGATCCACGTGTCTTCTGCCCATTTCAACTCTCACTTTGTCTTCCTCCTTTGACGATGCTAGACGTTTCTGGATTTTGGCCCTACCTGTATAATTCTTTATTGTCTCATTTTGAGATCTTTAATTTAAAAAATATCTAATAAGACATTTTCCAGGTGAGGTCACACTGGCAGCTTCTGACCAAATATCTTTTTTGGGGATAAGGTGGGGAGAAGGGTTCTGTTCTCAATACAGTGGACACATTCCCCCATCTCCTACCCCCTGAATTTAAGTTCTTGTTCCTCAAAAGAACTTTCTATGAGTACTTAGGCTGTGTTGGACCACAGAGACTGTGGTGGCTAAGGCAGATGCTTTATTTTTCTTTAGGGACCTTGTGGCTTGGTGAAAATATAGACACTGAATTAATAAAAGGATTTGACAGTATCTATTGGTTGCCTTATTGCATGGTGTCCCTAGCAGATTACCTGTGAATTTCAATTTGGTGGTATATATAACGGAGATAAAGATAGTAGCCCTCAGACTGGGAAGATGTTTCAGTGAGTGATGTTGGCTATGCAAGCATAAAGATCAGATTTCAGCTTTCCATTTCCCGCATAGAAGATTGGCATGTTTTAGTGCATTTGTAATTCCAGCCTTTGTGGGTAGAGACAGGCAGGTTCTGGGGACTAGCCAGCTAACCATTCTACCCAAAATGGCAAGATTCAGGGAGAGACCCTGTCACAAAAAATAAAATGGAAAGCAACCGAGAAAGACATCTTCATGTTAGCTTTTGGCCTTCATATGTGCCTACACAGGCAAGCATGCCTGTGCACATACACATAAGTACACATATCCTTACACATATTGTACACAAACACACACACACACACACACACACACAAGCATGCACGCACACACAAGAGGCAGGCAGAGAAAGACAGAGAGAGGACAGTGGAGAATGTCAGCACGTTTATACTGTTGAGGGGTTGTAGGGATCTGGGTGCTACATTTTGCTTGTTTCACCTTGGGCCAGCTATGGTGCAGAAGAAATATGCAGCATCTTCTTAGGAAATGGCTTCTACCTTGGGTTAGAAGCATTGTTCCTGACTTATTCCACCCACCTATCCCCTATCTGATCTGGGCCTCACTTCCCTTGTCTTTGTTGGTCTTAGCCTCTTCATCTGCAAACAAAGATAATCCTGGGACCTCATGGAGTTGTGGGTGAGAGTGTGTCAGAGTCAGCAAGAAGAGACTCTGTATGGGCTCCGGTTTAGAGAAGATGATTGGCAATGGGTGACAGGTGCTGTCAGTTTAGCTGCGCACTCTGGGTGTGCTGTGCTGGTGAGGTCAGCAGCCCAGTGAACCTGTGCTCACATGACTGTGGGGAAGCTCATCTAGGTACAGGCCCTGGCTCAGAACTTTATTTCTCTTGATCCTGTACTGGGACCCGAACCCCTGAGTTTGCTCATGGGTGTTTTTTTTTTTTTTCTGCTTCTCATCAATCTGCCCTTTATCCCGGCTATCATAGTACAGTCTTTACCAGAGATGTCCCTCTGTCAGCTCTGCCTGTGTCTGACCTTCATCTGTGCCCCATCACTGCCTATCCTGCCTCCTGCACACTGCACTTTACCAAAGGGCCCTTTTGCCATAATGTGCATCACCTTCTTTCAGGGAATGAGCCTCTATATAAGACGCCCCTCTGTGCTCGTTGATCTCAGTGTGCCCTAACTCTAGACTGTCAGGAGGACATTAGATTTTTGCTTGGTCATACTGTTAAGTAAATTGTTAAGTAGCTAACATTACTGAACTGTGTTGCAGATACACTTTTAGACACAGCTGCCAACTGGCTTGCCTCCTACTAACCATTTCATCCCTACAACTCAGTCTGGCAGGGTCATCTGTCATCCCTTCACACCCGAGGCTGTGAACAGCAGAGGTCCAGTATCTTGCCCCAGGTTTCACAGCAGGTTTACAGCACATCCAGAAGGGGATAAAAATCGCAAAGCCAGCAATTATATCTGTATGTTTCAATGAGGAAGGACCCACCCACTGTTTCCAGAGATGTGAAGATTTTCCCTAAATGCCGTATTGTATTGTGTTTTGGACACAGTCTTCCAAACTCTCTTTCTGTGCAACAGTGATATGTTGTCACGTCTCTCCTGTTAGAAGAGGAACTTCTTGCTTCCTGCCCAAAGTGTCAGGTTCATGCTGAAGAGGAGTCATTTTGAGCCACAGAATTCACTGGTGCTACTTTGCTTAGTTTGCCTGTGCTTGTTACTTGAGCTAGTCCATCGACATAAATTTTCCACCAATATTAATAGAATGAAAAGAGAAACACAGAGTATACCAGAGTTGCACAGAACTTGCTGTAAAAACTGGATGGTCAGGCTTGGAGCAGGCTATGTGTGTTCACCATCTATACTCCGGAGCCCTTAGAGTCACTACCTACATGTATGATGGTTTAAAGACTTAATCTGTGGGATATCATGAGCCCAGTGTTTGAAAGGCATGCTAAAACTAGCATCTTCTCTGGAGAGGTGGGTGGGCCCCACTTGTGTGGGTGAACCATTGATAGTGCGCTGTCTCATGCATGTACAGGCATAACCTTTCTGATACGGGGGCATGTCTGTTGGATGTAGAAGAACATTGGTTCTATCAAGAATGGCGAAAGGTGTGGCATTTTATAAGAAAAGTACCTGGGAGAGAGGGGTTGTTGGTCTGAGGTACACACTTACCGCCTATGCTTGGATGTGGATTGTATGTAATAGTTCATGTCAAGTAATTAGCAAATTCTTAGATGACAAGAGGTATTGAAGAATGTGATCAAAGGAAGGGAAATCAAAGGGATTGGCTTTGATTTACCACAGCTAGGGAGAGAAGTGTTCAGGTAGCAGAGATGTTCTGTGGAGGTGTGGCTAGTCAGCTCTGAACTCTCCCAAGCTTCAGCTAAGTGACCCAAATTGCTGACATGAAGGAGCTCAGTGGGAGTGAGAAGCTGGAGCAGCTTGGTTTTCTTGGTGCCTTCTAGTTCTGTGGGCCCTTACTATTTCACACTGTAAAGATCTGTACAGATGGGTGTTTTAATGACAATCTCTAGCAAAAGGAGAACGGTGTCCTTTCTGTGTAAATGTTACGGTCACCACCACCATCACTTTTTCCTCTGTGTTCTGAAGTGTGGAGTACATCCCTAGCCAGGGGAGTTCTCTGCGTAGAAACTGCTCTCTGCTCTTGTGACATGCTACCATCTGGACTGTGGGGGTGTGCAGGGAACACACTGTTGATTCATTTGCCACCCCCTTCTGGCATCTCTAAAATGGGCCCTCTGGCTAGAGATGGTAAGCAGCTGGGCCCTCCCTCCCTCTCATACCTTCTCAAGTACTGGAGAGAGAAGAAGTCATGAGAAGAAACTGGTGAAGATGCAGACAAGTGGTGTGAAAATGGGGCTGCTTTAAGGATGCCTGGGCAATTTTAGGTCTGTGTTTTAAAATGTGTGCCGCTAGGTGTGGTGCCAAGAAATATGTTCTCAAGTGGTATTGATGGAGCCCTGGGATGCCAAGAGGTACCCTAGAGGTTCTTACAGTAGACCGTGTGTGGGCTCTGATCCCTGGCCTCTACTTCTGACCCTAATGTTGGCACGACCACTGTCTTTCTACTTCCTTCTTCTCTCTGCATAGGTCTTGCTTCCTACAGTTCATTCATTACATGCTGACTGTTTTTGTTTGAATGTTATCCTCTCTTGTAGACCTCTCCTGACTTCCAGATTAAATATATAAGAGGATGATAACAAGGAAAAATAAAGTGCCTAATTGCTGGTACATTCAGGAAGTGGGTCATACATGGATTGAATGGCTCCCAGGCCCATTATTTTCTTTTTCATTTTGGGGGTTCAGTGAGATAGAGGAGTGTGTATAGCAGAGAGAGAGACTCTCCTGGAACTTAATGTAATCCTCCTGCTTTAGGGTCCCAAGTTCTGGAATTACAGCCCTGTGCCATCTGAACCCATGTGCCTGGCATCTCTTGTCAGCATTTTGCATCTCAGCATTTTCTTATTGCTCTGACAGCATATTTGTAACTTTAACGTGTTTTATACTCCTTACTATTTTCTTTACTAAGCAGGATGGCAGTGATGGCAGGAGCCATTCTTGTCTTAATTTCTTCTTGTCCTTAGATCTGTCAATAGTATCTTATATATAGCAGACAATTCATTTATATGAGAGAGGGTGTGTTAGTTACCTTTGCTGTGATAAACCACTACAACCAAAGCAACTTATAAAATAGATTGTTTCATTTGAGACTCATGGTTCTTGAGAATAAGAGTCCATGACCATCTTGGCAGGGAGTATGGCAATGGACAGTAAGGCATGGTCTGGAGCTTTTGAAGCCCCAAAGCCCACCCCAGTGACATACCTTCTCCAACAAGGCCACACCTCTCAATCCTCTCCAAACAGTTCTATCAACTTGAGACTAAACGTTTAAATAGAAGAGCCAATGGGGACATCATCATTTAAACCACCACAAGGGCGAAGGATGGACTGAAGGAGAGAGCGGGGAAAGAATATGAATTTATTTGTTTCATGCCGGATTTTTGTTTGGAGGGAAAATAAAAACAATTCTGAAGAGTTACTCCGCTAAAATAAAAGTCACTAAATAGAACAAAGGGAATAGAAAGTCGTTCTAGTCACTTATTGCTGGTTCAGATCAAGTCTGGTTGTGTACAACCTCTGAGTCATGGAATGCGGCAGGTGCTGATTTTGCCTGACTCAGGGACCCTGGCAACACTTTTACTGGGCAGGTATGCTGGCTCCATGGGCTGTGGGAGCTAAAGCTATGACTCGTATCTGATACCCGTGCCAGAGATGTGCCTTTGGTGACTCTAACGAGAGTTCTGATTGCCTAGAAGCATCCAGCAGACGGTAGGCAGTGGCTGGCAGGAGTGGAAGCAGTGGGCAGCCTTTGCCTTTGCCTCAGGATGCTATAGACTATGTAGCAGGTTTTCTTTTTCTTTGCAGCTCTTTGCTTTCTCTGCCTCAGAGTCAGTTCCTGTGTACAACACTTGTTTAAATCGTCACCCTTTTCTATGTGACTTTTCTTCTTCTGTAGGATTTTCCTTTAGTGCCTTCTATAAACAGCCCTGGCTTTGGCCCCACCTCTCAGGCATAGACATGTGGTATAGAAGTGGACCTAGGACCTAACATATAAAACTATTACTGAGAGCACCTGAATTTGCCATGAGTGGATGGAATAGGACTCATTAGTAAGAAATTCTTTGAGTCAGAAAGCTGCCATTATAACGGAGAATATGACTTGCTTTTATATGTCTATGAACAGGTGTGACATAATCCAGTGTATGGACGTTTCAGAGCAATGTGTTTCAGTTCAATGCAGAAAAAAAATGACCATTAAGGCAATCCCAAGGTCTGTGCAAAATTCAGCACACTGGGTTAGTTTTATATCGCTGCCACAAATTGTACACATTGAACAGTTTGTAAAAACATAAATTTGGCAGCTCCAGGGTGGCTCAGCTGGCTCATCCTTTCTGAGCTTATTAGGACAAAGTCATAGCATTGTCTGGGCTGTGTTCCTTGCAGATATCAGCAGGGTTACAAGCTCATTTAGCCCATTAACCCTTAGAGTCCATTGTCTGGCTCTTACATTTGACTGTGGCGTAAGAATTCTTCTGGAGTTTGAGACCTCTGACTTCCCCAGTTTGTTTTGCTTCAAGCCAGAGTTCACAGATCAAAGGGTCCATAATCTCTTATTAAAGGGCAGTCCAATCTCTTTTTTTTTAATGTTCATAAATATAATTATAAAATATCTTTGCCATATGATATACCACCTTTACATAGGAGATAGGAGAGAGCTATCTTTGACAGGTTGCATTATTCTATTTATTATAATCCCCATTCCCAAGGATTCACTTCCCTCCTCAGTAACCAATAAAATTCACCTCAATTCCAAGATCACCAAAGGCCATCCCATTACAACACCAGCTTAAAGCACAATTTCATCCATTTGTTATCAGTTCGGCAGTCCTACTATATAATATCCACTCTGTGTATGAACTAGGTTCCGGGTGTAATCCAAAGGAAAAGCCCCTGGATATACAGTTCCTCTCTGTCAGTGATCCTCTGAAATATGGCATCTGCTGTCAGCAGATGGCAGCAGGGCAGGAAGAGGGCATCAGTCACAGACATTGCCACTAAATGGGAGCGTTGGAAGGTAAAATGGAGCCACCATTTTGCCATGCAGTATTGAGATCTAGCTGGGAAACCTATAAAATTTCAGGGCTCAGAGAAAATTATCTTTGCTTCCTCATGCTTCACTCAAAGCCTACAGCACCCAGTGTGCCCAAGTGCTCTTCCATCGAAGTTATAGCTAGGCCTACCTTTGCTTATCCCTGATATCAGGTGAGATCAGATGAAGAGGCTGAGAAAGAATAGCTGGCACCGTCCTATGGGAGATCATCAAGAAAGTGATGATATCTGAGAGAGAGAGAGAGAGAGATGGCTAGAAAGTTGTTTTCCTGGGAGCAGGGGTCCAAAGTGGTGTTCATGTTCCTCAGTGATTAGTATAAGCCAGTGCATACCAGGTTTGGAGGGCTATATTTCTGCTCAGTAAGAGGAGGAATGTTGCAAAGCAGTGTGTTTCTGTTCAGTGAAGGTGAAGTCTAGCAGAGGAGTGCAGAAATGGTTCATCATCAGGTCTAGATGTTTGCTACTCATTCTCTCCCATACTCTGCGGTTCAGAGCTGGCAAAGTCTTACAGAGGAACCAAAAACAAACCAAAAACCAGATTAGCTACATTTGAAAATGCTGTGTGTTTGAGGAGCATGAAGAGCTGACAAGAGCAATATAAATCAAGTGTTAATACTTAAAGGTGTGAGTTTAAGTGTCAGACAGAACTTGCTCACTTTCAAGTGTTACTAACTCTAATCTTAGGAATGTCATTTAACTTCCAGAGTGTGATTGTCTGCCCCCTTCCCATGGTGATGGTGGCACTTTCTATAGGGATGTATGCCATTCAAATGGCCCTGGCATAAAGTAAGTGGTGCTTGCTGTTAATTGCTGAAATTAACATGTGTTGTGCTTCCATACTCTAGCTTATCCCTTCTTTACCCTTTAGACAGTCCAGTTCCCTGAGGACTTGGCTAGTGTTTTGTTTGTTGTGTTTACTTTGTCTGATCTGTGTTCCATATCTATTTGTTATTAAAATAAGAATGGCATTATTTCTTCCTGAGATATTGTTAACACAATTCAATAAACAGCTGAGGTATCTGAATTCTGTGAATTTCCATTGTCTCCTAGGGTTTTAATGTATAAAGGACCAAGAAAAATCTATAAGTAGGAAATCTTTAATGAGACTTCAGTAAAATGGATAAGTTCTGCATTAAAACAAATGAAGAGAAATGTATATATACAAAGACAGAGATAGTATGGTGTTGGCCTTCCAGATAACCATTGTTGTGTATGTATGGACACAAAAATTAAATTGTTGTTTTAACAAAATCTCAACCATTAGGCCACAGAGGAAGAGGATGCAGGCAGTCCTGAAGAGACTTGATAGTATGGGATTAGTTGGTAAGGGAGAAGGACTCCCCACTTTTTGAGGACTATGGGACATGGATAGGGAGAAGAGGGAAGGAGAGTGGGACCAGAAGAAGACAAGAGAGGGGACTACGATCAGGATGTAAAGTGAAAAAATTTTAAAAAAAGTCTTGAGAGCCATATGCTGGAGTGAAAACCTGCTAGCTCAGAGAGGCAAAGAAAGCACCCAGCTCACCATCCTCCTCAGAAAGAAAGGAAGAAAGCAAGGAAGGAAGGCCTGAAGGAAGGTTCCTTCCCCAGACTGTCCGCTAAACACCCCCAAAATACCCTCAAAGTGAATGTCCCTCCCTTTTACTTCCTGTGTGTCTCTATCCATCCACCTGACTTCTCTATGTTTTTTTTTTCCCTGTGTTCACTCTCTGCCAACTGGTTGCTTACTCTGCCTCTTGACCTACGGTTGTTTTTATTTAATTCAAGCAGAAAGCTTTTGGATTAAAGGTGTATATTAGGACTAAGCCACACTACAACTGGAAACAGGCTTTTCCGATATACAACCCTATGTTGGGGCTCACAGTGTGATCAAATATCCTGCAACATTGAATTACCAGTCAGTTTACATCATATTTATTATCTCCATGGAAACAGTTTCACAGTCTGTAGAATTTAAGTTTCCTATGTGGGACCTATAAACAAGAATTCCTGGAAAGAAGACATGTCTGCAAAGACTGATTGACTGCCTGGAACTGTGGGGATGGAGAAGTTGTTGCAATGTTGTAAGTCCAGGGTCCAATTGCAGTTTACCTTGTGCTAGCTTTAGCTCTCTAAATAGTCATCAGTTTCTCACCTCTGTGTCAGAGCTATTACCCTGTAACTAACAGATAAAAGACATCTTGGAATGTATTAACTTAGCAGATCACTAGTGACTAATAAACTGAAAGCTAAAAATGTCATCAGATAGCATCTGAGATCCTTAAGAGAGATTTCCCATCTTGTTACAACCACCTCTCTGATGTATTCACCAGTGTATTTTTAAATTGCCAGGATGTATGACTTTCTTTGTTTTGTTGTTATGAAACTACTGTCATGTGAGAACATGGGACCTGGGCAACCTAGCTACATGATTTCTGGTCCTTGGTCACTCAAATTTGGTTGTAGGATACGGTATTTCTTCTTCCTTTTGAGATGAGAGCTGTTTTTTTCTTTGGTTGGTTGTGTGTGTGTGTGTGTGTGTGTGTGTGTTAGAAGACCAAATCTTTATAAAGATCCTTATGACCTTATGCAGTCTTCCTGCAATGCCCTTACGTTAGCTCTTGGCTCTCACCTCCCATTGTTCTCTAGATTACTATATTCATTCTAACAATGTTTCCTGAATGCTTGAGATGTGATATGAATTCCAATGAGAATTCATGTGCTTGAATGTGAGCTACTGAAGGCAGAGGTTCTGTGTATATCTTACATTTCAGGCCCTGGGTCTTTAGTAAACACTTCTTTAATTATTCATCAGATCTAGGAGCTGTGGGCATATAGTCATTAGTATCAGAGCACAGAACAAGTGGGCAAAGGGGACATTCTGCTGGGCTCTACTTCTAATAGTCTTCTGGGAACAGTAATAAAGGTTCAAGAGCAACAATGTGACAGTAAGTTTCATTTGTTCAATGTGCCCTGTGTGGAAGCCTAGCCAAATGTGCCACAAGCTCATTTCACCCTCTCCAACCCAGGAGATACACTCAATACAGTGAAACGAACTAAGGGTCAGAGAAAATGTAGCAACTTCCCCAAGATCACATTTCTAACTGATCTCTGAGATGGGATTATCAGTCTTTTGCTTTATGATAAGGAGAAAAGAATGTGGTCTAAATCACTCTGATTTTTGTAATACATTCAGAGTATTAATTGGTTGCTGGTTCTTAAATATTCTGTGGGGTTCTTGAATAGGAGATCTGCAGGACTAAAATTTCAGGATATTTGTTCATTGATCTAGCCTTGTTAATTCTTACTATTTAACTGTTTTAGGTTATTTTAAAGTGCTTCATCTATCAAAGATTGCCAAGGTTGTTGTCTGGTTAAGGATTTCTATTGCTGTGAAGAGACACCATGTCCGTTGCAACTCTTATAAAGGAAAACATTTAATTGGGGATGGCTTACAGTTCAGAGGTTTAATTTATTATCATCATGGCAAGAAGCATGGTGGCATGCAGGCAGACATGGTGCTGGAAAAGGAGCTGAGAGTTCTACATCTTGATCTACAGGCAGCAGAAGGAGACTAAGTGCCACACAAGGCCTGGCTTGAACATCTGAGACCCCAAAGCCTGCCTCCACAGTGACACACTTCCTCCAACAAAGCCACACCTTCTCTAGCAAAACCACACCTCGTAATAGTGCCATTCCCTATGGGCCAAGCATTCAAACACATGAATCTATGGGGGCCATACCTGTTCAAACCACCTCAGTTATTAACATAGTAGAGTCTCAAAATGTGAGGTAGATTATTAGTCCTAGGACCAAAGTCTGTGAATGTTCAAGTCTGTTACACGAAATGGCACAGTAGATTTTCATATAACCCATATTGATCCTTCTGTATTCTTTAAAGGATCTCTAGATTACCTATAATGCAATATAAATGCTATGCAAACTATTGTTACACTCTATTATTGATAGAATAATGGCAAGAAAGAAGTCCCCTTCCAGGTGCTGACACATTTTTCCTAATGCTTGTTTTAAATAGTATTTTTATTTATATTGAAAATTTCACATGTATAATACAATGTGTCTTGATCATATTCATCCCCCACCCCATTCCAACTTCTTCTGGGGTTCCTAATACTTCCCCCTCTCTTTCAATAATGAACTGAGTCTAATTAGTGCTGCACATTGGCACATGGGTTTGTGGCCATCTACCTGCCAAGTCATGGGCAACCTACCAATGGTCTAGCCACACTCCCAAATAAAGCTCCTTTACTTCCAACAGCTATCCATAGCCAATAGTTCCACAGCCAATAGCTATCCACAGCTAGGGGTAGAGCCTTGGTAGCCCTTTCTCCATCCATGTTGGATTCTCTATTAGTTTTGGTCTAGATGGTTACATTTAGAGATGAAGTCCTCATAGATATACAGGATTGGCTTAACTGGAACAGAATCATTCTTCTCCTACTTCTGTGTGTCTATTTGTGCTTTAAGTATTAACATTTAATATGAATATAAGAACTATTTATTTGTTATTGAGATAAATTTCTTTGTTTTCAAGTACAGAAGAAAGCAATGGGAAATGGAAAGCCAGATCAAATGAGATCCAGGAAGGTTGCTACAATTAAAGAAAGCAATTGAGATGCCACCTTCCAATGTCAGATCAAAGCTAAGTGGCAAGCATGGCTTTTGACTAGCACCCTAGGCTCTGGAGTTAGATCCCTACAGTTTATCAGGTTTTCTTGGGCAAGTTACTAACTTCTCTGCTTCTGTTTCAAGTGAAAAGTGAGGATAATAATAGTGCCTGCCTAAGGAAGTTATTTTGAGAATTAAACACATTAATATTCATAAAATACTTAGAAGATTGCTTAGCACATAGCCGTGCATAAGTAGCTTTGAGCTATTATCCTCACAGCACACTGCTTTTGGGGGAAAGCACTGTAGAACATCCAGACTCCCAAGTACAATATCATTTGTTCTGTCTCAGTAGTCAGACAGCATTGAGTTTCTTCTCTTGGCAGGCACACCAGTGTTTTCGGGGAATATCGTAGAAACAGGGTCCTTGTGTTCATGACTTGGTTCATACAGCTTGGTGGTAGACACAGACATTAATCAAATATACTCAGCTTTATAGGTTAGGATAAAATTGGAGCTACGTGCAGTGATATAAAGAACGTGTACTTAAAGCCACAGGTATGTGAGGGTGCGGGTCCTATAGTGATCTGGAGGGTCTGCTAACAAGCTTCCTGTGGTAGGTTTATAATCTATGGGTATATCACCCCAAAGTGTCCTTGGCTTAGAAGACTGATCATTTACTATCCAAGAGTCCATGTCAGAAATTGGAGAGCTTTTAGCTGGGGAGTCAGATCCTGAAGCCACACATGAGGTTGCTCCTACACAGAGCTGTTGTCATTTGTGGGCGCACTGGAACTGAATGGGCTACCTCTGTCATAGCTCATTCATATAGCTGCTACTTCATCTTACTCAGGCTTCTCCATAGAATGGTTCAGTATCTTTATGATATGACATATGGTTCCCCACATAGTAAGTGATCCAACAATGAGAGCAAGAAGGAAGCCATACAATCTTTTATGCCCAAGCCTCAGCAGTCACACATACCATGTCCAGCATATTCATTTCATTTGTTGACAATGAGTTGCTAAGTCTAGTCTGTGGCAACAGGGAAGGGAATGTCCGATAAAGAGAATGTGGAGAATGTGGACATATTTTCAACTTCTACTGGAGAAATGAAAGTGTTTGTTTTTTTGTTTGTTTGTTTGTTTGTTTGTTTGTTTTAGCTTGCTAGGGTGAGTATTAACGAAATCCCAGATAAGATGTTAAAAAGTTCTATGACAGGGCCAGATAGCAAATACTTTTAGTTCACTGTGGTTATCTACTACTAAGCTATACCATTACAGAATAGGAACAAGGACAGGCAGTGCCCCAATAAAATTTTATTCATCAAAACAAATGGTGAGATGTATTGGGCTCATGATCTGCAAACTGACTGACCTTGCAGATAAAAGAGAATAAGAGAAGTTTTAATCCAAGCAAGAAGAACAGTTTGTTTAACAAAGGAGATAATTGTTATGTATCTCAGATACATGGGGCAGAGTTGTGCTGTTGCCCCAACTACTGCTTAGCTTCTTGGAATATTATTTGTAATGGAAAAAAATAAAGAATATAAAGAATAGGAAACACTTATACAGATACATTCCCAAAACATAGATATTATTACACACACACACACAAAATCAAACTTTAGTGTGCACATCTGGTGTTTCTATAACTTAAAAGGCAGTGGATGGCTTTATACTGTCCGGGTAGTAAAAGCCCAGGGAGATGCATGGGAAGGTGCTCCCACCAGGACAATTTCTGCACAAGTAGCAATGAGGCAGGTTGCAGAATTTCACTAGTTGCTCTTAAGCTGATATTTGTCAAAAGGTTGTCGTTGTTGTAAAATACACAATATAAAACCTACAGTTTTAACCATTTTCAGTGTGTGAATCAGTAGTGCAGTTATCCATGTTGTTGTACAATCAGTGTCTACAGCTTTTCATTTTGCAAAACTGAAACTCCAAATCCAAGGCTGCTTCCTGCAGTCTTTATTTCTGTATTTGTAATTGGCCTATTGCACTTGACATAGTGCCTTCAAGGCCCAACCTGTATTGTAATAGGTATATAAAATCCTTCCGCTCTGTGCATTTTAACATTTTGTTTATCCATGGATGCACATTTGAGTGGTTTCTACCTCTTGGTTATTATGATAAGAATACTATGAACTTGGCTGTACAAATACAAAGTTTTGATCAATTATGAATTAAATAGTTCTGAGTTAATAGTCAAATGACTACTCTTATATGAATGCCTCATGCCATGCCTTGCCCTTGCTCAGATCTTCCAGACTTATTTTTCTAATAGAAAATCAGCGTCTCCCTAATGGATGCCAAATATAGGGCTTTAATATTTAAGATTGATATGGGTTGCTGTTTAAAACTATATTGCTACTTATTAATTTCTCCACTTGTTTTGGTCTATAAGAGTGATACTTGTTTGGGGGTTTTCTCTCCTGTGATTCTAAGGCCTGAATCCAGAGCCTCACCCATGCTAGCAAGTAACTCGCCCCTGACCTAAATCCCTAGCCCTAAGTGTCGCCAACCATGAAATGTGGCTACATATTCTTTTGTATCCCACGCTGGAATCTGAGAACTGTTATTTCTGTTTCAAACTGTAGAACATGGCAAAGCAATGCCGTAAGTTCAGGTCTTCAAAGATACCGTCATCACCTGCTTAATTCATAGCACTCACTCTTGGAGGCCTTCCAACTAAGTGTAAGAAGTCATGTTATCTGCCATACTTTTAGGATGCCCAAGCCATAGAGTAAGGCTGTATATTGGTGCCCAGAGAGATGACACCAACCAAGCTCAGCCTTCAAATTGTTTTTCAGGTACATAGAAAGACAATTAGGGAAGTAAGCCATCTTGAGGGCGGTCCTAACCCTTCCTCTTCTAAGCTCCAGGCATCATTCCATAGAGATAAACCATTCCTATCCCATGCTTTATATATTACTGACCTATAATTAATAAATACAATAATATCAAAATACCACTTAGTGGCACTAAGTTGTGTTAGGTAACAGATTTCCAGAACCATGATAAGTAAGAACTTGATAAAAATAGTAACTACCTTTGGGAAGGAAATTAAGTTTTGAATGCATTTTTTCCTCCTTGTCTACTGAACAAAAAATATGCAGTATATATAAATACTGTTTTTGCCAGGCTCATCTTGGAAGCTAGTGTCCATTCTAGTTAAAACACTAGAATCTAGACTCCCATTAAGTGCCAAGAAATGTCACTTCAGTGAGCCACTTGAGATTTCATGCCCAGAGTTCTGGGATCTTGTTATAGTTCCAGGTTCATCACCTGAAAAGGTTGGCAGTTATATCTGCACTACCAGGTTGTTGTTTTTTTTTCCCATTTTCTTTTTCTTCTGTTTTTTTAAACCGATAATGGGTGTGACTAGAAATATAAGCTAGAGATTAGCAGTTCAGAGTGAGCTGCCAATTAAACTAGTAAAGGCTAGAAGGCATTGTACTTCCATCCTGACCTCACTCCCAGAAAGCTCCTTTTTCTTTGGTTCAGAGTTGGGGAGGAAGGTTGTATCCAGCTTCTTGGGTGGCGATGCAGGCTCCTGGCTTCTGCCTCTCAGCACAGTGCTTTTTTTTTGCCTCCGTGAATACTTTTTAGCCTCAAATTTTGGTTCAAAGGTAAACTTCTGATTCAGGCCCTATGGAAAAATGAAGCACTGCACATTGGTGTGGTTGTGTGCTGTGTTGTGCTGTGCTGTGCGGTGTGTGTCTACTATAAGAGAGAATTTATACTTTTAAACATTTGATTCTTGTGGAGATCTTTGACCCAGAAAAGTCTTGAGTCAAAGTGTGCTTAAGCTAAGCTTTTTACTCCCTCATTTGTGGCAAGAACATCGAACTCTTCCTGGGAAAGCCGTTTGTCATCTCAGAAGCATGGTGGGTGCATCTTGTAGATGACTAGGAATAGTTTTTTTGTACATAAGGAGCAACTCATCTATTGTCTATTTGGAAAAACTTGGTCATGTAATGTCTCCACAGCAATTCACAAGCAGCAGACAGCACAGGGCTGATAAGATGTTCTTTTCCCTTTAGCCATTATAGGGGCTGAAACAGAGAGTTGGGGTTTCTCCAGGTAAAGCCTTCAAGCTCCAAGGCTTAACTTCACAGAAGTGAATTGTTCACTCATACTCTTTTTCTTTCCTGTATGTGTACAGACTTTTCAATTCATGCTGCAGGGACTTAGGTGGCTTCTTCCTCCTCCTCTTCTTCTTTTCTTCTTCTTGCCTTGCTGTCCTCCTGGATCTAGGAATCTTTCAGCTCTGGATTAGCAGAAGAGAGGGAGGCTTAAGAGTAGCTTAGACATTTCTCTGGGAGGTGATTTCTTGTTTCTGTC
This sequence comes from Pachyuromys duprasi, assembly GCA_028658305.1. Lineage (NCBI taxonomy): Eukaryota > Metazoa > Chordata > Mammalia > Rodentia > Muridae > Pachyuromys > Pachyuromys duprasi. The sequence continues at coordinate 22,496,486 of CM053753.1, read as the reverse complement.
CAAGTTCCAGTGACTAGAAAGTTCAGTTTAGATACAAAGGGTGTGGTGGCAGGGAGCTCCTAACAGTTTTGCACTATGGAAGAGGAGTCTAATCTTAGGGGTCATTGGTTCTCTCTGCCAAGGCACAGAGAGCATTTCTAGAATCTTAGATATGAATGAAATGCTAAACTAGCTACTTCATCGTCTGTGTACTCTGCACACAGGTTATGGTTCTTACCGGACACCTAGGAATCGAGATGATCTTTACAAACTGAAATCATGATTGACAGACTACAAGGGGAAGAATTATAATTCCCAGGTGCCAGGCACATTGTTTTTTTTAAGGAGTGACACAGAAGGCAAAGCTCAGTCTGGAGTTTGAGCTATTATTTATTGTGTCAGAGGTGATATGATGATTAGAAAGAGAACTGTTTCTGGTTTTGTAAGATCATTACATGAGTTTAGCATTTTTCTTGTATGTCTATCTAAGTTTTTATGTTTTGCAGGAATTAGAGTAGCATACACCTTTACCTTGTGGTTTTTAAGTTAGCTCCACTGATTAGTTGTTTCTTGATTATTTTGACCCATTTTATATAAACTTAACCTATTTCTTCGTTGTCTTATGAGTTTTTTATTTTAGGATAAGATTGATTATGGGATGAAACTATCATTTCTCTGCTTTCATTTTTTTTAAAAGGTGGGTCTTACTATGTGGACCAGGCTCCTTCAGCCTCCTGAGTGTTGGAGATTACCTGTGTGAGCTACACTTTGCCTGGACATCTGTCTTTAATTAGAGATGATTATTTTAAATTTATTTGTATTTTAATGTGTATGGATGCTTTGCCTGTTTATATATCCATGCACCATATGCACACAGTGCCAACAGAGGCCAGAAGAGGGCATTGGATTCCCTGAAACTGGAGTTACACAGGGTTCCTAGCCACTGCTGGATACCGGGGATTGAACCTGAGCACTCTGGAAGAGCAGCCATTGCTTCCCATCACTGAGCTATCTTTCCAGCCCCTTTTCAAGATTATTTTTGACACTACCTGGTCTCAGAAATGCATTTTTTCCCCAGTAACTATATAGAACACCTCTGAGGAGTGACTTACCATTTTCTAGTCTGTGAGTTTGACTGGTTGGGTGAACTGCAGCAATATTGGAAGCGGTGGTAAGGGTTAAGTTGCTTGCTTTAGAGGTTAATGTTTATGTGGGATTCACCCTATGGTATATGAAACTGGGTTGATTGTGACTCATGGAAGTTGAATGTTGAAATTGGTTCTGCTGGGTAGTGTTACAATTAAATAAACAAACTCAGAATTAAATAAATTATAGCAAACAATTCCTTCATATCCCATTAGGTCATTCCATTAAAAAAATACTTTCTGTGTCTTAGAAAATACTATACAATGAGGTCTTATTTCACACTTCCTGCATTTTCTACTCTAAGACAAAACACCTGACACCAGGTACTTTCTAAGACAAGTATTGGAGTTCTGAAAGTTCAAAGACTGTTTAGCACAGTGTAGGCTCCAGGGGGCCCCTGCCTGCATCATGTCTTGAAGAATGGTCTCATGATAAGGGTGCATGTAAGAAGGCAGGGTCAAGTTCAGAGACAGTGTGCTTAAGGCTTACTCTTATAGCGACCTCTTAGGAAAACATCCCGCAGTCCCAGGAGGAGTACTTACTCCCGTCTGAGGACCGTGTCCTTAGTCATCAATAGGTCCCACTCGGCTGCAACACTTAATGTTCTGCCACATCCCACAGTGCCACACTCAGAACCAAGATTCTAATGGGGTTTGGGGGACATAGTTAGACAGGATCTCAGCCAAAGCCCTTCCTAGCTCCCTTCCAAGTGACACTGTTAGGTGGCTCAAAGTGGGCCATGGTGGGCTATGATACTTAAATATTTGCCAGAAGCACCTTGGAGTCACATTCTAAGTCATCTTCCTCATTTTGCAGTGCCAAGACATTCAAGAAACAAGCAGTGTCAGGGACAGTAGATGCTCAAAAAAGGACGGCTGTCTGTAAGTTCAGTCCTTCAATAGCATTTGCCACCTCCAGGGAGCTGAAAGATGGACACCCACATTACCAGATCCTTCAGTCACTAGCCCCTAGGAGGACAGAGACTTCTCTGTGTTTTCTTCTTCATATAAGAGGACCAGCAGCTCTGGACTGTCCCTTCTGGATGAGTTACCAGAAGAAATATGGTGGCTGTCGTGAGAGTTCTTTAATTATTAGGGGAAAGTTTTAAAATCACAGCTTGAGAAACAATATTGCATAAGATTGCTGGTGGATATTGCTTAGAACGTTGAGGGTAGGGTATACTTCTCAGAGCCCCAAGCTCAGGCTGGTGGTAGTGCGTGCCCAGTCTGCTCTATGGCACAGTCAGGATTTCTTAGTCACTGGCATATAAGGTTGCCCAGGGAGGATACTGATTAAAGTTACCTCTTGATCTACGTATCCTAGACAGGACTATCTCTGAGCGTGGAATGTGTGTGTGTGTGTGTGTGTGTGTGTGTTTAACAGTTTTTACATCACCGTGTCCTATCTTTATGTAATGGTAGTGACAGTAAGTATAAGTGATGGAAAGTAGTTCATTTTAAAAGCCTTCATGGGAAAAGCTAGAAGTTATATTGCTCCTCTTCAGTTTTTACAACATCAATGTTTAATGGTCAGTAGTTCAGAACCTTCAGGTACTCCATATTGATTCTAAATTGGCTTTTCTGAAACCAGAAGTAAATCTGAATGGAATCTTTGTAAATGACCTGTATCAGCAGACTGCATCTGTGAGTTCTGTATTTACCCTCTGGTAACGACTTTCACAAAACTGTTATTTGTTAAGGAAATCAAAGCATGACATGAACAAACCTTGGTGTTTTTTTTTTTTCTTCTCCAGCAAAGATAACTTTTCAGAGCTGTGGCAAACAGTTCTTTTAAAGAGAGGCATGCGGCAGGGAAGCCCTCAAGCTTAACATGGTAATGGTGCTGTTTGCTCTTTAGCTAAGGGAATCTCAGCCTTGCAGGAGTTCTTGGATGTACATCTGGCTTTGGCTAGATTTGTCTCTCCTTTGACATAGTTGATTTTTATTGCCAATTTTAATTTCTTGGCATCACAATCTGTAAGCATATCACCCACAGATGTGATTTTGAGCAGGAACCGAAAGTGTAAATTCAGAAGCGAAAGATTCACAGGGACTCATGAGACCACTCCAGAAAGTGACACAGTTGTATTGAAATGGCTTTCAGTTGCTCACTGCAAACCTGTCTCAGTAGCAGAATGTCATGCGAGCAGCAGATTTGCAGCACAGTTAGTCATTTTCTTTCCTCAGTCTCCTTGCCGTGTTTGTGCTGGGAGCACAGAGTAATATAATTTAGTAAATTATGATTTGAAGGCTGGGCACCAGCCCGTGTTGAACACTGTTTGGACTATGATTACTTTCTGGCTCTGTCACAGTTGATTAATTATTGATGGAAGTTTCAGAAATAGCGCATGTGCCAGGAGCCTTTCACCGGAACACAGGCTGCAGGCAGGAGGGATGCTGAGGAGTGTGGGGGAAGAGGCACCTGTGGCTTGTTTATGTCTGCATCCAGGGAACCTGGACCTGGTGGGCTGTGTGGTAGCTGTGTAAAGGTCATGGTATAACAGAAGGATGAACCGTCAGGCTTATTTCTATCGTGTTCCTCCCCAGGAATTGCACCGAAGAAGCCAACTTCAGCCGGAGCCAGCCAAGACGAAGGCTCTCCAGACTGTCATCGAAATGAAGGTAGGAACTGAGCACGTTTGTCAGAACCAGCTGTGCCTTGCAGTTTGTTGTGACTGGATAGTGGCTGACAAACATGTGAACGAGTCCAGTGTACAAGTGAGGGTGCTCCGTTTCTGGGTCATTTTGCTTTTCTTAGTGACTTTCATTTATTGCCCCTTTAATTAAAGAGCTTTCCAGGCCAAAAAAAAAAAAAAAAAAAAAAAGGGCTCAAGTAGCCCTTGTTTGAAAGGAGCTGGCTCCTTCCCACACTTGTGACTGATACCTTTAAGAGCCCTTTTGTTTGAGCATTACGAATGATTACTTTTAAATCAAGTAGTCCCGCTCCCCTCACCCCCGCCTCAATTATAAGGAAGAGGCACCCTTGAGAAACTAGGATCTGACATGGTGACACAGTGGAGTCTTCCGTCAGGGAACTCTGCTGTCCCCAGGTCTTACTCTTCAAAGAATGACCTTTTAACTCCAGTGTTTTCTCCTGGCTAGTCTGGAGGCAAGAATAATTTTAAATACTTGCAAAATATAGAAATGTTATCGAGAGACATAGAGAGAAACTACTTCAGGGATTAAAAACAACAACAACAACAGCAACAAACTTCCTGACAGAGTTTATGGCATGTGAGGATAATCAAGTCAGTGGTGATGGGCACTTCCTGGGCTATGATCAAGAAACAAATGTTAACGGAACAGGCTAGACATTTGAACTCTTCTAGTTCCAATTTTCTTTCCCCCCTTTATTGCCAGAAAAAAAAACAATGGTAAAAAATATTTATTTAAATCGATCTATTGAGGAGAAAATGTTTTTAGCATGAATAAATCTGCAGTCTGCAGATTCCATACATGAGCTGTTGAATTCTTGGCATATACAATTGTGACTTGAGATGTTTTTTTTTCACTAGTCTGTGACAATGTGTTTACCCAAGGACTTTGTCAATGTGATGATAATGTAAAACATTGACTTTACGTAGCTCTCTATCACCAGTTACCTGAATCTGGGCACTCAGGAGACACTTGAACAGGCTGGTTTGAAAAGTATCACTTGAATGAAATACTATTCAATAATATTAAGCAGTAATGATTAATACTAGCTTATGGGTTATTAATTCATGGAGCTTTATTTTTAAGGAAACAGTGGTTTATCACTGGGATTTCAACTTTTTTTCACATTTCAGCCAAACCTGGAATTAGACTGAAGGGGAAAAAGTAAAAAAAAAAATCTAAAACTAAAAAGCTAAACCAAAACAAAACATCAACAGACACACAAATACACACATAAGAGAGAGCCAGACAGCGACACAAAGACAGAGAAAAATGAGTTGCTTATTATTTCATAAGTGTGTCTCAGCTCCCATCTACGTACCTTTAAATTCACTGCCTCAGTCTTCAGCACAAAAAAGTAATAAAGGATGTATATAATGTATTTTCAAATCTCCATTTCTCTAAATAAAAATAGAAAGTTCTAGAAATCTCTTGGGAGGCATCTTGCCTGGTATGGTAGGTATTCCCTTGTTAAATGTCTCCACTGAAAGACAACTACATTTTTGGTGATTGTTTAAAGTAGAAATTCTGTTTTATTCTATTTGCTGTTCTAGCTTCATAGCTTATTATTAAAAAGTAAAGAACATTTATTTAGTCTAGCTAAGTGGAAAGGCATAAAATATAAGAGGAAAATTAATGTAAGCAGTAAACTGAGACTAAACTTTTTCTTTACTGGATGTTGGTAACACGGGTTGTAGGTATAGAATCACATTTCCAGGGCAAATGAAAGATCAGTGTATGTCTCAGGAAACAGAGCCCAAGTTCTGTTGTCCTTGTGGGTGCCTCCTAGCTCTCAGGAGCTTTGTCTTCTATTTTATCCGTGGAGAAGTCTGGTCCCCTTAGCATCTAGACTCCACACACCTTAACTGAATTATAGTGGCCCGTGGTGCAGGGTCATCTCCTACATAGCATGTGTACTTGTGACACTGGCTCTGATCCTATTTAATTTTGTACATTAGAAATGGAGGGAGTGTTGGGAACCCAGACAGGGCAAGCCTTGGAGGGGACTACTGAACAGAACTGAAACTCAGAGCTTAGAATTTGAGATTGTTTTTTGTCTTGGCTATGGCTAAACGTCACTGTTCTCATCTAGTGCTTTACCAAATCTAAAGTTAAAAAGGGATGGGTTGTTTTTTGAAGGCAGTCTCATGACTCATGTTTTATCATGCTGGCCTCAAATTTACTATATAACCAAGGGTGATAGTGAACTCCTGATCCCCCTGTCTCTCTGTTCCAAATGCCAGAATTACATATTCAGAAATATTAAAAAGCCTCTCTTAAAGAGTCTCTTAGTTTCAGGAAAATGGCATGATTTAGAGCTGACAGGATATTCTGTATTAACCTTTGTTCTGTAGGGAACCTTAGGGGCAATATCAGAACCCCATTTGTTTCCATAAACATTTGTACCAACTTAGCAAAAGGATCTGCAGAATCTTGCTTCTCTCAAGCTTTGTTTGAGCTCCAGCCCAGTGCTTCCTGGTGTGCTGGGTGCCCCACAGACTTGCTGGTTTGTGCAGAAGTCTCCACAGGGAGAGTCCTGGAGAAGGCCTCTGTGTCCCAGTAGGGAACAGTCTTCTGCAGACACACCTCCTGCCACCAGTCAGCCTGGGCTGAAGTCTCCTGGGGGAATAGGACAGGAAGCAAGGAATGAAGTCACTGATGGTTTATCTTCTTGCAGGAATCTTCGCGTTTTAAATTTGGACCTGGTTTGGTCTGGCAGGTACGTCCCACACGTGTGCGAGGAAAACTGCGTGCACTTCTCAGAACTTCCTTTCTTGTGCCACTCCTGAGGCTGCTTCTCTGATTCTATGGCCAAAGATTCTTCCCTTGGCTCTTTCTGCTCTCTTGGAGAACTGCCTACACAGACAGCTCAAGGGCTGGGCTTTCAGTGTTCTCTATTTAACGCTCATGCTTTTGAAAGAATATATTCTTCACCTATTTTTTATTATAAATCTGACCTGACTTGAGGGTGCTGTCCTAAGCTTTCACTTTCTTGAGTTCACTGATAAACTCTGTTTTTAAAAGTTAAAAAGAAAATAAGTTATATGAGTGACAGTACTTGTCAGCTTTTATTTTCATTTTATTTTGAGACAGAGGTTTTCTGTGTTTACAGGCATGTGGCACTGCTCCTGACTATTGTGTTAGAATGTTTTTTAATTTCCATTTTTGCATTTTCCTTTTTTTAAAATTCCTGGTACCACTACCACAATTTACAGGGCAATATTCTTGATGTAATGAAAAGAAAAAGACAAAGTTACAACAGATGAAAGACCTCAGGAATGTACATCTAATTGACATTACATTGCATTAATCAATAGCTGCACGTTTTGCAAACTATGGCTAGGACAGTCCTGAACAAGAAGGGTTTCCTGTCTAAGCTGCAGGAACTTTTCTGACTGCGGATCATTGTTCCTCCTGTGGCAGATTTTCACAGTTCCTCTAATGCATTTGGGACGACTGTCTCAGAGTAACCTGCAGCTTTCCTGACAACTCCTTGCTCTCTCTCCTGCTAAGAATCGGAGCCTTTTCTGCTGTTTATTAAAAAAAAAAAAAAAAAACCTTCTGCTGCCATATCCAGTACTTCCATCACTAGATCCATAGCCACCACCAGAGGGACTGCCTGAGCTTCCTCCACCAAAACTGGCCCCATTCATAGGCCCATAATTTGATTGCTCTTGTCTGCTATAATTTCCAAAGTCATTATAGTTCCCACCACCACCATAGTTGACGCCACCAAAATTTCCTCCTTCACTGTAACCATCATATCCTCTTCCTTCTCTACCATATCTACCTCCTTGTTTTCCATATCCTGGTCCTCTACCCCCGCAGCCTCCTCTGCTGCAGGTGACGGTGTCAACTATGGTGGCGGTCCTGGTTACAGTCGGAGAGGAGGCTGTGGGGGTGGAGGACCAGCCTTTTCACTTCTTAAAATTGAAATTCATTGCTTATAATTTATTTACTTCACATTCCGATTGTGGGCCCCTCCCTTGTCTCCTCCTGATCCTATCTTCCCTCCCTCCCTTTCTCTTCCTAGCCTCCCTCCTTTAGTCCTCAGAAAGTGGGAGCTCTCTTTCCCTACTATCTGACCCCAGCCTATCAAGTCTCATCAGTACTGCCCGAATCCTCTTCCTCTGTGGCCTGGCAAGGCCACCTCACCAGGGATAAGTGGTCAAAGAGCAGGCAACACAATCCATGTCAGAGACAGCCCTTGCTTCCCTTAATAGGAAGCCCACATGGAGACTGAGCTGCCTCTGAGTAGGGGGTTTAGGTCCTCTCCATGCATGGTCCTTGGTTGGTGCATGAGTCTGCAGGACCCCCTGCACCCAAATTTGTTGGCTCTGTTGGTATAGGGCTCCTGTTCCTTCCAGGTACTTCTATATCTCTACTCCTCCCTACAACTCCCTGCACCCTGCCAAAAGTTTGGCTGTGAATCTTAACATCTGCTTTGATTCCTTGCTGGGTGGAGTCCTTCAGAGGACATCTATAGTAGGCTCCCGTCCTGTTCCCTCTCTTCAACTGCATCCAGTGTCTATTCTATTTGCCCTTCTGTATGAGAATTAAGCATCCTCCCTAAAATCCTCCTTGTTATTTAGCTTCTTTAGGTCTATGGAATGTATTATGGTTTTTTTGTATTATATGGCTAATATCTACTTATAGGTGAGTATATATACCATATTTGTCTTTTTGCTTCTGGTTTACTTCACTCAGGATAATCTTTTCTAGTTCCATCCATTTGCAGATTTCATGATTTCCTTGTTTTTAATAGCTGAGTAGTATTCTGTTGTGTAAATGTACTACAATTTCTATATCCATTCTTCAGTTGAGGGACATATAGGTTGTTTCCAGATTCTGGCTATTACGAATACAGCTGCTATGAACATAGTTGAGAAGATGTCCATGTTGTATGGTGGAGCTGTATATGCCCAGGAGCGGTATAACTGCATCTTGAAGTATTGCTATTCCCAATTTCCTGAGAAAGTACCAGATTGATTTCCAAAGTGGTTGTCCAAGTTTGCACTCCCACCAGCAATGGAGGAGGGTTCCCTTTTCTCCACATCCTCGCCAGTATGTGTTGTCACTTGAGTTTTTGATCTTAGCCATTCTGACTGTTATAAGATGGAATCTCAGAGTTGCTTTGCTTTGCATTTCCCTGTTGACTAAGGACTTGAGCATTTCTTTAAGTGCTTCTCCATTGTTTGAGATTCCCTTGTTGAGAATTCTCTGTTTATCTCTGTTCTCCATTTTTAAATTTGTTTATTTGGTTTGTTGGTGTTTAATTTCTTGAGTTCTTTACATATTTTGGATATTGGTCTTCTGTTGGATGTACGGTTAGTGAAGATCTTTTTCCAGTTGTATTGTTCTATTGACTGTGTCCTTTGCTTTACAGAAGCTTTTCAGTTTCATGAGGTCCCATTTATTAATTGTTGATCTTAGAGCCTGTGCTGTTGGTGTTCTGTTCAGGAGGTTGTCTTTTGTTCTGATGAGTTTGAGGTTCTTCTCCACTTTATTTTTTTTTTTCTAGTAGGTTTAGTGTGTCTGGTTTTATTTTGAGGTCTTTGATATACTTGGACTTTAGTTTTGTGCAGAGTGATAAAATATGGGTTTATTTGCATTTTTCTACATGTTGACCTCCAGTTAGACTAGCACCATTTGTTGAAGATGCTATCATTTTTCCATTTTATGATTATGGCTTCTTTGTCAAAAATCAAGTGTCAGTAGGTGTGTGGGTTTATTTCTGTGTCTTCAATTTGATTCTGTTGACCCACAGGTCTGTTTCTATGCCAGTACCATATAGTTTTTATTACGGTTGCTGTATAGTACAGCTTGTGATCAGGGATGGAGGTACCTCCAGAAGATCTTTTATTGCACAGGATTGGTTTAGCTATTCTGGGTTTTTTGATTTTCCATATGAAATTGAGAATTGTTCTTTCAAGGTCTGTGAAAAATTGTGTTGGTATTTTCATGGAGATTGCATTGAGTCTGTAGATTGCTTTTGGTAAGATGGCCATTTTTACTATGTTAATCCTACCAATCTATGAGCATGGGGGGTCTTTCCATCTTCTTCAATTTCTTTCTTCAGAGATCTGAAGTTTTCTTAATTCAAGTCTTTCACTTGCTTGGTTAGAGTTACACCAAGATACTTTATGGTTTTTGTAGCTATTGTGAAGGGTATTATTTCCATAATTTCATTCTCAGCCCATTTGTCTTTTATATACAGGAATACTACTGATTTTTTTTGAGTTAATTTTGTATCCATCATTGTTGCTGAAGGTGTTTATTAGCTATAGGAGTTCCCTGGTAGAATTTTGGGGGTCAGTTGTATATACTATCATATTGTTTGCGAAAAATGGTACTTTGATTTCTTCCTTTCCAATTTGTATACCTTAATCTCCTTTAGTTGTCTTATTGCTCTGGCTAGGACTTCCAGTACTATATTGAGCGATACGGAGAGAATGGGCAGCCTTGCCTTGTCCTTGATTTCAGTGGAATTGATTTAAGTTTCTCTTTGTTTAGTTTGACATTGGCTATCAGCTTGCTTTATATTGCCTTTATTATGTTTAGGTATCTGCCTTATAGCCCTGGTCTCTCCAAGACTTTAAACATGAATGAGTATTGGATTTTGTCAAATGCTTTTTCAGCATCTAAGGAGATTATCATGTGTTTTTTTTCTTTCAGTTTGTTTATATGGAGATTAAATGATGGATTTCCATATATTGAACCACCCCTGCATGCCTGAGATGAAGCCTGTTTAGTCATGGTGAATGATATTTTTGATGTTTTCTTGTATTCTGTTTGTGAATATTTTATTGAGGTTTTTTGCGTTAATGTATAAAAGAGAAGTTGGTCTGAAATTCTCTTTCTTTGTTGGGTCTTTGTGTGGTTTAAGTATCAAGGTGACTGTGGTCTCATAGAATGAATTTGGTAGTATTCCTTCTGTTTCTATTTTGTGGAATAGTTTGAAGAGTATTGGTATTAGCTCTACTTTGAAGTTCTGGTAGAATTCTGAACTGAATCCATTTGGCCCTGGGAAATTTTTGTTTGGGAGACTTTGATGACTGCTTCTATTTCCTTAGGATATATAGGAATATTTAATTTGCTCACCTGCTTCAACTACAGCCCAATAAAGTTCATGAACTGAGTGAGTCCTGAGATCCTGTCAGAGGTACTGTGAAATGGTTAGTTTTTTGTTTGTTTGTTTGTTTGACTTCAGATCCTATTTATGTTTATTCATTCATCTTTGGGAAAGCTTAAGGTCTGAAATGAAATAATTTCCTCTCTCAGAATGCTATATTCATAGGAAGATTTGTATCATATACAGTTCTGGTTTAGGCTTCCAGGCTTGAATATGACCCTGTGGGGTTGTGGTTCCATGGCAGAGGCTGTGTGAAACCCCTCTTTGATCCCCAGGGTTGTATGCAAGCAAAGTAAATGAATGGCAGTCAAATAAACATGTTCTTGCTCTTTTTATGGATAATAAACAAGAGCAATGAAAAAGTAACATCACTAAGCAAAGTGCCTCCTGTGCCAACAGCGAGCTCTACTCCCACATATAAAAGCTAGACAGTCATAGTAAACCTGGGAAGAGACACAGTGATCCCTTGGAGATGATAAAGCTGTGGTGTAGAGAAGATAGGCAACCCACTCAAAATCCCACAGCTAGCTGGTTGGCAGATAGAATTTGGATAGACAGTCTCCAGAGTCATACCAGTGCTCAGTGAGCACCTATCTTGTGCATTCTATGCCACAATTCTCACTAATATGGCTCAAAGGTCAAGTGGCTTTTCTTTCAGCACTTATTTGGGAAATGTTGCAGAGACTTATATCTTAGAGCAGCAGAGTCAGCTGTGTGTTGGAGAAGCCCATTGTGTGTTTGCTGTACTTGGTGGGGTGAGGCAGGGTGGAGTCACTTCACACATGTGTTATCTGCCCTTCAGATATGTCTCTTGTAGTCAGCATGTATCCTGTTTCCCACTCTGAGTTCTGAGTCTTATTTATAGTGAAGTCTTCTAATAGTGTGGCACACGACTTGTTCAGACTTGCAAAGCTCTGTTTTTGTTTTCAATAAAACAAGCCTTTAAAAATATTTTCTAGGTTTTTTTTTGTTTTTTTTTTAGAATTTCATGTATTTTGATCATATGTACTCTCCCTGGCTCCCCAGATTCTCCCCAGTCAACTTCATGTCTTTTTAAAAATTTTTCATTAACCCACCCAGTCTATTTTGTGCTGCTCAGATATTCCTTGATGTGTGGCTATTCACAGATATATTATTGACCTAGGAGGGGCCACACCCTTAAAGAAAACTGATACTGCCTCCCTCAGACACTATCATCTTGCTATAGTTCCTCACTTCGGGTGAAGGCATGTGAATCCCAACCCCTCAGTACTAGGTTGTCTAGTGGTTTGTGGGCCTTTTGCAGGCAACTGCTGCTCATAAAATCACCCTGCCCTGATGGTCCCTGAGCCCTTTTGTGTTCGTATGTGATGATATAGCCATTTATGGCTGAACACCGTCAACACTTGCTTTGGGAACTTTCACCAGTGTTGAGGTTTGTGTTAACCACCATCTCCTGCACAGAGAGGCTTCTCTGAGAAGGTCTGGGAGCCACACTGATCTGTAGGAAGAGGGGCAGAGAGCAGTTTGATACTATGTCCATTTAGCAGAATAATAATAGTAGGCTCACCCTTGGCCTACGAGCTCCAAACATGGGTTCTTATTTAGATTTACTGTACCAGATATGTGTTAACTCCTCTGTAGTGGACCTTAAATCCAATGAGCAAAGCCTTTTAAACTGTACTTTGTTCATTTATGATACTAGAATTATCCTGTAGCTTAGGTTTTCCCCAGGGGAGTTTCTTCATCTTCTCATCTTACAGCCTGAAACCTTTTCTATCCCATACAACTATTTTTCTTAAATAAGAGGAAAATTGCAGGTTGTAAGTGACATTCCCCCCACTCCGAAAAAAGCAAAACAAAATGTCCAGTAAAATGTAGCTATGAATAATATTTAATTGTCTTTGGAACAAGTAAACTATTTTTAAAAAATACAGCGTTTTTCCTTTTCCTCTTTTCTTATGATATATTTGACTCTATGTTGTGAGTTGATAATTACTGCTATTAGTAGCATTAATTGTTGAAATATCACTCCTGAATTTGAATCACACATGCCAGTGTTTATTGATAAGATATCTTGAGCACAGCACCATATGCTGTATCTTTTAAAAACAACAAAACCCTACACTGTAAGTCATTTAGGTGCTAATAGAGGGGAGTGGACACCCAGCTTCCAAATTAACTAAAAAAGACAGAAACAGACTACGGGAATCCAGAGGATATCAAGTGAGGAAGGGCAGAGAATACTTGGAGAAAGTGGCATTTAGAGGCAGGCCTTGGAAAACTGGCAAAATGTCAAAACTGGATGGGCTGGGTTATGGGTTGTAAGCAGGAGAACCATCAAAGTGAAGACAAGGAGGCTAAGAAGTATAACAATGTCTGGGGAAGAGCAAGCCATACAGTTGGTTGAGAGGAGACTTCTTAAGAAGCAAAGGAAGAAATACCAAGAGAAAGTAGACAGAAGGAAACATAAAAATAAAAAGTCAAAATCAGTGAATGGAAAAGTCAACATTTTCAGGCTAGGAAAACCAAAGCTAAATACCAAGTGTCTGAAGAGATGCACAAAAATGACGAATCCCACCGAGAAGCCTCAGCAACATGAGAGACATATCAACCCGAAGCAGGAGAATTGAGGACATCACTCAAAACCTTAAAAGTAAACAGGAGAATATTTAATGAATGATTCATAACAACAAAATCGAAAATTTAGGTCAATGGCTAAATTCTATTAAAAATACAACCTGCCAAAACGGTGCGAGTGAAAATAGAATGTCCAAGTGTCCTAGACTCTAAAGAAAACTGATGATGTCGTTTGAAAACTCACTACCAAGTCAAACAAAAACCACTCAGAACCCAACACAGATTGTGTAGGTCCAGATGTCATCTCCAGAGAATTGTCCCAAATGTTTGTGGAAGGAGCTAGATACATCATAGGAAAAATATTTCTAAATGGAATAGAATGGAGGAGTGCCTGTCCTGTATGTGTTCTGCTTATGCTCCGTTTCTGCCCCGCCCAACCAGGGCACGGGAAGTAATGGTCTGAACAGGCACCGCTATGAATTATCTGAGTGAAATGAGTGCCATCATAGATGACAGGGAAGATGGTGACGTTGAGTTAATACTTGTATGTCAGCGTTACTCTCCACGGTAAAAATATGAAGAACAAATGAGGGTGACTCGAGCAGATGCAGAGAAAGCCCTTGGTAAGTACCACGTCTGTGGAAGCATCTTGAGGTTAGAAGTGGAGGGTTGCCTTCATCTGTAAGGGACTGGCTACGAGAAAGCTGGAGCAAGCACATTCCACATCCACAATTGGTCAACTTCACCGAGGTACAGGGAACAGGTGGGGATGTCGGTTGCTCAGTAGCGCAACATCACAACTCTAAGGATTAAAAAGAAAGGAAGCACTTTTTATTTAGAGGCACCATGACTGTAAGCACAGGACATCTCAAATATGTGTGCGTGTGTATTTGCTTAGGTTAAAAGTTAAAAAATGTAGCCAAGTGTCTGGCTTATGTTTAAAAATCAGTCTTCTATTAACAACTATGAAATGAAATTCATAGACTGTCAGTTATGATGACATTAACAATCCCAGATCGTCTAGACTTAACCCTAACAATGATTGTACAAGACCTGTCCATTCCACGAAAGGCTGTGCAGAAAGAAGTGGCAAGCAATTGTTCTATGCAACAATAGCATTAAGATCCACAAAACAATTTGAAAGATTCCAGATCCAAAAGAGCATGAAAAAATAGATGTTCTTTTTGTCAGTCAAAATTAATTAATACTGTGAAATATCCAGTTGGCAGTTAATTTAGAGTAGGCGAGGAGAGGTCAGGAGTCAGGGAAAGATGCACTGGCGCTGGAGCTCATGCCCTGATGTGTGAGCTGGTTGGCATATGCCCAGTGCTCACTTTGTTATAATTCACCATAAGTGGGACAAATCACATGATCTGGGTAACTTGAAATATATATTACATTTATATAAAATAATATATATTAAATTTATACAAAATACTTAAAGGAGAAAAAGCTCAACAATGAAAAACAGATAACCCAATTAAAAACTGTACCAAGGAGTTAAACAGACACTCTCTGAAACAGGTATGCAGGTGGCCGACATGAATATCAAAGGACCCTGGGCATCATTAGTCATTAGAGAAATGTAAATAAAATTATATTTAGATTAACTCCTTCCTTCCATAGGATGGCTAAAATAAAAAAAGAAAAATGAGTGTTGAGGAAGATGTGGAAAAATTGGAAGGGTCAAATGTTCCTATGGGGATGGAAACTGGTGTGCTCCATTTTGGAAAACTGCTGGGCAGTACTTCAAAACCCTAAACATGACCCAGAAATCCTATTTCCAGGCATGCACCCAACAAAATTGAAAACAAGTGTCACTATATTCATCATACCTACCAAAGTAAAGCCACCAAAGTGTCTGTCATGAAGAAATACAGTTGGAGGTGTCCACACAGTCCAATGTTACTCAGCAAGAAGAAATAATGAATTTACTGATGCATGCAGCAACCTGGAGACCTATGAAGACATCGCTGTAAATAAAGGAAGGGGGTCACACAAGTCATTTATTACCTGATTTGAATTTTATGAAGTGTCCAATATGGGCAGATCATTGGCAGAAAGATGAATGATTGGTAGTAGATGTGGGGGAAGGAGGGAGATGAGCCACTACTGATGGATGCAGAGCTTTGGGGACCCGAAAATGTTCTAAAATGTGATAGTGTGATGATTAACCACTGAATGACAAACCACTGAACTCAAAGGGTAAATTTTATGTTATGTGTGTTGTACCTCATATCTCAGTTGTGATTTGTAGCTTGACTTTTGCTGCTTTGTGGGTTCTTCTTTCTATTTTCACTTTTTGTCCCCCTGGTTTCACTCTCTATCACTAGATAGGAGAGAAAGGCTAGAAGGGAGAAAGAGATCTGTAAATCTAATTTCTTTCTTCTTTGATCCCAGCCTCTAACAAACTGCAGCCAGCACCCACGAATGACCAACAACTACTAACCCCACATCATAGCTCTAGCATGTATATACCCTCTGAAAAATTCCCTCAATTGCAAACATCACACAATTGCAGAAATTATCTTCAGCTGGCGAAAACACACCTTTGCTTGAGCACGAGGAAAATCATAGTCAAGCTGTGAAGCAGCCCCATATCCCCACACCTGGGATTAAAACAAAAGCATAGTCATAATGTTTCTGTGTTAAAGAAACCAAAATTCCAGAATTCTCACTAGAGTTATTAAATCTAAATCAGACTGTTACAGAGGAAATGATCAGTATGATAATTGTTAATGTTTACTTTAGGTGACATAACCATATAATGCAAGGGTGGAGATGGGTTACTTCTCTCACAGAGAAGGAGTTCCAGTGGAATTCCTAATTTTGAACTAGGCTCGAGCAGTGGTCCTGCCTCTATCTCCTGGATTACTAGGATACTACGGTGATAATATGTAAAGAGACTTTACTTAGCAATGCCGAACAATATTTTTGCATATTTTAGGAAATATACCAAAAAGTTAACACATAAAATAGGTACTAACTTTAGTATCCCCGTCTAAATTGTCATGATTACAATTATGTTGCATTTATTTTGTAGAGACGATGTACAATTCTTATTTAGTAAAACAACAATAAAGTTGTTAAAAGAAAAACCATACCGTGAATATGATAACACACACTTGTAATTCAGGAGACCCTATCTAAAGCAAAACAAAACAACAACAAACACTCTCCAACAAAAACCTGTCATAAAAATCTTAAATTATTATTGGGGTTTATTATTATTTTTTTGACTGGAGTGTAAAGATTCCAATGGAACGATTTTGATATCTAATAGCTACTCAAAGAGTCTTATTCTCTTTACCACTTCCCTTGAAATCTGGAAATTGAACTTTGCCTATGTCAAAAAAAAAGGTCCTACATTTGAGGAAAAGGCCACCAGAAAAGTGGAATTAAATAAGCTTACTTTAGGCAGAGAGTCTCAGCTCTGAACATAGTCATGCTTTGCATGTTGAAAAGACTTTCAAATGTCTTTAAAAGAGTAAAACAGCAGGGAAAGAAGTAGAATCACATAATAAGAACAGAATGGTTGCTGACCTAGGGACTTCCATCCCATGTTTCTAAGCATCTGGCAAGACCCCATTCCCTCTGCCTTTTACTGCTCTCATCTAGCAAATGAAAAGATTGGTGCCAAGTGCCCTGCTTTAAAAATTCTAATAAGTTTGGAGGCTTTATGACGGTAGTTTGGATTCTCAAAAGATGTCTCTATAGAGTCTTAGTTAAGGTGACATTCTTGTAGTATTGAAACCTTAGCTTTCTGCCTTGAGTCTTGGTCAGCACTGTTCAGACCAGCAGCCACTGCCTGCTCCATTGTTGTTGTACAGTGCCCAGCCTACTGTTTATTTAGGGACTGCAATTTCCTTCCTGGCATACACCCCTACCAGTCGGCTTGAGAAGTCAACCACAAGCCTCATGTGAACTTCCCCTTTCAAGTTGTGGTAATGACAGTGTACTGACCATCATAGGCCTCATCCCTAAGGCACGATCCTCTTTCCACATGCATCAGGCCACAGTGGTGATGGAGTGGGCTGAATTCCTTTGCTGCCTGTTGCTTTTATCATGAGAGAAGCTGCTTCAACACAGGAGGATATGTGGTGTGTTTTAGAGATCCTAAGGAGGCCTCTGCCCTATCCAGGGCCATGGCTAGGGCTAAAAGATTAGGAAGATTAACTTCAGGTTGGCTGCATGGCCAGAGAACATCTTACCCAGTCTTTTTCTTGAGGTTTGGAAGAGTAATAGAGAGTGAGGTACCCATGTTTTTTGCCTCCCTTAAGTTCATTATAGAGGCATATTTCACTTAACTGTTTTCTGCAGAGGATGGTAGCTAGAATCCAAATGTGCTTTATTCTCTCTCTCTCTCTCTCTCTGTATGTGCATCTGTGTGTGCACATGTGTGCTCATTTGAAAACCTTTCTACTCTTTAAATCTCTCCCTGACATCTTCCCTGTTACTCTTGAATTTACTCTGTGATTTTTCAGACAGAAAGTACTGTGTGGAATAAAGCACCTGAATAGGCCAAGTGTCTAAGCTGGAGCTCCTTCTCTGAAGCCAGTCTTACTTGAGGTCGATCAAGAGACAGTAGGGGCCCAGAAGCCTTGGTTATACATTTTGGCAGTCTGACCAGTCTAGTTATTTAATACATTGTAAGATCTGTCATTGGCATGTTTTCTTTGTTGTCAATGTCATACACACACCACATTTTTCTTATTCTCAGAAAAAAAGAGAATGTTTGCATTTCAACTATATTTACATCATTTCCTTAAAAGATCTTGATTGACCTTGCTAGAGTTATAAGTTCACCCCCATGCCTCTCACTGTGTTTAGAGATACATGGTTCTTGCCTTTGGGCAGGGCCAAACAATTGAAAATCCACTCTGGCCCAGCAAGTTGGATAAATATAATTCCCCAAAGAAAAACAAGTTGTTCTGACAAAAGACAAAACAACAGTTGCCACCATCAGGAGAAACAGAGTCCCCAAGCAGTAGTTAAGCAGACAATGCTTCCATGGTAGGTGCTATTCTGGAGGCCTTTTGTGCTGTTTTCCATTTAATTCCCACGGCAATGATAGGATGCTCACCAAGTTTGACGAGGTGGAATATGAACAGAAGCTGCCATCTTGGCTCATGCTTCTATTCAACTAGAGCGTTAGCAGAGCCAACGCTGGGCTGGTGTGATGGCAGTGGTGCCTCTACTCGTGACCGGGGCAGTAGTGCGTGGTAGATATTTCCCAAGCATAATAATGTAGTTTTCTTAGCATGTTCTAAGTTCAGAGAGGCTGGGTATCTCACCTCCAAATTTAAAAGCCTGAGTTGGGATCTGCACCTAGGTTTGAGGCTCCCAAAAGCTAAAGTTTTCACTTTCTTATGCGATATGTCTGGGTTTTAGAATTCTCTCTCTCTTCAAACCAGATTTATTTATTTTATAGTTATGAGTGTTTGGCCTGCGTGTGTGTATGTGCACGCCTGTGTAAATTATGGATGGTTGTGAGCCTGAGTGTGGGTGCTGGGAATCAATCTGCAAGAACAAGTACACTCAATAGATGAGCCATTGTCCCAAACCACATTAGCTCTTTTTGTCAAACTTAAATCTGTTAAGAACAATAACAAATTCAGATACAGATGCCATCCTTTCAAAAGCCACGCAGTATCTGGTTAGTTCGACCACAAGAGATATGCACTTTTCTCATGGTCTGATACCATACATTTGAGTCAGGGTGGCAGGAAGGATGTGGCCCAGAGGGAGGGAGGGATTCATAGGAGTGAGTCAGTGTAGACAGATGAGACTGATCAGTAGCCACGTTGCCTTAAATAGCTTGATTCTAGCCTGATTCACTATTTGTACATTTTTCCCCATGAATAAGTAGATAGCTGTATAAACAGATAAACACAGAAATGTCATCTAAAACCTGCATGCCTTTTGCCATCTTCTAATCTAGGTCATTGTCTGCTCATAGTTTGATAAAGACCAAGAGGATGAGTTTTGGGGTTCTTGGTATACATTTTTTCCCCTCCAAATATGTTGTGGACCTGAGTTAATCCTTTCTACAGTACTTGGCTGGGGCTTGCATGGCCGTGGATACTCACCCACTCCTAGAGGTAGGAGGTGACTCAGCTAACTTAAGATTCAGTTGTGTTTGCATCTACAAGTAGATGTCTTTTAAAGGTTGAGCCACCTCAAGCCTCTGTGGTATCTAGCAATGAGAGTTTAGAATTCTACTCCAAATAAAATGTAATATAATTATGTAAGGCTGGTTCCTGAGCATCAGATCATATCGTCTTAAAGCCAGTTTGGCCATTTGTTTGTTGATCATTGCCTGTAGATCGGTAATGTGGCCATGGTGAGCTCCCTGCTCTGTGAAAACCGTTTATGAACTCTCTCTTGCCCTGATAATAAAATGAAACTTGTCATTCCCGCTATATTCAAAGAAAAGTACATTATGATGTTCAGAAATCACATAATTGTTACTTTGGTGACTAACTGATATTTCTTTTTAAAAAATGTTCCACCCACTCACCATTTCAGCCTTCAGTTTCTAGAGAGGATTTGAAGTCTGTTTCTTGCTGTCTAAGGGGAACAAAATGCTTGACAAACACAGAAAAAGTTGCAGTGCCATGACTTGCAGAGCTGCTCCGGGCAGCTCGCGCACAGTTGTTGCCCCTGTGTGCCAAGCTGACCAGCCTTTCAAAGTATTTCTCCACATGAGTTCACCCAGTAAGTTGCTCTGATCTCTGATTGGCTAGTCTTGTCTTTTTACCTGGTGGACTCTGGCAATCATTTAGGGCGCTGGCATCAGTTTAGGACCTTGAGGAGAGGCAGATTCAGATTTCAAAGTCTTGAATAGGAGCCTTAGATCTTGCATGTCTGAAAAGACTGCAGGCGACACTGTACTGCTGGTTGCAGGCTCCTTTGTGAACAACAGCGATCTAGACTATACCCCTTCTGTAAGGGAGAATGATGCTCATGACTCTTGTTTGTATTTACCTGGTATCTCACATACCTGACAAAGTGGTTGGTGCTCAATAGGTTTCCAGTGTACATTTATTGTATAAATGGATGGGTGTGTGAGAATGTCCTATGTCAAAGTTTAATATCAATCTGAAGCATATCTTCTTTAGAAAACTCTAGAGTGTTAGTATACTTTTTAAACTATTTAATTTTGGTTTCTTATGTCTTTTCTTCCTTTTCCACTGCAATCCCTTCCAACATCCCAATACTGGGTAGGAGCAAAAGGAAGTTAGTGAGGCCAGGGGTATAGTTTTCCTTAGCTACTTCCTGCTGGCTAGGGTCGTTGGGTTTCTTGGGGCAAGTCCAATCTTCGTTTCAGGATACCTCCAACTTCTTCTCATCCAACTGTATCAAGAGCAACCAGGAACAGGAGGGGGAAACAGCAGCCTCCTTCTTCTTTTTCAGACCTCCCTTCTCATTTATTCCCTCTTAGAGTCCTCTGATTTAAACTATCTGCATCTGGCAAAGAGCCGCTCTCAGAGCCCTCATGTGGCAAATAGTTTGTGGTATAGCTGGTTCTTGAGGTAGCACTATTTCTGAGAAAGTGCCAAATTGATTTCCAAAGTGGTTGTACTAGTTTACATTTCCATCAGTAATGGAGGAGGATTCCCCCTTTTCCGCATCCTCTCCAGCTTGTGTTGTCACTTGAGTTTTTGAACTTAGCCATTCTGATGGGTGTAAGGTGAAATCTTGGTCGGTCGTTTTGATTTACATTCTCCTGAATGTATGGACCTTGAGAATTTCTTTAAGTGTTTCTCTGCCATCCTATATTCCTCTACAGAGATTTCTGTTCAGCTCTGTTCCCTATTTTTTTAATTGTATTACTTGATTTGTTGCTGTTTAACTTCCCGAGTTCTTTATATATTCTGGATATTAGCCCTCTGTCAGATAAAGGGTTTGTGAAGATCCTTTCCCAATCTGTAGGCTGTCGTTTTGTTCTGATGACATTGTCCTTTGCTTTACTGAAGCTTTTTAGTTTCATGAGGTTTCATTTGTTGATTGTTGATCTTAGAGCCTGTGCTGTTGGTACTCTGTTCAGGAAGTTGTCTCCTGTGCCAATGAGTTCAAAGTTCTTCCCCACTTTTACAGATTTAGTGTATCTGGTTTTATATTGAGGTCTTTGATCCACTTGGACTATAGTTTTGTGCAGGGTGATAAGTATGGATCTATTTGCATTTTTGACATGTAGACATCCAGTTAGTCCTCAGTTTGATTATTTCCAGCTATCTAGTCCTCTTGGGTGTGTCTGCTTTTTTTTTTCTAGGGCTTTTAGGTAGGCCATTAAGTTGCTTGAAGAGATGTTGCGAATTTCTTTTTGAAGCCACTTAGTGCTATGAACTTTCCTCTTAACACTGCTTTCATTGTGTCCCATAAGTTTGAATATATTGTGCCTTCATTTTCATTGCATTCTAGAAAGTCTTTAATTTTTTTTCTTTATTTCTTCCCCGACCCAGCTGTCATTGAGTAGCCATTCAGTTTCCATGTGTGTGTACGCTTTTTGCTATTTCTGTTGTTGTTGAAGTCCAGCTTTATTCCATGGTGGTCAGATAGGATACAAGGGATTATTTCAATCTTCTTGTATCTCTTGAGGCTTGCTTTGTGGCCAACTATATGGTCTGTTTTGGAGAACGTTTTGTGAGGTGCTGAGAAGAAGGTAAATTCTTTTGTGTTTGAGTAAAAGGTTCTGTAGATGTCTGTTAGGTCCATTTGATTCATGACCTCTTTAAGAGTCATTGTTTCTTTGTTTAATTTCTGTTTTGTTGACCTGTCCTTTGTTGAGAGTGGTGTGTTGAAGTCTCCCACTATTAATGTGTGGGGATCTATATGTGGTTTCAGTTTTATTAATGTTTCTTTTAGAAATGTGGGTACCCTTGTACTTAGGGCATAGATGTTCAGGATTGTGATGTCTTCCTGGTGGAATTTTCCTTTGATGAGTATGAAGTGTCTTTCCCCATCTCTTTTGATTAATTTTGGTTGAAAGTCTATTTTATCAGATATTAGAATGGCTACTCCTGCTTGCTTCTTGGGTCCATTTGCTTGGAAAACCGTCTTCCAGCCCTTTACTCTCAGGTAATATCTTTCTTTGTGACTTAGGCCTGTTTCTTGTATGCAACAGATTGTTGCATCTTGATTTTACATCCATTCTGTTAGTCTGTGTCTTTTTATTAGAGAGTTGAATCCACTGATGTTGAGAGAGATTAATGACCAGTGGCTGTTAGATCCCTTGATTTTGATGTTGGCTATGGTAGTGTGTTTGTGTGCTTGTCTACTTTCAGTTTTGTTGTAGTGAGATTATTTATTTCCTGTGTTTTCCTGAAAGTAGTTAGTTCTCTTGGGTTGTATTTTTCCTTCTTGTATCTTCTTTATCACTGGATTTGTGTGTAGGTATTGTTGAAATTTGTTTTTGTCATTGAATATCTTGTTTTCTCTGTTTATGATGACTGTGAGTTTTGCTGGGTATAGTAGCCTGGGCTGATATCTGTGTTCTCTTAGGTTCTGCATGATATCTGTCCAGGGCCCTCTGGCTTTCATAGTCTCTGTTGGGTAGTCAGGTGTCATTCTGATGGGTTTGCAATTATATGTTACTTGGCCTTTTTCCCTTGCAGCTTTTAGTATTTTTTCTTTGTTCTTATACTTACTGTTTTAATTATTATGTGGTGGGACAATTTTCTTTTCTGATCTAATCTAGTAGGTGTTCTGTAGGTCTATTCTATGCTTATAGGCCTTTCCTTTTAATTGGGGAAATTTTCTTCTACTGTTTTGTTGAAAATATTTTCTGGGCCTTGGAGACAGGAATCTTCTTTTTCCTCTACTCCTGTTATTCTTAGGTTTTGTCTTTTCATGTTGTCTTGGATTTCTTGGATGGTTTGTATCAGGAATGTTTTAGATTTAACCTTTTCTTTGACGGATACATTGATTTCTTCCACTGTATCTTCCACACCTGAGATTCTTTCTTCCATTCCTTGTACTCTGTTGGTTATGCTTACCTCTATAGTTCCTGTTTTCTTCCCTAAGTTCTTCCCCTCTATGATTTCCTCTGTTTGTGTTTTCTTTAATTTTTCCAATTCTATTTTCAGATCTTGAACCGTTTTGTTGATTTCCTTCATCTGTCTGACTGTATTTTTCTGTTTTTCCTTCAATTCCTTCACCTGTTTGTTTGAACATTCCTCTGTCTCTTTTATTTCTTTCAGTGACTTATTTATTTCCTCTCTGAAGGCCACAAAGTGTTTGGTTACATCTTTCTCTATTTTTTTTATGGATGGCCATATTTGTTTGACTTTATCTTCTTCTGTTTCTTTACAGATGGCCATAATCTGTTTGACTTTATCTTCCTCTAATTATTTACACGTTTTATTTGGTTCCGCCATTATCCTCTTCATAAGGTCATCTTCTTGAATTTCACTTATATTAGGGTGTCTAAGGCTACTTGCCCCTGGATAACTGGATTCTGGAGATGCCATATTGCTTTGCCTTTTGTTGGTTGTGCTTTTATGCTGGTTTCTACCCATCTGGCTGTCTCAGGTGTTGGCTGTTAATTTCTGGTGTTTGCTGCAATCCTGGGGTGGGGAGAATCCCCTTGGTAGGAAGATCATTGTTCCTGAAGGAGGCTTCCTCAGCTTTTTGTGTATGGTCACCGAATGTCTGGTACTTCTCCGGAATTGCCACAGCTTACCTCAGGTGTTTGAACCTATGTAGTAAATGTGGTCGTTGATAGTCAGGGGTGAGGAGAGAGGCTCTCTGCTCACCAGAAGTCCTGGAGACAGTTGCCCTGCCACTGGGTTTCTTCCTCTGAATTTAGTGAGCTGGTGTTGCTGCTCTGATACTGTGTTTGCTGGGCACAGCCCTCTTGAACAACTAGGAAACCCTGTGGTTAGGTCTGTTTAGCTAGGGAGTTAGGTTGCACTTTGGAGCAGTGTCTAGGGGCTGAACCCATGGGTCTCCGGCTTCTGTAGGTCTGAGGTTGGAGCTCTGTGCCCCAGTTCCCATTACCCAGTACCCAGTGGTAGGTGAGTGCTGCACTCAAGCCTACTGCAAGAGGCTAAAGCCAGGAGTCTGGGGGAACCTAGGGCCTTTCTGGCAATTAGCTGGGTGTCCTGAGGTCAGACCTGATGTTTCCTTTACCTTGGGGTTTCCTCCTGACAGGGACTCCCAGTCTGTAGTGTTCTGAGGTCCACAGTTCTGTCTGGGGTGGTGAGTAGCGCATGCATGTGCAGGCCAGTGGCTCTGTGCTGACTACTGGATGCCTGCAGGAACCCAGGAACGTTTCCTGAGAACTTTTGTCATGGGTTGGGGGTGGGTTCACCTGGGTGCTCTGAGGTTGGACCTGATGGTTCCTTCATTGTGGGGTTTCCTCCCAACCGGGAAATCAGTGTTTAGTGTTCGGGGCCCACAGTTCTGTCTGGGATTGTGAGTTGAGCTGGGTGTGCAGGCAGCTCTCTGGGCTGGTGGCTGACAGCCTGCTGGAGCCTGGGACCTTTTCTTGGGTGACCTGAGGTTGGTCAGTCCCAATTCCTTCCTTCATGGTGGGGTTTTCTCTGGACTGGAAAACCCAGTCTCTGATTTTGTGGGGCCCACAGTTCAATCTGGGATGGTGATCAGAGCACGCAGGTGTGTGGTTCTGGTCTGGTGACTGAGCGCCTGCTGGGACCTGGGAACTCTTTCTGGGGTTTAGCTGGGTGACCTGAGAATGGACCCAATTGCTTCTCACACTGTGGAGGTTCCTCTCACCTGGGAAACACAATTGCTAGGGTTTGGGGTCCAGAGGTCAGTCTGTTGGTTGCTGTGTAGTCACTGCTGTTCTGCTTGTCTGACACAGAGTCCTCTCAGCACTGCCATCGTGGATCCCTCCCCGTGGCTTAATTTTTATTTGTACGTTAGATAGTTCTTTTGGTTGATGGACATAAAATGATCTTTAGTTCAAATCATTAAATGGAAGCTATGACCTACACTTTTTAATAAAAATTTACAAGAATCATTTTATACATGGTTGAGAAGAAATAACTCGTGAGAGATCAGACTTTTCCCCTAATAGGGAACAGAAACAAACATATTTCAGGTTTTTTTTCTTCTCAGTACTTAAAAATATTATTAAAGTTTATAGCCAAAATATCACCAGAAAACAAAACATGTTCATGGGTGTGATGTCTCATGGTATTGAGAAGACATGAGGTGGTTCATCCAGAGTGAGAGTCTGCTTTATTATTTTATCGCCCTAGTTACTGCAGGTGCTCAGGCACTCTCCCCCTCTGGATACCCCTTTTCCTTTTTTCTCTTCTTTTTACTTTCCCTCATTACCTACTCTTCCCCTTCTCCTATCTCTCTCTCTTTCTCCACTCCAAGCTAGCCTTGAACTTGTAATCCTCTAGCCTAAACCTCCTGAGTGCTATCTGTGGTTATAGGGTTATAGGCATATGCCACCAAGCTCAGTTGGTTACCATTTATGAATGACAGAAGCAGATATAGTAATCTGAATATTTCTTTTAAATTGAGGTATTCTATCTTGGGTACAAGGGAAGAATATTGAGGTCAGAGGTCAACATCTGCTATTTTCTTCGATTGTTCTCCACATTATTATTATTATTATTATTATTATTGAGTCATGTTCTCTCTCTGAACCTGGAGCTCACCAGTAAGGCTGGTATTGCTAGCCAGCAAGTTCTGAAGAGCCCCCTGCCTCTGCCTCCCCAGCGCTGTGACTGCAGGTGTGTGCCACCATGCCTGTCTTTTTAAAACTGGTGCTAGGGATCCCAACTCATGTCCTCATCCTCATGTGGGAAGCATGTTACAAACTGAACCTTTCCCTGTAGCCCCAGTCTGTTTATAAAGAACCTGATGAGCACTGATCATCCCCAACAGGCATTTCTCAGGCTCACCAGGCCCTGACAGAGCTTGTGGGTGCTAGGAGTTATTTTGTGTTGTATTTTCTCTGTCTCTGACTTAAAGGCAGTCCCTACATTTTATGTTTCTGGAGGATGGTTTCATGTGAAATAACCTACATGTGTTTGAAAACTATAGCAGATTGTTTAAAATGTTAGTCATTAGCAAGTGTAACGGTGTTCAGATTACTAACGAATAAACACATCTCTACCTTCTGGAACTCAGGGGTTATTACAGCGTGTTGTCATTGATTGCACAACATGACTTAGAGGGCCTGGGCATGTTTATTTACCATTTCTTTCGAAGAGAATGTCAGTACACTGCTTTCAACCACACCAGAGTAATGTGCACTTCCACAGTCCTTGGACGTATGCTGTCACACATATGTCTTAGCCTTACAAACCTTTTTGAAAACAAAAGATAAACTTCCTTCTTCCTCGATTCTTGGACTGGAGGCATGTAAGTGGTGAGGACCTTGGCAGCCATTGTCTTATTTTCAAGCTTAGATTCCTCACTCTCTCTGGCTTGTTTTTAAACATGTTGTACATAGCCAAAAATCTAAACTCTTTCTCGGTGCTTTGTATCCTCTGCTGTAGACCCTTATGTATTGCCCTATTTAAGTTGGTTTTGGCCTTTTCTGTGTGTACGAGTTTTGGGAATATGTTTTGTTACCCTTGAAGTAGATTTGTAATATAGGAACCAGAATAAATAGATCTTTCTAGAGCACCCATTTCCTTTTTTGGTTCTTCCTTTTCCTTTTGCATTTTGGGATGCCTGCAGCTAAATAAAAACAAAAAAAGAAAATAAATGTTAATTTAAGAAAATTATTGAAGTAAAAAATATGCTCTGTTTCACTGTTTACTAGGCTTTTAACCCAGATGCATGCAGATTTAGAAGTTTGGCTCTGGGAATAAACTATCTTGATCCATTCAGATTTTCCTCAACAGTATGTAATTCTTCAACATGAGGTGGAGAAGTACCTTCCAATCTGTTTAGGACTTGCTAGTTGTGGCTGTTGCTAACTAGTTCCTCAGGAGTTGACTGGAAGCATCTCTGAAAACTCAGAGAAGGCATATTCTTCTCTTTTTGTCCATATGGTTGAGACCTGAAATCTTACCAGAAGGTATCAGAAAAGTTGTGTCAAATATATGAGGACTGCAAGTTTTACTACTAGAACACACACACACACACCTGATCACATAACTGTGATCATTTTAGACTAGGACTTGAATGCTTAAGAGATTTTTTTTTAATAGGAAGAGCAAAGAAGTTGAATCTTCTCTTCACAGTTAACAGTTTGTGTAAGATCTCATTGATTCTATTTAGATACTTGTAAATCTCATCAGCAGAGATTAAAGGAAACATGCGCCTTATCAATCAGTATTTTTTGTGCGTATATGTGTGGTACAAGTGTGTATGCAGTGGGCATGTACAGGTGTACAGTTGCCTTTGGAGGCCAGAGAACAGCCCTGGGAATTGTTTGGATGCCGTTTAGCTTGAGTTTCTAGGCAGGTTCTCTCAATGGCCTTAGTAACCACAAAGGTTAGGCTGCCCAGCAGTAAGCCACAGGGATCAAGTATGCCCCACCATCAAGCACAGCTTTGTAAAATGTGGATTCATGTCCTAGTGCTTACAAGACAATCACTTCACCAATGGACCATCTCCCCAGCCCATATTGATTACTGTCTTCACTAATATATTTTCTTATGTTTTATGGTATAATAATAATCTTAAGACTGTCATGGGAATCAGCAAGTATGTTAATCATAATTGTCATGTAACTTTTGAAGTTTTTAATAACCTCGAGCATGTCTCATTTTTATAGTTAAGAAAATTTGTTGATTTAAAAATGACTCACTTTGAAGATTATGAAATTTTAGAAATTTTATAGCCTTTTGATTATTGCTGCTGCGGCTGCGGCTGCTCTTCTTCCTCCTCTTCTTATTTTCATAGGTAGAAACTGAAGCAAGTCACTAAGTGAGGCTTCCAGTGTCTGTTTCCTTCATCTTCCTTACTTGAAAAGACAGACTGGGAGGTGTCGCCAGTAGAACTTTGTAGCCTGGCAGTGTGGGATCAGGACACCGGGCTCTAGTGAAGACTCTCATTATGATTTAGAGATGGGCACCGTCTTTCTGTGTTCATATGTAGGAGAGTGAGAGAGAAACAGAAAACCTTAGTATCTTTTCTGATGAGAATACTATCATCCCAAGGGTCCTTTCTGCATGTCCTTTATCCAACCCTGTCCTCATCACATATCCAGATACTATCACATTAGAGGGTACAGATTCATATAAAGTCAACAAACAATGTTATTTTCAAAGGAAAATAAAACTACAGACTATAGGATTTTGTAATACTTTTGAAATTTTCAGATTTATATGGTATTTGATGTGATGTTCCTAAGAACTAATGAAGGTAGTACCATTTGGTTCTAGACCATAGTAAGCCCAGTAAATAGTTGTCATCCTTCCTTTGTTTCTTCCTCTTTCAATTCAGTTACATTGTATAGTATAATAATTGCTAGTACACTGACTTGTAGGTTATACTGGACATGCAACATAGAAAAAGGACATTTACAACAGCCACAGAAAAGTCAGACATATTTGTTCTGATGTTTTAAAATTGAGCTCATAAACACAGGAGCCATGAATTGTGTTTACTGTGGAATTAATCTTTCATGTTCTAAAAAGTAAATTAATTAATTATTGGTTCATTTTTATTAACGTTTAATGACAAATTTAACACGGATTCATTGCACCTTTGTAATATAATGCGGGTAAACGGAGACAGTGGGGATGCTTTAGGCAACTTTAGACACACTGACTCTCATTCTAGAAGCTTAAGGCAATGTTTTCTGTTGTGCTTGGTGGCTTGCCCTGTAAGAACCCCTTCTTCTGTACTTCCTCAAGCATCATTTAGTGTTATGCATCCTCTTGTGTATAGAGTCTGTTGCTGGATGTTTTTTCTGGATTAATCCCACATCTGAATGTAATATTTCTAGTTTTTCAGGTCTGTAAATCAATAGGTTAGAAATCGCCAGCAAGGTAGTCATGTTTTCTGTCACGTAGGGACCTGACTGCTTGCCAGATAAATCATGATGTTGTGATATATTATTTCCAGTTGTTATAAATTTTCAATATTTATTGTATCAGTCAGGATTCAGTTATTTAATTTCACTTGTGTCTATATTTGAGATGAGAATCCCTCTCTATATTAGTAAGTTTGAAATGTCCTTTTCTCTTAGAATCAAATTCTATGCATGCCATGAAAGCAGCCATGGGATATACAATTAAATAAACAGGAACAAACTGCCTTGTGTGTATAAGGGAACTGAAACATGTACCTGCTTAATTATATCCAAAATTATGATTTTTTTTCGCTGAATTTTTTTGTTTGTTTTTAGGATGTTTTTGTTGGTTTGTTTTTTACTTTAGATTATTTTTGCTACTGTTACTCAGTAATTTGGTTCCTGGACATTAGTGAAACATATCTAGGTTACTCCATGTATTGTGGACACATGTTCATTGAACATTCAGACAGTTACCTGACAAGTGATCCTCAGACATGAAAACATAAACTCCTCTGAAGCCTGGGCTAGTTCTGCAGTATGGCAAATGCCACACTGCCAGAGTTGCCTTCTTAAATTCTGTTTTGGTAGTGATGAATTAAAAAAAACCCTCAAACTTTCTTTCCCTTTTATCAACAGGACACCAAAATTGCTTCATTGGAGCGGAACATCCGGGACCTTGAGGATGAGATCCAGATGTTGAAAGCCAATGGTGTGCTCAACACAGAGGACCGTGAGGAGGAGATCAAGCAAATTGAAGTGTATAAAAGCCACTCCAAGTTTATGAAGACCAAGGTAGGTCCCTGAGGCTCAGCCTTTCATGTTCTCAATGAGAGAAGAAAGTTATGGTTTACCTGCTTACTTCTGCAAAGGCCCATATAATCTGCCCTATGAGAGATGAAATACATGGATAGTAAAGGAGAACATGAGAATATTCAAATTCAGAAGTAAAGGATCCAGGAGAGGGCCCAAGGAAATCCTTAGTGGAGTTTCTACCCTGGGAAGTTCAGGAGTAGCCTATTTGCATTGCCCTGTCTCTGGAGTTAACCGACTTTTAGTCTTTTCTCTCCCACAGTTTCAGCTACCCCGCCCCCTCCCCCCCCACTCTTTCCTTTTGAGTTGCGTTCTTTGTGGTTTCCTGCCACCCCAGACACTGCTGTCTCAAAAGGCACTCTCTCAAGCCTGCTAGCACATTTCAGTGTTATTAAGATATTCTGGTTTTAGCATAAGACAAATTTAAGCATCAGTACTTCCATTTAGTCAAATTATTCAACTTTTCTTAGCTGGAGTTTCTTTATTTGTGAAATAGGGATCAGAAAAGTAGCTTTGATAATTCTCAGAGATTATACAATTAAAGGAGCCAGTCAACCTTGTCTGGTCTCCAGAAAGCCCCAGTAAGCACTGGCCATGACTGCCTGTGTTGTCTCTCACTTGGTTATTCTTCAGCGTTCAGGAAGCAGCATTATTAGAGTACCCTGCTCCATTATTGACAGTTCAAAGAACTAGCTTCTATTTGTCAAAATTTAACTTTGGGCTATATAAGGTTGGCGGATCTGAAATGGTCATTTTCACACACACGCACACGCGTGCACGCGCACACACACACACATACACACGTGTAAAACCATTATATTTATAAGTGGCATAAATAGGTGTCTTAACACTCTGGATACTTTTTCTATCCTCTAAAAGTAATCACTACTGATTTAATTTATTTCATTTTTTTTCTCCACTTTTGTGTCTCTTTTTAAAATTTTTAATATTTTAAGTCTTATATTTTAAAAGTTTTTCTTCCCCTGTTAAAACATTCGGCAGAGCTAGAGAAAGCAATATGTTGTGTGTGTGTCGGAGGGAAAGGCTAGGCAATCTTCTCACATCTGAAACACATCCATATTCTGTACAGACTTACAAATAATTGAAGAAGTACTGCACCTAACCCTTGCTGCATGTGTATATGTGTGTACACATGGATACTTCCCCAAGGAATTAAGTGATATACAGTGCTTTGTTCTGAAAACTCTATCTTTTACGTAGGTATTATAGTAAGACTAAAAACATAGGTCAAAGATTGGAGATGTCAGAAATAGAATGTCCGGTGGCTTTGAATGTAGCCATTTCCTTTCAGGGATGCAAATACCAATGGTGCCTTCTGTTCTGGCTTCTGGTTTCTCTCTTTAGTCATAGCTCAGAGAGCTGAGGTTCCGTATAGCCAACACCGTGCTAAGGTGACCAGTGGACAGTGCCCAGCTCACTCTGAGCTGGAAGATCCGAGGCAAAGTTATGTGTAAGATTCGGAAGTTTTGGACAGAATTGCTGTTTTAGATTAAGTTCATTTTCCTGCTCTGCAGCTTAACACTGGGAGATTGAGTGAGTGTTCAAGCAGCATCTGCAGTTGAAAATGCACAAAATTGACTGAGGCTGCCCTGAATTATGGACTCTGTCCAGGTGAATACAGCATTTGTGTAATCTTGAGCAAGAAATCACGATGGCTGCTAGCCCACATTTGTCTGAGTTCCATTTCACTTCTCATGGTAGTTATTTTAGAGTTCCAGAAACTCTGGAGCAAGGAATGCTTGAGGAAGTCTTGAGGTGCGATACAGTGGGAAGAGTGTTGACTAAAGATTTGAACTGCCTCAGGTTCATCTCCAGTTTGTCTTTCCTTGCAGGGAGCCTCTAGCAGAGTGGCTATATCACAAGGCCAATAGTCTCTGCCTCTATCAATGGGCCAGCACTGCCAGATTCAGATAATGGCTCACAGGGATTAAATGAGAGTTAAAAAGACATAGGTACCTGGGTCAAAAAAAATAGCCAATATTTGTAAACATTATTCTTGAAGAACTATAACCCAATTAATAATAATGATGAAATACTGTTATTGTTGAACTGACTTAGAAAATGGCTTTGTAATGATTACAAATGAAAATGTGCTCTACTTCATAAGAGTGTTCCTTAAGACTGATAAACATTAGATAAAATGTACTAGTAGGAGTCAGTTTTTATGTTTTCTGTTTGATAGAGTGTTCTTACTGGATTGGACCATAACATTTCTTTTTCATTTCTTTATTGACTTTTCTTGATTTTTCTGTAGTGAGGAGTGGGCAGGGTACCTTCTTTAAACTGGGAATACAGCCTGCAGTAGGTTGGACAGAAATATTTGAACTAGTTGTGGAAAAACCCATGCACCCCCAGTTTGATATTGCCCTGGGGGCTGGAACCGGTGTGGGTTGGGGAGGAGCTCTGGAAATCTCTGTGATTTAAAGTAAGTAGCA
This sequence comes from Pachyuromys duprasi, assembly GCA_028658305.1. Lineage (NCBI taxonomy): Eukaryota > Metazoa > Chordata > Mammalia > Rodentia > Muridae > Pachyuromys > Pachyuromys duprasi. The sequence continues at coordinate 22,463,792 of CM053753.1, read as the reverse complement.
CCAAAGACCCAAATTGTTCTTTTTTTCCCCCAATTTATTTTTTTAAACATGCCATTATAGCAAAACCAGGACAGCATATTTTGGAAGAAGGTGGAAGATAAGAGCATAGTAGCAGAGTTTTAGAATTTGAATTGTTATGAAGGCAGAAGGATCAGGTATATTGGCCAGGTGGAAATCCCTGCACCTAGCAAGTGCTTTGGCACATAAACATTGGCCTCAAGAGTGTAGGCTTTCTGAAAGATTTCCTGCCCTATTCAACTCTTCCTCGGTGGAGACCCAAATCTCCACTCATTCTCCAAAGGTAGAGAATTTGGACTGTGAAACCCAAGTCTAAGGGGCCGTGAAATAGCATTAATTACTTTCAGGCACATCATTAAACCTCTGAGAATGTAATGAAGCATATAAATAATTGCATTTCCAAATAAAAAAGATGACACTGCCTTTCTGTGAAGGCTTTGTTCCTCGCCTAACACAGATTTTATCTACTGATCCTAGTGTTTCTGTGTTAGCTGTTCTTCAGTTTTCGGTGTTTGTCAAAGGTGCCACTGGGCCACTATGGGTCTCCCCTTCCCTTCTGAATTTGTAACACTTTTTTTTTAATGAACCTCTGACAGACTACAAACCTCATAACCCTCCACATGATAATAAGCACGTCACTTTCTTGACACCAGGGGATGTATCTGGCGTGGGGAAAAAGCTTGTTTGCCTTGGCTGAGTGGAGTTTTTAGGGTGTTGGTTCTGTCACGGTTATAAGTAGGGGAAGAATTCTCAGACAGAATGAAGTGTGCCTGATGTCCACATGGACTTTATATGAAGCAGGTGATGTAATTCCAATGGGCTTTTTTTCTGACCATCACAGAGAAGCCTTTCCTGGCTTCAATCCTCATGTACGTTTGATTGCATCACTTTCCATTTTTATTGAGTTTATGGCTGTAAAAGAAGCAAAAGGCATATTTTTGGAAATATGTGAATTTTTTTGCCCTATAAATGTATTCCCTTCAGAAAAACCTTTTTAGTTATTGTCTGCATAAATATTTATTTAAAATTTACCTCCTGGCAACGATAGTCTGAAAGCTATTTTGAAGAGACTGCCTGTTTAATATTTATAGACTGCAGCAGCCTTATCACCATCAGCCCATTTTTTGTGGAGGAAAGTAGGTGTGTGGGGAGCCTGCCACATCCTTCCTTCCTGCTCACTCTTTCCCATTCACATTCCTTTCTGCATGCCCTAGCCTCACGCAGCGTTGTCCTTGGGTGTCTGTGGGAGTTTGTACTATAGCATTGTCTTTGCTCAGAGCATGCTGAGCCGAGAACCTCTGGAGCTTTATTTAAGCAGAATGGGTTTCATATGTGTGCCAGCTCCGTGCTGTACCTCAGCTGAACAGTAGGGGATTAGGGTCCACAGCCCCAGTCCTGTGGGTCACCACACAGCTAATTTTTCTTTAAATTATCATTTAAGGTAATCCTGATTCTGACCAGCTGTCTCTTTATTTACATTCTGTTCTTGTCCGTCAGAAAAGTAGCTAGTAATTGGTAGCAAGAACTATAACCCAATTAATAATAGTGATGAAATACTATTATTGTTCAACTGACTTGGAAAATGGCTTTGTAATGAAATACAAATAAAAATAAAAAATGTGCTGTAACTCATAAAAATGTTTCTTGTAGACTGATAAACATTAGCTAACATGTACCAATAGGAGTCAGTTTTTATGTTTTCTGGTTGAGAGGGAACTTGTAGTTTATTGTACACAGAAGTGAATGTGGATTCAGGATTGCTAAACTTAGATGTGTGCCCTCTGCACAGCACTCAGCAGAGTCTGGAGCCTCCAGAATCCTTCTCAAGATCAAGACCATTTGATTTCCAGCCCTCTATCAGTTCTTTCAGTTTGGTAAACAAGATGAAACGTATTCATTCGCTGATGTCATGAGACTTCTTGCCGGTGGTCTTCCATCTATACATACTGCTGTAGTTACTTTCCTAGTTACTATGTGAAAGATCCTGTAACAAAATCAACTATGAGGAGAAAGGTTTATTTGGCTCTCAATTTCAGAGCACACTCTATCATTGCTAATCTTCCCTCTTCAGTAAGTTCAATTAAGAAAATCCTTCATGGAAAAATGGCTCAGTGGTTAAGAGCACTGTCTGTTCTTTCAGAAGTCCTGAGTTCAATTCCCAGCAACTGTATTGTAGATCACAACCATCTATATTGGGGTCTGATGCCCTCTTATGGCATGCAGGTATACATGCAGATCGAGCACTCACACATTAAATAAATAGATAAATAAATAAATAAATGAAAAAGAAAAGAAAATGCTTCACAAAAACATTGACCCAAAACATACTCTCATATCCTGCTGGATAGAGTCTTTCAGCGGTCCTTTGTGGTAGGCTCCTGTCCTATTCCCTGTTTTCTTCCTCTTCTGATGTCCCATCCTGTTTGCCTTTCTGAGTGAGGATTGATCATCTTACCCAGGGCCCTTCTTCTTGCTTAGCTTCCTTAGGTGTACAGATTTTAGTATGATGATCCTATATTATATGTCTAATATCTGCTTATAAGTGAGTATATACCATGTGTGTCTTTCTGTATCTGGGATACCTCACTCAGGATGATCTTTTTTAGTTTCCACCATTTGCCTGCAAATTCAATGATTTCCTTGCTTTTAATTGCTGAGTAGGATTCCACTGTGTAAATGTACCACAATTCCTGTAACCATTCCTCTGTTAAAGGACATCTGGATTTTTTCCAGATTCTGGCTGTTGCAGTGTATCAAAGCCGATGCTGAGACTCATAGCCAAACTTTGGGCAGAGTGCAGGGAAAATTATGAAAGAAGGGGGAGATAGAAAGATCTGGAGGGGACAAGAGCTCTACAAAGAGAGCAACAGAACCAAAATACCTGGGCAAAGGGGTCTTTCCTGAGACTGATACTCCAACCAAGGACTATTCATAGAGATAACCTAGAATCCCTGCACAGATGTAGCCTATGGCACCTCAGTCTCCAAGTGGGTTCCCTAGAAAGGGGAAGGGGACTGTCTCTGAAGTGAACTCAGTGGCTGGCTCTTTGATCTCCATCCCCTGATGGGGAAACAGCCTTATCAGGCCATAGAGGTAGACAATGCAGCCAGTCCTGATGAGACTTGATACGCTAGAGTCAGAGGGAAGGGGAAGAGGACCTCCCTATCAGTGGATTTGGGGAGAGGCATGGGAGGAAATGAGGGAGGGAGGGTGGTTTGGGAGGAGGCAAGGGAGGGGGCTATAGCTGGGATACAAAGTAAATAAACTGTAATTAATAATAAATAAATTATAAAAAAGTACTCTGTCTACAAGATGTGTAGGGATAAAGATAGGGCAGAGATTGAAGTAATGTCTAAACCAGAGACCCTCCCCATGGGAGAGAGCCAACCCCTGACACTATTAATGATACTCAGCTATGCTTGCAAATGGGAGCCTAGCATAGCTGCCCTCTGAGAGGCTCTACCAGCAGCGGGTTGAGACAGATGCTGAGACTCCCAGTGAAACATTGGCTGAAGCATAGGGAATCTTGTGGAAAAGTTGTGGGAAGGATAAAAATACCTGGAGGGAGCAGGAATGCCACAGGAAGACCAACAAAGCCAACTAACCAGGGCCCAGAGGAGCTCATAGAGACTGAAGCACCAATAAAGGACCATGCATAGAGTAGACCTAGTGCAAGGAGAAACCAAAAGTAACCCTCCTACCCCCTGCACCTCTGAGACTCAGCTAGCTCACTGGATGCACAGTGTGAGCTGGTCTAGAACTTTCAGGTAGGGAGTGGGCTTAAAGGGTCCTTGGTTGGGAGTGTCTCAGGGACCAGCAGACACAAATGGCCTGACTGGTCACATGACTGATGTCAGTCTCAAGAATTTCTCCAGACAAAGTTCTTTCTTTCATTTAAGATCATACAGTCTGCAAGAAAAACAACAGAAAGGGGAAACAATAGAAGTTATAGCATTCATAAGTTAAGAGCTGTAAGTCAAGACCTATGAAATAATTATGCTCTGTACCTTTAAATAAACAAAGAACATGATTTAAATATGAAGAGTGATCAATAGACTCTAAAAATACCAAACAATATTCATGATAACTAAATAAAATATCTAGAAAAATCAAGATTATAAAACAGAAACTGCATAGCGTAGTGAATAGTTTAAACACTCGATTAGCCACAGCAGAAGGAGGATTTAATAAAGTAGGAAACAGAGCAGAAGAAATAAGAGAAATAGAGTACTTGTCCAAAAATTATTTATGAATGGCTAAGAAATCCAGACCAGCATATAAAGATGTCCGTGTTTACCGTTGGTGATTGGAGACATGCAAATTGCAGGGCGGTTCTACTTGACACTCGTTAGAATGGCTATAATTTTAAAGACAGGCCATCATGGTAGTGGGCTCTTGAAAGAAATCAGAGCTTTTGTATATTGCTGGTGGGAATGAATAATGTCACAGACTAAACTTTCCTTAGGTGGGAGGTGGAGGCAGGAGGGCCAGGAGTTCAAGGTCATCCTCAGCTATGTAGTGAACCCAAGGACAAGTGAAGCTGTGAGAGGTACTGCCTTATGCAACCTTAAAAGCACCCACCACCAAACTTCTCCAAATACTGAACATTCTGCTACCTGTGGTTTAATGATTTCCCTCCTGAGGTATGTGTGGATTGATAGCCTGGCCTTGTGGCAACTCCTGGTAGTCAGGACACAACCGGATGATACTCACTATGCCTAGAGTCAAGACTGTTCTCTAAATCCCTTTAAAAGTTGCGCGTGCGTGCGTGTGTGTGTGTGTGTGTGTGTGTGTGTGTCTCGCGCGTGCTCACGGGTGCTTGTAGGCACACTACACTATTCCTGTGGAGATTAGAGGACAGCCTGCAGGAATTGGTTCTCTTCCTCTACCGCTATCTAGGGATTGAACAAAGTAGCCATGCTTGGACAGAGGTGTCTTTACCCTATGAGCAAGCACAGCGGCCTCTGGAAAATAAATACCGCCAAACTAGGAAATTACTTTTCCCATTCAGTAACAATATTCAAGAAAAAAAAGAATAAAATAGAAGTTTTGTTTGTTTCACTTGTCTTTATAAAACCCTACTAGAGCAAGAAAGGGTATTTTTGTGGGGTTTTTTTTCTGAAATTTTTGTTTTGTTTTGAGATAGGTTCTTGCTCTGTAGCCTAGACTGTCCTCAAAGTTATGATTCTCCTGCTTCAGCCAATACAGCAGTTTATAATGGATCAAACACCAGATCTTATTCCTTACATATAAGTACAACCTCTTGTCCACGGGTGAGGCTTTCCCTGCCTTTCCTCCTCCCTCAGGATCAGCACTAATGCGCTCTCAACCCCCGGGACTTCAAATTTTTACACTTCACAAACAGATAGGATCATGTGGTATTTGTCCTTCTGCTCCTGATAAGTCTTTGTGTGTGTGGGGGGGGGGGGCGGGTGAATAATATCCCATTATGTATTTTTCTACATTTTCTTTTTTCATTATTTCCTGAACGTTGAAAGTATTTCTTGGCTATTATGAATGGTTCTTGCATGTACTTTGGAAATTCAAATGTCTTCTCAGCACACTGACCCACTTCGTTTAGCTTTGTGCCCCACAGTGAGGTTGTGGGACCATATGAGTATTATATTTTTAATTTTTGAGGAATTTTTCACTGTTTTTCATATTCACTACATGGTTCCTAGTCCTACCAATAGCAGGAAAGGTTTCCCTTTCTTCTTTGTGTCTTTCTGATAATTGTGATGTTCTACAGTTTTCACACACTTTGGCCATTTCTTGGTCTTTCTTTGAGCAATATCTTTTTAGGTCTGTGCCATTTAGAAGTTTTGATTTTTTTCACTTCCTTATGTATTTTGTGTATTAACACCATGTTTGATGTGCAGTCATGTGCTGATATGTTCCTTATGTGTTGACTCATGCAGAGATGAGTCAGAAGTTGTGTGTGGTGTTTTTGTCTGTAATCCCAGCAGGCAGAAGGCTGAGGCAGTTTGAGGCCTGTGTTGGGCTACATGGTGAGTTTAAGGCTGGCCTGGGTTATGTGAGAACTTGGCTCAAAACACAAAATAAAATCAGAATGAGTAACAAGCAAAGGTAGTGGTAAGTTTATGAGTAAATTTGAGCAATTGTAGACTGTGCAAAAGTGATAGTGCATAGGGCTGGGGAGATGGCTCAGTGGCTGGGATTTCACACATTTGCAGGTGACCAGCGCTCATATCATGTGATTCACACCTGTTTTTAATGCCCAAGTCAGAGGATCTGATACCTTTTTCTGGCTTTTATGAGTACACACATACATGTATGCTAACACAAACATATAAACAAATAAAAAAATTCTAAAAGTAATGTCATTAGCAGCATGATAGAACTGTATGACATAATAATTGTCAAGAGGCTTGTAATTGGGCTTTTTTTTTGATTGTTTGTTTGTGTTTTGAGACAGGGTCTCAAGATGTGGCTTAGGCTGTTCTGGGACTTGCTTTGTGGACAGGTTGGCATTGAACTCATAGAGATCCTCTTGCCTCTGCCTCCCAAATGATGGGATTGATGGCGTGCACTACCACACCCAGATAAGAGTCTGGTAATTGGATCTGAGCTCAAGATTAAATATAATATTGAAGATGATAAGTTAAAAAGATAAATTTTATAATTTCTAGAGCAGCAGCCTAAAGATTAAAATAAATTTAAGTAAAACAAATGTAAATCTATGTATAACTTTTAAATTATTGGCGAGAGAGAGAGAGAGAGAGAGAGAGAGAGAGAGAGAGAGAGAGAGAGAGAGAGAAGGCATTCTAAGCAAGGCAGAAAGAAAAGCCAAAGAAAGAAAGAGTAGTGTGGAGAGAAATTCAAGGTATCTCCCTGAACTAAAATCATGTGGCTACATTAACTATTCCACTTAATCTTGTCAGACAGAGTAAAAGGATGTGGGGATTGCTGTTCACAAGCAGCATGAACAACACAGGGCTGAGAAGGCAGGGGAGGTTTGGAGAGATGCATCAGTGGGCAAGATTGCTTGCTGTGTGAGCACACACAGGATCCCAGCACCCACGAGGCTGATGTGTCTGTTCATGAACCCCAGTACTGTGGAGTGGAGACATGAGGATCATTGGGACTTGCTGGCTGCATATCCCTAGGTTCAGGGAGGGACCCTATAAGGGAGGAAGGCAGAGTGTTAGCACAAAGCACTCTGCTTCTTACATACACCCACACACCCACATACACACCTTCAAATTCAGTAAGAAAGCAGTTGAGTACCCAAGTAGCATTCATGCTGTTGTTTCACCCATGGGCATATCTTGACATACTGGTTATTATTATTATTATAGCTTATAGGGTTCACAGCTAGGACAGACTGCTGATAACTTTCTCCCTGAAGTAGCCCTCATAGTTCCTTCTGGTACTATGAAATATAGCCAATGTGAGGAAGCTTTCTGGTCAATGCCAACCTGATTTCTCCATGCCTATGACCAAAGTATGGGGGTATTTTCAGCAATAGGATGAAAAACAAAGATTGTTTTGGTTGTCTCTAGTACACTCCTGACCAACTGGCAGTGGATTTTTCATTTGGGAACCTATGACTTTGGGGAGCAACATCCCAACATCCCATGTAATTTAATCTAATTACACACACACACACACACACACACCCCTCTTCTTTTTCTTCCTCATTATCATTGTAAATAGCAGATGTCCATATAGATTTTTCAAACACCCTCAGTGTTAGTTATCTCAGGGAATAACTTTGTGCTCCTCCTCTCCATTAATGAAAGCTCTTTTAGAGTAGTATTCTTTCCATGCAGTTTGTCCCTTTTGGATCTTGGAAGGGTTAGAGTACACAGGTTGAAAAAGACTAACCAAGAGGCTTCAGCTATGAGGCTACGGGGCGCCATCATCCATACCAGATGAAGACTTTGCAGTGTGGATGATTTAAGGACACCCACATCTTTTTCTTTAACCCTATACTCATGCTCTGTAAGTAAGCCTAATAAACAAATTGGTTTTCTATGTAAATTTTGGAAAGTTAGGTTTGTCATTGGGACCTTATGGAGAGGAGGTAGGCATCAAGTGCATCTTCCCTGAGAAAGAATTCATTTTTAATTTATTTTTATAATTTATTCACTTTTCGTCCCAATTGTAACCCCCTCCCTTGTCCCCTCCTGGTCTCACCCTCCCTCTCTCTTCCTCCCATCCCCTTCCCCTACCATCTGACTCCAGCCTATCAAATCTTATTAAGACTGCCTGTATCCTTTTCCTCTGTGGCCTGGCTAGGCAGCCCCACCAGGGGTAAATGGTCAAAGAGTGGACATCAGAGTCCATGTCAAAGACAGGCCCTTGCTCCCTTTACTAGGGAACCCACATGGACACTGAGCTGCCTACTGGCTACATCTGAGCAGGGGGCCTTGGTTCTCTCCCTGCATGGTCCTTGGCTGGTGCATCAGTCTCTCCAGGACCCCGCCCCCCTGGGCCCAGATTTGTTGGAGAAGGAATTCTTATAATTGTGACTGACTATATGCTATCATAGTGCAAGACACATCAAGTTCCAAATGGTTAATATTCAACAGAGACCACATGCTATTTTTGTGAATCAAGTGAGAAATGAAACACACACACACACACCTATACATTTGAAAATTAAGAAATAGACTTGTATGCTATTCCTGACTTAAAGGGAGAAAATGGAGATTAAAAATAGGACTGAATAATGTCTGAATTGTGAATTGAATTAGTGACATCAAGCTAAGGTGTTTATAACAAGAAATTAATAGTCTTAAGTCTTACATAAGAAACAGTGGGTACTGGGGAACTGGCTCAGTGGGTACAGGCACTCACTATGGAAGCATGAGGACCTGAGTTTGGAGCCTCAGTATTCATGTAAGAAGCTGGGGCTGGGTGTGGCTGTTAGTACCTGTAATCTCCATGCTAGGGATAAAGGGGTGGCGGAGATAGGAGGGTCACTGGGGCTGGCTGGCCAGCTGAGCCTAACTGGGAGGTGGAAAAAAACCACAAAAATTATAAGCTCCAGGTTCAGTGAGAGTTCCATCTTAGGGGAACCAGGTGCGAATAGATAGAGAAGGACCCATGTCATCCTGCTCTGGCCTCCATATGCATGTGTACAGGATCTCTATACCTCTGCCATACATGTACACAGCATACACCACACACAATACATGCATTACACACACATGGGGAAGGGTGGGGGAAATGTGTTAAAATTTATAAATTTAGGAAAAGCAAGTAGAATAACTCAAAGAAAGCAGAATGAAGGAAGTAATTTTAAAATAACAACAAAAATTAATAAAGCAAAAAACAAAAACTGAACTCATGTCATCAGTACTTCCAAACCTGGGCCTCTTATTTCTTGGTTTAATTTGGCATGATCTTGATGAGATCAAGCAAGGGAATATTAAAGATAAACATTGAGAACAAAAGCATAAACTATAGATACCATTGGCAGAAGATATAATTAGGTTTTGTGAAAATTTTCTGCAACTTAATATGAAAATTTAGTTGCAATGTGGACTTCTTAGTAGGGAAAATACCTGCTTTATATGGTTTAGCTCATGTTTTATAATGAACATTAAAATAGAAATAATTCAGTGTTTCAGAAAAGTCCTTAGAGCACACTAAAGCAAGCTCCCATAGATAAGTGTACCACAGCCAAGAACAACAGCACAGATAGGAGCAGAACAGAGCGCTCTTACTCCAAAACATAGATGAAATCATGAAAGAGTATCTGCAAGCTGAATGCATTAACATTGAAAGACACTGTATGTCATGACTAAGTGAAGTTTTCCTAGAAATACAAGGAATGGGTAATGTTGAAATTCCGTTGATGTTACTCATTACAATAACACATTAAAGGGAGAGAAGCATGAGGTGGGGGCAGAATATTGGATAATATTAAGCATTCTTTAATGATTTAAAGAAACTCTTGAAATGATTTTAATAACAGAGAACTTTCTCAAACCTAAAAGCACATCTTCAAAGATCTGATTACTACATTTGTTAGTAAGTAGCATCATTTTTTCCACATGTGAAAATCAGATGTCAAACTAAATGATGAAATGCTGAAAAATTTCCCCTTGAGACCTAGAACAAGACAGTCCCTTCTTTCTGAGTGGCCTTTTCATGTGGCTTGTGTGGATTTCCACATAGTGTAGTCGTCACAGGGTTGTTGGCTTGTTAGCAGGATTTCAGCAGTGAGCAAAAGCTACCAGTTGGGGTTGTCACAAGGTGGCTGCGACTGAGGCTGACAGTTGTATTCTAGGCTAGAGCAAGAACAGAGGTACTGGTATTTTGTCACATTCAGAATCGTTATTTAGTACAAGTTCAGGAGTTGGAAAACAGACCCAACTTCTAGTTTGTAAGAGGGACAGTTTAGAGGAAGAGAGAAGGAACTGGTACAAGTCATCTCTGAAGGCTATCTCCACTCATATCAGTGGACAAAAACACACTGAGCTGGTGACACAAAATACTGGGAAAACTGTGGGGTAATGGCATATTTACAAGCTACTTGTGGTCATGTACATCAGTTTAACTGCTTTGGAAAGTATTTTGCTCTTATCTGGTAAACTTAGATTAAGAGGTTAAGATGATTTGAATAAGAATAGTCCCATAGACATATATATTTGAATACTTTTTTGTTGATTTGTTCATTTTTGTTTTCTAGACAGGGCTTCTCTGTGTATCCTTGCTGTCCTGGTCTGCCCTGTGTAACCTTGGCTGGCCTTGGCTAGCCTCGAACTCACAGAGATCCACCTGCCTGTGCCTCCCTGAATGCTGGGATTACAGGCATGCCCCCATCAAGCCTGGCTATATTTGAATACTTAGTCATCAGCAGGTGGCAAGTCTTGAGAAGAATTAGGAGGTATGGTCTTGTTGGCAAAAGTGTGTCACCAGGGGTGGGCTTTGGGGTTATAAAAGCCCAAGCCAGGTATAGTGTCACTCTCTTCCTGCTGTCTCTGTATCGGATTTAGAACTCTTAGCTCTTTATGCAGCACCATGTTTGCCTATGTGCTGACATGATCCCTGTTATCATAGTGGACTAAACCTCTGAAACTGTAAGCCAGTCCCAATTTAATACTTTTTTTTAAAATAAGAGTTGCCTTGGTCATGGTGTCTCTTCAGGTAGTAGAACAGTGTCTGAGACAAAAGTTGTTATCATGAGTGGAGTATTGTTGTGACAGGCCTGACTCTCCCGTTTGTTGGAAGAGCAGGGAAGACTTTGGGCTTTTGGACTAGCAAAATGGTTGGATGCGTTAAGCGGGAGATAAGTATAGGAAGCATGAAGAGAGTGTGTGCAATTGGAACTGTGGGATCCTAACTCAAGAAGTTTCAGAGGAGGAGACTATTGGTAAATGGCAAGAGAAACTGTTCTTGTGATATTTTGAGGAAGAATATGGCTGTTTTCTGTCTTTGTCCAAAAAAATCTTCCCGAGGCTAAGTTGAAGAGTTTGGATTAGTGATGTTGGCAGAGGAGATTTCAAGACAGCCTGGTATTGACTCTGTTGCATGGCTATTAGTGATCATTCTTTTGCAGACCTATAATGAAAAGGAGGAAGCTGAGCAAGGAAAAATACAAAATGTATAGTTTAAGGAGAAGCCTGGAACCAGGAAGTGGAATGGAGCGAAGTCCAGTGCTCAGGGAGAGAAAAAGTTTAAAGAAAAGTCTGAAGCTAACTGGAATAAAGGGAGTAGTGCCGGGTTTAAGACCCTACCCTGCTAAGCTTTCAACTTGTGAAAATAAATTTAAAAAATCATAAGTAGTAAAGGAAACCATCAAGAATAGAAAGTGACTGCAGATGTAGTTGAAGGAGGAGTTCATGTTCCAGCCCCAGCAAGTGGCAGAACATGGCTGCTTCAGCCATATGGTTCTGTCTTTAGAGTAAAGGGTTCAAGAAAGGGGTTATGGAATCTCTTTCCGAACCTAAGGAAAACCACTGAGGCCAGGCATATGTCAGGGGTGTCTCTCCTGGAGGCTTAAAGAGGACGTTGTATCAAGTTGTGAAGGTGAAGCCTGGACTGTGTTGGAGATGCCAGAGTGGTGAGATACTTGCCAAGGAAAGGTGCTAACAGGTTGTGTAACAAGCCCAAGAAAACGTGCTACAGTCAATAAGGTTGAAGGGAGCTAGAGACCTGAATTGCACTTTGACAGTAAACATGGAGACAAAGTTTGGAGTTTGCCCTACTAGTTTTGGTCTTGTTTTAGTTCAGTATGTCTTTGAAATGCTCCATTTCCTCCCTTTGGTAATGTATATTCTGTGCCATTGTATATTGGAAGTATGTGGTATGTTTTTTTTTTTATTTTATAGGGGGTTAGAATTAAGAGATTGCATGAGTCTCAGAAAGACTTTAAACTAACTTTTAAACAATGTTGAGACTGTGATACACTATGGGGACTTTTGAAGTTGGAATAAATGCATTTTACATTATGATATACATTACATTACTGTATATATTATGCTTCAAAGCGTCTGGGGACCAGAGATTAGAATGCAGGGTTTGAATAAGAATGGCCCACATAGGATTAGGAAGTGTGGCCTTGCTGGAGTAGGTGTGGTTTTGTTGGAGGAAGTGTGTCACTGGGGATTAGCTCTAAGGTTTCAGAAGCTGAAGCCAGACCCAGTCTCACTCTCTTCCTGCTACATATCGATCTGAGGTAGAACTCTCAGTTTTATCCGGCACCATGCCTGCCCGTGTGCTGCTGTGCTCCTTGCCATGATGACTTGTGAAACTGCAAGCCCTTGCTTACAAAATGCTTTCTTGTATAAGAGCTTCTGTGCTCATGGTGTTTCTTCACAGCTGTAGAACAATGAGTAGCACTCTTGTAAAGATTAAAAACCCAGGGCAAACACCAGGTTAGGAACAGAGTTGTTAAATAAATTGAGGTGAACTCTTGCAGTGGAATATTCTTCTTCAGTAAAACAACAAGTAAGTTCTGTTGTACATAAGCTTATGTGGACATGATTTAATCTCTAGGACATAAATACTTAATGCTATACAACAATGTTTTAAAATATGAAAAACTAATAAATACTATGCATGGATGCAAATGTTAATGATAAAACTAAAAAATCATCTGAAATTCTGGCAACAGTTCCAAAGAGGGCTAGAATGAAATAGATGTAGGATGGACTAAGATTGATTTTAAATGTTATTTTTATTTTTTGTGACTTGAATGATGAGTGTTTCTTGCATTGCTTTTTTTTATACCACATACACAGAATATTCTTTTGTTTCTATGTTTAATAGAAATAAAATAAAAACCTTAATGCCTTAAATTATTTTTCTTTTGAAGATTGTCTTCAAATTATACCCTTGAATCATTGTCTCCACTGGAAACTTGTATCTCAGGCTAATTAAATATGTTGTCCCTACCCACATACCCCCCCCCATGCATGATCTGCATAATGACAGTAGACTTTGGGGTTTCAGAGACAAATAGATTTTTGGCAGGAAGCTTTCATGGCATTGCAGACCTAGGGTCTCAGAAGGCATCTGCTTGCTTACTTGTCCATGTAGGGCCTCTTCCAGACCAGGGCCATCCCTTTAAGCAGGGCATTTCCAGCTGGATTCATAATCGCTGGCTATTAAAAACAGAGAGAAATGAATAGTAGTCAAGTGTAAACTATTGAACAGGACTTTCTCAGATTTTGCAATTGTCTTATTTTACAGATTGATCAGCTGAAGCAGGAACTTTCCAAGAAGGAGTCGGAACTTCTTGCCTTACAAACCAAGCTTGAAACCCTTAGCAATCAAAATTCCGATTGCAAGCAGCACATCGAAGTGCTCAAAGAGTCACTTACTGCCAAAGAACAGAGGGCTGCCATCCTTCAGACAGAGGTAAGGTGCTGCCTGGGGCTCTGGGGAGCGGGGACCCTCAGAACATGCCTACACCATGTTCTTCCTGAGAGGTGTTCTGTAGAAAATCTGTTCCCCAAACTGATGGGACCAGATGTGTTTTGGGATTCACAGATGTTTGGATTTTTTTTAAGGTGAGACCTGATGTGTCTATCATAGTTTTGTGACCTCTCACTAATCAACGTGGGAAGCCAGCTTCACATTCAAGTGGGATAAACAAAGATGCAGAGTGGTGTCATTGCCTGTTGTTGATGTGTGTCATGTTACACACCCAAGGAGTTTGTTTCACATTTAGAATTATTTTGTTTTTCCATTGTTTAGAGAAGTTTCTATTCCAGGACAAGATTTCTCTGTGTAACAGCTCTGGCTGTCCTGGAACTCACTTTGTAGACAAGGCTGGCTTCAAGCTCACAGAGATCTGCCTGTCTCTGCCTCCAAGTGCTAGGATTAAAGTTGTGTGCCACCAAACTTGGCTTTGGCGCTTTTTGTTGTTGCTGCTGATTTGAGAATCATATTGGTCTTGGAATTATTACATTTGATCAAACTCATATTATGAGTATACTATTCCATACCTTACTTGATGACATTTGTAAAGGTGATTTCTTACTAATTTTCACAATGAAGAAAGTTAGCATTGCACATTTCTTGAAGGAAATATTGCTTTGTTATTTCTGATTCACACTTAGAGGAACAACAAAAACAACCTAACCACCCTCCACCCCCACCCCAACACACACACACACACACACACACACACATTATTATCCTCATTTCTTGCTTCTGGTTAGATTATACCAAAAGGCAAAAACACATACCAGTTGTTGTGTAAATAAAATAGCTGTCAAAAGCAATGGGAAATATAGCAAAGAAAGTGGTGAGCCAGGTTGATCTGTGTGTTGTGCCTTGGGGGCTACTTTGGGAGAAGGCATCATAATTGGTATGTGTGTCCCCAGGAGCTCTTCTCAGCCTGTCTTTGTATATATAGACTTGAAGATGTGGAAGGGTATATACATTTGCCTTGGGAATTAGTTGGGTTGTTGAGTAGGTCTATACCCTCAGTTAAAGATGTATGGGCATTTTCTTTTCTAAGGCATGGATTTATGGAATAAATTGGAAGATGACATACGTCTCCTTTGAAGGGGCAGCAGTACAGTGTTCCGAACTCTGCTAGTCAGTACTAAGCCATATGCTACATAAGGCTTTTTGAATTAAATTTAACAAAATTTAAAATGTAGTGCTTTAGCTGAGCACAGTGACACATACCTGTAATCCCAGCACTCAGGGAGGCAGAAGCAGATGAAACTCTGTGAGTTCAAGGCCATCCTGGTCTACAAAGTGAGTCCAGGACAGCCAAGGCTACACAGAGAAATCTTGTCTCAAAACAAACAAACAAACAAACAAACAAACACCAAAACAAATAACAAACCCAAACAAAACAAAAAACAGAAAAGTAGCACTTTAGTCACAGTGACCATGTTTTCACATTCAGTAGTGTCATGTGGCCAATGCTGTCTATTAGACATTTCAGCCCTCTAACAATTGTCTAGAACAGGGATTGACTGGATCCAAATCTGGCCCTTTGCTTGATTTTATCAAATATTATAACCCACCATGTCTATTCATCTACGTGTCTGCTTTCTTGCTATAATAGTAGAGTTGGGCAATTGTTACGGAGCCTGTGTTGAAGAGCTGAAGTTATTTACTGTCTCATCTTTCATGAAAAGTAATTGCCAACCCTCACAGTGTGATCTTTGTGAAGCATGTCAAATGAGCAGGCCTTGGAGTGTTCCAGGATTCTTTCTTGTTTCCTTATTGTACACAGGCCAGGTAGTTTTCTGACTCTTATCCAAAAGCACAACTTTTACTTTACAAAGTACCTTTTTATACCTGTATTTTGTCTTAAAGTTATTGTAATTATGTTACTGTGAGTTCAGTGGGAGGAAATGATGGTCAAGGCAGTCTGCTTGCCCAAACAGGCACCCAGGTTCCCTGACAATTCCTCTCCAGAGGGCAAGTGAGAAGAGCCAGCTCAGAAGGACGTTCCTTTTATGGTCTTGCACTGATGCCTGCAGTTGTCTGCCTCACCATCCTTTATTTCACTTCTTTCAAATTAACACATTTTAAATTAGGCCCATACATATTTCATGAAAAAGACAGAGGTGACATTATGTGGACAGCTCCTGTCCCATGTTCAATAATTAAATGGCCCAGTGGAGAGATGGTGCTTTGAAGTAGAAATGAAGTCACTCTGTGTGAGGACAATGAGATGGTATTTCTACACTCCTGCTTTGAAGTTGAGAGTGTGACATTAATAAGTCTATCAGCTGAAACATCCAAGGAATCTTCTTTTGCCTTTTTTTTCTTCTATTAAGATTGTCATGTATATTTAGAGGAACAAGTTATCTAATGACATCTGTCTCTTAAAGAAAGCAGTTTAGTTGAAATTAGCTCTAATTGTTGGATCATGGGGAAAGGCTCTCTAGCAGCAGGATAGGATACATGAAAGTGCTATGTTCTCTTGTTAGCTCAACAGCAAAACCACAGTCTCCCTCTCTCATGTGTCCTTGCTTAGTGGGAGGGTGGCTGTTCAATGAGATATGATGCATCTCATTATGTCCTACATTGAATTGAAGAGATGCGAGTTAAAACATACCTGAGGGATGTGAAGCTTTCTCTCAGAAGAGGTGACACAGACAGTTGCTTCAGTTTGGTTTCTGGCTCATTCCAAAGGCTCTTGCCAGAACAGGAGAAAAGGTCTTATTGGCCTCTTTGGAACATCTATGCTGCCAGCTGGCTTTAGCCATATGTCTGTAATACAGTAGAAATGATAGCTGTCCCTGGTCTTTTCTTTAGAACACAGTGTTAAACGGCATCTGAACTGGCGTAGTAGTTCCTCTCTGTAAAGAAAGTTCTGCAACTAGGACCTTTGTGTTTGGGAGGTGGTAGGATGGAGGGTGGGGTGAGAGGTGGGAGGCAAGTTGTCTGGGTCTGTGGCTCTGTGGCTTGGCTCTTTGGTTGGTTAGTTTTAACTTGTACAAATACTCAGGCTCTTTTTGACATGTGTACTATAAATCAGTGGAATAATAATTACACACACAGAGATACACCACATGCCTCCTAACATAACATTTTACTTTTAAAAATAGCTTCAAAGGACCCCACAGCCACGTTTCTTATTTTGCTATTTCCTGTACTGTTTCCTACACACCATCTTACCCCATCCAGAGTTCATGTACTGCGCAGCTGCTGGGGGACTAGTGAAGGGCCTTGTGTTCTTTCTTGACCTTTCTTGCTTATTTTTGTTTATATATTTACATTTATATAGTATGTAATATGTTTATATTTATCATTATATCCACAAAACAGGAAGGATCAAGTCCTAGCATTTATTCCAGTTGGAATTAAAATGTGTTTTAAAATGAAGCAACAAATATGCACAAATCTCCCTGTTAACATATGCATGTATGGGAAAGGTCTGAATACAAAATTCAGGGAAGTGCTTTCCTAGCTTGTGGTAAAATGTTCAAACTACAAGTTGAATTTCCTATATTGGTGCTATTCTTATTAGGGTTGTTGCTGTTCACTGTTAGGATGCTTGAACAAGGAAAATTGTTTCTCATCTATTCTGTCTTAACCTTGAGAGTTTCATTTAAAACTTTAGCCTTGGTGATTATAGACCCTAGATTTTCACTGTTCAATTCACTCACCTTTTTGTGTCTTAAACTGAAACAGAGAAAGAAAAGTACTACATAAGTGACTGTTGGTCCTTTTCTCAAATTAAGATTTTTGTTTCAGCTCTTTAGGAGAGAATCGTCCTCACCTTCTCAGCATGATTGCCAAACCACTAGTCATGGCAATTCTTATGTCTACTTTCTAGAAGATGTGTTATAGTCCACACAATGTTAAAGTGTTTTTTTGTTTTGTTTTGTTTTTTACTAATTTGTGTCACAGATTTGTCAAGGAGGTGATCTCTTGTCTAATAATTTGTTAGCTAACAGAATATAGGGGTTTCATATTCTAACAGGCAGGAACAACACATGGCTGGGTAGTGTGCTAAGTCCCATAGCAAAGGAGCATAGCTTTTCTTTTTAAAATGTAGTCAATATGATGAGAACATTATACAACCTATAGACCTTCTTTCCAGAAAAACTTCTCTTGGCAAAGACATACCCATATTCACATGCACTCCTACGTAGAAGTTCAAGTAGCTTGTAGATGTCCCAAAGTTCGTCTGAGATTAATGACTTTTCTATGGATGTCATGCACATATTTATTTAACACATATTTTTGTGCCATATGGCACAAACATTGTTCATGTGTCATTGTAAGACTTAACAATGAAACTGTCCTTGTCAGGCACACACTCTATTCAGCACATGGCTCTATATTGCAGAACTGCTTTACAGAGCCCTAAACTTCCAGCAATTTCGTTATCACAGGCTACCAGTAACCCTACATGGACTCCTAGTTAGATTCCATCTTCTTTCTGTTGTCTAAGAGCAGATACGTAAAAGCTCCTTAGGAGATTAAAGTATGAAAACTATTCAGACTGTCCACTTATGTGTACTATAATTGAAGCTAATGTTGTCAAGGTTGCTCTGAAAACCCTGATCTGTTTGTCTCATGTCCTTGAGGAAAGGTATATCACACGTGAAGGTGCAGACTCCTGGCCTCAGCACAGCAGGAGTTTATTGCACATGCCCAGATATGCCACATATGGTTGTGTGCCTCACTCAGACCTTCCTTCAACTTGTAACATAAAGCAGTGGTATCATTTGAGGGTGCTTTCTTGAGTGTCTCTAGTGTTCAAGATGCTGGTCAATAGGGAAAACTCATAATTTCAGGAGTTTCTGGTCTTGATCTTTCCCACATTTGTTCCATTTCCAATATGTCTGGATAATGTTGTGTGGCTGCCAAAATGAGTTCTAAGAAACTGTGGATTAGCATTTTCAATGTGGTACTTAAGCTTAAACCTGGATTATCACCTAGGAAATCACTATTCAAGTTGCTCTGGTTTAAGGTAAGGAAAGAGAGATCCAGAAAAGATGGTGAATGGAAGCAACTGGGGTCCTGGGAATTGAACTGTTTTTACTAGTAAAAAGAATCCTGCTTCCTGTGAGGATCCTGCTGAATTGGGGGTTAGCAGAAGCCTGGTGAAGTTTTATAATCATATACTAATGTATGAGTTCACTAGGCATGACACTGTCCTGGCTAAGGAAAAAACAAAGCAAAACAAAACAAAATGGATAACATAAGGGTACGAATCTTTAAGATAACATTATAGGTCTAATGGTAACACTATATCCAGAATAATTAGGCCATTGCTCAAAGTCTTAGCAATGTTCACATTTTAGAAAGTTTGCATTGTATATTAAGATCTTATTTCTTTAAAGATATTTTTGCAATGGAATACTACTCAGCAATTAAAAGCAAGGAAATCATGAAATTTGCAGGCAAATGGTGAGATCTAGAAAATATCATTCTGAGTGAGGTTTCCCAGAAGGAGAAAGACACACATGGTATTTACTCACTTATTTAGACCTATAAGAAAGGATAAACACCTAAAGTCTGTACACCTAAATCTATACACCTAAAGAAGAGTAAAACAAAAAAAGAGTAACAAAAAAGAGGACCCAGGTTAAGATGAATAATCCTCACTTAGAAAGACAAAGGGGATGGACATTGGATGTAGGAGAAAACAAGTAACAGGACAGGAGCCTACCACAGAGGGCCTCTGAAAGACTACCTAGCAGTGTATCAAAGCAGAAACTGAGACTCATAAACAAGCCTTCGGCAAAGTACAGGGAATCATATGAAAGAAGGGGGAGTTAATATGATCTGGAGAGGACAGGAGCTCCACAAGGACCAAATATATCAGGGCACAGGGGTCTTATATGGTTGTTTCTCCAACCAAGGACCATGTATGGATATAACCTAGAACCTCTGCTCGGATATAACCCATGGTAGCTCAATATCCAAGGGGGTATCCTAGTAAGGGGAACAGGGACTATTTCTGACATGAACTCAGTGGCGGACTTTTTTACCTCCCCACCCTGCATGGGAGGAGCAACCCTGCTAGTCCACAGAGGAGGACTTGGCAGACAGTCCTGAAGAGACCTGATAAACCAGGGTCAGAGGAAAGAGGAGGAGGTCCTCCCCCATCAGTGGACTTAGAAAGGGGTAGGAAGGAGATGAGAGAGGGAGGGTGGGATTGGGAGGGAATGAGGGAGTGGGATACACCTGGGATATAGAGTTAATAAAATGTAACTAATAATAAAAATAAAATTAAAAAAATCACCAAAAAAAGATATTTTTGGTGTGTGTGCATTTGTTTTATGTACCAAAAAGTAAAAGAATGGATGACAGTTAATTACTATGCTTTCTCTGAGTTTTAGAGACCAAAATGTTCCTCATATTTTCTGTGATACACAGGTTGTACTTTTATAATACAAAAATTTCATTGGATTTGTAGCAAAAGGGGCAGATCATCCAGGGAACTTGCAGAAGGTGCTGTCAAAGGAAGGATGTGTTTTTTCAGCCCATGGTAGCCTCTCAATGTCTGAGTCACCAGTTACTCAGTCTGACAACTTGACCACGGAGCAAGCTTAGGTTATAATTTTTTTAAAGATGATTCATAAAAACACATTTCTAGAAATGAATATGATAAATAGGTAAAAGAGCACATGTCCTCATTCCTTAGTCTGTCTGCCCCGACACAGGCTCTCTGCCACACTTTCTGGTGACAGGAAGGTTGCTGTGACAGGGGTGGGGAACATCACGTGACCTGTGAGTCTGGGAAACCAGGCGCGCGCAGTGTGGTTTCCTGCGGACAGTTCTGCTCACGGAAGAATTCCTCGGTCTTTAAGACCCACAGGCTTGGAACAAGACAGTAGTTGTCTTTTAAATTTAAATTTAATTTTATATTTGTTTGTTTTGGTTTTGGGTTTTTTGAGAGAGTGTTTCTCTGGGTTGGCTTGGCTGTCTTGTACTCACTTTCTAGACCAGGCTGGCCTTGAACTCACAGAGACCTGCATGCCTCTGCCTCCCTGAGTGCTGGGATTATAGGTGTGCATCACCGTGCCCAGCTTTTTTTTTAAGTTTGTCATAATATATATTTAATTTTATATGAGATTTCCAGGGAGGGGTTTCTGCTTCCTTCCTCACTTCCTGCCCTGGCTCCCGGAAGTGACTTTCCAGTCACCTCAGTTCAGACTTTAAGAGGTGATAGTTACTGTCTTTCTTCAGACAGACATTTGTGGATTGCCCTGCATATTCAGTGCATTTTCAAACACTTTTTAAGAGGTTAGTAACATACAGCCAAGCCAGCTTTGCAGGCTGCTCTCAAATACCCTTTTGGCATTGTGGGTGCAGTGTTCTGCTTTTAAGCCTTTCGAAGAATGTCTTTAGAATTAATAAATTAAGGAACTTGGTGGAAAAAGAAAGAAAGAAAGTCCGCCTGTCACTTATATTTTTCCAGTTCAGCCCCCTTACTGGCTTCACGGTTTTAAATGTTTTTATTTGGTGGGGAAAAGGCATCGTTTGAAATTTTTATTGATAACATTTTTAACTGCGAGAAAAAGACATAAAGCTGCAAAGCAGTAACTATCATGGTGGCCACAGTTGGGAGGTCTGCAAAATGCTTTACTGCCAACAGGAAAAAAAATGCTGGGAACCACAATCATTATAGGGGTCACCACCTCTCCTGTGTGCATCCCATTCCCATTTTGAGAGCATGGATGACGGCAGCACCAAGCTCCACACTTCCCTTCCCCTAATGTCTGCAGGCTTTGTTTGGTTTCTCTCTTTATTAATGATGTGAAAAGTTTGGGGTCACATAAAAAATGAGCTTTGTGAGACCCAGAGTGGTGAAGGTGTCCCTGTAGCTAGCCAGAGAAGGACCAAGCTAAAGGGGCTGACTTGGCTGTCTATCCTTTTTAGCTATTTTGCAGATTTTAACTACCCACTTGAATTAGGCAGGCAGCCTCTTGGAATGACCTGTGGTGAAAGAGTCAAAATGAAAGGGAAGGCAGGGGTCACGCTGAGCTGTCGCGAGAACGGTCTGCGGCTGTTGCGTGGCACTTCTGGATCATTAGAAGACCATAGAGATAACTGCTGACTTCATCCCCTTCCGCAGGTCAAGAGTCTAATACAGCTGTTGTTCGTGTTCTCAGAAAATGCCGTGTTTAACACCTTGTTAGGATGAAATTGCTTCTGACTTTATAAACACAGGTGTTCGGTTTGAATCCTAATGAACTGTGAAATAGGTAGATGTCTAAAAGGAAATTCTATAAATTGTGAACAGGGCTCTGTCGGCACACTAAATGGATTAGGAAAATTCATTGTCTGCCCTGTAACTGAACACCAGCGTGATGCGTGCCCCTGAATTAGTCCTGAAAAGCCAATAAAACAGAGGAAGAAAGTCGAGCCTCAGAGATGTTGATTGTGGGGGTTCCCACCACAAATGAATCTGGTACAGGAGGGCTCGGAAATCAGAATGGCTATTCAGAGAAAGGCCAAGAACGAACACATATGAGCAGACAACACAGAATTTATGGAGCAAAACCACAAACACCTTATTTTCCATTGTACTAAAATAGTGCTATTTTACACTACTCTTTTTGTATGTAATTCTGCTTTCAATTTTATATTGTTACTGCAACTCAAATCTCATTATAAGTGTTCCAACAAAAATCCCTTTTTAATCAAAAACTTTCCAAGCCCCAGCCATTGTAGGCATTTTTAGAGCAACCTATTTTTCTACTGGAACAAAAGAATGTAGTCCCCCTTTTTGAGCTCGTGGGGATGTTATTTGACCCCGGTGGCCAAACATGTAATTAAGATAACTGAATCATTTTAATTTCTGCATTAAGTCCTTTCATCATCTGCTGCCATTGTTTTGGAGCAGAAAGATAGGGAATCAGAGCTCTTTATTTTCTTTGAGAGAAAAATAAATGGATCGTTGGTGCTTTTGGTGGTTATCTTGCCTATAACACCTTGTGACTAGAAGGGACGGTATCCAGTTAACTAGTCATCTCTGCACACACCCATATCCGTGAGTGAGTGTTAGTTACCAGTAAACTGATTTTTGCGAGGTGCATATATTTCTGCCATGTCTGTGGGGAGCTGCCCCACCATTTAAAGAGCGTGGCAGCATTAAGGGGACAAACTTCAACAGAACATTCAAGCTTGCATGCTTTCTTTTTAAAAGAGTGAATGTTTTGGAAAACAGCATTTCCTAAGTGTTTTCCTCCACTGTTCCCCTTTTGTGAGTCTGTACTTGAAAAGCAGTTTAGAACGTCACTCTGTCCTCTGGCCCAGGTAACTGGTCTGCTTCTTGCCTTCCTTGGAGAAGAACCCAAGTGTTACAATTACATTTTTTTTTTTTGCTGAGTATTTTCACAGAAACCCAAAATGCCCAGTTAAATCACATGGCAGGGCCTCTGCAAGGAAATGCCACTCCTTTTAGATGTGCTTTTTTGTTTGAATATATTTATTTTATACGTCTCTTTTCTCTGATTTTATTTTTTTTTAAAGAAAACACAATCAAGGTAGTAAATTGTACAGATTTTTAACCTTAAAAATTGATTTTATTTAACAAAATATATGGAAGTCTACAAAAATGTGGTATTTATCTTAAATTTTTAGATTTTTTTCATTATTATTGCTGCGCATGTGTCAGTGGGGGAAAGAGCATGTATGCATGAGGCATGTAGAGGTCAGAGGTGAACCATCAGGAGTTTTTTTTCTTCTTCCTCTGTGAGATCCTGGGATTGAAGTCATGTCACTTGCTTGGCAAGCTTCACCTGATATTTTCAGATGTAGCTGATTTCTCCAGTTCTTCTAACCAGCATTTGCCCTACACTATCACTTGGTAGTTGTTTATTTGAAACTGAATGGGCTGTTCCTTGTAGTTGTGACATCCACTCAAGCGCGAAAGGAAAGGGTCACTCCTGACGTGCTGACAGTGACTCCATGGTTGGGTATCAGCCATACTGACTGTCAGAAAATCTTTCCATAGCAATGACATCAATGAATGAGTGCCTTAGCGAGCATTTCAGGAAGGGGAGTGGAGGAAGGCCCACTTCTCAGCTGTCTCTGAGAGCGTTGGTGAGGCTGCATTGACACTCCGACCTCACTCCCATCCACAGCCAGGAAGCACATTTTACGTTAACTACATCAGTTTTAACTACTTGGAAAACCTTAAACTACATTTGTGCTTCCTATATACCCTGTGCTCACCTGTGCATGCATGATCATCTGAGAAAGAAAGCATCTCAATACAGTTTGGACAGACAGAATCATTTTGGTCCTTTGATCTCCAGTAAGTTATTTCTAAGGAACCTACTATGTGTTAGGGATGGAGCTAGGGCAGAAAGTTGCTAAGAGCCAGAATAACCAGAATGTCTGCTATGAAATGGTCCCCCTTAGCAATGCTTACACAAACACCCAAGCAATGACAATATTAATAAACTTGTTCATGTGGAGATGGGAAAATTTCACAGGGTCCTACACCTAGACAGACTCTGGGAGAAGGAGAATTAGCGTTACCCAAGGATGAGTCCCCTGTTGATTGTCTAGTACCATGTTCAGCCTCAAAGCCATATATTCAAAAACAACAAAATTATATTCATTAGGTTATACTTACCTATATTTGTACATATATGTATGCAACAATAATAATCACATAAAAAGACATTGTCAACATGAGAGCTGGGTGGACACAGAAGGGGTTTCAGGGAGGTTAGCTAAGAGGGGCTGGAGGGAGGAAGGGAAGGGAAAGTGATGTAATTCTACTTCAATTAAGCCATAAAAGTACTTGATAGAGCAAATGAAGCACTGTTATTCTATCATATCTCAGAGGTGCCTGGTCTTAGGCAATGTTTTATGTTTTATGTACTAGGCAAAAATGTGTGCTAATTGCTTTATGGATTAGAGAAAATATTTTTAACTACAAATTTTATTTTCTTTTTTCTTTCCTTCTTTCCTTCCTTCCTTCCTTCTTTCCTTCCTTCGTTCCTTCCTTCCTTTCTGTGTGTCTTTCTGTCATTCTTTCTTTTTTTCTTATTTATTTATCTGTCTTTTGTGAGTGGGCACATGCATGAAGAGGTGGAAGTCAATGGTATGTGTCTTCCTCGTGTTTTCTCTACTTTTGAGACAAAGTCTCTGGCTAAAACTTGAATTTGCCAGTTTGGGTAGACTGACCAGACAGGCCCAGGGATCCTCTTGTCTCCATCTCCTCAGCTCTGGGATTTCAGAGCCGCTATGTGGTACTCAGATCCATTTTTATGTGGATGCTGGGAATTGAACTGCAATCCTTATAGCTGGTCAGCAAGCTTTTTACTGACTGAGTCATCTCCACAACCGCTTACAGATAATTTTATATTAATGATTTATAAGACTGATAGATTTGGTGGCAAATAGTGACAATTATTGAACACAAAAATCAACCTAGAAAATTTTGTGATTGATAAAGTGTTCATATTTCTGGTGAATGGAAGTTTTGAAAATAAATAACCAAGAAGCCAAGAGCCCGGTAAAATAGTAGACCCAGCCTGTAGTCAACATACAGAGAAGTGTTTTATGCTTAATCTGATGAAATAAATGCATATTAAAACTACATTGAAAGATAATTTTTACCTGATGGGCAAAAGTCCAAAAGTTTAAAATGTTTTCTGTTGGCAAGATGAGGGGAAAACCTCTAATAATGATGGTCTTAAAGCACAATCATTATTTCCTAGGGAGAATTTGGCAACAGTTATCAAATTTTCCATGTTTACCTTTGTTTTGGAATCTCAGTTCTATAAATAGCTCTCAAAGGTACACTGGCAAAAATATGAAAATACTCAACATTCATGATTCTTATCCACAAATACTGGAAAGAATCAGGACATCTACCAGGTTCAGACTGCTGTAATCAATCATGGTGATATATAAGATGGAATGCTATACAGCTGTGTAAAACACAAACTAGATCTTGGTACACTGATAGGGATGATGTCTAGATTACGTTGTCAAGTGGAAGAAGAGCAGATGATTAAGAGGGTTGAGCATGCTTGTTTATGTATGGATTGAAGGGCTATACCACATCTGTATGGGTGCAAACAAATACTAAAATCAGTCATAAGTGCTGGAGCTGACAGGGACAGAAACTAGATATTTTGAATGACCCTCATGATATAGATTTGTCTTTGAACAGTGAGAATAGTTGATGTAATTTCAAAGCCAAATTAAGGCCCAAAACATAATCCTCCAATAATTGGAGAAAAAATGAAGTATTCCTTTATGTGCAGTTCGAACAGTGGCATGACCAGGGAGCCAGTACTTTGCAAATGTCTTTAGTACAGCATTCTCTGTGTGTCCATCTCTAGTGTATTTACTTGAGGATGAACAGAAATATGAAAGCTCCTTAAGACTCCTTTGGTAATTGCACTGTTTGTTGTAGTGTGTGTATTACTAGCTACACATATGTATCTGAAAAGCTGGATCAAGTGAGTATTTCTCTTGGTGTCTCTGAGAACTGGAATTTTCATCATAGGACAGAGGAAGTGCACAGACTATAATAATCAGCACCATGGTTCATATTGAACTGAAGCATCTCAGTTCATACCCTCAGGTGAACTCAGGGCATGCATGCTTCATGCTAGAAAATAATACACGCTTATTTTATAAATGGTATATAGGATGGTATATGCTAAATATAAATAGATGTATCCTAATATGCATTCTAGCCATGCCTCAAGAGTTCCAGAAATAAGGGCAATGGAGCAGCAGTAAGCATTCCGGCTGCCACATTTCACTGTTTTCCTATTAAGGCTTTCGTAAAAGTGGCTGGTCCATGTCTGGGTCAGGAAATGATGCCTGGCGAAGGGGCGAGGGGGGGGGGAGGCGGAGGGATGTCAGGATGTCAATTACTGACAGCACTGGGAAAGAACTGAGGCAGATAAAAAGCTACAGCTGTGGTGGTACATGCCTGTAACCCCAATATTCCAGAGGGGGAGGTAGGAAGATCATGAGCCCAAGGTCAGCCTGGGCTACGTAATGAGACTGTCTTACACATATAAGCCAACAAAACAGTCTTTCTGAAAAGTCTGAATCTTACTGTAAGGAATAAAGTCTAGGAGGCAGCAGAGACAACCTTCAGCTGAGAATAGTAGACAAGCTCCCCCTGTGAAAAACTTCCCATTGTGTAAGTTAGGTTATCTATTTCTAAATTGAGAGAGGCAGGGAAAGGGCCTATAGATTAAAAGGACTTGGCAACACGTCATCGTTACAACACAATATACAGACCTTTTTACGATCCCAGTTAAGTAAATGAAATGGTAAAACTATGTGCCAACTGGAGAAATTTAAAGGTTAAAGAGATACTATGTGAGGGAATAATTGTTAAGTTTTTTTATGATATAATAATGGATTCATTTTTATTCAAACTCTTAATCTTCTAAATAGGTACAAAAATGTTTATAGATAAAATAAAGTAGCATTTGTGACCTGGTTTAAAATAACTGTGGAAGTTGAGAAAGAAAATACCTGCCCAAAGAAGTAAGCCCTGTTGTATGTATTTTTCCCTAAGCAGGAAATTTGAAAGCAATACCATGTGTAGAATGAGATGTGGCACCACTGAGATCAGGACCACAGTGCCTTTGGTGTCAATTAGCTCAGCAGGCATGGCAGAGAAGGATGCTCTTTAACCTGTGTGAGTTCTGAGGGGAAAGACAAAGTAACTTGAATGAATTTCTGTTCAGTCATAGGACCTGTGTTCTTGCCAAAGTAGAATCCCATTTTTTCCTCATTTTTGTACTTCTCATCTTTGTTGCTCCATGTATTTTTAGATCCTGGCAGATTTCTGTTGGTCCTGATAGTGGCTGGTCGTTTTCATTTCTGTCCTTCTGTAGCATTTAACACTGAACTATTCAAATTGCTGTCCAAGTTGAAGCATACGTTTTTGAGAATGGAGCCATTTTTTCGTATTCTGCCTTCAACATCTAGATATGTTCATCTGCCTTTGTGTTTACTTGTTAGGTATTGTAAGTGTGGGTTCATGTCAAAACTCTATACAAAGTAGGGACATTTTTTCAGGATTTAGGAGAGAATGACATGTTCCTAATCTCGATGAAGGCTGGTGAGACAGCTCAGCAGGTAAAGACTCCTGGTGTTAACTCCAGTACCCGGAGTTCAATTTCCAGGACCCATGTGCTAGAGGAGTGAATTGGCTTCTTCAAGTGGTCCTCTGATTCTCTGTCTGTCTATTTATTGGTCTGTCTGTTTCTCTCTCTAAATAAAAATGGAAACATGGAAAAGAAGAAAAATGATCATAGGTTTTCAATGACTCTTGTCATGATGATTCTATGCTAGAATGGCAGTCCCGTCCTTTTCCACAGGAAGCCTTTCTTCTGGACACTGTATTGATTGCGTTACCTCCAAGGTGAAGCTTATAATTCAAGTTAGGAATATTTCTACAGTTCATAGTTTTTATTTTTCTTGGCAAAGTGGTGCTTTCTGCTGGTGACTAACATAATTAAGGTGCTTGTCAATGGAAAAATCAGTAGGATGAAGTCACTAATGGTATTAACACAGTTGAATACATTTGTCCAACAGGAAGTGTCATATATCACAAAACTAAAATGATAGTATCATATCACATTTATTAAACACAGGTGCCAAGCTCATTTGTAATGTCAAATAATCTGTAAGCCCATCCCCCGAGGTTTGTTCTTGATGCTGGTGGGTTTTCTCATTTTGTACAAATTTCTATATGCAAAGTGGCCATATTAGAATGGATTTAACAGTTGTCTGCAATACATATATATTGACTGGGAGACCTGGGGAAAGTTATGTGAAATTTA
>CM053753.1:22387627-22434577 GCA_028658305.1 Pachyuromys duprasi | reverse complement strand
ACACCGAGCTATCATGGGCCCCATCTGAGCGGGGTTCCAGGCCACATCCACACATGGTCCTTGATTGTAGAAACAGTCTCATACAAGACCCCTGTGCCCTGCTCAGTTTGGCCTTTGTGGAGCTCTTGTTCTCCCCAAGTCTCACCAACCTCCCCCATTTCTATCATTACTTCTCGCCCTCTGCCAAAGGCTTGATCATGAGTCTTAATATCTGCTCTGAGACATCGCTACATTGACACCCCCCCCCAGAGGTCCTCCTTGGCATGCTCCTGTCCTGTTGCTTGTTTTTTCCTCCACTCAATGTCCATCCCATTTTAAAAAAAAAAAAACAATGAAAAGGAAAAATACAACTAAAGCGTTTCACACAATAGTACAGGTTTCTCGTGTCTTATGGGCGGTGAGAAGCTCTGCAGAGAGCTTGCCTTCCCCTTGGCACCCTCAGGCAGGAGCTGAGGGCATCTGGATGCCCTGGGGTAAGAGCATGCTCTGTAGCCAGCTCAGATGTCCACAGCCCAGGTCACTCCTTACTTGATCCACAGGTCCAGGCAGTTTTAGCTGTAGTGTTTAGTCTGAGTCATGAGGTAAAGGGAGGGAAAGCTTAGCCAGTGAGTGCATGAATAAAACATGAGTGTAAGAACATCCAGGTGACAAGGATCTGGTGACAACTGGTATTGAAAGTGTCCCATTTTTTTTATGGATCCAAAGTGTAATTTCATAAAAAGGCCAACTAAAATCTATTTTATGTTCCCAAAACAAACCAACACTGGTTGCACAGGGTTGAAGTACTATGATGCTTCTTAGCCAAGACAAATGTAGCCTGCTTTTGTCTGCTCTTGGGCTGAGCAGAGACCTTTCAGTGCTCTCCTCTGTGACTCAGAGAAACCCAATTTCCTCTTGCTGGAACATTTTTCTCTCTAATGAATGACTTCCTGCCCTTCATTTTGGGGCATAGAGCTCTGATGGCTTTCTCAGGCCCTGATTTGGGAGGCAAAGAAGCTTAGGTGTTGGAAGAACTAATGTACTCCATATCCCACCCCTAGGTTCTGTGCTTCTGTGATAGGCCCTTGGCATTTGCTTTTGACTTAGAGTGGATATGAGGTCTCAGTTGAGACCTCCACTTTCCATCCCTAAAATTGGAAAGATGATGTTGTCTTTCTCACTATCAGCAATGATGTCATGCTCTTAAGCCATTCAATAAACAGTGGTGTTTTGTTATGATTGCACTCTAGTTGTTTTAAACAGAAACTGGATTGAGGCCCCTCAAAATACTGTCACAGAGGTTCTAATGCATGCATGTGAACCCGAGAGTATTTCGAAGGAAAGCAATCTTTCTCATCCATAACGTGTTGTTATTGTCCCCCATGCAGACACTCTTATCTTCTTCTGTGACAAAAGTAGCTTTTGTGGTGTTTATCTCCCTGATGTGGAAAAAGAATCTGAAGGTCACCATGACATCCCCGTGCCTACAGTAGAGATTCAGAGAGCAAGCAGGTCCTGTCTGCCAACACTGGCTTCCTGGGGAGGTGACTGATTCTCAGAGGGCACATCACCCTGTCCTATGAAGTGGAGCTTTATTTTCATAATCTTTGCAGAGATTATAGAGAACAGAGTTCCATCCATCTTTGCCTGGAAAAGAACTCTGCCTTGAGAACTTTGCCAAAAGGAGAAAAACAGAGGAGGAATCTTTTTTCTCTTCTCCTTAATTTGATTACCCCAAATTTCTACATTAAAGACAATTGTCAAAGGTATGAAAATAGCTTTTAGGTCTCCTCTCTTGTAACTCTGTCTTCAGAATAATTTGGATAGCATGTGTAATCCTGAAATAAGCAAAAGATTTTTTTCCCTTTTTTTGGCAGGGGGAGTGGTTTTTTGAGATGTGGTTTATTTGTGTAACCTTAGATGTCCTGGACTTGTTTTGTAGACCAGGCTGGCCTCGAATGCTATACCTCTGCCTCCCAAGTACTGGAATTAAGGCATGTGCCACTATACATGGCTAAGAGATTTTTTTTTAAGTTTTTACTTTATCTTGGTATAACTGTAAATATATTGCAACTTACTAACATTAATGAAAGCGGGGGGGGGGGGATATACAGAAAGGATTCACACAAACTCATCCTAGTTTTTGATCTTCTGAGGGACATATTTCAAAAATTTCTTGCCCTCACAAGTTCATAAAGATTCTTAAAAATATGGCAAAACTTGGTCTTTGCAAAAAGTAAATTTTGTAGAATATATTACCCCTTGTGTAAAGTTTTCTTAGCATTGTTAGTAGTTAAAATCCAGTATCTCCTGGAAGAATTACTGTAACATTTCCAGTATGGTGGCTGTTCTGTCACTTGTAACAATGTGTAAAATACAGTAACTATGAGGACTAGGACCATTGCTCAAGTGTTATGTTTTCAGAGACTCCCATTGTGCTGCTGGCTTGGACCTCACTCCATTCTTGTTCTCTGGTCATCTGAGGACATTTATTAAGGCTTATGCTCCTTGATGATGGTGTGGTCTTCTGCTCAGGAAATGAAGAAACACTTAGACTATGTGCTTAGCCCGCAAATACATTGAGGACCTACTGATGTAGAGTCAGTGTAGTAATCTTCGCATAAAAGTAAGCTTTTTTCACACTACGTTGCCCTGGGTATTATTGTGATATTACAAACAAGAGAGCACTCCCTTTAGAATAGGAGCCTTTTGAAGCCAGGATGGTATTTCATTTATCTCTATATCCCCGTAAAAATTAAATATTAGTTGATAAATATTGATGAAAGGGGACAATACTTTATTTTGTGTTTGGGGGGGGGGATGAGAGACACACAGAGAGACAGAGAGACAGAGAATAATGTTTGGTGTCACTTCTCCACTTGACTTTTTGAGTTAGGGTCTCTCATTAAGCCTTGAACTCACTTATTTGGCTAGACTGGCTGACCAGCAAGCTCCAGGGGCTGCCTTTTTCTATCTCCCAGCACCGAGATCACAGGCAAGTGCCACTGTGCTCAACTCTTATATGCATGCTAATTGTTGAACTCAGATCCTTAGACCATCTTAAGCACTATTTTCTTCCCTCACAAGCTCATTCTGGTCAATAGGAAGCATAGATTTCTAGGGTGTCTGTAACAGATAACCATCACCTCTGTGGCTTAAACCTTTAGAAATGTACTGTCTGGAGTTCAGACATCACTTATGCAGGGTCAGCAATGGTACTTTGCCTCCAGCGGCTACAGACTTTGATCTTCATGCTTGCTCATCAAACTTGCCAACTGAGCATCTCCTTAGCCCCTATGTGTAGAAGAAGAAGGAGGAGGAGGTGAGGAGGAAGGGGAAGGAAAAGAAGAAGAAGGGGAAGAAGAAGAAGGAGGAGAAGATTTATCATTTTGTTTAAGGCCTACCTAGGAAGTGCAGAATGAGTCTGTCTAGAAGACTGTTTCTCCAAATTAGTTTTACACATAGGTTCTACAACAGAAGACATATCTTTTGGGGATCTTTCATTCACCCCACTCCAGTAGTACATTTTTTTTCATGTTGGAGAATGCTTAGAAAAGTCTACAGTATAAGCAGGTAGCAGGCTGTGCTTGGGAATCTGAAGACTCAGGGCTGCATGTTCTAGATCCAGGGGTCCACTATAGGCCTGCCCATTGCTTTCCATTTTGTGTCTAGAGAAAGAGCATCACTGCCTCATCCTCTGAACTTTCCACAAAGGCCGGTATGGCCTCTGAAGCACCAGTCTCTTCTTACCTCTCCTCCTGGCCTTCTCTTCCATGTCTCTGCTAGGTACTTATTTCTTCCTGATAGGCTCTCTGAAGCTGCTTCCAATTGACAGAGTGAGCTTGTGAGGGAAGAGAATAGTGCCTGAGAAAATAAACAGCAAAATTTTTCTAAGAGGCAAAAGCACACAGTTTCCTTGCAAGATTTAAGCTTAAGGGAACTGGTTCATGAAGGTATTTACTTGAGTAAAATAGCTTCCTCATAGGGAGGGTTTTGGGGACAGCATGAGGTGACTGCCTATATTTCAGGTACTTTTCTGTTTCCCACAGAAGTGACATACCCAGTAAAAAGAATTTCTGGAGGAAAGGCAAGTGTTTCTCTCCCTGCTACTGTAACTTATCCCTACAGTAGATTTCAGGACCACCATGGTTAAGGTGATCACTTATTAAGAGATGTCAGTTACGTATCCTAGGCAACAGTAAAGGTGTCTGGCAGTATGGTTTCCCTGTGGTGTCTTTCCTCATCCTGTCTCTGTGCAATACTGCTTTTTTTTTTTTGACCTGCAGTAGAATGGCGGGCGTGGTGTGGTGCATTTGGTTTATCCATCATCAGAAGACGTAGTTTCTAGACATACTTTCCCCCCTCTGTCTCAGACACTACTTCCTTTAGATTACAGCTCTCATTTCTTGTGTTTCAGCTAGATAGGATGCTGCCAGCACATTTCCCCCACCATAAAATTGGTAATTGTTAAAGGTAGAGCCATGAATTTTAGTGGTTTTCTGTCTAAGACGTTCCGCTTATGTGTTCAAATGGGATGCAAAGTGCTGCCTGTAGCTGCCCCTAGATTGCACTGAAAACGCTTTCTCCTTAGATAGCTAAGGCCAGATTTGCTAATAGGATATGAAGCTGCTTAGAAGTAATAGTCCCTTAGTTTGTGGGTGGCTTGATTGTCCCTGTATCACAGAGCATGTACTTACAGCATAGAATCTCAAACTCACATACTGTCACAGCTGGACAGTGTGCTCCACCCTCTTATCTTACAGATGTGAAGACAGTGTGAACTCTTCACCTCCAACTTTTGCTCTTTGGGCTCTCAGTTTTGTTGTCTCCAATAAAACTGAGGACTGCTTCTCTAGAAGCCACAGCTGCAAGAGTAACAGAATATGGCATAGTCAATATTCACATTGTAATGAGAGAGAGAGAATGCATGATAACACATTTTCCATACTAAAATATTCCCTGCCCTCACAGTGTGATCATGCTAAATATTTCAGCAGCAGTGATGGTAAACCCAGAAAGGGATGGCCATTGGTTTCTCTTTTTAAAATGACCAAAGAAACTGAGTGAGATGGCATGGCTGAGTTTCACATACAGTTGTAAAGAAAGAACCAACTCTAAAGGCTGCTCTCTGATCTTCACACTTGCACCATGATGCACACACTGTTGCGGGATGCCCACCAGAGGAGACTGCTTGGAAATGGGTTGAAGACAGTAGCAAGTCTTTATAGGCCAGTGACTACAGTGGGTGTTCAGGACCCCAGTGTAGCCGGGAGCCTTTCTCAGGGTGAGCTTTTAAGCACAAAATACAGATCCTAGCTTGACACACCTTGTTAGCAAGAATAGTTAGCTAGAAGCAGAAATGGAGAAGCCAAAAAGCAAGGTTAGTACATTTAGAGACTTTCTTAGAACTATGGACTTTGATGGATTAGGCGCTTGTTTTCATTTTATCTGTGTGATTAGTTTTATAGTCTGAATGGTACTTCCATATTGACATAAATTGTGCTAAAGTCTGGGGGACTACTAAGGTCTGGTAGCCTGTTCCATACAGATCCCCGCCCCACCCCCTCCCTTCTCTCTCTCACACACACACCACAATAAATAAAAGTAATAACAGTAACAACAATAATGATATTTTAAATGACCAAAGAGTGTAAATATTATGACTTTACTTTTGTTACACATCCTGGAAAGTTCCTAGTTTTACAGTGACTGCATTTTTCACTTCTGGGGCTTAGTGGTTTTTGTTTGTTTTTTGTTTTGTCTTGTTTTTTGCGTACCTTCCTATTTGTTAGTAAAAGATTGCTTTCTGGTCCCACCGGAGAAAGACTTATTTGCTGCGGCCAAAGTAAATTTTTATAAGGTTAGATATAATTGCCTATTTGAAGGTCACTCTTGCCCTTCCTCAAAAGTCATCTTCCATGTGAAACTCCAACTTGAATTAATTGTAAGAGCATGCACCGAAGTCTCGCACCTGCCTCAGTAGAATGTGTCGCAATGGAGCCTAGCTTCAAAACCTCTCCTTTGGCTACTTGTGTATCTGAAAGATGTTTTGGGTCCAGGAGAAGTGATTGTATTATTTTGAAAAGTAAATCTGTGAAAATGAAGTCAAATGATTACTTTACGTAAGAATACACAGAGGAAAGTTGCATGTATGCGGATGGGATTTTGGAGGATCCCCTAGTTGATAACACTTGGAGGCGATTTAGACTGGATGAAGAGTGAGGATGCCATTTTGTACTTCATTGTGGTTCCACTTCCCCCTGGGGTGTCTGGATGCTACCACTGCAGGACCCTGAGCAGAAATGTCTGGACTTTTCCGGGGTTCCGCCAAACTCTGAGCTGAAAAGGATGGAACATGGAGATTTCCATCTGGCTGGGGTATGGAAAAAGATTTTCTCCATAGGAAAGTGTTAGAGCTCTCTGA
Organism: Pachyuromys duprasi; assembly: GCA_028658305.1. NCBI lineage: Eukaryota > Metazoa > Chordata > Mammalia > Rodentia > Muridae > Pachyuromys > Pachyuromys duprasi. The sequence continues at coordinate 22,428,174 of CM053753.1, read as the reverse complement.
TAAGCGTGCAGGAGATAAAGACCCTCTCAGAAATACAGCATAACATCACGGGTCTCTTAGCTGGTCTGCTGGCCCCTGGCTAGGGGGCAGCAAGGAGCTGGGGGTTCCAGATCCTAGCCATGTGGCAGGACCTGACCTAACTAGGGCTGATGTGGCAGCCTGCCACCGCAGGTGAGCTCTGCAGTGAACAGCACAGAAAGTGGTGGTGGCAGCTAGCAGTGAGAAATGGTGGAAGCTCGCTGCCTTGGGGAGTTTTAGAGGCAGCTACCTCGGTGGCCACGGCAACTGGCTAAGGTGGTTGAGATGAGAGCCCCAGGGTCCAGCCATGAATTCTTTTCTTTTTTAATTAATATAATTTTTTTCTTTATTACAACTTACTCACTTTATATCCCAGCTGTAGCCCTCATCCTTGACCCCTACTAATCCCACGCTCCTTCCCTTCCTCATTTCCTCCCATGTCCCCTTCCTCAGGCCGCTGATAGTGGAGGACCTCCTCCAATTCTGACCCTAGCTTATCTGGTCTCATCAGGAATGTCTTTCATAGTCTTCCTCTGTGGCCTGGTCAGGCTGCTCCCGGGGGTGATCAAATAGCCAGCCACTGAGCTCATGTCAGAGTCAGCCCCTGCTCCCCTTATTAGGGAGCCCATTTGGAGACTGAACTGCCATGGGTTACCTCTGTGCAGGGGGTCCAGGTTATCTCCATGAATGGTCCTTGATTGGAGTATCAGTCTCAGAAAAGACCCCTGTGTCCAGATGTTTTGGTTCTGTTGCTCTCCTTGTGGTGCTCCAGACCCTTCCAGGTCTTTCTATCTCCCCCTTCTTTCATAAGATTTCCTGCACTCTGCCCAAAGTTTGACTATGAGTCTCAGCATCCACTTTAATACCCTGCTGGGAAGAGTCTTTCAGAGACCCTCTGTGGTAGGTTCCTGTCTTGTTCCATATTTTCACCTCCTTCTGATGTCTATCCCATTTGCCTTTCTGAATGAAGATTGAACATTTTACCCAGGGTCCTCCTTCTTGCTTAGCTTCTTTAGGTGTACAGATTTTATTATGATTATCCTATAGTATATGTCTAATATCCACATTTAGGTGAGTATATACCATGTGTGTATTTCTGCTTCTGAGATAGCTCACTCAGGATGATCTTTTCTAGTTCCCACCATTTGCCTGCAATTTTCATGATTTCCTTGTTTATAATTGCTGGGTAGTATTCCATTTCGTAAACATACCACAATTTCTGTATCCATTCCTCCACTGAGGGACATCTGAGTTGTTTCCAGGCTCTGGCTATTACAAATAAAGCTGCTATGAACATGCCATGAATTCTTACAAGATAGGGGAAGCCCTTCTTTCACAAGTGTTATAGATAAGTAAGAAAACAGCCAGTCTCAGCGGATCTTCAGTGAAATAGATGGTGGTCTGTATTAGTAAAACAGCTCAAGTTCAAGGGTGTGTGCGTGTTCTAGTACTATATAAACCTTGGGAAGTGGGGAAGGGTTTTGGGAGGGAGTACCTTCCATGGGTTGGGACTGGCATGCTGGTGATGCTCTATTGCATCCAGGTGCCCACTTCCTGACTGATTGACTGACTACCTGACCACCTGGCTGAGTGTCCTCAGTGCTGTGTGCTCGGAGGCAAGCACAGAAACAGCGAGGAAGCTGTCCCACTCCTGTCCATCTCAGGATGAGATTTTAAACCTCCAGTTGAAGAGTTCCAGCATTGAACATGCCCCACTTCGCCAGTCCTACACCAGTTCTTCTGGTGGCACAGTCCACACACCCCATGGTCCACACACCCCACGGTCCACACACCCCACGCTCTCTATCTCTTTTAGTCTACCTATTGTCTGTCTATGTATGTGAGCACATACGTATCCATCTCTATATATATACCTATATATCCATCTGGATACTAAAGCAAGTTCTAACACACATGTATAGATATATGTACTATGTATAATGTATACACATATATGTTCTAATTGTATTTTTACAGCTTGGAGACCTTAAAGCCTCAATGCATTCATCTACAAATAATACCAACCTCTTACATGCATATTTATCTATGTATACATCCATCTGTCAGCTACCTATCATAAAGGGTAATGCATTTGTCATGTGCTATGGTGATTATGGTGGGCAAGTCTCAGGTGTGTCACGTTAGTGGGTGACTTGTTCTAGGGAGATGTGAACAAACATCTGTTCACCTCACAGAAGGTACCAATGCCAAACCAAAGAAATGACTCCACAAATGTAGCTTGGTGAGACAGTGAACCTAATAGGGACACTTACAGGAGCATCACTATAAGCCCCCTCTAACTCGGGCAACAACTCCTAAAAGCTGCACCCTTGGAGTTCCCTGTACCACTTGCCAGAAACTTGAATTGTGGGATAGCTGAAGAGTCATTTTCCCACCATAACTTGATACTGCTTGTATAACTTTGGGGAGGGGAAAGTTATATAAGTTGTGAAATATTGTAACTGTGAGCTTTCTGAGTCTGGTTAATTGTATGAGCTTCTCTTCTTCACTCAGCAGTGAATGTTTCAGTTTGAAGGAACAGGTTGCAGGACACATCACAGATCATATGGCTTTTTTTTCTAACAAGGAGAACAGAACCTCTACCTGTCTCAGGAGCTCACGAACCCCTTAAAAGTGCTTTGCAGGTATCAGCTGATGTTACCACCATTGTTGTCATTATGATTAGCCTTTAGTGGTACCTGCTATGTAATCCTATAATGGCTTAATGTATTAATCTTATAGAGATGATGGCTACATAATATCATAAATTATTTTACTATTTTCTGTTAAACAGATACTACTGCTCATTGAGTATTTCTGCTCTATTTCCTAATCCATCTTAATACAACACCTGGTAGGTCACGTTTCAATTAGACCTTATGCTTCTATACCATTATCCTCAGTTTATGGATGAAGAGACTGGATTTAAGAGATTATGTCTTTCTATACATAGCAGTGAGCTGGAGGAGGGATAACATTTGCACCGGAGTGTAGTCTAGCTTGACAGCATTTGCTTACAGCTATTATTCTCTCCTGTCTTCTGACAATGTATTAAAGTACTGGACGGTATCACCACAGCTCCATATACCAACATAAATGATTCTTCCTAGGCAAACCACATATTCTTTTATTCATCATTAGCACATTCCTCTGGGTGAACAAGCAGGGAATGAAAATGGTTAGTTGATTGCTTGAGAGTTCTGAGCCTGGCTGTATTTCTTAATCTCAGCTCCCCACAGCAGTTGGTAGATGGCTGTCCTGAGTTCACAAGGAGAAATTGAATGTGTTGATTTAATTCTTGCTTTTTAAAAATTATTTGTATAACTGAGAATAAAGTAGGCATTTAACAAATCTGTATTTATCTGTATTTTTTAGAAATAGTTTATATAAGAAAAGTTCCTCTAGCTTATTTTCATTAATAACAATATTCTATATACTGGAATGGACATTTAATTTTACTGTCTTTTACAAAAACTTTGTGCAATTTTTCATTTTTCTTTTCCATGAAAAGATTTTAAGCTGTATTTCATTCTTATTAGTCCTTTCTTTTATTCTATATAAGCACACACTATCTATATATTGGATAAATATATATATGCATATATATATATAAACTAAAGGAACAGTCATGTTTTCTTTCAGCACATCTATTGCTTAATTTTAAATTACTTATCATTCTTTATGCTTACTGCATTTCAAAGATAATCTTGATTATGGAAAATGAATCTACTCTCCTACCTACAGTACTATGAACTATTTAAAAAAAAAACAGCTTTTAAAAATACCTTATAGAAGTGGTTCTCATACTTGGGAAGATATTTGTTTAAAAGAAAAGATAATCCTGTAGTCAGCCAAGATATGCTATACAATAATGATTGCTTATGATAGCTTAGGGCCAGAGACAAATATAACCACCAGGTATGTGTTAGCTCTTAGTAATCTATGGAACTGAGTTAAAATTATATATGAGATGAAAATACAATGTCATAATTAACATTTAAATTAATGATACTAACTGAAGATGAATAAGGATGATGTTGGATAGACATGAATTTATACGTGATATGAGTATGATGCCCACTGCGCCGGTGCCTGTGGACTGGGTGCAATGTGCTGCCTCAGGTCCCTCCTAATTCTAGTGTTGATCAGCTCATTTTCACGCTCTCCATCATGTCCTGTTGCTGCCACGTGGAGTGAAGACATCAAGTTGATAAATCCTTTTCTGTTTTCATTTCATTTCACCCCGGAGCAATCTCAAAAACAGAGTCCTGTACAGATGCTTCTGGCCTATCGTGGGGCTACATGTCTGTAAAGCCTATCATAAACTGAAAATGTTATTGTCAAAATTTAAAAGTAGAACTTTCAAACGATTCAGCTGTAAAACTTCTAAGAATGCACTTCAAGCAGTGAACATCAGCATGCAATAAAGATACATGCACACCCACATTTGCTGCTATACTTCCCACAGTGGAACATTATGAAGTCAGCCTAGGTGTTCATCAAAAGATGGATGGTTAATGAAAATGTGGTGCATTTACACAATCAAGTTTTATTTGGTCATAAAGAAAAGTGAGATCATGTCATTTTGCAGGAAAATAAATAGAGTTAGGGATAAGCAATTCCCTAAATATTCAGTTAAATAAAACAACAAATTGGATAAGCCAGTCTCACAAAGGCAAATATCACATTTTTTTCTTATATATGGAATCTAAGGGAGAAAAAAAAGACCATGAAAATAACAGTGGCTCTGTTAGGGATGTGGAAGGACAAACGGGTGATGAGGGCAAAGGTTAATAGAGAGGTCAATATTATAGAGTTAACTGATGAAACACTGTTACCCAAGCTACTTGAGCAGGAAAGGGTTTATTTAGCTTCTACTTCCACATCACAATTCATCAGAAGAGGAAATCAGGGCAGGAACTCAAGCAGGACAGGAACTTGGAGGCAGGAGCTGATGCAGACGCTATGGGAGGAGTGCTTGTTCCTGGCTTGCTTCTCATGGCTCGCTCAGCCTGCTTTCCTGTAGAGCCCAGGACCACCAGCCTAGGGATGACACCACCCACAATGGACTGGGCCCTCGCCCATCAAACGCTAATTAAGAAAATGCTCCACCCTCCTGCCTACAGACGTATCATATGGAGGGATTTTCTCAATTAAGGCTTTCTACGCTTTGATAACTCTAGCTTGTATAAAGTTGGCATAAAACTGGACAGCACAGTATGCTTATGTGGAAATGTCTCCATTAAACCCCTTAGTTTGTGTGATTGATATATGCTAAGAAAGCAAACACTGTAAGTGGGAAACGCACTTAGTACTCTGAACCTACCTAACATCAGGGAGCAGCAACAGTGCTCTGGAGTGAGAGCTCCGGCTTGTTGCTGCCGCCAGGGATCACGAGACTGGTTTCAGCTGCTCTCCAGAGAAAGGGTCAAAGTTCAATGTATGTATTTTTTTTTAAACCAAACATGTATTTTTTTGACACCATCATAAAAGGTAAGAGACAAAAAAAAAAAAAAGAACCATTTTAAATGGTTGTATGTTAGAAAGCATTGTTTATCTGAAGTAGAACAGGTTCCCTTAATGCTTGAGGTGAACCTATAAATGATGCCACAACATAAAAAATACGTTGCTTTAAAATCTTATAAAAAATTAAACAGTGGTTTCCGTTGCTCAGGGGTATTTCATAGACACAGGTCATAGCGTATGGGACTCAAACAAGGGATAGTGTCTGCATTGTTACCCACTTATAAACACTTCAAATATACATTAGGAAGTTACTTGTTTGGATTTACTAAAAAACAAACTCCAACCCGAGGGGTCACACATATTCATTTAATACAATACTAAATAATCAGCAATTTAAATTCTTTGGGCTTCAGTCATAGTTCCATTATTTTATTTTTCAGTGCCGGGTATTGAAGCCAGGATTTTGAGCACGCTAATGGTTTAAACTTTTTATGGAATATCTAAATAGAACCAATACTTCAAATACTTACGGTAAAATAATGTTTTCTTTAATTGAATGTGCTTCTTTGAAGGAAAATGAATATGCATGATACCTGCATTTTCTTTAACTTAGTTGTTAGTAAGGGTAAAACTTGGAAGATGGTCTTTGAAATGTTAGGAGATACTAAGATTGATAGCTTTGCAAATTGGCTTTAAGTATTTGAATTTATAACTATCATCGTGTTGAAAAATAACATTGATTTTGGAATGGCTTACTTCCTTTTATAGTAATTCAAAACTATGACAGCTCTGGTTTTATAGTGAGCATAAAAACCAGTGAGGTAAGTTCAATGAGGTAAGGTTAGTGTTGGAAGTTTTATTAACAGAATTTTAAGTATTAACACATGACTTACAATTCCCATGTGTTTTCAGAAATTTTCTGGAACTGAACTGAACATTAAATTTTGAACTTTGGACTAGTCACTTAAAACCATTTAATTTTAGTGTAAGAAGTAGCCAAAACACTGAGTAAGAAAACAGTCTTAATAAAGAGTTGGCTGGCTTACTAACCCACATATGATAGGAATTCTACTCTGGTGATAGAAAACACTCAGACTCCAGCATTGTTGTCTTCACTACAGTAAGTTATGTGAAGGACTTAGGTATAAGTTTTTGATAGGTAAGTAAAACAAATACATCTTTATAATATGAGAGCATAACTTGTATTATTAGTGAGCTGATGATTGTAATTTTTATAAGCATAGCATGTGGTTATATAATACTAAATATCCCCAAATTCTAGATTTTCTAATATTATTTAAGAGAATAGATTGTGAGAGAAAGGTATACCGCGAATAACAAAGCACTCTTTAATATAGCCATTGCTGTTTTCTCTTTTGGCTGCTTACATATTTTTAAGTACAATGTACCATTTCCCCCCACTTGTCTCCTGTATAAGCCTCTGATACTAGCTGAAAGCTACCTGTGTTTGGAATTATATGTCGTTTTCCTTCCGTGCAACATTGGTACTGACTCCAGTGCCCAGCAGGAAGATACATATCTCACTTCTGTTAGTTTCCAGCTGGAGCATTGTCCTTTTGGCGAACTTGGTCTCAGTGGCTGTATGTAAATGGGTGTGGGTTTGTAAACAGGCAGAAATTGCCCTAATCCACTTTCTAGAGAAGCGTTCCCACAGTTCTTAGCCTGCTCCTCACCTACACATAGCTTCACCTCAAGCCAGGTTCTTCATGTCGGTAGTTGTGAGTGACATAGTCCTTCATCTTTTGGGTCTTCCAGCCATCACGTATTGTAGGAGTCCAATCCTAACTTAAAAAATAAAATTACTGATTCTTTGTGAGTTTCACCTCATGCCCACTCATTTCCCCATCCCTTCATATTGTGCCCTTTGCTCTTGAACCACCCCCAAATACACACACACACACACACACACACAGCATGGAAACACATCTCATTGGGGAAGCGGTAGCGTGTCACAGTATGTACCACAGTATATTCCTCTTTCCATACATCTTCAATTGCAATGAATCATTGGTCTGGTTTGAGATCTCTGGCTTCTGTGACACCATCAGTATTGGAACCTCACCAGAACTCCTCCCAGTTACCCTGCTGTTGCCCTATGTTGCAGAGATCCTGCAGTTTTAGATCAGCAGGAATGACCCATTACACACCCCAACCATTCGCAGATGATATAGATTTTGGGGTGGGCCAACTCAAAGCCTTGGATCTGGGCCTGGGTGGTAGCTGAGCTGATCAGCTTGCTGGCTCTCGCTTATCCACACCACCAGAGTGAGCTCTACAACACTGCTTTGGCTAGGCCACTCAATGCCACCCTCAGAGGGAGGCAGGGTCAGCTCTCCTGCTCCCATGATCCAAAGCTGCAGGATCTCTATGACACAGGGAAACCACTGGGTATCTGAGAGGAGTCCCTGTAAGGATCCAGTATTACTGGTGTAGCAGAAGCCAGAGGCCTTGAAATAGACCAATGACTCATTGCAATGAACATTTGCAAGTAAAGATGTGTGAACAAAAGTGTGTTCTGTGTGACACACTGTGACACACTACAGCTTCTGTGACAAGATATTTTCTTCTTTTCTTTTCTATCTTATTTTCTTTTTTTATGGGGGGAGAGTTGCAAGGAATGAGGGTCGATGTGAAGGGGCTGGGAGATGAGTGGGGTTGGGGTGCATGATGGGAAATTCACAATGAATCAATGAAAAGTTTAAAGAAATGCAGGCATAATACTTAGCTGCTCTGCCCTCTCCCACATTTTTACAGCTATGCAATTCAGTAAGGTACAGACATGATGCCTTGTTAAAACACCACATTTCTAACACCCAGAATAATGGCTGACCCCAAAACACATCTTATTTGTTGACTGGAGATAAAAAGGATACTGACACAGAGGAGGTGAAGGAGTCAGAGTCACAACTAAGTACTTGGTAAGAGATAGACATTGTACCAGTTTTCAGTAGTGTAATTGCCAACGAATACTTTTTTTCCCCAAAAGCTAATTTTTGATATAATTACAGATTTGCATGAAAGTTTTCAAAATGATGATTATTTTGAGTTCTTTTCTCAGTAAATCTTCAGTGAGATTTATGCCAAAAGAACAACAAATCAACGCGCTCGTAGGTAGTTACTTGGTGTTCTCTTAGAGAAAACAAAGACTGTAGAACTCCTGCCGCTCCCTGTCTTAGGTCCAGTCTGCGGCCTCCTCAAGCACTCTTTGAAGTTTCCTTTCTGTCCTTCTGGGGGCAAGCGCCAGCCTAAGTCAGTGTGATGCCATTTCCATAGTTGGGTTAGGGAACCCTTGTTTGTTGCTGGACAGAAATCTTGCCATAGACACTTAACTACAAAAGACACAAAAATTCTCAATGAAGTTTTATGTTCCAAAGGCTGAAACTCAGAGCCTCACTAGAGTCAGAGACCTGTCTTTGTAGTATGATAACCACAGCCTCATGTGAAGATTGATCTCCTGAGGCATGACTGGTGCTCATTGAAATGTTACGGGGAGTTCAGAGTAAGTTCTAGATTTTGAGAACAATCTGAAATAGTAAAATAGCTCACAGTTTTCATATTGATTATATACTGAATAGTGATATTTTAGATATAATGGGTTATATTACATGTTATTAAATTATCTTATTGTTCTTTTTAATAGCATAGCTCTCAGAAAAGTTAGCATTCCAGATGTAGCTTATATCATTATATTTGCTGTGGACAGATGGCCTTACCTTTTGTCTGGAGGAGTAGACATGCCTGCTCTAGCCAGCCTACTCACTGCACACACCACTCACTTCACCAAGGAAAATCACTTGTCACTGGTCCAGTTATGTTAATGGGCCATTTCTCAGATGTTCATCAACTGCAGAGAATAACAAGATACTTTACATAGCTGAGTCTGGAATATTAGCTTTCAATTAAGGTCTACCACAACCTAGCTAATGCCCTGGAGAATTTATTCCTGTTTGGGAAATATATGTAGCCATCCACCTAGACACCTCCCATTACCTACACATATCATGCCTCCTGTGCTGAAATATTTTAAAGTCAACGTTGGATGAATGCAGTAACCTGGTACATGTTAGAGCACAAAATCTTACCTGCTGGTTCTCTACCCTTTCTGAGGACTGTTGATCGGCCAGACTTTATTGTATTCCTACAGTATATAAATCACTGGATTAGAGGCTGCAGAAAGCTCAGTAATAAAATACAAATACAATAGCAAAAATTTATTGAGTGTTCCGGGTGCCAGGCACTGCACTGTTTTTTCTTCTGTTATTATTTAATCCTCAAAACAACTAGATGAAGGGGGTAATTCTATTATCCTCATTATTCATCTCACATTTTATTCATGCAGAAGGTCTAAGGGTGAGTTCACGGTCATTGCTGTGAGTTGGTTAGATGTGCATCCATAGTGCAGTCCTGTGAAGAGCTGTTTACTTGAGCACTTGCTTATCTCTCCATTGACCTCAGTGCCATGGGCTTAAGTGGTCCTTCATTTTCATTCTCATTTTCTTTCCCAAGCCCATGGCATCTAACTCACATACTGATTTCTAAAGCTTCTGACCCTGCTTCCTTTGAGCTTTGTCCTTGGGTCTTTTCTTTTTTCCTTTCTTTCAATATGGAGTGAAAGAATGAAAGAAGAATTTGGGGTCCTATGTGTAGAAAGAGTAAAGGAGAACAAGAACTTTTCATTTTTTCCTAGGTTCATGGTATTGTAGAAAACATGTAGTTTTAAGGTTCCCAGCATCTTATCAAATCCAGAAGTTATGGTAACAGTTTCTGAGCGCTTTAAGGCATCATCCTCTTTTCTTCAAGCCCTCCTGAGACTGAGTACTGCCGGAGGAGTTCCTGCCTCTCACAGACCCTTGAAATTCCAGACGTTCAGAGGTTCTAGTATCTTGCCTCTAGAATTCTAAGGAATGCCAGAGTATTGGTACTGTACCAACAGGAAGTGATGTGCTGTATTAGGGCACATGCTAAAATCCCAGGCTTCATCTTCCTGCCAGAGGCCTAAAAATCCCAGTCCTTTTCACCCTTCAGGAAAGAAAATTGTTGGATGTGAATGAAATCAAGAGGTAACCACCACAGCAAGTTTTGGGGTTTGAGGTTATTTTGGTGTTTGTATCATTGGAAGCTGTATATGTTATGTGTCCTTCCAACTTTGAAGCTGTCTCTCATTTGAATGATTGTGAGTTGAATCAAATTCAGTTAGACCCTTAACCCAAGTCTGCTATTAGGAAAAACAAACAAATGGAAGGATTTTGGATGTGGAATAAACTATCTTGGGAACATTTGTGAACACTCTAGTTTCATTCTCTTTTAAAGCTGCTCTTCATGAAGGCATGTTTGTTTTATTCTGAAGAGTTGTCAAGTAAGATGCAAGCAGCATTTAGTCTGTGAACATTTTCAAATGGCTCCTTTTTTATCAAGTGTTTTTCTCACAAGTGTTGTTGCCATATAAGATTGACACAAATCACTTGATTCTTAAAATTCTTTCTGGCGCATTCAGTGGCACTTGGTGTTTTGTCGCCATCTTGAAGCTGTTTCTGAAGGCCCATGTAAAATATGGCAGAGAGGTCAGGAAACATTTCTTTAGAAATTTTAGAAGAACACCTCACTGTTGTAATTGCTTGTAATTCCTGGGTGCCGACATGAAGATTAATAATGCTTTACTCTGATTTTGGTTTTTTTTTTTTTTTTTTTGCCAATTCCATTGCCACAGTCCTTACCTTTTAAGTTTTTACTTGGAACCCAAGTGATAACAAATGTTTTGTTTTATAATGCCAGATAAAAAGTTAGTGTTTAAGAGCTCCACAAAGGCCAAACTGAACAGGGCACAGGGATCTTATGTGAGACAGTTTCTCCAACCAAGGACCATATATGGATATGGCCTAGAACCCCCACTCAGATGTGACCCATGATAGCTCTGTCGAACTGAAGACCCTAGTAAGGGAAACAGGGACTGTTTCAGTCTTGAATTTGATGGCTGACTCTTTGACCCTCCCCCATACATGCCAGGGAGTAATAGCCTGGCTAGATCCCTGGGGAGGACATTGCAGCCAGCCCTGAGGAGACAAGATGAGCTGGGGTTGGATGGAAGGGGAGGAGGTCCTCCCCTGTTGGTGGACTTGGAGGGGGCAGGGAGGAGATGAGGAAGGGTTTGGGAGGGTGGGAGGGAATGAGGGAGGGGGCTACGCATGGGATGCAAAAAACCTAACCTGTGATTGATATAAAAATAAATAAATTTTTAAAAAGTTAATGTTTCATATGTTACATGTTTTGTGAACATACACAGAAACACATATGGATACAGAGAAACTGACACGCACAACTGGATCCAAAGGAGATGAGAAATTCTTCTAAAATGCAAAGCTGTTACTGGTTTAAACACTAGGTAACTAGGTTTCGTGTGGTTAAATGATATGGGGAAAATGGGAGTTCAGCCATATGGGTCTTTGTGCATTGATTATATCATATAGTTCTCATTTTCTTTTTTCTTTTCTTTTTTTTTTTTTTGGCGGGGGGAATGATAGCACTCTTTGCTTTGCCAAGTATTATTATTGAGTCAACTGCCAAAGTTTAAGAGAATGTGTCAAAGGCTCTTAAAATTATTTGCTGTTGAGTGAAGGGGCAAAGAAAGGTATTCCACATTCACAAACAGTTCAACTTTTATCTTTCTACCTGATGTTGGGCCATGACTAGACAGGAAGGCTTTCCTGACTTTTTTTTTAAATAATGCACACTGTTGGCAGATATTAGCATGTTAATAAAGTCAACTTTAATCCACTCATTGATACCCATTTTAGAACTACACATTAGAATTTTTCATAGGATATGTGCTTTCTTGCCTGTTCCTCACTATCTTTAAACTTCTGTGCATCAGAAGGCCAGCGCACCTGCTTGTGGTTTTTCACCATCTGGAAGTTCAAGTTTGACTTCAGAAATGATGTCATACTTGCTTACTGCAAGCTGAGCTAATGTTGGTTGAGAATTGGATGCAGTTCAGGTCAAAGTTTTTTTTTAAGACCCTCAAGTTTCTTTCTTGATTCTGGGAGACTGTACAAAGCTTTAAAGATAGAGTGAAGGTGATTGAAGGGCATGATCCAAATTCCTTTGAAGTTAAGTTCATGTCTCATGGCTCATGGAAAATAAACTCCCAAGCAGAAGACCTCAGCTGGCACCGGCATCTTCCTGCCATGTTGAGTTTGGGTTTTGTGAGTAGTATGTTGATCACAGCCATACTTTCTCTCTGTTTTAGTTCAGGAAAAACTACACCCATGGAGGGGCTTGTTTTTAATATTTTCTGGGCTCTGGACAGTTCAGCAGGGCACTGCCAGATCTCAAGTGGTGAGAAAGTACCATGAATGTTATTTGTATCATTCATCATTGTGGAGCGCCTTTTAGATGCTCTCCACTTCAGTTCTTGGCCTCACACATCACAGTGTTGATGGTAGGTATTTCCTTTTGATCCACACATAGACCATCCTGCTTTGATAGTGAGGATGCAGGGATCAGTCAGCCACAGTTGAATATTTCTTCTCTGAATCTTACTAAGTCCACGTGAAAATACCTATGATTGATTATAACTGTTTCAAATGACAGATATAATAGGAAAAACTATGTCCTGCTATTTCCCAAGGAGCTGACCAAATGATCTTGCTTCGAAGATAATGTGAAAGCCATATTTTATTACTAGATGAGAAGTGACAAAACATGCTGGAGAGGTTGTGGAGAAAGGGGAAGCCTCCTCCATTGCTGGTGGGAATGTAAATTTGTACAACCACTCTGGAAATCAATTTGGTGCTTTCTTAGACAATTAGGAATAGTTATTCCTCAAGACCCAGCCATATCACTCTTAGGCATATATCCAAAAGATGCTCAAGTACACAACAAGGGCATTTGCTCAACCATGTTTGTAGCAGCTTTATTCGTAAGAGCCAGAACCTGGAAACAACCCAGATGTCCCTCAGTCGAGGAATGGATACAGGAATTGTGGTACATTTACACAGTGGAATACTACTCCATAATTAAAAAGGAGGAAATCATGAAATTCGAAGGCAAATGGTGGGACCTGGAAATGGTCATCCTGAGTGAAGTATCCCAAAAGCAGAAAGAAACACTTGGTATATACTCACTTATATAGACCTATAGGATAGGATGGACATGCTGAAATCTATACATCTAGGGAAGATAAGCAAGAAGGAGGACTCAGGGTGGGATGATCAATCCTTGGTTAGATGGACAAACAGGATGGACATTGAATGTAGGAGAAAACAAGCAACAGGACAGGAGCCTACCACAGAGGGCCTATGAAAAACTCTAACTAGCAATGTATCAAAGCAGATAATAAGACTCACAACCAAGCCTTTGGCAGAGTGCAGGGAATCATATGAAAAAAGGGGGAGTTAGTAAGACTAGGCGAGGACAAGAGCTCCACAAAGACCAAATAGCTCAGGGCACAGGGGTCTTTTATCAGACTGTTTCTCCAACCAAGGACCATGCATGGATATAAACTATAACCCCTGCTCGGATGTGGCCCATGGTAGCTCAGTATCCAACTGGGTACCCTAGTTGGGGTTATTTCTGTCATGACCTTAATGACTGGCTCTTCGACTTCCCCCCACCCCCGAGGGAGGAGCAGCCTAGCTAGATCCCAGAAGAAGACATTGCAGCCAGCCCTGAAGAGACATGATAAGCTAGGGTCAGATGGAAGAGGGGGAGGTCCTCCCCTATCAGTGGACTTGGAGGGGGCAGGGAGAAGATGAGGGAGGGATGGGGAGAGTGGGAGGGAATGAGGGAAGGGGCTACGGCTGGGATACAAAGTACATAACCTGTGATTAATATAAAAATAAATAAATTACTTAAAATGTTAAAAAAAAAAAGAAGAAGAAAAAAGAAATCCCAAAAGGAAGTGGTGGCAGTGTTCTGTCTGGGGGGAGAAACTAAGTTTAATATTGATGAGCCACTTCAGAATCTAAGATGCTGAGGCAGAAGCTAAGAGTTTTTGATCAGGAAGGTATAAGGATCTGAATCCTCTCCTCCATATTTCCCCCCAGCACCCATGGCTGATGTGTAGGGAGAGGCATGGCTGTCATAGGTAAGGAACTTGCCATTCTCAGCTTCTGATCACAGAATGTCAGCCTCTCTAGTTGTGCAGACAGAGCTGCTGTGCCTCATGGCCCCATGACATAATTCCTCCATAGGCATCCCCAGATCCATCTTCTTTTCTGGGGCAGAGATTATTAAAAAAAAAACTTTCATCTTTTAGAATATAGCTTCACACACACACACACACACCATTTTTTGAAAGGTCTAAGCAAAGAAGATTCTAGTCTTCTTTGTCTTTAATATTATTCTTTCCTGACATAGTCTATACAAGGCAAATCCTGCTTTTATTGCCACAAAGTATCAGGCCTTTTAAAGTTTAGAAGCTGTGGCTAGAGATTGGGTGAGGGAAGGCTTACTTGTCCTGATCTTCACTGCTAGGTAAGAGCATACCTGGGCCCAACACATGTCTTTTCAATGTTCCAAGTTGCTTCTTCACTCACTGTGTCCTCATAATACTCACAGTATTTTTATTTTTGCATTATTATGATATTCTAGTGGGCTGCACTTTTTATTTTTTAAATCTATACTGTGCTATATGAAGGAAAGGTCCTCAGCACCGGTTGACAGGAAGTTTTCTGCTTCTTGTTGCTGCATCCTTTGTTCCCATGACAATCACTGATCACCCTTCTGCCTGGTTATTTTAACATGTTTACTCCTTGTGGTTGATCTTGCTGGTAACTGTTGATTTTCTGTCATGTTCATAGTATCTCCTCACAGCAATTGAACAGTATCTAAAATAGAAACATCCAGGTGCCATCACTTATGTTTGCTCAAATGACAGTACAATACTTTTAGCAAAGATTCTTAGTCTTTTCTTAACATCCAGTTGAGAAAATAAATGGCTTAGGAGTGATGTATTAGATATTATTGTTCAGCAAAGATTTTTTTAGAAATTTGTAGGTAGTTAATGATTAATGGCAATAAGCCATCATATAATGTGTCACAGTTGTCCTTAGAAACTGGCCTAGTATGTATTTGTAAACATGAATGAGAATGTGATATAAATTGATAAAGGAGAATCTGGAAAGACAAAATTAATTTTAAATGATTTTCATATTCTTTGTATAATTGATATTTGTATCTTTGATACTTTTCTGATTCTTTTCTATGATGTGATCTGAGTAGTCCAGTCTAGAGATAAAACTTACCATGTATCCAGAATGTTAAATTACACATAAGGCTTGGAGCTGGAGAGATGGCTCAGTCAGGAAATACTTGCCATGCAAACACCACGAGGAACCGAATTTAGAACCCAGCACCTAGGGAAAAGCCAGAAGTGACAGCACACATCTGTAATCACAGTAATGGGGAGGCAGAGACAAGAGGCTGGAGGCTGGTTGGCCAGGCAGTATATCTGAGTTGGTGAGCTGCAGGTTTAGAAAGATACCATGTCTGAAAAAAAATAATAAGCCAGGGTGCGGAACAGTTAAAGATGTCATTTGTGAACTCTTCATGCTCAAACACACATGTGCAAACGATCCCGGGAACACACACATACACCACACATAAACACACAAGTAAAAATACATAACACATATGTTTTTTCCTTTAACTAATAACGTTTGAAAAAAAATGGGAGTTTTGATTTTCTGATGTTTGAGCTCAGGTAGAAAGAAAACTCCTCTGGTGTTCCTTGTTGTGTTTAAAGTGTTTGGAAAGCAGTCATCATCCAGCTTGGGAATGGCTGTTTTGTTCCCTGGCAGCTCCCTTGTGGCCCCATGCATTTTTCTCATTTAGCAGTTTCTCTACGTGACTATCATGTGCACCCATATGCTCCTCGTGTTCTTGGAAGATTCTGTGAAGCATGAGCAAGGCTTTCCCTCCCAGCGATCTTATGTGGAAGAATTAGTGTGCCTTATTCACCACCCTGAGCAAACACACTGTTTCCCGTAAGCAGGGAACCAACCATGGGAACATACTTCTATTTTGCAATGCCTTATTTTACAAAAACTCTATAGAACATAAGTATCGCTGTTCAGCTATTTGAACAACAAGGCACTTAACAAGGCATTTTAACTAGGTTGTTAAAATGCGCCGAGGTAACCTTAAAATGATTTGTTTATTCCTATTTTACGTGTATGGATATTTTGCATGCCTACCATGTGCATCTAGTGTCCACAGATGCCAGAAAAGAATGTTGGATCCCTCAGAGTTAACAACTTGGAGATGGTTGTCAGCCACCATGTGGGAACCAGAATTGAACCTGGGTCCTCTGAAAGAACAGCCAGCTGGTTCATAACATTGAGCCATTTCTCTATCCTCCACCAAGGTGTCTTAGAACAGAGAACTAATTGCACTGTGCTCAAGTGCTTTTTGCTGCCTCCCTATTCTCAGGGAAGTACTGATTATTGACAACCTCTTCGAATTTTGTTGTTTGTATGTTTTATTTGTTTGTTTGTCTGAGACAGGTTTTCTCTGTATAGCCCTGGCTGCCCTGGACTCACTTTGTAGGCTAGGCTGGCCTCGAACTCACAGATACCCGCCTTCCTCTGCCTCCAGAGTGCTGGGATTAAAGGTGTGTGCCACCACTATTTGGAATTGAAAACCTATTTGTAAAATGAAAACTTTCCGTCTTTGTCCTCATTCCAGGTGGATGCTCTGAGATTACGGCTAGAAGAGAAAGAATCTTTCCTCAATAAGAAAACAAAGCAGCTGCAAGACCTTGCCGAAGAGAAGGGGACCCTTGCTGGAGAGATCCGCGATCTGAAAGACATGTTAGAAGTAAAGGAAAGAAAAATCAATGTTCTTCAGAAGAAAGTGAGTAGCTGATATAACCCCTCCAAACTGAGTTTTCATCATATATATGTTTGATATTTCAGAGAGATGCAGGGCTGTGGAAGATAAAAGCATCTCTTTAAAATTTAGACTGGGCTTATCAACTTTTTACTGTTATTTAATTTACTAATAGTTGTATTGTATCATTTTTTAGCATGGCCTCTGCATTTTCTATATGATTACCCAAGAACTAAATGGAGATTCTTTAAAAATTTTTTTTCAGTTTTAAGCACTGAAGAATTATACAAATTTATATACAAATCTAAAATACTTAGCCTGTGGGGGTAACAGCTAGGGTTGCAGTTCAGTGGTGAGAACATGTGAGTTTAGTCTGAGTTTAGTCTCTAGCAATGGAAAGATAAATACATGAAAATTAAAAAATCCAAAGTGATAATTCAATTTTTTTTCATTATGAAAGTTAACTAGTATTTTTAGGGTGTGAGTCTTTACGATGTATTTTAGATATACTTTGTAATTACATAAACTTTGGTTGATTACATTTTGTTGTCTTTATCCATTCCTACTGATAAAACCAAACAACAGACTGAGGAACTTATGAAGAGTAGATATTTATTTTCTTCCAGAGTCTTAAAAGCCCTGGATCAAGTAGACGTGGTTTGGTGTTTAATAAAGGGCTTCTTTTTGCTTCAAGATGGCGCTGTATCACTACACTCTCCTACAGGGATAAGTGATTTATTCACACATGATGTTGGAAGGCTGTAAAGGCTGAGCCAGTACCCTTTTGCTCTTTTATAAGGTTTTTAATCCCATATAGAATGTCACAACTCTATTGACAATCATTTACTAAAGGCTTCACCTATTAATACAATCAGACCAGTGGTTAGTTTTTAACATACATCTGTTGAGTATCATACCCAGACCATAGCTGTGGCCAAATCCATGTGGACTACCTGGGGAGTGGTATGGTCACTTATGTAAATGTTCCATTTTTATTTAGTTAGAATCAGTGGAGATACATTACAAAGAGTTCTACCATAGTAATCCAATAATATACTCAACCTCATCAGAGCCCCTTTTTTCTTCCTTCTTTAAGTGATCGTCTATTTCACTCCTAATTGTGGATCTTGATTTTGTGACATCCTTATAGTTTACTTTGGAGAATTTTCATCATCTGTTTATATACACGTTTTGGTTCCCAGCATTTTTCTTTTTATTGTTGTTATTTCTAAAAGGCCAGCAAGAAGAAGAACTGATTCACAGCCCTGCTCTCCTTTGAAAATCAAAGTGCTAGAAATATACAGGTCTTTCTGAATCATGGGTAGCTATTGTGGAAACTGTGATCAGCAGCAAACAGGCTGGCGAGGAAGTCCCTGTCAACAGCATGGCCCCTTGATGCTGGCAGTTCAGGCAGGCGGGAATAACTGGCTCCTCCTTGTGGTGTCATCTGTTGCCATCTTTCACTTGGATTGTATCCTCATTACCCTAGATGTTCTCTTACATCTACCCTTGTAGTTCCTATACTCTGTTCTTAACATGGAAACTAGAGTTTTCCTTTAGATCTCCAAATTGAAGTCACTCTCCAATCAGAACTTTCCTATTTCAACCAGTTGTATAATTTATAAGTCTCAGTACAAATGAAAACTTGGAGCCTTTTGCTCTTAGCTTGGGAATGTTAGGATAGTAATAGTAGATTATTAAGTCAAGAAGGAGGCCTAGCATAGCTGCACAGGTCACCATCCAAGTGGTTCAACTTTCACTGATGCTAACAGGAAGTTCTTACAAAGGTCAGAAAACCCTACTCAGTTTGGCTCCTGACCTCCGAACCTCCTTCTTTTGCTCATGTCATATCAGAAACTGTTGGTTGAGTATTTTTACATAAAGACATACGTGTTCTCTCATAGTGCTGCCATTTTAAGGGACATCAGCTTTTACAGAGCATTGGTTCTAAATCCATTGTGCTATCCACTTGTTGAGCTTATCAGCTGAAATGTGTTAAGTATGACAATTATACTGTATTTTAAAGATTTATCACGAAAAGTAGAATGTGAGAGCACTCCACAGTAATTTATATGAAATTTTTTTGGGTAGATCAGTTACATAAAAATATTGCTAAAATTATTGTTACTTGTATCTTAAAGTCTATTGAGACTATTGGGAAGCATAAAATTATGTGTTAATATTGTTTTTGAACCAGACAGAACAGCTGTAAACATCCACATAGTTCATGCCTTTGCTTCTTGAGCATCTCTGTTCAAAAGGCACTTTATTATAGACCTTGGTCCCTCCCACATGAAATATGTGAATATTCCAATTCCCTCTGGTTTACCTGTACAATTTTATTTTTCTAAATAGAACTTATCACCATCTGGAAACCATATACATTTTAAAAGTTTTCTATTGATGTTATCAGAATATAGATCTCAGGATGTGAGGCTTTATTATCTTTCCACTGCTGTATTTCTAGCACATAGTAGGCATGTTTCTTCATTAATCATTTGTGAAATGAATGAATGAACTTACTCCAGAGTTAAGATAGTGAACAGGAGCATTTTGTTAGTTAAGGTTAGGGTCTTCTGTTATCACCTATTGTCAGAAAAATCTCTGTCTGCCAGATTGACTGGAGAGTGGGCTGTACAAAGATGAATAAGGCAGTTGACACTCGTGTGTTTCTGTAGTCCGTGATGAGCTTATTAATGAATTACTAAGGCACTGGACCTCTCACCTTCTGAGGCTTCTGCTGCTCCCTAATGAATAATTTAGTCTTTCCACATAGAAGACAGGAAAGTCTCTTCCTGATGTATCCCTGTTCTTTTATGCTTGACCAAAAACCTAAATGGTATACTGATTTTCGTCTTACAAATAAATTAAAGTTCCATCAACTCACCGAAACTTTACCAATGAGTTTAAAAGCTTTTGTCTAGATCTTTCAGGAGAATGGTTATTTGATTGATTGTATTGCTAATTTATTTATGTTAAGATATTTATGGATAAGGGCTTGGTTGGTGGAATCCCATCTTGAAGTTCTAGGTAGTTAATAAAGATGATAAGAAGAGAGACCTGGATAGAGACAAGTAAGCAGCCTTGAAGGGGGTGGGGGCTGGTTGGGAAGTGGGTCCAGTTACAGCAGCAGCAGAAAGAGTGTGCTCTAAAGATTCAGAAGAAGATTGTGTCTGTTACCACTTGCTGACAAACTCCCTCAAAAGTCAAACTGAAGGAGGAAAGAGTTCCTCTGGCCCATAGTTTCACAGGTCTTATTCCATGGTTGGCCGGTTCTGGTGCTTGGGTCTTGAGGTGAAACTGAACATCATGGTGGCTGGAGAGTGTGCCCAACAAAGCTACTCATCTCCTGACAGCTCAGGAACAGAGAGCAAGGGTGGGGGTGGGGGTGGCCCAGGGATCAGCAGACCCTTCCAGCACTTACGTGCAGTGACCTACTTTCTCCAGCCAAGCTCCACTTCCTTCTGTTCCTACCACTTTCCCAAATGCAGCCAGCTGGGGCCCAGGACTTTATTTAGCACATAACCTTCAGGAACATTTTAGATCTGAGCCATGAGAAAAAAAGGTTTCATTTCAATACCTAGGAGTGAATGAGAACCAAATTGACATCTGCTGAGGATGAGCGTACTGCACTGAGTGTTGAGTTTTCCATCACATGCACTGTTTTAGTTACTTTTGACTGTAACCTAACCTAATGGCTTCAGTTCAAGAACTGCATCAAAAACCCAAGGAATATTTTGGTTTATGATAAGCTTGCCCAAGGTCATATAACCTAGGTACAAGGTACTGGATGTGTGTGTATGTGTGTGTGCACACACACACATGTCTGAGAAAATAGAATAAATTGGATAATGGAAATTGAGTAAATAAACTTCCTTTTTCCTTTGACCTTAATTTGTACGATGATGATGCTGGTTGTAGAAGTGAGATGAGAAGGAATATCTCAGTTCAGGACTCTCCAGGAGCGGAGACAATATGTTCTTGTTCTTGAGTACTGAGGGCAGTAGTCATTGGTACGATACTGAGATGACACTTCCAACATCTAGGTAACATATAGCCTCTTTAACTGATGTGTATACTGTGTAGAACTTTAAACTTCCCCCTAGTAGGCAGAAGCAAAGGTTTGAGTACAAATTTGGAAGTTGTAAAATCAAGAGCAACACTGTTTATGTAGTCTAAGTCCTTTAGGCAACGTGTTTAAATTATGAACTTACTGGATTTGGAAATTTGAAGGGGTTTATCATCTTCACATTATTAGTTTTTCTTTTTACCCTTTTCTGTTTTGCATATGTGTGGGTGTAGTACATGTGCATATGCATGGTCACATGTACGTGAAGGTGTGTATGCACGTGTGCTCGTGTGTAGAAGTAGAAGGATGACATCAAGCGTCTTCCTTCTTGAGGGATGGCCATCTTAGAGATTGAGGAAGTCTCTTGCTTTAGCTCACTGTTCAACTGTTCTGCCTTTCCTTTGTGCTCCTATCCTCTGTGTTGTAGCTGGACTACCACAGCTTTCTGGACTTTGCCTAGGTCCTCAGCCAAACATGCATGGCTTTTACATGAATTCTGTGGACCCTACCTCTGGTCTTCATGCTTGTGTGGCAAGTACTTTGTCCATGAAGACACACACCTAGCCCAGATTTCTCTTTAATTAAGTGTCTACTAATATATTTGGAGAGGTGATGAAACCTCTACAGTATAGTGAAGGAGCATGATCTGTTATAACTGTATAGTGACCAAGAAGTTATCTTCAAGAAGTGATATACATGATTCAGACCCTGATTCAGACTTGTGCAAGTTTAAGCTAGACAAAGGCCCTGCATAGAGTACAGAGGTACACACAAAGACCTACCCTTACCTAAGGAGCTATTGCTTTTGATAGCTCCTTGGAGAGGGAGGGTTAGTTTACCTTAGAGTGTGGTATGTGGTGGGTCCAGCACCATCTAGTAGATGGCCATATGTTCAAGGGTGTATAATCAGGACTAATTGTACTTGATAGGTTTACAAAAAAAAAAGCACAAAGTTGAATGGGTATGGATTTGGGTGTAGATCTTGGAGAAATTGGTGGAGAGGGATAAATATGATCAAAGCACACTGTATCAAATTCTCAATGAATTAAGTTTAAAATGTGAGGATACTGTAGAAGCCAATGATGTGTTGTCTGTGGGTCTGGAGACTTAGTGTTTTGTCTACATTCAGCATAAACATCTACTTCACAGCATGTCTGGATTAGAGGAGCATAAGCTTTGGATTAGGGTATGTTGGTATGGAGTAATAATAAATTCATGTCAAAGTCAAATCTGCAGCATCACCTTGGCAACCTGCAGTGTGTTTTGGTGCTAGAACAATGGCACACACTCATTCCACTAGAGATGAATGAACAGAGCATCACCAGTGGCAGGTACACTCTGATCAACCTTTGACAGGAAGGCAGAGTTCTTGGGATGGACTTTTGACCCTGATGCCATGGTTTGTTAAGGAATGGGACATTCTACTACAGAACAGAGTTGTGCTTGTGAGTGAGTGTTCACCGGGCTAGCCACTTGCTGTGGTACCAAAGGCAAGAGAACACTAGTTTAATTCTGAAACTATTGCGTTTTGTCCCCACACCTAGATTCGAAGTTCAGCTGATGAAGTGTTACTTGACTATTAAGTTTTTGTAGGAATGCCATAAAACCTTGATGACATTGTACATTTGGAAAATGTATAATGCCCATGATTTTAGGACATGGTAGCAATATTTAGACCAGTTCAGTTTTAGACTGTCGTGCAGCTTGTAGATTCTTAGAGCATGAACTTGCTACCCAAGAATTTGCTTTAAATCCATTAAAATGGTTTCAATATCCATTTTCATTTTAGGTCCAGTCATATGAATGGTGGAAATGTACAATGCAGGGATACTTTATATATTGGGGGGAAGGAAAAAAAACAGATTTATAGATTGCCTTCCAACTTGGAAAGTGGAAGGAGGGGTGAGTGGAGTTGGCTCCTACACATGGTATATGTGGACCTGCTAACTTCAACACCTTTATTCTGTGTGCTTGGGATTGTTGTGGTTGAAAAGAAACTCAGGGGTAAGGATGTCTTCTTTCTTGGTTAGACTTTCTACTGCTGTGAAGAGACACCACGACCACAGAAACTTTTTATTTTTATTTTTATATCAATCAGAGGTTAGGTACTTTGCATCCCCGGCGAAGCCCCCTCCCACTCTCCCCATCCCTCCCTCATCTCCTCCCCACCCACTTCAAGTCCACCTACAGGGGAGGATCTCCTCCCCTTCCATCTGACCCCAGTTCATCTTGTCTCCTCAGGTCTGGCTGCAATGTCCTCCCCTGGGATCTAGCCAGGCTGTTACTCCCTGGCCTGTATGGGGAAGAGTCAGAAACTCTTATAAAGGAAAACGTTTCATTGGAGTTAGCTTACAGTTTCATTTGTTAGTCGGTTATTGTCACGGTGGTAATCATAGTGGCATGCAGGCAGACAGAGTGCTGGAGGAACCAAGAGTTCTACGTCTTGTAGAAGTACCAGAAGGAAGACAGAGACACACTGGCCAGACATGAGCTTCTGAGACCCTAAAGCCCATTCCCAGTGACCCGCTTCCTTCAACAAGGCCACACCTCCTAATAGTGCCACTCCCTATGGGCCAAGCATTCCAATACATGAGTCTATGGGGGCCATTCCTGTTCAAACCACCATACTGCCCCCGTGTCGGTAATTTCTTTAGCTCTAAAGGTTCATAAAGAAAAAGCCATCCTCTGGTTCTCAGGAAGCTGATACTCTGGTAGAGGAAGTATGTATGCCTAACAACCCTCCATGTAACTGCATGTGGTATGCTATCAAAAACATACTACTTGGTAATGAATATAGTAGCAGAACTACTTCTGGCTACTTTAAGCTATAAAAATGTATCTTAATACTTTCCCAAACCATAGTAATTGATCTTTAGAACAAGATTATTTGTAATCAAGAACTGTGTCAGCACTAGGAGGCCAAAAGGAAGCAAACATCATTGGGGCTCATAACTAGAAGTAAATGTGCACCAGGAGCCACCTCCAAAGATGGACACCCTCTCACCCTCCTCTGTCTGCCCTGACATTGCCAACTCAGTAGGGATTCAGACTTTTAGGACTGCCTTGAGTTTTGTGCAAGTATGCCTCTTTGACAGAATTGATCCAAGACACTTCCTCTAAAATGGTTCCACACTTCGTGCTTGAGCCTTGTGCTTATTTTTCCTATCGTATCTTTTAGATTTTATTTTCTGGTACTGCAGTCTGGGAGAGATTTTGTGCCCATAGGGAAGACACCTTCGTCTCTTTGCAAAATTCTTACCATATGTTGACCCTCTTTCCATCAGAATATACTCAGCCCTCAATGAATGAGAACTTGGGCAAAGAGAAATTTCTTTGTGC
The DNA here is from genome assembly GCA_028658305.1 of Pachyuromys duprasi. Taxonomy (NCBI): domain Eukaryota; kingdom Metazoa; phylum Chordata; class Mammalia; order Rodentia; family Muridae; genus Pachyuromys; species Pachyuromys duprasi. The sequence continues at coordinate 22,403,435 of CM053753.1, read as the reverse complement.
CCTACTTCTGTCTTCAGAACATTGTCGTCTATGAGAGGAGTCACTTGCCCCAGTGAAATGTCAAACCCACTTACTGTTCCCAGCATGGTACATTCTGTGGAGGCTGTAGGAGGGAACCATGCACGGAAGAATAACATTCGAGGAGATGACTCTTGCTCTTCCTACACTGACGCCTCCAGCTTTGGCTCAGTTAGCTGCAGTGAGGTGTGCACAGAAAGTATGACCTGGCATGTGCAAACTTGTTCGCATCTGAAGGCAGGAAGAGCAGCTGGCAGACCAGAGGTTGAATCTGCAACTACTGTTGTGGTCTTGGGTCTGGGGCAGTGTATTCTCAGCCCTCTTTCCTGCTTTCTAGTGAGCTTGCCTTTTTGTTTGCCACAGGCAGGAGATTGCTAGATACACCTGAAGGTAGAGTCCAATCCAGTGATTCAGATCAGTTGCTAATCAGTAACCCTTTCCTTCCCCCAAATTCTTTTACTCAGAGCAACAGAAATGAAACTATAACAGTGATGTTTGAACTATTACTATTTTTATGAATTATATTTTTATATATAATGCCCTATGCATATATATATATATATAATTTTTTCTGGATTACCCAAATTATTAGTATTAAAATTGATCTGGCCCCAGCAGCCATGGTATCGGTGAGTCTGCACTTCCTGGAAATGCTGACAACTAAATCTGGCAGTCCTCACTTGGAATTGCTGGCTAGTCCAGGCACCACAAATAGCAATTTCAAGGCTTGGCAGGAAGAGGCAACACAGTGTGTTTGGAGGATCAAAAGTAACTTAATATAGCTGGGCCACACTTCTTGCCCCATTTACGATACCAATTTCACAGCAAGGAGCTTTTCTTTATGTCTTCTAGCAAGCAAATATATTATGTAGTTAAAATTTGAGTGACATTTTGACTCCATACTGTAAACGTTCTCCCCGAGTCCCTTATGACTTGCAAGTGGCAATAATGATTATCTGTGTTATTTCAAAATGCAGTTCATGGCCAGATCATGCTGAGAACTGATTCTCACTCACTGAGAGAGCTGAGCCAAACCAAGAGATGCAAGTTCACTTTTAAATAAATACTGGCTCCTAGGTTAAGACCTTATATTCTGTAGTCAATTTCATCATAGTAGATTTCCAAAAAGGTTTTCATATAATCACCTATAAAACATCCCTAAAGGATTTGCTGCCACCCTGATGGGTGCAAGCATGTCGGCATCTGTCCATCTCATTTGCCAGCTGTTCTGTGATAAGGATTAGAAGTGGTTGAGCCTTTACATTTTTAAGTCTGGAGATGATTCTGCTTGTCTTCCCACATACTCCCCAGGCCATTTGATTTGAATCAATCTTATGTATGTGGGAAGAAAAAAATTTGTCTGTCTTTTCCACTTATCCTGTATTTGGCAATGGATCTTGATTTGCTGTGAAGAGTTTACGCATATCTATATTAGCACTTATCAATGCATATTATTATGGAAGTCCATAAGTCAAAGCTTATATAATAAGTGTGTAAGTTTCTTCCTCAAACAGTTGTTAAGTGGGGGTTATATGTTCCAGGGCCTATAACTTCACAGCATCTTCATACAGTCCTGATATTATAGTATTATTTCCAGTATTTCTTTTTCCTTTTTCCTTACCAGATCATTCAACTTATACAAACCAAAATATATAAATACTTTAGACAGACAATTTTCACAGACACTTAATTCTAAATTAATGTGATAGAATATATGTCAGTTTGGGACCTTGTAATACTATTTGTATTACATCTCCTCTTTAGGTTGCTAGTTTTTAAAAGCAAGTAATAACACAAACATGTAACTAGTAACTAGTCCTTGGTTGGTATAGTTACAGCTCATAAAGAGTTTATAATTCTAATAAAAATGATTTGATAGTATCCTAAGTTGAGGATTCCAAGATTTACTACCTCCCTGGTATTCCACACCTTGACTCTTGTCTATGAATATGAATGTGGTGGATTTGGTATTGATGGTTTAGTTACATTACACAGTACAGTTGGTTTTAAGATGGCCTGCATATATGTGATGTAATGATGCCAGCACTTTGAGCTTGGCTCTTGAAGTTAGAGACAGGAAAGTCAGTGGTTGGCAAGATCAGGAAGTCTCCATGCATCCTAAGCTCTCTTCTGTTGATTCGAGAATGGAAAGGCCATCTGGCAAAGGCTGCAGGCAAGCCCTGAGGCTGGCAGTGGTTTCTCACGTAGAACAGCAAAGAAGGAAAATCATAATCCCCAGGCCCTACAGATCTGAATCTGGCCCGCAGGAAGAGGGTGCTTGGAAGTACATTTTCCACCAGGGCTTCCAGACAAGTGTTCCTCCTGCTGACCCCTCGACCTCCTCCCTCAGGGTAGACTCTAGGTGTCTACATAGGACTTCTGACCTGCACAACAGTAATTGAGATGTGGGTGTTGTTTTAAGGCGCTGAAGTGGATGTATTTTGTTACAGGGCTATAAGGAGATAGGGTACGTTAAAGTAACTGATCAGAAATTCAGTTGAATCTAAGCAGAACTGGAGTTCAGAGCATGCAGACAAGAAAGATTATAGTCTGCTAAAGGAATACTGTCTGCAACAAAACCATTTCTAAAGCCTTGAATTCTCAGGTTGGGAATCATTGGAGTTTTTATGAAGTTTTAGAATATTAGAGGGATTTCATTGTTTGAAAATGTTTGCTAAGAGGAAACTGTTATTACATTGTTTATATTATGTTATTTCAGATAAAGTAGCTGGGATTTTCGAGAATGTGATATTACATGTTTGTGTCCATTTCTTTAGGAGATCTGGAGTTCAGTAAAAGAAACAACAGGTCCTATTCATCCTTTTATTCCTGTCATGAGCACAGTTTTTTTTTGGCATGTTATAGATGCTTGATAAATGTTATCTAGAAAATTGAAATGGAATGGACTGAATGAACAATTTGCCCAAAATTCTGGATGCATTCAAAGCAAGTAAACAAGTAAGAATGGCTGTGTTCCAATAAAACTTTATTTCACAAACAGTCAGATTGACCCATAGGCTGTAGTTTGCTGAATTCTGGTGTAGATCAAAGTTATTATAGCCTGTAGGGAATTCTGCCATATAGACACCTTCATAGAACATAGAAAAGTTTTTTTAATGTATTTTAAATATGTAAAAGAGGTGAACAAGGTCTACCTTTTTATAAAACATTCACTATTTGACTCAGACATTTTTTTCCTGGTGAAATGGGAAGTCATTCATTCCCTAGGGTGAGGTCTTCCCTACTTCCTGTTGCATTCTATAGCTTTTTTTGTGAGTAATTCTGAATGAAGCAAACCTAAAGCAAACAGAATGTGCAGGGATAAAGAGTACCCATTGACATGGGGTGGAGATAGTTCTGTAGTGCTAAAATATGAAGCTAAATTCTTTAGGCCACATATGATTCACTAACTCATAAAAGCTTATGAAGGTTGGCACACGCCAGCGATCTCCATATTATGAATGTTTATGAACTTAAGAACAGCTGGAGGCACAGGCGGGAAAGTGAGAAGGTAGGATGGAGGGACAAAGAGCCTTTGCCACCCTTCAATGTTTACAGCATTGTCTTAAAGTTTATAAGGGGTCCTACAAAGTCTGTGGGACCTTGTGATGGCTTGTATACATTTTAGATATTAGGGGAACTAAATGTAGAATCATTTACCAGGGCTGCTTGAGTCACTGATTCTTCCCATAGGAATTCATTTTTTTAAAGATGTACGCATTGATTTAGCCACAAGCTTGTTCAGAAGATTTATTTAAGAAAAAAAACATTCTAGAGTGATAAATCATCCAAATAAGTGATGGTATATTTAGATATGGAAATTCATCAGTATAAATGATATTATAAAAGAATATTTAATGGCATGCGAAAATACTCAAGTTATTTATTAATTGAAATAAGGGATACTTTATATCTACAAAACTGTGTCAATTGTGTATGTGAACCTCAGTGTTGTTGCTGATAAGATTTTAATATTCCAGTCAGACATATGTTAGTCAACTTTCTATCAGTGCTATAATGAAATACCTGAGAAAATAAACTTAAATGAGCAGAGATTTATTTGTTTGTTTTCTTATTTATCTATTTATTTATTCATTTGTTTATTATTTTGTTAATGATTTCAGAGGTTTTAGGCAGTTATCCATGGGCTCCATTGCTTTTAGGTCTGTGGCTAATCAGAATATCATGATGGGAGTGTATAGTAGAAGCGACAATGTACCTCAGGCAGAAAACAAGAAGCAAAGAAAAATAGAGAAATCATGGAAGGAAGGAAAGGGCTGATAGCAAAATGTCCCTTCAGTGGCATGTAACTTCAACAAGGTCCCATCTCCAAAAGTGGCATCACTTCTCAATAGGACTACAAAGTAGCAGAAGCCAAGCCTTTATTAATACTCTTTGGTGGACATTTCAGGTCTGTATGTAAAAACAAGTTGGACTGTAAAAAGCAAGTTAATTACATTACATTTGGCTTGATTCCCCATCTCTAAAATGAGGATAGGTTCATAGCTTACATTTAGCTGCATTTTTCCCAATATAGATTTGACAAGTGAAATGCTCATCACAGTTAACCCATCAAATATTATTTTATAATAAGGGTAAAACTATAAACCCCAAATTTATCAATTGGTTTAAGTATAAAGCAAAGAACTTAAGGAGCACGTGCTCAAACTAATTTATAGAGATCATCTTAAATTTACATATAGCAAATGTATATGTGGTTTTCATTTCTATGTCTTTTAACGAAAGTTTGGGATTGTGTGATCCCCTACATCATTGTGATACAAGACAGCTCTGTTAGCTCAACAGCTTCCGTTGTGCTGCTCTCTTCTTGGTCAGTCTCTGCTCCTGTCTCTTGCAAGCATTCATTTATCCACTATTCCGGTGAGTTTTACCTTTTCCAAAACTTCATGGAACTGGAGCCAGGCCACACAGTATGTGTCTTTTGCACCTGGCTTCTTTCACTTGGTACAATGCATTTAAGGTTCAGCAATCTTAGAGCTATCATTAGTGTAATTCTAAAGCTATTACTTTTAGAGGTAGTTTTGCAGATAATGTCATTGTTTAAACAACTTTTCATGTCATAATCTCATAACAATACAGGCTTGGATCCATGAGGTTGCCCTGAATCTCATAATTGTGACAGGGCAGAATATTGGCACTGAAGAAGATGAGGAGGTGAAGAGTCAGAGAGCCAGAAAGTGAATGTTTTATCCAACAAAAGTGGCAGAAATAAGGAGAGAAGTCAGAGCCTGCAATGCCACCCTTGCAAAGTTATTCTGGAAGTGGGGTGGGTAGGGGGTAATTAAGAAGTCCTCAAAGGAAAGATGAGGTGTGCTTATGTTTATGTGCACATGAATTGCATGTGTGTTGAAAGGACATAAGGACATGGAACAGACTTCAGAATGAAGAGAAATCAGCACTTGTTTTATGTTTAAAATGAGAAGGACCTCTGTTCATTGCTATTGCCATTTGTAGCAGGTAGCAGTGTGTGTGCATGCGTGTGTGTGTGTGTGTGTGTGTTTGTGTGTGTATGTTCCTCTCTATATTTTACTTTTTACAGTAAAGGGTATTTAGAATAGAGAGTTTCTTAGGGCAGATACTGATTTCTTCCTGGATCAGATATAAAGAACTGGCCAGAATTTTAAAGGTGTGACTTAAACCTGTTGAATATGTAGGTATGAAGTTTTCCCTGAAACCTGAGCTTTTTCATTCGTTGTTACTTATCTTTCATTTTTTGAGGAATAGAGTACTTTATTTTAAAATAGCTTATAGATAATTATGAACTATTAAGTATGATCAACTTTTTTTGAGCAAAGATATAACTTTTTACATTAAAAATCAGATTAGGTCTTTAAAATTGAATCTTTTGAATTTATATGATATATTTATCTATTTATTTTTATAAGACAGTGGACAAAGTAAATATTTAACCTTAACAAGAAAAATTCATATTTGTGGTTTATTAAATGAAATTTAGAAAAAAATGGAGTGGAACATTATTTTTCTCATTTAAGTTGGTCATAGTAATGACTGCTTTTACTCATTCATATATCACCTAATTTTATTCTGTATTATTTTAAATCTCCCTCAAAATATTTTTATAGAAGTTGACTGAATGTTATAGTCATAAAAGTTAGTTAAACACCCAGGGCAATTAATATATTTGTCCGTTTATAGAAACTTTAATTTAATCCCCTAGTAAATATGGCACTTGGAATAAGGAAATATGTTATTTGCCGCATTCATATCTTAACTCTTAAAAGTGTTATTGTTGGGGGAAATGTGGCTGAGCTTTTGGCTTAGTGTTTCATTTCCATTTGTAATTCAAACATTTGTTGTACATTTCTCTGTAGTTTATACATTTTTTTATTTCAATGCCACAAGACCTTTATTTAGAAATTTAACATTTTTCTCTGAATAATTCATCCTTTAAGCCATCTTTTGATGCTTTTGTAGTCTTTGTAATCAAGGATCTGGGGACTGAGCAGAGTGGGCTAAATGTGATGCTAGTTGACAAACTAGTTTTTCATTAGATAAGTTTCCTAGTTAGAATGTCAGCACAGATTAGTGCAGAGTGAGAAGATAGACTGTCTACAGCGCTTACAAAATCAGTAATTCCAGATGAGGAAAGCACCTGAGGCACTGTCCCAGTGTGGAACCGCGGGAACATCATGAACATCAATTGTAGCAATTGAAATTGCCTTATGGCTCACGGGAGGTGCGAATTTGCTCAGAAGTCTTTTGGCAAACTCCTGTGCAGCCTCTGCTTGTTCCTGTTGCTATTTATGTGCAGTAGTGCCTGCAGATAGTGAGGTGTCTTTCTGGACCTGCCTCTTCCTAACTGGAAATAAGAGCTTGAGGAATATAGGAGATGTCAGTAGCAACAAGCAATTCAAATTCTTCATGATAAAGACCATGGCTAGGAAGAATTGAGCAGGCAAGTGAAGATCATTGACTCGGTATTAATAATAAATTTATGGGGTTGTAGGACAAATCATGCCAAAGCATCTTTATCATTTTCTAGGTGGATGTGTAAGATTAAAGAAAGGAATTCAATAGCGGTAATATCTGGAATTGAGTAAATCATCTAATTCAGTGTCTCCACAGTGTCTCCACAAATCTTTGGGGGCAGTAGGGTGGGGGGGGGAGAGGGAGAACCACAGTGAGAATTGGCTCTGAGCACTGTCATGTGGATTCAGTTTAGCTGCTGTAATAAATTACAATGGAACAGGGGCCATTGGGATGATGTTGGGATCAGTAGAAGGTCAGGCTGTAACATCTCCAGCAGTGGTCTGAAAGAATGGATAACACACTTTATTAAGCTTGGCAGGCCAGGGGATTTTGGAACTAGTGTGGTACACTACCACTGCCATCAGCTTTATGAAGCACCTTTTGGGTATGTGGAACTCTAGGGACTGCTGCATGAAGTTAGAATATGGACCATGGTCTGCATGGTCAATTTGAAGAGGACATAGACTCCCTGCTCAGATGTAGCCCATAGGCAGCTCAGTCTCCAAGTGAGTCCCCTAATAAAGGGAGCAGGGGCAGTCTCTGTCATGAACTTAGTTGCCTGCTCTTTGTTCACTTTCCCCTGGTGGGGTAGCCTTACCAGGCCACAGAGGAAGAGGGTCCAAACAGTCCTCATGAGACTTGATAGGATAGGTTCAGATGGTAGGGAAGGAGGACCCCCTCTTTTAGTGGACTAGGGAAGAGAGATAGAGGGGGAAGAGGTAGGGAGGGTGGGACCAGGAAAGGATGGGAAGGGATCTACAATCAGGATACAAAGTGAATAAATTGTAAAAAAAATAATAAAATAAAAATTAAAAATAATGATAAGCATAGGTATGTAGCTTATAGAGTGCTTACAAGTCTTCCATGTATAGTTCTTAGTTCATTTGCATGGATTTAAAAAAAAATCCCAATGACAATGTAGTTAGTTATGATTAGAGGAAGTCTAGATTTTTCTTTTAAACTGTGTGCATGGATATCTATGTGTTCTTAGAGAAAGACTGTATTCATTTATTTGTTAATTCATTTGACAATTTATTCAGTGTCCTAAGGATGGTCCAAGTATAGTAGATTATCTGTAACAATTTAAAAATGGTGATATCTTGCCTCTGATTGATATAGTTATACAATAAACACATGGCAAAGACTTTATTTAACTTGTTACTCTGTGAAGGAACAAGGGAGAATTTAAAACTACATAACAAGTCTAGCACACATATAAAGTTAGAAAAACTAAAACGATTATATGGATGGACATACAGCTGGATTCCCCATTGTACAGAGGGAAAGTGAATAATTTCTATGAGACAGCTCAGAATCTTTACCTTTTAAGGTAAGAATCTGCCTCATTGTTATAAAGTTTTATAATTTATCAAGTTGTACCGTTGCTCAAATACAATGGAAGACTAGAATCAAATGGCCTAAGAAGATATGATCACAGCAATACATTTTTTAAAGCCCAACTTAGAGGTATGAAGTAGCTTGAGAGAGTTGGATTTAGAATAAGACTTAACTACAGAGGATATATCTATCTCTCTGCAGTAGTCAGTATTAATTGTAATTTTGACATGATCTGGAATAAACTAGGAGACAAGCTTCCAGGCATACCTATGCCTTTGAAAGATTACCTTGATTAGGTAAACTGGGGCTATAAGACATATCCTAAAGGATGCTGGGTTCGTTCACTGCCTTTGTGTCCTGGAATGGAAAATAAAAATAATTGAGCGTGAGGACTGATTATTCTCTGTTACATAATTGTCAATGTGAGATGAGCAGCTTCCTCAGAGTACTGCCTCCTTGTCTGTCCCCCTGTTTTGGACCAAATAAATCCTTCTATACTTAAATTGTTTTGTCAGAATATTTTGTTATGGCTTCAGGAAAAGTAACTGAAATTGGTACCAGAGGTGGGATTGTTGCTGGGCTAGATCTGCCTATGTGGTTCTTAAACTTTGGAAGTAGTTCTAAGAACTGTGGAAGCATTTGTGACTTTGGGATAGAAAATTCCTCAGATGCTATAAGCAGAGTTTCTTAGCTTATTCGGATGGGAGATTGGAAGAAAGGAATGGTGAAGGCCGCTTGAGCAGTAGATGCTTCATTCGTGAGGTTTAAGTGCAAAATCAGGACTCTGTCAGAAACCAGGGTAGAGGCCATTGTGTGATATTTTGACCAACAATCTGTCTTCATTATATCCATATCCTGAGAAAATAAGGGTAGTCGCATTTAAAGAGAATAAGCTAAGTTGCTTGCCAGAGGAAATTTGAAGAAACAAGAGCATCAGGCCATTGCCTGGCTACTTTTTCCTGCCCTTATCAAGAATGACAGTGAAAAGAAAAAGAGTAAAACCTTAGGCAAATGTGTGCATGCGTGCGCGCGCGTGCACACACACACACACACACACACACACACACACACACCAGTTTGCTGTTGAGCCGGAAAAGAGATTGAGAAAATTAAACTTTGCAGCCAAGGTTCATACTGAAATAGGATCTGTAACTGTTAAAGAGAAACATCTTTCTTTGCATTGGGACAATAGGACATGTTCCTTGAGAGCAAGACCTCATCCATCAAAAGTACCAACTGTGAAAATGCAAACTTGTTTGAAGGGAATGAGCCTAAACTGAAACAGATACTGCCCCTAAAGGCGTGCCTTGCTCCTGAAAACCATCTGCCTATAGAAGTGTTTCCCAGGGTCAACATACAGAACCGACGCAACTGTGTTTCAAGGCAACTGACTCTAACCTGAGATGACAGCTGGAATTGGTAGTGTCATCTTTGTGGTACTGGTTTTGTAAGCATGAAAGATGGATGATTGTTAGGGTCATGCAGTCTTATACCACAGTTTTAGAAAGTCACTGACAACAGGCATTGTGTGCCAGGGCTTGGCAAGGCATCCAGGAGAACCTATACGAAGCTGTGAGGGTAAAACCTGAGTTAGAGAGGGAGGGAGACCAGAGGGTCTTCCAGATGCCAAGACCTGGGCACATTCACAAAGGCAAGCAGCCACCATGGAGTAGAGACTGCCTAAAGTGTGAGAAGCCCTATGTTCTACGAGGTGGTAGAATTTAGGAAGTGGGATTATTCAAGCTTTTTGGAACCCAGAGAATTCCACCATGAGCACAAGGTATTGGAAATGGAGCTGCGAGATCTGGTGTTTTTCCTGCTGGTTTGCAGTCTTGCTTTGCTCTCACCTTCCTTGCTAGCCTGAATGCTTCCCTTTTGGAATGGGAATGTTAATTGTCACGTTTTTTGTTTGTTTGTTTGTTTTTTGCCATTGTGTATTGGAAGCATGGGGTTTATTATTTTTTTTTTATATGAGCTCACAATTAAGAGATTTCTTTGTGTCTCAGAGGAGACTTAAACTTTAGACTTTCAACAGCATTGGAACCGTTGGAGACTATGGGGAGTTTTGAAATGGGGGCTGAATGTGCTTTTCTCTATGAGATGGTCATAAGATTAGAGGAAAAGTGATAGAAGGTTATGTCTTAAAAGTTTAGGTGTCGGATTAACAAAGTGTGATGTTATAAGGTCAGTGTTGATGGTGGGCTTGACAGATTCTGGAATCACTTGAAGGCAAGCCTCCAGGAACACCTGTGAAGTGTTGTTTACATTAGAGTAGCCTCTGAGCACGCCTTTTAGGAGTTATTGCGATCAGACTGAGATGGGGAAAGCCATCCTAGAGGAACTTGGTTTTAACTTGCATAAAAGGAGGAAGCTAACTGAGCATGAAGCTGTATCACCCTCCTCTTTCTGATCACGGAAGCCTTTATAAGCTCCTGCTACCTTTACTTCTCCACCCTTAAATTGTGAGCCAATAGGACCTTTTATTGTTTTAAAATGTTAGGATATCTTGTTTTAGCAATGGGAACATATCTAAGACGTTCTCTAAATAGTTCAGAGGGGACTTTTGAGCATCAATGGAAATTCAAATCAGAATTTTTGAGCCATAAGTCACGTTTTTATTGTTCTTAATATATGGAAACTTAAACCCAGAGCTCTGGTAAAGTTGCCAAAAGTCATTTATGTTCGTATCTGAAGGCTCCAGGATCCCCTCCTTGATTCTGGGCTTTAGGAGAATGTTGAGATCTCAGCTAGAAATGTTGATGTTGGAGATTTATTTTAACATATTGGCTCATGTGATGCTGGGAGACTAAGGATTCCAAAATCTGATGGTGGAGGTTGACATGTTAGAGACCTAAGGATGAATTGTAGATCCATTTCAAGGAAGTCTCTTAAAGAACCTGCTGATGGTGCAGATGAAATTTGAAGATTATCTCCTGGAGAATTGCTTCTTAGTTGGGGAAGGTAACCTGTATTCAGGCTTTTGTTTGATTGAGAAGGACCTACCCATAATGCAAAGACTAATCTGTTTTCCTTAAAGGCCATTGACTTACATGTCAGTTCCACTCCTAGAATACCTTCATGAAGCATCTTGAACAATATTTGATTAAATATCGTGATCTAGTCAAGTTGACACATAAAAGTAGTCATCACATCATGTCAGAAGATTAGGGGACTTTACCTGACTGTACAAGTGATTAGGGATAGTAGCAGAGTACCTGGGGGATACTGACCCTATCTTGGAGGGTGGTGTGGTGAGCAGTAGGATATCATGGGTCTATAGGTGAAATTTCCAACCTTAGGACTTCCCCTAGGACAAGCTGCTGTGGAAGTTAAGTTCACAGGCCGCAACCACTAAGGAGACAAACAGTAGTAGCTCTACATCTTTGTACACCTGCCTTGTCACCATACGTGTTGTACCAAATATGGAGAGAAGGCATGGCTACAGAAGAGGCTCACGGAGCCTCACCCTGTGAGAGGGCTTTTCCATAACAGAGTTTATGCCTGGAAGCTCTCTGCTTATCAGGCCTAGGGTATTTTGGTGTGGACATTTGTAAACAAAAAAAGATTTGGAGATTTGCAGTTACCATAAACCCAATAGCTCTGTAAATCCCACAAGTCCAGAGTATGACTAAGGGATGATTGAGGGATACTGACAAATTAAAGGAAAGGAAAAAGAACAAGTGAAAGGTATTATGGTGAAGGGTTACTGTATAGGCACAGAGTTTTAATTACACAAGTTGAAGTCTATATGGATAACTACATGCCAACATGTACATAAGTGGAATGGATTTGATGCCATTCAAATGGACAAAATTGAAGTGATTTAGATGGTAAAATTGATAACATTTGTAGTTTGTCACAACTGAAATGTAAATAAATGAAATCAAAGATAAAATGTATCAAGATCTAGTTGGCACTCTTTGTGGCGTATGTGTGGGAGGAAAGGGAGAAGAGATAGAAAAGGATTTTATCAGGGCAGTAGGAGGAAAGAAACAACTAGAGTTCAATTTCGGCTTCTTTCTCTCTCATCTGTGGCTTAACCCCGTTCCTTAGCCCAGTGGCCCTGTCTTCTCTCTGTCTCTGGGACAAACTCCATCACAGTGCCTGCCCTGTAAAGAAGCTGTGAGGATTCATGAGAATGAGTGAAGAGGGAATGGCTCTTATTTCTTCTTTTTTCTTAAAAGGCAATTCCTAATCAAATGACCAGTGAAGGGCACCATTTTCGTGCTAAACCCTTAACACATTGCTTATTTCATTTTATCAAGCAATAAAAGGAGGTTTTAGAATTCCCTTTCCCAAAGCCTTTGAGAGAGCGTGTGCCACAGTATTCATCTGTCTTTCACTCAGGCATGCTGAGGAGTGACCAGTGATTGCTAGTACTTTATTCTCGCCTCTTGAAAGGTAATACCCTTTCATACTTATTTCACGTCTGGGTGGCACTACGAGAATCCCGCTCTCGGCTACAGTGCCTAGAGTAGAAACAGATTTATTGCAGGTCAGCCTGAAGCCCGTGACCTGGTCTGTGTTGTTAATTTGCCTTCCCCCTCTGCCATCTGACAGCCCCTATCTGACATGACTAATGCTGGGTTGTGACTCTTCCTTTTAATTTGGAGCATGGCAAATTGGCCTTCTCTTGTTGCTCAAGTGTGCAAGTGTCCTTTCGACATTAAGGAAACTTTGAAGACCAAATGACATTGCATGTTTTCCTTCTGTCCTCTTATGAGGACCTTCAGAATTATTTCAGAGGTGTTGAGAAGATTAAATCTTGAGCTCTTTTAGGGTCAGGATTTCCAAAGCATTTGTTGTCAACATGAAGGAAAAAGGATTGTCATGTGACAAAGGTTATATCCCTGGCCTTGGAAGGCAGGGGTCTGAGGAGTCTTAGGGACATTACTCAGTAACTACTCATCCATTATTACACCTTGGAGATGAATTTTCTGGCAAGTTAATGAGGATCAAGTCCTTGTCCTCTCTTGTTCTTACCTGGCCTGTGCCTCTTCCAAATTCCTGGTTGCATGATCTCATGCTTACATTGTGAATCAGTGAAGACACCCTAACTCTCATTAAATCTGGTTTTATTCCTTTTGTTAGTGGTATAGAAGTGGGTAGGTAGAGCTAAGCACAGTACTGCTACAGTTCTCAACATTAGTGGGTTCAAGGACAGCTGAAGAAAGGGAAGGCTCGAGTCTGGTGGGTGAAGAAGTAGAAACATGGTGAATCCACTGCACAGAGGAGGCTTCCTGCAACTGGGCTGCTGCTGCTAGGCACCTAGGACTCTGGAGAGTGGCAGGTCTGGAATCCATCCTCATCACCTTTGCATTTTGTCTCTGTCACCTCTTCCCTGGATACTCAAGTAGAAAAAGTACTGCCTAGATGACTATAGTCAAATTTCCTCTGACAATAGAAGCTGTGGTTGTATTTCAGAACCAGACATGCTTTTATTTGGCCTTGGATTACAATAAAATTTACTGATGCTAAAGATAATCAAACCATTTCATTTTCCATGCACTTTATTGTCCAAAAACAGTGTTATCCCTTGGGAGAAAAGGCTATTACTTGTATCAAATCTCCCCTGTTTGGAAAGAAAATCCTTGAATTTCAGGGTAAGAGATGCTTGTCTCTTCTCCTGCTATCTTCTTCAATAGGATGCCCTCCTGTCCCATGGAGGACACAGGAACCAGGTTCCTAGTGTGGAGGCTGTGTCATGGTTCTTGTCGCCCTCTGCCTGGCTGGTGGGAAGAGGCAACCTGTTTAGCAGTTGATAATCGAGGCTAGTCACTGGGGCTGTTATTTCAATTTAAGTGTAGCAGGGTTCTCCTAGTTTCTGCACACAGGGCCTTGTTCCTCCCAAGGTAATGGATGCTGTAACCCTGTGCTATTTTCTGCTGTGGCGGGGAAGTGCAGCATACCAGATCTTAGTTGCTTTGTGCCATAAAAGTACACACATACTCCATGGGAGCCATTTTGAATGACTAAGTGAAAACTGCCTGGAACTCACATATCCCAGGCTAGCCTGTCACTCATGGCCATCCACCTGCATCAGTTTCCCGAGAGCTAGGTTTATAGGTGTTGAGCCAGCACAGTTGATTAAAAATTGATATATCCTGAAAACAAGGCTTTGGGCTGTTTCTCAAACAGTTGTTCTTGCTGACCTAAATATTGGAAATGATATTTTGAAAAACTGGCTATTTTAAGAAAGAGATAACCTGTAAGTTATCACACTGTCCCAAGCCAGTGTCTCTGTGGTTGGGTAGAACAGCTCTAGCTATTTTTATCCCTGTAAGCCTCAACTTTCTAATGGTCAGAGTAAGACCACATAAAGCCATTTCCTTGAGACTGTTAAGAGTGTGAAGTAGCATAGTGGATGGAGAAAGCATCTGGCAGGAAAGACGTTCCTGGCAGAGGATGTGGGCTGTAATGAACCTTTAACATGCAGCAGCCAGTCACAATGTATCTGTCATATAGGGAAGGAATGCTTATGGCATATTCACTGTGCTCCATACCTCAGCTTTACCTACTTATCTACAAGTAAAATTAGATGCAGCCCTTTGAAAAAGAGTGGCTCTAGAATTTTGTAAGTCTCCAAACTCAGTTTTCCCTATTTTAAAATAGTTTTTATGTATATGGGTGTTTCACCTATATTAATGTAACTGTGCACCCTGTGTATGCCTGGTGGCAAAGCGTCCAGGGAATTGGATTCCCTGGAACTAGAGTTGCAGAGTTGAGAGCTTCTATGTGGGTGCTGGGAATTGAACTTGAGTCCACTAGAGCTTCCTGTGCTTTTAAACCGAGAGCGGTGTCCAGGCTCCAATTTCTGTTTAACAGTGTTAATGCGTTCTTAGTCCACTCAGAGCAGATATGTCTCTCTGGGCCATGAACAGGCACAGATATGAGAGTCCTCATCAAACACTACCCAATATCCCACAAACAAACATCCTGGGATCTGGAGTCTGTACACAATTTTATTGAAAGGATGAGTTTGTATTATTCTGACTTCCAAAGACTATAACCTTAATCTTAAAACCCAACTGAATATAGTTATTGCTCTATAATCAATAGCTGTTTAGATTACCAAGAACCTAAAGTGTGTGTGTGGGGTTACGGATGATTCCCAAGGTCTCAGCTGATCAGAAAGAAGCTGTGAGCTGCAGCTAGCCAGCCAGCCTCCTCACATCCCCTATGACAGCTTTGAGGGAGTGGTCTTTTTATTGCTTGAAATTTAGAGGGGGAGAAGTGTAAACCACTTTATTATCTTTGAAGTGTTGTTTTAAAGAATTAACATGGGGACCTAAAACGCCAGCACCCGTGATTGCCAGGTGAGCAGAACTCCCACCGTGAGAAAATCAAGTGGGAAAACCCTAGGGACACCCAGTTATTCCCCGCAAAACCTCCGGGTGACCAGCGGCGCACAGCTCTGATCGGAACGAGCAGCCGCTGCGCT
>CM053753.1:22308508-22387127 GCA_028658305.1 Pachyuromys duprasi | reverse complement strand
ATGAACTTGATGGCTGACTCTTTAACCCTCCCCCATACAAGCTGGGGAGTGACAGACTGGCTAGATCCCAGGGGAGGACATTGCAGCCAGCCCTGAGGAGACAGGATGAGCTGGGGTTGGATGGAAGGGGAGGAGGTCCTCCCCTGTTGGTGGACTTGGAGGGGGCAGGGAGGAGGGAGATGAGGGAGGGAGTGGGAGGTGGGAGGGAATGAGGGAGGAGGCTATGCCTGGGATGCAAAGTACCTAACCTGTGATTGATGTAAAAATAAATAAATTAATTAAAAAAAAAAAGAATTAACATGAGTAATGTTTGCTACACCTCATGACACGTTGCTACCATGAGATAGAGCTTTATCCTTTTATCTTATTTTATTTTATTTTATTTTATTTGAGACAGAATTTCTCTGTGTAGCCTTGGATATCCTGGCCTCACCGTAGAGACCAGGCTGTCCTTGAACTCGCAGAGATCCACCTGCCTTTGGCTCCCCAAGGGGTTACAGGCATACGCCACCATATCCAGCAGGCTTTATTCTTTTATAGGTGTATGCTATCCCATTTCATCCTTTCCACATCCTGTGGCATCATCAGAGCAATGAGCATCATGCCCACACCATGGGTGAAGAAACGAGGCCTAGAAACAGTCAAGTGTTTGATTGGGACAGCAAGGAGGGATATGTTTCTGGATCCCTGTCCATGGTAACAAGAATCCTAATCTCAAGAAACCGTGCATCATGGAGGAAGCTTGTTGTTTGGGCTCTTGTGCCTGGTTCTTGTGTGTGTCCAGGTCAAGCTATACATCTTTTGTGTCTTCTCCACCTCTAGTGGAAGCCCCTCCCAGCACAATCCTTCCTTAGTCTTCTTTTTTGGACCTTCAGATAAATTTTCATCTCTTTTCCACCATTGAGCTCATGTCTACTGGCTCACCTTAAGGCAACTTGTGGTTTTGTTATCCAGCTGTAGAGCATAGCACCTCCCTTTAAAATTCTGTTCTTCTAACCACTACACAAGGTACATGCAAGAGAGCAGCCTTCCTTCATACTTTAGGTTGGGGGGCATGGATTATATCATGTTCACTTTCAATAGGACAAACATGAGAAAACAGACCAATGTTACAGAGCCATGAGTGATCTTCCCATTAGTGTTTCGATTAGTCCTCTGCCTGCTCATCTCAATAGCTCCTGCAGTCCTCTTTTATTAATGTCTTTTCCTGGCTCACCTACCTCTCTCCATCCAATCTTAACCCCTAAGCAAAGCACAGTAGAGTTCAGGTCTCCTCATACTTCTCTTCTATTGGCTGTACTTACAGCCTCTCATGTCTCCCAAGGAAAGGGGCTATGAAATTATCAGTTTGTATGAACATATCAATAGTAGCATTTCTCACTAAATGAAACTTCTACAATCATGGGCTCTTAAAGCCCCATTTTCCCAGTGTTTTGCAGTTGTGTTAAGGATACAGCTATGCTCCTATGGGATAACTTACTACTGCCATCCCATTTTATAGTAGATAAACCTGAGGCTCAAAGAAAATAGCTAACCTTCCTAGAATCATATAGAAATCATTTCTCACATCCACTGCACGGGAGCTGTCAGATGTGCCAGATACCCTGGTATTTGTAGCACCAAAATATGTGTAGATACTATGTCTGTGAGATGATGTGGCTGAGTATCAGTAAATTTTCTTTACAAAACCAGGTGGTTGAGCTGGGAGCTTCTCTGTGTGGCTCTCACACTCTATAACACAACTGCTTTTCTGTGCTGCTCTCTGTCTAATTTAACTATGACCTAAAGTTGGTTGAAACTTGAATCCAAAGCCAAGACTTCATGACCATGCCATTGTAGCTTCCTTTCTTTTTGCTAGCTAAAAGTAATACAAGGGAAAGTTCATATACTACCCACATTTCTCAAGGTCTAGTTTTCTCTGTAGGCCATATGAGATCTTAAACAGTGTAATTTAAGCTCAATTTATTTATGTCTAGGGAACAGACAGCAGGAGGTGCTGTTTCCTGTATTTTGGGACACTGCCTGACAAAAGAATGTGACCAAGCTCCTTTTATGCACTTTTTCTTTCTTTTTTTTCTCCAGAGCTGAGGACAGAACTCAGGGCCTTGTGCTTGGTAGACAAGCGCTCTACCACTGAGCTAAATCCCCAACCCCCATTTTGTGCATTTTTTAATGGCTGCCTAGTGGGTGGTCCTGATGGACACCAACATCCTCTTGTACCCACGTCCACACTGTTGTGAGTCCTCTCTGAGAATTGGCTTCATTTCTATGCTCTGATTCTGAAGATGAACGTTGAAAACATTTTCTTAATATAAGGAAGATTTAGAAAACTTTAGAAAAGCCATTCTTCTTTTGGTAGATTTGTAACTGACAAGTGGCCAAATGTCATCTCTATCTATTTCTGCTTCTCAAAATTACCCATCAAAACAAGCCACCTCGTGTACACCTCTGAAAATAGGGGTTTTTAACGAAAATGTCAAAACCATCTTAATGTGTTGATAATTTCATCTGAGTTCAGAAAGGTCCTTGGAAAACTACTATTGACCCTCTTATTGAATCTCTGAAGTACCAGTTAACATTTCTTCTGGAACACACAGAGTAGAGATTTCCATTAAGCACTGGGCCCAGAGAAACATCTTGTGCTGAGCTGGGAATAAACTCAATTTGCCAAGCTCTCCCTGTTGTGGCAGCTGACTGCGTCAGGGTGGAAATGCAGGATTCTGCCAGAGCATCTCACCTATGTTTCCTACTGCTTTAGAAAAATTAAGATTCTTTTGTAATTTTTGAAATTAAAGTATAATTCCATAGTTTCTCTCTCCATCGTTTCCTCTTTCCAACCCTTCCCTCATGCCTTCTTTGCTCTTACTGTCAGACTTGTGGCCTCTTTTTGTTAATTGTTATCTATCTATCACCATCATCTTTATCTTTATCTGTCTATCTATTACCTATCTTCTTAAATATTTGAATGCAACCTTTCAGTCCATGTAATGTTACTTGTATGTTATAATTTTGGGGCTGACTACTTGCTATTGGATAACCAATTTGAAGGCTCTTCCCTATGGAAGACATCATGGGTATAGCTTTTCTTTGATTTCTAGAAGGGGCACTCTCACAGCTGACTAATTGTTCATTTGGCTTTTATAATATTTCTACCCCCTCTTCCTTGGTCATATTCTGTGTACCTTGGGTGTGAGGCTTATGTTGTAGGTGTATCAATTGAGGTTAGGCATCACAGGATCACTTGTTCTCTGCACTTTGATTGGTATGGTTTTCTGTAATAGTCTCTTTCTATTACAAAGATGAAGGGTAAAAAGTACACTAAACCTGTGGATATAACAATACATACTTTAGAACTTAGAACACAGTGAAGAATCATACCACTTTGGTAAAGTGATGGTAGTAGGTTCTCCCCCAAGATCTATGACTTTACTAGTCTTTAGTATTTGTTTAGGTTTTCCTCTTGTTGAGTGGACCTTAAATCCACTTAGAGAGCCATTGACTACCAATAAAATATGCATGCTACTTTTCCACCCTTGGAATTATCCTTCCATGTTGGTCATTGTTGTACTCATAGACATCATGAACTTCTAGAAGAAGTAAGATGTTTAAGAATATTTTCTGCTGATCTAATGTTTCCTGAAATTCATTTGGCAATCATATACTACCTATGTGTAGTAGGTACAAGGAGTATGACTTAGGGCGAAATGGATAAAATGCCTTATTCCATGGTATTTTGGATCAGTGGAAAGTGATGGTCAATAGATGAAAGTAAAGCAGAGATGCTAGAGCTGATAGCCTAACAGCAGGTGAGGGTTGCATCTAAAAGCAGTGTAGGTACTGAAAATACGGGAATGTAGGGGAGGGAGTTCTCGCTCAAGACAAGAGGGTTTCCCTGAGGACAAATCATGTCAAGGAAAGCAGGGAGAGAACTGTTTGTCAAGTAGCAGAGGGTGAAGTCGGAGGAGTTTAACAGTTCAAAGCCCTAAGTATACTTGGGTAAAAGGATGGGGTTGAGAGGAAGGTAGGGAGTTAGTGGAGGCTGGTGGGGAGAGTGTAGGACATGATCAGAATCTCAATTTGACCCCAAAAACTTGTGTACCCTGCTGCATGTTGAGTAGAGACAAAGCAACCTCAGCAGTACGCTGGCTTTTCACCTAGTGCCTTGGTGAGACAGTGTTCTTCTGGAGAGTGTCTGAGACTGCAGGGGCCATACAGAAGCGCTCCTGAAGCCATGGCTTCTATGTCTCCCCTACGTCTTAGTCATTCTACCTTTACCCTTATCAGCACTTTTGAAAAACACTAACTTAACAAACCAAGACACAGTTGACAGTAAAATTCACCCTGTCAGTATGCATTCTATATGCTTAAATACATGTTTTCAATATTGTGATCACTTTATAATCTAGATTTATAATCTCATCACCCTATTTACTTTTCTCTTGTTCTTCTCTGATTGCCAAAGTACCTTGACAACCATTGGTCTGTTACTTCACCCGCACAGTTGTGCCTTTTATAGACTGTCTTATACATACCCACATAGTCTTTTGGTCTAGCTTCCTTTACATGGCATAAGGTATCTGAGGTTCATCATGTTACTGTAGGAATTAGTGGCTTGATCTTTTTCGTTACTGACCAGAAGTCCGTGGTATAGACAAATTGGAGTTATTTGCCATCCCCTTGTTAACCTCCCGTCATTGTCATGTGGCACACCCCTTGGTAATAATCTTGCCTGTGTGGTTGTCTGTCTTCCTATGGGCTCTTGGTATTTTCTGCTTTGTCTCTGTTATGCGTTCTCTTCCAGCAACCACCCTTAATATTGTTAACCATGAGTGAGCCATGCCCTGCGTCTCATGGTAGTTGTCATTTTCTGCAGAGATCTTTCCTACCTGCACAAGAATGGCAGCTCAGTATTTATGCATAAGAGCACACTCTGTCTTAACCCCCTTGTTATTTATGAGGTTAATAATGAATCACCTAGGTGACCGACCTTTGGGGTAGATACAATGTGACTAGCTGCCCTAAGCTTTCCCTGCTATGACTTAATTGTCACAGTGGACTATACCCTCAAACCCCTTCTCATCAAGTTGCTTTTGTTCAAGTATTTTACCACAACAGGAAGAGTAAGGCCGTATTTCTGGGTAAATTTCTTTAAGTCGAGGCTGTGTTGCTCAGTGCTGTATCACAGGCCCTAGCTGTGTCCAGCCCTCCGCCGAGACCTGTCCGTTAAATAAAACTGGCCCAAGGGGCATCTTCACCAGCCTTCTGGTTGAAACGAGTAGGAGGAGTGATGCTTTTGTCAGCCCAGAGGAGTCCGCCTCTCTCTGGGACTCGTGTGCACGGACATACAAGATGCAATGCCAGTGTTAGGAGCTTCTAGGTTTTCTTTGTTGAGACCATCTTAAGAATCCACAGCCCTGCAACCATCCATTGAAATCTTACAGACCTCTTAGAGAGGAAAGCCCCAGCTTTTCAGAAACTCAAGTAAGTGCCTGTTGCCCCATAGCTCCCAGAATTTGGCTTAGTACTGAAAGTATCTTATGGGGCAAGTTCTGCTTTGGTCTATAATCGAGAACATATCTCTGTTAGTCACTTAACTAGAAATTTAAAAGATGTCACACACCTTCTGTAGACACTCAATAGTGAGCTAAATGAATGACGGGGGAAAAAAAAAAGAACAGACAAATGCGTTAGCATTTGCTGAGATTTCAGTCATGGTATTAGAGACCGGAAGTGCTGCCACCAAGAGGTGGACAGCTTCGTGATCTGCGCTTGTGAAACCTCCAGCTCAGCGTTTCTCAACCTGTAAGTCATGAGCCCTTTAGAGGCCGAAGGATTCTTTGGCAGGGGTCACATATCAGATATCCTGCATATCAGATATTTGCATTACAGTTCGTACCAGTAGCAAAATTACAGTGATGAGGTAGTAAAGAAATAATTTTGTGGTCGGGGTCACTGGAGCATGAGGGATTGCATTAAAGGGTCACAGCTCTAGGAAGGTTAGAAGCACTGCTCTAGCTGCTCCCATGGGAGGCACTGTGTGTTGGGGCTCTCCCTGCTGGTTCTTTATCTGCACCTCTGCTAGGCGCCACCTTCCTTGCCAAGCACCAGTTGCAAATAGCTCAGCTCCTTCCCACCCCCCAGTACTCTGTTCCCCTGGCCTGGTTGGTTTTTTTTTTTTTTTTTTTCCATAGCACTTGGTACTTAATGAACTTACTGGCACTAAACTGTACTATGTTTTGTCTCCAACAGATGTGAATTCAAGTCCCACTTTTCCACCTGGCAGTAGGCAACTCTTGTCTGTAAAACAGATCACATCACCAAAGGAAAGGCTCCTCACAAAGATTAAGTCAGCGAACAGTACTTAGCATGGGGAAATCTCCCTCAGAACAAATTAAGAGTTTGTTGCCCATCGCTGCTCTCACCTTTCCCTGTCTCCCATGTTAAAAGGAGGCTGGGGGCAGAGCAGACATTTCAGACAAGGAGCTCAAGGCCCAGCATTTAGGTCATGGTAAATGTGGAGAGCAGTTTTGACCTCCTTATCTAAATCTTCTTAAATTCATTGTCCCTACGCTTTCCCTTCTTGTTTTCTTCCTTTCTTTTATTTTGCTTGATGTTCCTAATTTTTTTCCAAAGAAAATTACCACAACGGTACATTTATGGGTCTGCACATGGCTACATCTCCCCCTATCCCCATGTCGCCCCCAGTTGGAGGGCTGTAGTTTGGCTTTCTTGGTATTCCCCTAAATCTTAGACCCATGGTAGAGAAGCAACTTCTTTCTTTTTTTTTTTTTTTTTTTTGGTGGGCACAGTTCTACATCTGCAACTGATTTGGCCTGCAGATGGGCTTGGGCAGAAATAATTAGCCACTTGCCCCTTTTTGCGAGGGTGCAAGTGGCCCCTCTTGCCAGCAATTACTGCACCAAGTAAAAGAAGAAGCCTAGTGGGAGAGACTGGAAAATTAAGCACTAGAGCAGGGCTCTCTACTTTAAAAACTTACATAGCTTTTCCTTGTATAAAAGTATTAGATTCGAAAGTGCACCCTGGAATAGATGAGCACTTTTCAGGGCGCCAGCTCCTCACATACTAGCCGTTTCTTAATTTTATTCTAAGGGCTTATTTCAGAGTGCTGTGTGTTTTGAGTGCTGCCTTTGGTTTCACCATTCACTCAGGCTATACGGTAAGCAAATGTATACAAACCCTGATCTATCCTCCTCTGGAAAGAGCCTTTGTGCCTTGCAGCAGCAACTTCCTGCATCTTGTGCTTTTGCAGAAAATGCTGTAGTTACTTGCCATGTGGCACCTTTGGATCCATGTGGATCTGGATCATTTTCCTCCAGTGTGGCCTCTGATTAGGACAACATCCAGCGGTATTAGGGGACTTGAGCAGTCTGTTAACAAATCAAGTTGTTGATTGCCATCCTCAACCATCTATCCCTGGGATTCAGAAACTGTATGTGGGGAAGCTGCCTTGGACAATAAAAGAACAAAACATGTTCTGGCTCTTAATAGGAAACAAAAGTGCATAAACAAAAGCAGACTGCTTCTTTAAATATCCAATTGCACAACAGGACTGGTCTCCGTAGGGAAGTTTAAGGAGCCCTGTATTTAATTGGGAAAAGAAGCTGGGTTTGTGTTTTCTTCAGTGTCAGTCTAGCAGATGAGATTGGAGTTTTGACACTTTGCAGAAGACAGACTTCTTTCCATTAGCCAAATGAATGTAGGGCCTGCATCATTATTCAACTTTGTGAATTCTGCCTGGGCTGTAATCAGACCCCTAAGATGCAGATGGTGACTGCTGGAAGGTATGAGGGACAGTAAATTTGAAAGGAAGAAGGTAAAAGGCTTCCTTAACCATTTCAGCTCATCTGCCCAGCCCCGGCTTAGACCCCAGACCCCTGTAATGGGAATATAAGAGGCAGAGATTCTTTCATTTATACTGAAGCGTCTTTAGAGTTTACCATAAGTTATCTGAAACTTTTTATGGCAATTTGTTATGTCTTCAGTCTTTGTTTTTCTTCCCAATATGTTCCAAGCAAATATAGGCTATACGTAGAGTAATTATAAGTAACTGGTGACTTCCCACTGAAGGATTACTTATGGGAGGTAAGTTCTTCTCAGGCCCTGAGCTTCCCAGAATGTGCACATAATCAGTGCAAACACTCCCAATGTCTGCCCTGTTTTTAGGGAGGATATGAAGGTAGAGAGACCCATTTCCTCCCCCACGTACAGACCTGGCCTAGATCCCTGTACATGTACATTAACTAAATCTCATGGAATAATGCTTTTTGCATCCTCAGACCTTTAAAATTATGTTCAGTTACTAGAGGCTAGGGAGAATATTGTTTCTTCACCATTTCAAAAAAGATGATTGAGAAGGAAATAGTTGATCTCTATTATTTTCTTCACTTGATATATAAATGTTTTGGTTCCAATGCTTGAAAAAAAACCTCCTAGATTAAATCATATATCAAATTAGTTCATCAGGCATATAGCTGAGCATCCTTCTAGACCATGATGGCTCTGGTGTTGGCCCAAGCACCTTAGAACCAGCTATCCAAGTTGTTCTCATATGCCAACAAACTGGAAGCCAAAGCATTATGGATTTTTCTTAATACTTTAATGGTTGAATATAAATACATATGCATATGTATGTATGTATGCTGATGTGTGATTCATCATAATGTAATGGAGTAAGTGATCCTACTGGGTCCCCTGCTGTGTCCAGTTGTGTAAGCATTAGCATGTTGCTACCTCTTAGAGGCTGCCGAATTACTCTCCCGTGATCTCTCTACCCGCTAATTCCTTTGTTTCAATAAAAGATATCACACACTGGGTATAAAAAGTAGCAAGCTATTGGTGAGGTGCCTATGTCACTATAAATAACCCTGCATTGAGGGTCCTGCCAAGCAACCCTGCTGAAACTCGTTTGTTGTTCCATGCGAAGAACAAACACCTAAAATACAAAACAAAAAGATGTGAAAGTACAGGGGAGGCTTGTTGAGAAGAGGAAGGGGATCAGTTGGGACAAGAAGGGGGGTCCCTGGGAGCAAGTATTATCAAACCACGTTATGTTCATGTGTTAAAATTTCAAAATGAAACCCATTCTTATACATGATCAACATATACCTACCAATAATCTTAGAGTCTTGAGAAGGGATTTAACCTTATTTTCATGCAAAACTCATTTTTAAACAATTATTTCACATTCATTTTTTACATAGTTATGATAAATATTAAAGATAGTCACAGTTACTGGGTAGCATGTATGAAAGAGAGTGAGAACCAGGACTTTGGTCAGAACTGCAAGTAAGATAATATATATGGAAGAAAGAAATCCAACTAAAAGGGTGCCCGGGAAGCAGGCACTTCCTGGCCTGTGAAGACCATTCAGACCTGGGTTCTTCAAAGTTTGAGGCTGGGCCCAGACTTGCCAAGAGTAGTTAAAAAGTCAGATCTAGAAATCATAAGAAAACAATACTAGGTTAAAGAACAGATTATGCTCAAGTATCTAAGGAGAGACAGGTTAGTGCTCATTTTTCCCTTTTTCTAAGATGAAAGAAAAGTAGTTTGCAAGTATTTCCTTCAATTCTTCATGTCGATTAATAGGGTCCTCTTTTACAGAGGATGTGGTATGACATACACTTTAGTCTCTACATCACAAAGCTTGGATTGCAACTTAAGAATGAGTTGTAATATGGGACTGACTTACTTCACAGATTGTATGGATAGTAAAATTCATACAGACTGAGCTGTAGTCACATTGTACAGTTTTGTTTTGTTTTTGTTTTTGTTTTGTTTTGTTTTTCCAACCTACCACAAAATACATTCTGCAGCCACGAGGACTATTGCTTTGGTGGTTTCTGTATCTAGCATCTGTTACTGTGTTTTTGAAATGGAACATTAGGGGACAGAAAATTTAGCATGAAGGATACTAACCAACAACCAAATAAATTGTCTGCAAATGATGATGTAGGTTTTTTTGTTTTTTTTTTTTTTGTTTTTGGGTCTGGTAGTTCCTGTCCTTCATCTGGGCTTATATTGGATTTGGGGAGAAAGACTCAGGATTTTGTTTATTTAGGAAATAGATACAAGAATCCAAAATTTAACTGTGTCCTAATCCTGCCTGGCCCCCTTTACTCTTACAGCAATGTAATTGCACTGCGCACGCTCATGCTTCATGGAGGCTGATGAAATGCTTTCTCAAGAGGGCAATTTCTGCCATGTGAATCGTTATCCTATTGAGTGTGTGTACTTTAAGTTGGAAAACAGTCTCATAGGTGTTAAAGTGCCATCATTTTCATGCAAATGCACAAACACTTTTAATTTCACATTAGTCCCTTCTAATTTTCTGAAGCTTAAAAGTGATACATCTTAATATTTTTATTCTCCACATGTATTTTAAATGTTTGGCTCTTAAAATTACATAACATGTTTAAAAAGCAAAGGCCAGTAGACAATCGAAACTCAAAGTAGTAACCATGAATAAATTAATTCTCAAAGAAAACCCAAAGTCTTCAACCCCTAAGAATAGAATCAAAATTGTGAAAAGGCATCAACTTGAAGTAATTTAAATGACACAGTTTTATAGCTGTCTTTGCACGACCTTGAGAAAATATTTCCTAAAAGGAATTCTCCCTTAAATAATTCTTTTAGACAAGGTCTTAAAGAGCAAACTCTCTTGAAGTGAGCTGTTTTCTTTGATGCTGCTATTTTTCTGCAAATTCCTGAGGACAGAATATTTGGTTTTAACTTAAGATAATGAAAGTAATTTTCCTTTGAGAACTAGATTTTCTGCAGAATTGTAAAGCCTGTCTGCAGGTGAGATTTGATTTAACCCTTTGAGTACTGAAGAAGCATTCCTGAGACAGTGCCCAAAATAACTGACAGGATTATAACATTGTTTATTGACAGTGCAGGGACAACAAAAGACTTTTTTATTCGGACGTTTAATGATTTTTTTAAAAGTGACCTTAATGTCAATTTTCAGTTACTAAAATGCACATTATTTAAGTAGCCAAAGATTAGCAGGCACACTCAAGTTGTAAAGTTTGTTGCAATTGAATTTCGGTGTAGGGATTAAATAGCAATAAAGCAAGCAAAGAAGGCAGGCAATATCTTGTCAACTAAATTTCAAGTTTCAAATACAGTTAGACACAAATGCACGAGGATTGAAAGGGAGTCTGCCTGTGAAAATTTGAAAAGAACTGACACATTTTGGGTAGAGTTAGAATTGTCTGTGAATTGTGTAAAATTTGAAGGAGTTTGTTTGATATTTATCTGTGCATCCTATTATTTTTTAAATTATTCTTCTCAGAGTACTTTTGCATATTCTAATAAGCAGAATACTTGCTGATGGTCCTATTAGAATAAATAAACAAGAATTTAGAAGTGAAAGCTCTGTCTGTGCATTGTTGAAAATGTAATCCCAAATTGAATAACACCTATAAGCTGTAGATGTTCAGATAAAATTAGTGTCATAAAATTTTTAGTCATTTCCTGTTAAATATGTGTGCAAATGTATGTTTGCTTCATGAAATGATTCCTTATATAAAATTTTATTTAAGGATGGACCAGATATAAGAAAAATTAATACTGTACACATTAAGTTTGGTGAATTATCAGAATTTTATGTGGAAAACAAACAAAAGTTAATCTTTCCATCAGCCCATTCAGTAAAACTGAATTTCTGTAACATTGGGGTTTTTCCCTTCCGAGGAGGCACCAGGCCCCACAGCCTCCCATGTCCCCTCTGTGGTGCTGTTTGCCATGGCCAGAGTGCCAACGAGCTCTGTGCAGTGTGAGCTCTGACTGCTTTCGCCCTGTGAGTACCTCTGGAGGCTGCCTTGGACTTGGCCATTCTGTCATTGGATTTTTAAAGAATGTTCTGTGTTAGAACAATTTGGGGGATGTTTTAAATTTACTGCTTATTCATTTTATGTCTAAAGGAAAAATTATACAAAATTCCATACTACTTGAGAACATACTGTCTTGGTTAAGGGCTTGGATCACATTTTAAAATTAGTTTTAAGAAAAAGGAAATCATGAATGCTCTGGAATCCGGAGACATGCCAAGCGTGGGAAGCAGTTGCCCCTTTTATTTTCAGACACCTTACTGTGGGGTGCGGATGATAACAGGGCATTGGAGACCTTTAAATGTTGGTGATGTGCCTTGGGGAGCAGTTTCCTTTGTGGTGCCTCAGCGTCAACTCTGGCTTTGGCAGAGCTGAAATTGTGCAGTATCTCAAATATTCCACAGGGTGTCACGATGTGGTTGTTGTCAAGACAATTTTCTGAGCAGAAGTAATTTGAGCCAAGTTTAACCCAGTATTTAAAAGATCACTTCTTTTTTTTTTTTTTTTTTTTTTTTGGCTTCAGTCAAGAATATTTACTGTGGGCCTACTGTGTGTCAGCCCATGATTGAAAATGCAAATATTACTGGTATGATGCAAGTCTTCCTTTATTCGGTTTGGCATTTTGGCCAGCCCAGTACTTCCCATCATAATGAACTTGTTTGAATATATTTTCCATAAAGCCTTCTTCCATTTGAGAGTGAATCGCATAGAGAATGCTTTCTGTACACCCTTCCCTTGTTCTCCAGCTAGATGCTGGCTCCCTTCTTTCTATGCTCTGGTGACTATGGGTCCTCAGTTGTGTTGGTGCAGGAAGTGGGCTGAGAGCTCTGGTTCTATAAGGTGTCTGAACAGCTAAAGTAAGCTGAAGCAGGAGGTAGGCCTTGACACTCAGAGTGGACATGAATCTTCATTCTACTGGCTTCTTACATGCATTTCAGTGGCGAGATTTTTGAGCCCCTTGGGTTTTCTTCTTGTTCCCTGTGACTGTCCCAGAACTCTGCAGCAGGAACTTTGCCAACAGGAAAGGGTAGAGAGGTTTTTAGCAATGACCCAGTCAACCCATAAAATGTCACTAGCAAAACCCAGATTAAGTTGGAGGGAGCATGCGTGCTATACCAGCACCAAAACACAGGACATACTTCCTGAGACAATGGAAGATGTGAAGATGTTACAAAAATCTTAAAACACACCACAGTATCTTAACACATGTCTAGAAATATCCTGGATACTATAGAGAATCACCCAATTTCGCAAGAAACCATTACAGAGGGAAAATCACAATTTGAGTGAGGAGAAACAACTGATACCTGAGCATATCAGATGCTGGAGTTACTGGGTGAAAAAAAATTAAAGCATTTTTTATAAAATTAGCTGAATAGGTAATTATAGATTGGGGGTGCTCATGGAACGTTCAGTAGTAGAGTAGATGTGATAGAAAATAGTGTCAGTGGGCTTGGAGAACTCTCTCATGAACTGCAATTGAAATCCAATGAGTAGAGCTTGTGGACTTGGGGGTGGTAATATGATCTAATTTCATAAGCAGATTCAAGGAAACGAGAAAGAACGTGGAGCTAAAAGTACTTCAAGAAGTATTTGAAGACTGAGTAAAAGCTGAAAAGCTTCCTAAATTTGGCAGAAGATGCAAGTCACAGGTGTGAAGACGAGTGAACCCTGCATCACTAAACTCAAGGAAACACACACCAAGGCTTTGTAATGAAGTCTCCGTAAACTCCAGTGAAATCTCCCAGCAGCCACGGCTACATGGCTGCATGTATCAGGAGACCACCAGTGCTTTCTTCTTCTAAAACCATAGGCCAGAGAAATTAGCCTTGTATTTTTAAGATGAAGATCCCTAAATGTCAGCTACAGATTCTCTATCGTGTAAAATATCCTTCAGGAATGAGAAGAAAGTAAAGCATTCTGGGTAAGGGACAGTAACTATTCACTTGTTAGTTGTACCTTTGTACTAACTGTTAGAGACTGGATGAAGGACGTTCTCCATGAAGAAGGAAATGCTAGCATAAAAACGATTAGAATTTCAGAACAGGAAGATAGGAGTATACATAATGCTTTTTAAAAAAATATTTACTTTAAATTTGATCATAGCCCCCTCCCTCCTCTCCTCCTGGTCCCACCTTCCCTCCTTCTCCCCCCCTCCTTCCTCTCCTATTCCTCAGAAAAGGACTCCCTACCAACCCACCTCAGCTATTCAAGTCAGTCAGGACTGAGTACATGCTTTTCCCCTGTGGCCTGGCAAGGCAGCCCTGCCAGGCGGAAGTGATCCAAAAGCACATCGTGTAGACAGGGTAAATTTTGGGTCAAGGTTTTTGTGGGTGAGTTGGTGTTCCCCTCCCTCCTCTGGAAGTCCTGTCTGGTTAGAGGATGACTTCTTCAGTCTCCATGACCCCTGCTACTAGGAGTCTTACCTAGAGTCAACCCCATATTCTCCCAGGAGCCTTCCCTGCCATAGGTCTCCAGGTTGTCTCAGAGATGCCCCCGCCCACAGTTTTTCTTCTTTCTGCAAGCCCTCTGTCCTATTACCCCTGCTCCCTCCACATCTGATCCCTACCGTCATTTCCTTCCACCTTTCTCTCCTACCTTCTTCCCTCTCTCCATCCACAGCTGCTGTCTAGCTATTCATTCTATTTCCTGTTCTGAGTGAGATTCAAGCATCCTCCCTGTGCCCTACCTGTTACTTAGCTTCTTTGGGTCTGTGAATTGTACTGTGGTTATCCTGTACTATATGGCTAATATCCACTTATAAGTGAGTACATGCCATATGTATTTCTTACACCCATCAGAATGGCTAAGATCAAATACTCAAGTGATAATGCATGCTGGCGAGGATATGGAGAAACTCCTCCATTGCTGGTGGGAGTGCAAACTTGTACAACCACTTTGGAAATCAATCTGGCTCTTTCTCAGAAAATTAGGCATAGCTCTACCTCAAGACCCAGTTATACCACCACTGGGCAAATACCCAAAAGGTTCTCTACCATACAACAAGGACACTTGCTCAACTATGTTCATAGCAGCTTTATCCCAGCCAGAAACTGGAATAAACCCAGAAACCCAGATGTTCCACAACTGAAGAATGGATAAAGTACTGTTTACACAATAAACAGTACTCAGCTATTAAAAACAAGGAAATCATGAAATTTGCAGGCAAATGGATAGAACTAGAAAATATCATCCTGAGTGAGGTAACCCTGACCCAGAAAGATACACAGTGCTTTGCTGTGATGAATACTTGAGATAAATCAACCTACACAGAGAATAGATTTACTTACTTTCAAAGTTAGGGGTTTTAATCTCTGACAGATCAGCCACAATTCCTTGGGCTCATAGTACATTTTCTGGTAGAAGCATGTGGCCTATGAAAGCTGTTCCCTTCCTGGTAAAAAAAAAAAAGGCAGCACCAAGGTTCACACAATTCTCTTAAAGGGTATGTTGGCTAGGTTCATGTCAACTTGGCATATAGCCTTATTTGTAAGGAAGAAACCTCAATTGAATACCTCCATAACATTTGTCTGTAAGGCATTTTCTGAATTAGTTATTGATGGGAGAGGGCCCAGCCCAGTGTGACTGGTGCTGTCCCTGTCCCTGGGCTGGCAGTTCTGGGTTCAATAAGGAAACAGGCTGAGCAAGCCATGGGGAGCAAGCCAGGAAGCAGCACCCCTCCATAGCCTCTGCAACAGCTTCTGCCTCCATGTTCCCACCATGTATGATTTCCTGTCCTAACTTCCTTCCATGGTGAATAGTGCTGTGGAAGTTTAAGCCAAGTAAACCCTTTCCTCCTCAATTTGCTTTGGGTCATTCTGTTTTCTCACAGCAATAGTAGCCCTAACTGGAACAAAAGACATGCTCTAGTAATGTAAAACCTTCTTCAAAGCTCTCTCCTCTAACAGTGTCACCTTCTCCCAGCCCTGCTATGCCCTTGAGACAAATGTTTTAACACATGATCCTTTGGGGAGCCACTGAAGACCTTAGCGATAGCCACCATACACACACTGTGAACGGCCATTCTCCTGATGAGTTTGCTAAGTCACAGTTGGTTGATGAGGTGAAGGGTCTGACATCTTTTGCATTTCTCAGTGTCATCTGCACAGTAGCTCTTTGGCCTGATGTACTTTCATGTTCATTTTTTTTTCTATTGATATGTAAGGTGTTTAGCCAAAAATCAAAACAAACCAGCAGAAGTTGCCCAGGTCAGTGGCACAGTACCTTTCCCTGTGGTTTCTTCTAGTGGTGCTAGCCTCAGTTTGCATTTCAGTCCATATCCCTCCTGGAGTGTATCTTTGTATGTGGTGTGAGTTAGGGGCCCAGTTTTGAGCACCCAGTTTCCTCAACACCATTATTGGAAAGATTTTATTCTTCATTTTGCATAAATAAAGTGACTATAAATGTATGGATTTAGTTTTGAGACTTGGTACATTGGTCCACATCTTTTTTGTTGTTGTTTTGGTCCTGTTGTGATACAATAGCTTTGTAATATAATTTGAGATTGGGTAGTTTTAAGTCTTCAACTCTGCTTTTGGCTCATGATCTTTTTGTCTGTTCAGAGTATTTAATGGTTTCAAGTTTATCTCAGATTTTTTTTCAAATTCTATGAAACGACCCAAATGTCCTTAAACAGATTGAAGAAGCTGGCACAGTGACACAGTGGAACACTACTCAGAAATACACAGTGGTCATGAGTTCTTGAACAGCTTAACAACTGGGATGACCTCTAGACACTTACGCTCAGTGCCAACAGCCAGTCTGAAAGTTGCATGCTTTATGAGTATGTTTGTGTACATGTTCAGAGCCACAAAATTATAAAAAGGGGACAAGTGATGCTAAGTATTTATAAAGCCAGCATGGGTGATACCACGAGAGATGGTAGGAGAGAAAAAGGGAAGAGAGAATCGAGAAAAACTTCTGTGTTTTTGTAGAGTGGTTTGCTTCCTGAGTCTGGAACATTAAAGCTTTGTGTAGGTATTGTAGATATGAGCTGTTTGTTTGGCTACCAGACTCTGGATTTTCTACCGACTTTGTGAGGGGCATTTCACGCCAGAAGGTGAGAAC
This sequence comes from Pachyuromys duprasi, assembly GCA_028658305.1. Classification (NCBI taxonomy): domain Eukaryota; kingdom Metazoa; phylum Chordata; class Mammalia; order Rodentia; family Muridae; genus Pachyuromys; species Pachyuromys duprasi. Next base: position 22,370,208 of record CM053753.1, on the reverse strand, counting down.
ACCTCCAGTATTTGTCTTCTCAGCCTTTTTGTTGTTGTTGTTGTTTGTTTTTGTTTTTGTTTTTTGGGGGGGGGCTGGTAGGCAATTGGATTAATTTTGTCTCCGCTTTTTATTTAAGTGCACCTGTCAGAGGTGTTGGAATGCTGGGAATTTGATGGTATCTTTACACTGTGGTGACCATAAGGTCACATGGTCATGGGTCAGCGTGACCATGGTAGTGATGGAGTCCAGTAGTTTGCACTGAAGCCTGGGTGTCTGCTGCCCGCTGCTCAGCAGGAGCATCTGTACTTTTGCTACTTGCGTCAGAACTTTAGGCACAGAATTCTGGCCTTTTCATGTAATCCTCACATTTCTGGTAGTTTTATGAATTCCCCTAGTTATTTTTTCCCTCAGATTTGACTGGTTGTCTCTGTAGCTTCAGCTAATGACTAACCAACCACCAAGGTATGGCTAGCAAAAATTTTAGAAATATGACTTAAGGAAAAAAAAGAGACTTTTTTTGGTAATTTAGTTTCAGAATCTCATAAAATAGACCCAAAAGGCCCCTTTGGGTAAGATTTACAAATATAAACATGCTATAGCATGCACCTCTACAAAGACCTTACCTGTCACTTTTTCTATCTTCTTTCCAGAATCCCAGAGCCATTTAAAGGGACCAGCCATTGCCTGCTCCTGTTTCTTTATGTAGCACAGTCTCTCTAGCAGACCCACCTTTTTTTGCTTCCTTACTTTATCCAGCAAATTAATGGCCAGAGATGTTAAAATGAAAACATTTGTCTTAACTGAGCTAGCAAAAGAGTTGTAAAGCTAATGACGCAAAGAGCCAGTTCTGAGTTTTTGATTTTTGCCATTCTGATGGGTGTAAGGTGAAATCTCAGGGTCATTTTGATTTGCATTTTCCTGATGACTAAGAACTTTGAGCATTTCTTTAAGTGTTTCTCTACCATTCGAGTTCCTCTATTGAGAATTCTCTGTTTAGCTCTGTACCCCATTTTTTAAACTGGATTACTTGATTTGTTGCTTTTTAACTTCTTGAGTTCTTTATATATTCTGTATATTAACCCTCTGTCAGATATTGGGTTGGTGAAGATCCTTTCCAAGTCTGTAGGCTGTTGTTTTGTTCTGATGACAGTGTCCTTTGCTTTACAGAAACTTTTCAGTTTCCTGAGGTCCCAATTATTTGATCTTAGAGCCTGTGCTGTTGGTGTTCTGTTCAGGAAGTTGTTTCCTGTGCCAATGGGTTCAAGGCTCTTCCCTACTTTTTCTTCCAACAGATTTAGTGTATCTAGTTTTCTGGGTAAGATGATCATTCATTCAGAAAGTAGACATCTGAAGAGGGAGAAAACAGGGAACAGGACAGGAGCCTATCACAGAGGGCCTCTGAAAGACTCTCCCTAGCAGGACATTAAAGCAGGTGCTGAGACTCATAGCCAAACTTTGGAAGAGTGCAGGGAATCTTATGAAAGAAGGGGGAGATGAAAGACCTGGAGAGGACAGGAGCTCCACAAGGAGAGCAACAGAACCAAGAAATCTGGACACAGGGGTCTTTTTTAAGACCAATACTCCAACCAAAGACCATGCAAGGAGATAACCTAGGACCCCTACACAGATGTAGCCCATGGCAGCTCAGTATCCAAGTGGGCTCCCTAGTAATGGGAACAGGGACTGTCTCTGACATGAACTCAGTGGCTGACTCTTTGAACACCTACCCCTGAGGAGGGAACAGCTTTACTAGACCACAGAGGAAGACAATGAATCCAGTCCTGATGAGATCTGATAGGCTAGGGTCCGATGGAAGGGGAGGAGGACTGCCCATCTTAGTGGACTGGGGGAGGGGCATGGGAGGAGAAGAGGGAAGAAAGGTGGGATTGGGAGGGCATGAGGGAGGAAGGGGAATACAAAATGAATAAATTGTAATGAATTTAAAAAGAGCCGGTTCTGCCTCTCAGCTGCATCTCCAGCCCTTGACAAGGCAATCCTAACAGTGTGTAAGAAGTTCAGAGGAGTTCAAACTTAACCCAGCTCTGGAAGCAGAGAAGGCTTTCTGAAGCATAAAGGGTATGTGTTGGCATCTAAAGTTTTGAGTCAGAGTTGAGCATGTAGGCAGTTAGAGTGGGAAATGCTTTCCAGGTACAAGAGGCAGACAAAGGCGGGAAGGTGTACAGTCCGTTCCTGGGAGTTGGGAGCAGGTTTGTCAGGATGGCAGCCAGCATAGGGATGGTGGGAGAGCAAGTGAATTCTCTTTTGTTTGTTTGTTTCTTCTGGCAGTACTGGGCGTGGAGCCTAGGATTTCACTCCCACTAGACATGTGCTGGGTCCTAGATCTGGCTCTAGGACCATCTCTCGAAGGGCCTCATGCATGACCTTGAGAAGGGTGGGAGCCAGCGAAGGATCCTCAGAGGTAAAGTCATACTCCTCTAGATCTGAATCTTGCTGGCTGGCTGACAGTCAAGGACACTGATAGACAGTCTTGGAGTGTTGAATTTAAGAGGTTAGCTTAAACCCATTAATATTAGGGTTGCCTTGTGAACCTTGGAGGTCTGAAAGAGGCCCTGCCTGACTTGCTCTCCGGGATGTGCTCTGAAAGTGCAGTTCTCACTTCAGACACATTGTGGTGACTGTTTTGGATGGCTGTGACCAGAAACAGCTTTCTGCAATGGCAAGTGTGACATTTCTCAGGCCTGGGAGGCACAGAGCTCTCAGCCCTGGGGTGCATAGATCTTTCTCCCATTCCAAGAATCACACTGACCAGCAAGTTCTCTATGTTCCAAGGTAGACTGTACCTTTGTAAAATGTACAATTTCTTAAAAACCATCTCTGCAATTCCCAATCCTAATCCTGGTTTTCAGTTTGCTCAATGCCTAGTTCTGCTGTTTGAACATTTCAGAGTTTCTCATTTTCGAGAAAAAGACTCCAAACATGCCACTGTAAGTGTCATAACAGTTTCAGAACAAGAGGAAGTTGTGTAATAATTTTCTAGTAGGTAAAAATTCTTATATTTTCCAGCCTCCTAAAATTTAATTTTTAGGAATGATTTGGTGCTAAAAGTAACATTACTCCATGTAATAAGCCCCTGTAGGAAATAAAACTTACTTTAAAATTCATTTTAAAATCATTTTGATGTTTTATAGTTGGTTTGAAATTGTTTTTATTTTGTATATTGTCTTCAAGGAAAAGAAGCTGGAAGATACAGAAAAGAATGAGAGAAACTCAAATTCACTTTACTGTCAAATAAAATTCTTAGTCCTATACATATACTATATATACAGACTATGCTATATATATATATATATATATATATATACATACATACATATATGGCATATACATATATTACTCCATGAAAGAACTTCATTTTTACCAAGTTAATGTTGCATTATTTTATATTATACTTTTCCTCTTCATATTGTAACATTTTTATGTAGTTTTCAATGAGCAAAATCGGGGTTTTAAAAACTTTCATAACCATTTCATTATGTATAACTTGTTGTGACTTGTCTATTTTTTATTACTCTGCAAAATACCAGTGATGGCTCCCTCCGTATTATACTTTTACCTCTTGGGGCTGGATGCTTTACAGCATTGCGCTGGCATCAGCTTCTGGTGCAGCCTAATGTGTGTGGCACAGCATGGCAGGCGGCATTATAGTGGGAGCACACGTGGACCCGTGTGGTCACGTGGCTGCAAGAGGAAGCCTGCTCTCTGATAGCAAACCACTCTTGGGAGAACTGATTGAATCCAGGGAGATTAATTCCATCTCATGAGAGCAGAGCCTCCATGATATCACCACCTTTCAGCTTCAGAACACTTAGGACCCCGCCTCCAGAAGGACCTTTTGGGAGACACCCAAATCCTAGCACAGGGACAGTTTATTTTTGCTAGTCACTCATAGTGTTTGCTGATTGCTTACTTGCATATTTGGTATTTTATATTATTTTATTACACTTATTTGTGTGCCACGCCAAGTGTGTGAAGGTGAATGGGCAGCTTGCAGGATCTTGTTTTCTTTTTCCACCATATGGGCCCTGGGAATTGAGCTCAGGTTGTCAGATTTGATGGCAGGTGCCTTCATCAATTGAGCAATTTCACCCTCTCTAATATATATATATATTCTTTCTAGCCAGGTTTTAAGGATTTGCTCTTATCTTTATTTAAGTGTATGTGTTTGTGTGTCTGTCTCTGTGAGTGTATGCCATGCGCTTGCAGATGTCCCAGAGGCCAGAAGAGGGTGTCTGATCCCTTGGAGCTAGGGTTGTAGGTGGGTTTGAGCCGCCTGACCTGGGTGCTGGGAGCTGGACTGGGATCCGCTGCAAGAGCAGCGAGTTCCGGTAACTGCTGCGCCGCCTCTTCACCAGCACCCCCAAGAACATTTGGAAGAAGCCCTACTTGGTTTGAAATTTTAAGCAGGAGATGAAGGAAAATTCCAACCATGAAAACTGGAAGTGCTGCTCTCCTACCTGCCCGCTTAGTGTGCTTCTCTTCCATGAATTCTTACTTCCCGGTGCATGCATCCATTTATAGTTGTTTTTGTTTGTTTGTTTTTTAATAAAAGTTATACAAGAGACTGTTCTTCAAGCTGTTCTGTGTGGGTTTTTTTGTCCTCCTAAGTCTCCTTTTTACAAAAATTGTGTGTGTGTGTGTGTCTTCCACCTTGCTTGAGAATGGGTCTCTGTTGTTGGCCACTGTGCACACCAGGCTGTCTGACTCACAAACTTCTGGGAATTCTCTTGTTTCTGCCTCCCATCTTGCTATAAGTGCATTGTTTGGGATTGCAGACTTGTACTATATCTGGCCTTACGTGGGTTCTGGGAATCTGACTTCTGGTCCTCATACTTAGATAGCAATCACTTTTAGCCACCAAACCATTTCCCTAGTCCAAGACTTATTCTTGAGATGTTTAGACATCTTTCTTTCTTTCTTTCTTTTCTTTCTTTCTTTCTTTCTTTCTTTCTTTCTTTCTTTCTTTCTTTCTTTCTTTCTTTCTTTCTTTCTTTCTCTTTTTACATTTTTTAAAGTTAAATTTCATTTTTTAAAAATTTATTCACTTTACATCCTGATCATTGCCCCCTTCCTTCCCCTTCTCCCTCCCTCTCAACCTATTCTTCAGAAAGTGTGAACCCTCCTCTCTTACCAACGGAACCCAGCCTATCAGATCTCATCAGTACTGCCTGCATCCTCTTCTTCTGTGGCCTGGCAAGGTGACCTTACCATGGGGAAGTGATCTAGAAGCAGTCAACAGAGCCCATGTCAGAGATAGCCCCTGCTTTTCTTACATTGAGAGTGAGCTGCCTATCAGGTACATCTGAGCAGGGAGCTTAGGTCCTCTTCATACATGGTCCTTGGTTGATACATCAGTCTCTGCAGGCACCCCTGGGCCCAGATTTGTTGGCTATGTTGGTCTTCTTATGGAGCTCCTGTCCCCTCTCGGTCCTTCTCTTCCCATACTGTTCCATAAGACTTCCTGTGCTCTGCCCAAAGTTTGGCTGTGAGTCTTAGCATCTGCTTTGATCCCCTGCTGGGTGGAGTTTTTCAGAGGACATCAATTATATAGCGTTTCTTAAAGTGGTAAGTTCTTAAGTATAAATGTTTACCCTATTATAAATCTGCCCCTCAGTCTTGTCAAAATATCATTAGCCTTATTAGCTCAGATGGATGGAAACACTGGGAATGTCCATCAGGCTAGCCCAGGTCCTGTCAGCTCAGGTGGCACTACATCATCGCCTTTCTCTTAAGAACTGCATTTCGTTTTATTACGGAGCAGTGTTCGCCCTGTGGTACAGGCATGTCTGGAATTTATTAAATGGCCCGGGCTATCCTCAATGTCTGACAGCCTTCCTGCTTCAGCCTCCCAACTCTCAGGGTCCTGGCAGGAGTCTCCATCCTTGGCTTCTTTAGATCTGCTTGGATAATGCTATAGTGGTACCCCATTGTCACCGTCATTGTCTTCTCTCTGCTTTCATGACCACTGCCAACATTATTTACGTGGCCATTGCAGGTTCATGTGAAAGGAGTCAAGTAATCACAGAAGCTGCTCGAGTAACACAATAGGAAGCATGCTTTGGAATGAGGCCTCGAGAAAGCTGGGTGTAGAATGCAAATATTTTTAATGGACTTATCTTAGAGTTGTACTGCTTTTTCCTTGTCATTTTAAAACCCTTAATATGAATAAATTGTTTGCTTAGTGAGCTTAAAAACAAAACCTTAGATAAGACATATATTCTTTGAGAACATAGAATAAAAACATGAACGATAATGGACATAATGCCTAGGACAAGGTACTTGCTGCTGCTGCCAGGCAGACCTTATAATCGGCTGTTTTCTGTGTTTATTTTGGGATGCAGATACTGGATAAAAGTGGCTGGTTGGCTGCCAGCCTCAGACTTAGTTGCCAAATGGAGTGTTTAGTCCTTGTTGTATATGCCTGATATCACAAGTTCTTCCCATTAACAGTCTGCTGGTGATAACCTACTTGGCTTTTCATGTGGTCACTTTGAAACAGCCACTTGACAACATTTGCTATATCACAAAGTTCTTGCTGAATAAAGGAGTGAGTGGATGACAGTGTGGGCCAGGCCATATACCGATAGGCTGCCTAGTAAAGAATGGGCACCCACTCAATGTCCGCTCAGTGAATGAGTCAATCCTGTGGGAACATTTTTCTCTTTCACGGTGGTAATGCCTATTGACTTGAACCTTAAAAATATGGCTAAATGTATAAAAATATAGAGAAATAATAGTATTCAAATATCTAGGGGGCTTGCATTTGTATAGAGAACCTTCTACTTATAAATCATGTTAAATGGATTAAGATATCAAATTTTTCGTGATTCTAATTCAAATGTAATCTCATAATACTGATGATGTCCATAATATCAGGCTTTAAAAAGAAACAAAATAAAAAGGAGAGGGCTTCAAGGACCTTGGCTTTGATTACATATAAAATGTGTATTAAATATGTTAATCTTTATTTTTAGATTGAAAACTTACAAGAACAACTTAGGGATAAGGACAAACAACTGACCAATCTGAAAGACAGAGTGAAGTCCCTGCAGACTGATTCCAGCAACACAGACACTGCGCTGGCCACGCTGGAGGAGGCCTTGTCGGAAAAGGTGAGTTTAGCCTCTAAAGCAGGGATTCGGAACTTACAGAAACAGTATTGGGAGGAGTTCATCCAAATACATATAAACATAGATGCTTTGCCCATCCCTACATTGCCTGTAGTCCCAGCTTGTCCTCAGACTTCCATGTTAGCACACTGTGGCCACAGGCATCTTCTTGAAACTGAAAAACAGCATTACCCTTGGCTGTCTGACAAAACATCCACTAGCTTTTCTTTTCTCCGCCTCTCTCTCCTTCTTTCTTTTAATTAATTAGTTTATTTATTCACTTTACATATTGATCCCAGCCCTCTCCTCTTTTCTTAGTCCCACTGTCTCTCCCATCTCCCTCTCCTATTCCCCAGAAAAGGGGAGCCCCCCCCCAACCCACCCCAGCTTATCAAGTCGCTTCAGGACTGAGTGCATCCTTTTCCCCTGTGGCCTGGGGAGGTAGCCCTACCAGGAGGAAGTGATTAAAAAGCAGGCATTAGAGTCTATGTCAGAGACAGCCCCCACTTCCTTTACTAGGGTAACCACATGAAGCCCTAGTTGTCCTGTGTATAGAGGGCTTAGGTCCAGTCCATGCATGGACCTTGGTTGGGTGCTTCAGTCTCCACAACACCCTCTGGACCCTGGTGAGTTGGCTCTGTTGGTCTTTTGGAGCTTCTGTCACCACCAGATCCTTCTAGTCTCCCACCCCCCTCACTTTTCAGCAAGACTCCCTATACTTTGCCCAATGTTTGGCGGTGAATCTCAACATCTGTTTTGATCCACTGCTGCGTGGAGCCTCTCAGAGGACAGCTATGCTAGGCTCCTGTCTGTGAGCATAGCAGAGTATCATCAATAGTGATAGTCCCCCATGAAGTGGGTCTCAGAATGGCATTGGTTAGGCAATCCCTCAATTCTGCTCTATCTTTATCCCTGCACATCTTGTAGGCAGGGTAAATTTTGAGTCAAAGTCTTTGTGGGTAGGTTGCTGTTCCCCTCCCTCCGCTGGGAGTCCTGTCATCTTCCATGACCCCTGCTTCTAGGAGGCTCAGCTAGACTCACCCCTATATCCTGCCAGGAGCCTAACTTCTCCTAGGTGCCCACCTTGTCACAGAGATGCCCCCACCCATGGTTTCTCTTTTTTCTGCAGGCCTTCTGTCCTACTTTCCTACCCTCTGCCTCCCACTGCCTCGGGGTCTGGTCTTCACCTCTCCTCTGGGTCTGTACTCCCTCTCCTACCTCATTCCCTCTCCTCAACACTTCCACTGTCTGTTCTGTCTCCTCTTCTGCCTCTTCTGAGTGAAATTCAAGCATCCTCCCTAGGGTCTCCCTTGCTACTTATCTTCTTTGTGTCAGTAAATTATAGTATGTTTATCCTGTACTTTATAGCTAAAATCCACGTAGAAGTGATTACATACCATGTGTGTTTCTCTGGGTCTGGGCTACCTCACTCGGGATGATCTTTTCTAGTTCCATCCATTTGCCTGCAACTTCATGACTTTTTGGGAAAAATATCCACTAGCTTTTCATTAAAATTTGAACAATAAAACTCTTAGCCTACCCCATAAGCTCACCCTTCCTTCCTAATAAGGCCCTTTTTTCTGGCCAGAACCTCTTCCTTATGCTTGTCTCTTCCTTACATCTCTATGCTCTAGCTTTGTTGGCTTTTTCCATATCAATTAATATTACTAAAATATAAATCTCCCAAATGTATGCCACAGGCACTTCTAAAATAAATAACAAGTTACGTACTTTCAGGAATAACGGCACAGAGTAAACACCATTGCTACTCCAACTGGAAAAAGTAGGCGCAAAAAGCAGTTACACTCAAACAGCAGCAGCAGCAGCAGCAGCAGCAGCAGCAGCAGCAGCAGCAGCAACAACAAACCACTCAAAAGCCCTGCAGGGAAAGCACTGAATCCTGTTACTCTGTGCATGGCATCTGGAACACAGAGTGTAATCATTTGGGTTCCAGTAAGCTTGTGTAGCCTTACCCCTTTAGCTCTGATGACATCAGCATATAGGTTATCTTCTGGGTATCTTCCATTCTGTGCCTAAAAGTCTCCTTGGACTCCATCCCATTATCTTGGCATCTCCAGTATCCAGGAGTTTCCTGGAGCTTCATGCGATGTCCTTTCAGGGCCTCTTTACAGAGACTCTTGCTCTACCACATATTGCCTGACATCAGATGCTCTTCATGGCCCCCTAATTCTTTCATACCTTCGAAGCACTAACACATGGATGAATATGATGGTTAGTTCAATAACCAGCTTTACACAATTTAGAAAGAGACTTGATTCGAGATTAGGTTGGCCAGTGAGCATGCCTGTGAGATATCCTTTTTTTTTTTAAATTGGCTTAATTGGGGTGGGAAGGCCTATCCTGGGTATATGTAGCACCATGTCAAAGGCTGGCCTTGAACTGTGTAAGAGTGAAAAAGCAAGCTGAGCAAGTTAGCAAATGTGTATTCATTTCTCTCTGTTTGAGTATGGATATGTTATGACTTGGTGTTTTTACTTTCTGAAAATAATGGAATGTAACATGGAATTATAAGCTTAAATGAAGCCCTGATAGCACCAGGTCCTTCTGCTCGCTCAGGATGGAGTCAGGCCCTTTTGGAACACGGAACAGTTTCTGTGACCTGAGCCTGAGGAAGCACATCGCTAGGCATCTGCTTTTCAGGAACAAGGAACTCTCTCAGCAGCTCTGTTTCCGTGTGGATGCTTCTCTTCAAGCAAGTTTGCAATTCCACAACCAGAGCCCTTCACTGGGTACTATCTTGTCTTCAGTGCCTGTGTTTTATTGGTCTGTTATAAAACAGCTTATTTCTCTTTAATAATTATCCTCTTCCCTTCATCTAGTAACTTGGCTGCAAAGTTTAACTTACTGAAGTTCTTATCCTCCTCCACAAACTGTACAGTTTTTACATTTTTTGTCCATCTTTTTGTTGTTTTTCACTATAGATTTGGATAAGTAAAATGTAGACATACTCAGCCGGAATCTTCTCCTGTCTTCAGAATTCTAGAGTCAAATAGACTAATTCATTATCTTGAAATTCAACTTTTCTCAAGTTCCCAGGACAGAAAGCCACATTTGTGGCTAAAATATCACAAAAATCATCCCTTCCTTAGTTCCTTATGGAGTCTTGTTGTCCTCTGAAACCTCATCAGCAGAACATTCACCATGCACACTTTTCTCAGGACTCTTGGTCACTCAGAATACACCAGGATGACCTATTAAGTTCTACTTCCAATAGTCACCGGCTTTTGTAACCTGTAGCTCAGAATTCTTCCACAGTCTAGCCACAAAACAGTTCCGGTGGCCTAATAGCCACCAAGTCAGGTTAAGGATATCAACAACCCCACTTCTGACACAAATTTCTCTCTGTTTTCCTTTCCTGTCACTCTGATAAAGCACTGTTATAAAATCCACTAAGGAGTAAGGATTCCTACGTCTTTCATGGCTAAAAGGTCAAGGTAACAGGAGGTTGAAGCATCTTGTCGTATTAACTGGAAGAGGAAAAAGGGAACAGTGAATGCATATTTACTGTTGCTTAGTTGGTCCTCTCCCCCTTTAAATGGTCCAGGATTCTCTGCCAAAGGAATGTTCTTACCCACAACTAAGATGGCTCTACCCATATCAATTGACAACAATCAAGATAATTCCCCATAGACATGCCCAGAGGCCCATCTCCCATGTGATTCTAGATTGTATCAAATAATACTAACTATAATACTACCCCTCGATCTTAAAGATAGGACACGGGCTTAAGAAGGTAAAATGAGATATTTGGACTGACTAGGCAGCATTAATCAACTGTGATCCATACTAACTGGTCACCCAGGACTCCTGGAAGTCATTTCCTTCCTGTCTATGTTGCCCTTTGATTGAAACGTTGTTGCTTCTCCTGGAGTACTCAGCCAAGGCTACCTAGCCCATATGTGATAGGATAACATGGTGTCGGTTTGCCTTTTCACAGCTGCAGCAGGATAGAACCTAAAGGAAAGAACGATCTGTTTGACTCACAGTTTCCTAGCTGTCAGTCCATCATGGGGAAGAAGGCATGGTGGGGAATAGCACCTTACATGTTACTGTCAAAGAAGCAGAAAAGTGAAATACAGGAAATATGTATCCCCATAGAGATAAACCCTACTTCCTCCAACTAGAATCTACCTTCTACCTTTCCCCTTTTCATGATCCCAACAAAGGATTAATCTGTTCTTTATGCTAGAGCTCTCCTGCTCTGGTCTTCTCTGGAAATAGATTTACTGACACACTGAGTGTGTACTTTAGTAATTTCTGAGGTATAGTTCAATTCAGTCACATTGAAGCCAAGATTCAGTATCACAAGGACGAAAACTTTCTGAACTTTGTACTTCTAAGGACATCATAATGTAAGCTTGATAGCTTTTCCCTCACAAATTCTATCTTTGCTCAGTTAACTGAACAGATCCTCCAGGGCAGTAGGTCTCAGCCTTCCTAATGCTGTGAGTCTTTACTACAGCTCCTCATGTTGTGGTGATCCCAATAATAACAATATTTTTGTTGCTACTTCGTAACTATAATGTTGCCACTGTCTATAATATATATATTGTTGAAGTTAGAGGGTAGCTGAAGGAGTTGTAACCCACAGGTTGAAAACTGCTATGCTAGAATAAGGGATGGTGTGAAAAAAAAAACAGTAAAATTTAAAAAATGATTAGTAAATTTTTGTGGGTTTATAAGTAGTTATTTTCCTTTTATAGTATTGGTAATCTAACTCAGGGTCTTACACAGTCTAGGCATGCGCTGTTACACTGAATGGTGTCCCCAGCCAGTAATAAGTAACAGTTTGCTGTCTTTGGCTAGTGTGTAGAATATGTCAAACTCTACTTACTGCTTCCCTTTTATTATAGCACCAGGGGAATGTTTTTTTCTTTTAATTTGCAAGAACTCATTCAACTGTAGAAGGCATACAAAATGATGCAGCTCACTGAGTCAACATCCTGTTGCTTAGGCAGAGACGAAGCATGGTGGTAGAGTATTTGCCTAGCACACATGAGGCCGCCCTGGGTTTGAGCTGCAGCATCAGTAAAAACTAAGATTGTGTATGTCATATGGAAGTTCAAGCACTCCAGCCCACTGTGTTTATAAAGTCCGTATGGTCAAGCCTTGCTATAGACACCTCACAGATAAGTGGTTGGGAGAGCTGGAAAGCAGAGCCCCAAGCCACTGACATGCAGTTCCTACCCCATGATAACGCACAATGGGAATAGAGCTGTGCAGAGCCAGATGATAGCCCGTGGAGCGTGCCAATGCAAATAGGGCTCCAAAAAGAATGTGGTGTCAGAATTTCTACAAGCTGGTTGTTAATCAAGTGGATCCTGGCATATTAGGGCCTCTTAACACATGTTTTTGACATCTGGTCCTTTACATGTGACAGTTAAATTAGCTTTGTAATCAATGGAGGAGTATGCTATTGTACTGAATCATCAATAACCTTTAAAGCATTATAATGCTTGTTTTGCTTCTCTTTCTGTCTCCCTCTCTCCCTCTCTTTCTCTCTTCCTCCTTCCTCCCTTTTTTCCTACCTCCCTCCTTCCTTCTCTGTTAGTGCCCAGACAGTAGTACCCAGGGCTTTAAGCACATTGACCTACTTTCCAAATGACTCTGACACCTTCTAAATGTTAACACAGTTCTTAATTTTATGAGTCTTGCTTTGAAGCCAAGAGGATCTCTAATTTCAGCTCTTCCTCCCCTCATCATCTTAAAGTGCCCTGTGGTATGCCAGGCAGTTTGTTCCTCTGGGACTCAAGTGCTGTTCTTCGGAAGACTAAGCTGGGAGGATGCATTTAAATCAAAACCGAGTAAAGGGTTTTGAAAGGCAATAATGTGATATGACTTGACCACAGGGCTTCGAGCAGGTTTCCAGTCTGGTGAAATGCTCCCCGTGAAGCTTGAAAAATGTCACAGCAGCATCTTTCAGATGCAGAGGGTGGTATGGAGAGATCCAGGTGGCGGAATGACAGTTGTCAGATAGGCCAAGATGAGGAGACTGGAAGCCTGAGGTTGGTTGTTAACATCCTGAGAGGCTTACAGCTCACTGTGTCACTGTGCATGTTGAATTGCAGAGTAAAATAGGACCCTAACTGGAATCAAGGAAAAACAAATATGCATAACTAATATACCCATTTGCTCTGTGATACCCACTGTTCTAATAATATACTGTACTTAAAATGCTTTAAAAAATCACAAGGTAATGATAGCCAATTTTTTTTTCTTCTCAGATAATTTCATATATACATTATAATTGACAGCACAGTTGCCTTCTTAGGGGATCTTAAATCACAGGCTAATATTCAGAATAGTTTCTCTCTTCATTAAACACATGTGACTGCTCCTGGCATGGAATAAGTTCCCAGGCCAGAAGATGCTTGCATTTTGCTCAAACTAAACCAAAGTTCCAGTGTACCCCGTGGTTGTCAAGAAGCCACTGTGAAACACAAACAACAGACAACAACAGCGACAACAAACCATCTCCAGACACACTGGAAAAGCCACGTTTGAGACAGGCTTGTCCTTGCCTCACGTTCTCCTGGTTAGCTCAGTTTAGGGCAACAATAAGCTGGGTCACCTTGGCTGATCCAGATAGTCTCTCTCTGGGCTCTCAGAGGCCTTACTTCTGCCCTGTCACCAGTTATGCTAGTTGTGCCCTTGAAGCTGTGATAATGACTGATGACAAAGGCATGTAGCAGCCCTGGCAGAGTAAGGTCTCAGTCCAAGAGATATTTGTATTTTGCTTAAACTGAACCTGAGTTCTGGAGTCCCCAGTGGTTGTAAAGAAGCCATTGAAAGAAACACAGCTCAAGACACACCAAAACTAAAATAAAACAAACAACCCACATTCATGATAGGCTTCTCCTTGTCTCACATTCTTGTTGTTAGTTCAGTCTCAAGTCCTGGGTGAGGAAGTGGGTCCCGCTTCTCACTGCCCAATAGGCCTCTTTGTAGTTTGAGAAGAATCTTCAGGAACCAAGTCCTTTCATGCCATGTGAAGAAGCCAATGAAACAGGGCTAAGACCCAAAGCCTGCCCTGCTTCTCCCCTCTCTGTACAGGGATTCCACTGTCAAGAACTTCTGGCTGAACCTCCTCCCCCTAGAAGTGCTCCAGGCACTGTGAATGAAGAATGCCCCTCAGCCTGCACATTACTAATTTATCCTGCCATGATTTGAGAAGGGAAACTTTGGGTTCAATAATTTCAATCTTCATTGGTTTTATTTTTTAATCAGTTGAAATATATATATTTTGCTGCAGTGTAAGCTTCAATAAAAGTTTTTAACAACAATAACAACAATAATGATGATATTCCTTTCTAGGAATAAAGGTATCTTAGTCAATAAAGTGCTGGTAACTGCAATCCTAGCACTGTGGAGACAGAAATAGGAGGACAAGTGTAGCTTGCTGGCCAAACAGACTAGCCAAGTCAGGGAGTCTCAGATTCCATGAGAAACCCTGTCTCAAAAAGTAAGATAGAGAGTGATTGAAAAACATAACAGATGTCAGCAACTTCTATGCACATGTACCAGCCTGCACATATTTTATTCCATGTACATACATAAACTTGAAAACGTATACACACACAAACACATACTTGTATATGCACACATGCACACATAAACACACTCACGTATACACACAATCTTTCATCACTTAATTGTATTAACAAGTCAAAAACGATTCTTTTTTGACTGCCTCTTACAAATATAGGTACAAACAACCTCTCTTCATATATCCACCATTTAGGTTTCTATATTGATCACCACAGATAACTTTTTGAGATGAATTGTCTCTGATATTCTCTTGCAGTATGCTTAGGGGTGCACACTGATGACTTATCAACCCTTGTGTTGCTTCTGCCTCACAGGAGAGAATAATAGAACGCCTGAAAGAGCAGAGGGAGAGAGATGATCGGGAAAGACTAGAAGAGATTGAATCCTTCCGAAAAGAGAACAAAGACCTTAAAGAGAAGGTCAATGCTTTACAGGCTGAACTGACAGAGAAAGAGGTGAGTCTGGAAAAACAAATGGATCACATCCACAATCTTTAAAACCCCGGTTGTGTTGACTTTTATTTCATTGACAGTCTTAGGGAACCGATAGTTTAGTGTGAAGACTTGGGGAACATGGTGACCTTTCCCTTAGAAGGCTGGGTGAATTCCAGGGAAAACAGTTCCAGTATCTCCCTTCATCAAAGATGCCTTTAGGTATCTTTACTATTTAGCTGACTATGGTGTGGTCGATAGCACCTCCCCCCGCCTTGGGTTTTACCTTACTAACTACAGTTGTATGGCTTAGAGAATAGTTTTAGGTCCTCCTATCTTTTGCTTGAACTCCACTTTACTTACTAATGCTTTGGGGGATATTGCATTCACCTACAAGTCTCAGATGGATTGCCCGGTATCACCCACTTAGAAAACATGGCATTGAATGTAAAATTTCAGGCTAGATATAACTGCTTTTCTGGAATTTTATTTTTTATTTTACAGTAAATTATTTAAAGTCATTCCACACTGTAACAAAGCTCAATATAGAATATAAGTGCCACCTCTGTCTTTTACAGTAGGACAATATATTTTAAGGGTCTTTATGCTTGGGGATCCTGGAGAAGTTGTTTGGGGATGCAGTCTTCATGCTCCAGGGCATGCCTATAATACATCAGTATTCTTGAGGGTATTCTGGTGGAAACATGGGTGAAACAGCTGTGCACCTTGTCATTATCCTTAGCTGTCCCTGACATAGTGATTTCTCTCTCCCAAAAATGTCCAACCTCGGCAGGATGGCTCAGGCCTGATAGGCAAGCTGGACCATCCTAATTCATAGCAACCTCTTGCAGCTCTCTAGGGTTAGCCCATCCCTTGTACATTGAAACCTTTACACAAATTACAGTCATGCTTAAAGAGGAACTTGCAGCTTTAATACAAGAGGAGTTTTAAGGGAGCCAGAAAACATTTTTTTATCCCTAAAATTGATGCTTATAAGATTTTTAGAAGGACATTGCTTCTTTGTCATGGCAATAAAGAATTCAGTTCTTCTGGCCATGTTATACTGCTGGTTTTGAACAGATGAATCTGTCATTTGCATGTGATATAAGCACACTAGCTTTGCTTTCATTTATACTACTCTTCACCGTTTAGATTAGCAAGTACTGTTAGATGGTTTGCACCTTAAAGTGGACGCGCTCACTCCTAGTGAAAATGAGAAACCTTGGTGAGATGGTGAAGCAGAAGCTTCAGATAGATACAGTTTAAATAAGCAGTGCTAACCATGAGTGAGCACCACACGGGAAGCTCGGGAATCATTTCCAGGCCTGGTCAAATGTACTTGGCACTGACATTTCGAGTTCAGTCAGAAAAACAGACCCAGGTTAATACATGTAACTAAATTAAGGGATTCACTGAAAGGAAGTGGTTTAGTACTCTAAGGGAGGTTGGACAAGCCCAACATGTGTAATGTGACTTCCAGGAAGAACAGACAGAAAACTCAAACCCAGGCTCCTGCTGTAGCCCATAGGGGACAGGGGGTGGAGGGAGTTTCTTCTCCCATTAGTTTTGCTTGTAAGGCCTTTTCTTTTTCCAGGCCCACCCAGAGTACAGAGGATAATCTTCTTAAAACTGAAAATCAGCTGATTATAGGTGTTAGTCATGTCTGAAAAATCTCTCCACAACACCTAGATTAATAACTAGGAACTTCAGTGTAATCAAAATAAAGCTGGTCATCACAACTGGTAATTTACAATTTAAAAAAAGAACAACATAGAACTGCAGTTCTCAAGGAACTTGTCATTTAGTTTGGGTGATAATATGTCTTCATTGTGACAAAATGACTGGATTATAAGGTCCTTCATTGCCCTTCCCCCCCCCCCCCCCCGTGGAAGTGAAATCAGAATTGTAGACTTGGGTTTGAGTCCTGGATTTGCCTTTAATGTCTAGGCGACCTTGGAACAGACTAACAGTGAATGTGAGCTTCAGCTTTGCTGCCTTGAAAAAATGATCACGAGTTATCTGTTCTTCCAAATGAGTTTAGGAGCTTTCTACTGGGCAATGGCGACCTTCGTCATCAAGGACATTTAGTACTTAGGGCACTGTCTTGTATAAAGCAGTAGGCAGCACCATTGTTGACTGAGAGAACACTGTGTACTCACTACTCTCCTTGCTGTTAGAATGCTGATAGAAAGGGCAAAACCGACACATTTTAGTCAGTAGGGCTATTTCAGTTTTGGTAATGAACATTGCCCCAGTAGATAGTAAGAACTGTGTTCGGAGATGTATAAAAGTGTTTATTTCTCTGGATTTTAGAAGCCACGCTATATGGGAATCTCTAGATTCCTGGACATGGTTGGTAACCGAGCAATATAGGCAGCCCTGTATCTGAGTAGGAGATAAATCATATTTATTGAATCAGGACTACATAGGATTAAAACTTGTAGTCTACTTTATCCTAAAATTTCATATACTTTTATCTTTGATTTACCAGAAGGTATTTGAAAAATTAGTCTTTGTGTCTCTGTTAAAAAAGAGAATTTAATAAAACGTAATAGGATGTTTATTTTGTATTTAATTACCCTTGGAAGGAAGCATCAAAGTCAGCATTTTGTTTCACACCTGTCTCAGAGACAGCACAGCTTACTTACAATGAATACAAGTGGGTGGAGGGGCTCGGGTGTCTGTTTGGAGAGGCAATGCTAAAAGATCACCATAGGACTTCAATTATGGAGTATGACTTTGAGATGTGAAAAGCGCTTAAATTGACTGCACCATCTAGTTACATTTCGTTCTACTGCAATGAGCTCTTGTTCTGTCTTGTAAGCTTTAGTTTTCTGCTTAGAATCCACTCTCACTACCTTACCCTTTCTGCTTGATGCATAAATTGTTGCCGGGTGTAGAATCGGTGGATTTATGTTGATGACCTTGCCAGGAGAAATGGTGATATTTTGCTCACTAGCACTCTGCATTCTTTCAGTCCAGTTTAATCGACCTCAAAGAGCATGCATCTTCATTAGCGTCTGCAGGACTGAAGAGGGACTCCAAATTAAAATCTCTAGAAATAGCCATCGAACAAAAGAAGGAGGAGTGTAGCAAATTGGAAGCACAGTTGAAAAAGGTAAGTGACCTCTAAGCAGAAATGTGCTGATTTCAGAACAAATTTATAAAATGGCTAAGGAAGAGGCATCTTTCCAAGTAAACACGGATAGAAGAATTTTAATTAAACAAGTTGATTCCTGAGTAGTCTTCATCAAGTCTGTAAATCTGAAAAACTATCTTAAGTTCCCTGTTGATTGAAAATTTGAAAAAGAGAAAATAGCAGCAAAGATTAAAAGACTAACAATCAGCCATTACTCTCTGGGAATAATAAAAGCTGTCTGAAAAGGTGAATGAGAATGTTTTCAGCAAATGAAAGAATCCAGAGATCCCCTTATGTTTTTGATAAACTTTTACAACTTTTAGAAGTAGGTCAGTTTTTTTTTGTAACACAACTTGGCAAAAATGTTCCTGGCAACACTCAGGTTCTAGATGTTCACTGACGTAGTCAGATCCCTACTGCATCTGTGGAATGATCATTTATCTTGAATTGATAATGGTCTGCTTTCTAAGGAAGCTTGTCATGTTTGAAAGGCTCTGGAAAAGAAAGCAGGGTCTTTCCAAGTGGTGTTTGCTTCTTTTCTCCGACCTGAACATTTTTGTGGGGTGCATTTCCAGTCATGCATTGTTCCTTTGACTCTTTCCCTATGTTGTTGGTTTGTCTGCACTCATTGTTCATATAAAATTCATAATGTTATTAATTTAAGTCTTTTGTTCCTCTTGACAACTTATAAACTTAGTCAGAAAAGATAAGAATCCAAACATTCAAACAAAGTATATAATAATATACTTTAGTCATAGCACACTAGAATGGGGATTTATTAACTATAGTAATAAAAACAGATGGAATGGATGGCCAGAGATATGAACTAACATGTATCTATTATCTTGAATGTTTAATATTTAAATATTCTATTTTCTGTGAACTTATGCAATACAAACTAAAATGTAAATATTTCATGCTCACCACACAGAGATTTTAGAAAATCACCAACAGAAATTTTACACTGAGAAAGTCTACTCACTAAGACTCAGAAGGGACACAGGAGATGGCTTCTGGGTAATGCTTAGCTCCTATCCTCAGGGGAGCCATGAAAAGAAATATTAGAAATGTGGTGTATTCCTGTAATCCTATCCTCTTCCCAGGAAATAGAGATAAGTAGGTCTCTGGACTCTTTGGCCTCCTAGTTTACTTAATTGTTGAGCTCCAGGTTAATAAGAGACACTATGTCAAAATATAAAAATGTAAGTTAGAGAAGCAACTGAGGAAGACACTTGATGTTTACCTCTAGCTGATACATATCCGCACAGAGGAATATACAGTCATGTACACACGTGTGCACCACACACACATTCACATACCACATAAACTCAGGCACACACAGGTGCACACACACAGACACACATGCATACAGACACATATGCATACACACACACCTGTACACGCACACCTGTACACACACACACACACACACACATATATACAAGCACATGCAAAAATAAAGTGAAATGTGCCATTTAAACTCTTTTAACAATATGGCAAGAAAATTGGAAAAAAATTATTTTCAGGTCTTCTCAGCATCTCCCTTACTTTAAATAATGTTTAGTAAAGCAGAAATCTGGAGTACTAAATGAATGAGTTTAAATTTCCCATTTGGAACTATTTAGATATTGAGTTGGCTCTTTCTGCATTTAGTACATGAAATATTTCCTTACCTTGTTTATGTTGTGCTCATAGCTGTGTTGTGCTTTACTTACTAAACCAGTTTCGATGCTGAAACATGCTCGAATATAACACTGTGCTGGAGGGAAACGGCCTGCATGATCTTACTGTGCTTGTGGTGTGCTGAGCAGGAGGAGAACCTCAAACATGCGCAGGCCTGAAGAACACCCCCGTCAGCTCATTCACAGAGACCAAAACTCTCCACGTAGGGTTTCTGCACATATGTTCGTAACATACGCCTTTTGTCAGCATAACTCAGCATTGGCATTTGAAATCCTCTCGTGACAAAAGGAAGAGCCCGCGTGCCCATGCTACAGCCTCCATGTTTATGGCTGGATTCGTTCACTGAATCTGCATCCATGCAGTTCAACCTAGTCTGCTTCCCTTTGGCTTGGTTTGCCCAGCAGAACGCCGGCAGCATGCCTTTTCCATAGGCTCCCGGTTAACACCGCTTACTGAGATTCACACACCTAGTCCTGTAATATTCTAGCATGGTATTTGATGGCATTTAGTATTTTACAATGTCACCAGCACTAAAGTGACACATATAGTTGTCTTGCTGTAAGCGAATTATTTAATTCACAAAAGATAGCTTATTCCTAAACATTTACATAGTCTTTCCTTATACCGTCTTCTAAATACATAGTGCAGTGAACTTAAATGGCAATTTAAATATTTTTATTCCTAACCTGCAGATGCCTGTATTGTTACATTTGGCTCTCTAGTGTTGACTAAATTTAGGTTTGAAGTATTTTTTAAGTAGTCTCTAATTTCTGCTAATAGTTCCATAAAACCTCACCTTAGAAAGAAATGACATCTGCGTGAGATATTTTAAAGCACTAGCAAACAGCATATAAGCACACATAAACCCATCATTTACTTAAAGAAAATAAGCAACACAAAAAGCTCAAAGGTGTGTGATTTGTGAATAAAATAGACTTACTAAATAAAACCTGAAAATATAATTACTTTGTGTTGTAAATACACCATGGATTTTCCCAATGGTATTTTGCTCAAGATTTGTGATGGTCTAGGTAGTTTTTGCTCATAAAATCTATATAAGGGTATAAATGAATAGCATTTAGTTGAATGGAGACTATGTCTACTAGTGACAGTGGAATCCTCATGGGGATTTTAACTTGTCATCCTCAACAATGCCTGACTGAAATAAACTAATTTTTTAAATATAAAAATTTGTGCAGAAGTTTGGATACATAGTCATTTTTAACACTGCTTTATGTTAAGTTATGAAACCTTCAAATATTTTCTGATAAAAAGACTTCTATGCAGAAAAGGGATTCCGTGCATTCTGCCTCAGCCTCTTAGAAATGATAGTCAAATATTCATGTGTGAGGAATCTTTACTGATATTAGTATCTATTAAACAATGCTGACCAGGTAAGACATAATCACTAATTGTAAGTATGCATAATAATTAAGTCTCCTTACTAACGTTAGTCATTGATATATGGACCACTCTGTCTATTGAATAATTTTTTTTGAGGTTCAAGCTGTAGAGGTTAATTGACCTGTATATTTAGGAATTTGCTGAAAAGAGATAGAATCTAAAGTGTTATGACTTCTACTCCCTTCAGCTTTCCAATCAATATGCTTCGGGAGGCTTTTTTTTAAGCATGCTAAAATCATCATTTGCTATACTCAAATTAAAGAAATAGGTGTCCTGTCTCTAAAAGAGTGTCTCATCCTAATACCAAGTAGTTACTATAGTGTTTCACCTACTATATCTTAATCTTGAGCCTCAAATTAATGTGTGGATGTTTAATAAATATAAGTTAAGAACACTATTCACAAATAATATTTAGAACATTTGACTGTACACAAAATTGTCAGGAGCCCATTATAGATCCCAAATTACTTGGAACATAATAGGATATCTTTCAAAATTACTTTCTCGAAATTGTAACAGTAGAAACTGTTAATTGACAACACTGTGCTACAGTTTTCTTTAATCTTTCTCCAGACTTGAATTTTTTCTTTTCCCGTTTAAATCAATATGATATTGCCATGCTTACTGAGGCTTTTCTATTGCTTTCCTGCTGCTTCCTAATCTCTATTTAAGTTAGACACCAAATATAAAATTTAGGCTTATGTTACTACCAAAGAAGAGCTATAAATTCAATGATAAGATTTAATTAATCTTTTATTATTACCATCTTTGAAGTTCAGGTAATAAATTGTGGGCTTGGCCAAAAGTACTTTTTCTGATTCATTGTTGGAGGCCAGCACTTCATGTATCATCAAAAGTGGACAGTTTTCTTTATTTCATGGGCTATTTAACTTGAGAAAGGGAAAGTAACACAAACCTTAAATTTCTTATTCCAGCTATTCGTTTTTAGGAGCCAATGTCAACATTTGTATTTCCCCAGAGCCTTTCACTTTCACTGTGGAATGTTTAGAAACTGAAATTTCTTCTTCTTCTTTTTCAAAGACCAGCTCGTCTGTGCAAATGCACTGGATTTGCTGAGCTAACGCTGTTTTTCTGGATCTCTCCTTCTTTCCCTGTCTGTGCTGCAATGCCTCCCTACCTTTGCAATGTAGCAAGCTGAACAGTTGTTCAATCAGATGTACAATCCAGTAAGTCATTCCTGAAAGTTCCCGCTGTAACATATCAAAGCATGAGGATCCCCTGAGCCTATGTCACAGTGTGCCACGCTGGGGAAGTTTCCAAAATGCTGATCAGTCTCTATCCGTTCCCACTCTATTGAAAGAACTAATCTACACAAAGCCAATGTCATTTCTTTAAAATTTTTAAAAATAAGAGACCAAGAAAATATGGCCAGCTTTAACAGTACCTTCTTCCTAACCTTAACCCTTAGGCTACAAAACAAAACAAAGCAAAGCAGCTGAAGAGCTAGGCATATGGAATTATTTGTGATATCCTTCAAACACAGGCTTTCCTGCACCCCAGGGAAAGCACTTGCAGAATAGCCCCATCTCATGTGTGTGCTGTATGTACGTACTCTGTTATGCCGGGTTTAGCTTTAAAATCTGGGCTGTGCTCTTGGAGACTGTTAAATGCCTAACCATAGTGTAGGGTTTGTAAAAGTTCAAAACGTGCCATCGTCCTGAGGACAGAGTAGATAAGAGTCTCCTAATAACACATCGTAGCCATTCTGACGTTAGTTTAGTGACGTCTGAAAAGCAAGTAACTAGTTCAAAAATTAATAAAATAGTTCAGATGTCCCCACTAGATATTTACCCTAATGACATGTGCATTCGTATGAAATATTTATTTGTTTTTTAGTTTATTTTTAAAAAAGAAGAGAAAGAAAGACTTTTCTGTTTTGTCACCCAACTGGCTTCTGGGAAGTCTAGTAAATGAAGGTAACTAAAATGCTTCACCTGACAAGCGTGATCTGTAACACACTCTAATTATCTCCTACTTATAAATCCTCATCACAGAAAAAAGAATACTGTCCAGAAAGGAAGCAACTCAGTCAACACAGTTTTATTTGTTAAGAAAAGCTCTGCCTGCATCTAGGGTGATGTGCAAGCTTCTTGGATGTACTTAATAAATTATGCCTGGACTCTTCATTTTACACAACAAAGACATTTACAAGCACAGTCTTTAATGCCCTGCTGGATCATCCTCCAGATGGATTTTAGCAGAGTAGCAAAAAACAAACAACCAACCTGGTTTTTCCTTCCCTTAATATCTGAATGAAGTAATAATAGATAGCCTCAAGGCAAGAGGCTGAAAAAGATAAAAAAAAGACCTTGATTAAAAAATACATGTTTTCTTGTGAATGTTTTTAGAACAATATTAAAAAAAACAATTTTAAATTTCTAATGCCTTTTGTGTATGAAACTCAAAGGGATTGCCATGTTCTATGGCTGCAGAAAATTCTCAGGACAGTAGTTGGAGTTTACCAGCCCTTGTCAGAGTAGAAAAGGGTCAAAGAAATGACTTAATGACATGGCATCCTCAACTTTCCCTTTCTCTTCCATCCAGGGCCAGGCCTCAGCTATTCAAAAGCAAACATTGCAGTCATTTCAGTGACTAATTTAAAGTCTCAGACTGATTTTCTTCCCCATGTTAATTAAGCTAACCAAATGGTCTGGCATCCTGGGAATATAGCCAGCTCTCCTTATTTTAACTAACGCCTACCCCCACCCGTCTGCAGATATTTCAGGATCCACTTTTTAAAAAACTCTTGATGGGTTTTCTTTCCTGAATAGTCTTATAAACGACAGTGTTTTCCCTAGTTGTAAGAGTGATATGGCTGTGGTATTGAAAAGGTAAAGAAGGATGAAGCATGGAAGACATACTCTTCTTTCTATGCGTTCTTTCCTCTCCCCGTCTGTCTACCCAACCTTTCTTTCTTCCTTCCTTCCCTCCCTCCCTCTCTGCTTCCTTCCTTCATTTTTTCTTACATAGTCCTTTGTTTCTTTTCACCAAGTTGTATCAAAATATTTGTTCAGTTTTATATCTTACATATTTTTGCAATAAAACATTAGAATTCTCTCCTGTGATTATTTTCCCGGAGCACTGTTAATGATTATGTGCTATCTAGTCTATTTATTACTGATTTTGATCACACATATCCATGTTTTTGTCAGTCCTACAGGTTCCCTGACCACCCATCTTCCATCTCCTTCATCTTCTCCTCTGTCCCCTCCTCTTCCACCTCCACCTTCTCTCTCTCTCTCCTTCTTCCCTCTTTTTCATTCTTTCATGGAATGAATTTTCTGGACCAACAGTTGGTTTTTAAGGATATCTCAATCATTCTTACTACGTTGTGTTTTAGGACTTTTACCAAGAGACTTCTCTTATTAACACTGATTAAATGTAGCCTTGTGTCTTTTTGACCATATCCTGGCCCACACAGAGAATTGTCACTTTAAATAACATTTAAATATCCTTAGGTCATTTTTTTTATTCTTTTTAATTACTAATGAGTTTAAAATATATTATTAGCTCAGTAATTTTTCTTTGGAAATTAGATCCTTTGGCTGTTTAATCTCTTGCTTTTACTTGTTTGCTCATTGGTTCATATGAACTGTTTTCTGTTCTATAAACAACTTTTTCTCATATTGTGACAATTTTATTTGATTTTTAATAGAGATAATTTTTGATAGTTTTTGATAAGTGTATCAAAAATTTTGTATCAATGCAACTCTTATCATCTGTATTTTGATTAATATTGAGAGGTAAAGTATATATTTTGTAGTTATCAGTTAATTTTCATTGCTTGTTAAGTGTTCTCTGACCTTGATGTCACTGTTTTGAGTATTACAGTTTTAGTGACAAAGGTCTCAGTTCCTGAGTTCAGCGTTAGCTATGTCTCTTGCTATTGGATCAGAATCTTAGTTCTTGTGACTTTGTGATATTGAAACATCTAGTAGAGTACATTCTAGCTTGATTCTCCTGCTTTTGCTCCTGTCTCATTTGGGAGTTCTTAGCTTTCCATTTTTAACCTTCCAGGTGAATTTAAGGGTCACTTTTGTCAATTAAAAATCAGTTTCTGGTGATTTAAATTGAGTTATATTCATCCTATATGATAATTTAAAGAGTCAATGATATATTTATGATGTTATTTCTTCCTAATTTATAATCATGATCCAACTTTTTAAAAGTAGTTTTTCTACAGTGAAGTTTTGACATGTTTTGATTACAGGCCTCGGGTTTTTGTTTCTAAAGCTCTTGTGAAGTGTATGCACATACATAATTTTTAAGCTGTTACAGGAACTGATACATTTCTCCTTTTATTTTTTAATAATTTATTTATTTTAGTTTTATGTGCATTGGTATTTTACCTACATGTATGTCTGTGTGAGGGTATCAGGTCTCCTGGAATGGGAGTTGCAGACAGTTGTGAGCTGCCACATGG
Organism: Pachyuromys duprasi; assembly: GCA_028658305.1. Classification (NCBI taxonomy): domain Eukaryota; kingdom Metazoa; phylum Chordata; class Mammalia; order Rodentia; family Muridae; genus Pachyuromys; species Pachyuromys duprasi. Next base: position 22,344,429 of record CM053753.1, on the reverse strand, counting down.
ATGCTGGGAATTGAACTCGGGTCCTCAGGAAGAGCAGCCAGCGTTCTTAATCTGACTTATCTTTCCCTCCCCCACCTTTTATTTTCTAACACGTTGTTGGCACACAGGAAGTTTTTTCTCTTGTGTGTTCATTTTGAATATGGCTACCTTCACATTTATGATGAATTTACTATTGTTTTGAATGCATAAGAACATTTTATAGTCAGTAGAATGCCCATTTGTGTACAGTCAGAGTAAATAAGACTTTGACATCTTTCTGCAAATATGTTCTGGAATATAAATACATTTATTTTATGTTTTTTTCCCATTGTGCTAAATAATGTGCTAATGTCAGCTTGAAGGAACTTAAATTCTTGCCTTTGAATCCTTATTACTTCTCTTACTAATAACCTTTTTGTTGTTGTTGTTCACTTAACTACCAGACTCCAATCATGGAGTTTTGTCTTGTCATGACAAATGTATAAAGCTTAACTTCAGCTAAATCCTTTTCGTCCCTTAGTTTTCAATTCTAGACAAATAACAGATTTTATCATTGGTTTCAAATGCTATCTTGGTTATGTCCCTAGTGTGCTTGGAGAAGGTGTTTAGAAGTCTTTCCTGTATTTGAAAATATTTCACCTCTTGAACACATTAATTGAGTGCTTTATAAAATATCCTGTTGCTATAGGGTACTGAGGTCATCTTCCTGCTGACAGGGGACTACTTGAAACCCCTCTGATGTGCTCCTGTGAGCTCCCCAACTCCTTACCAGTCATTATCATTTGAAATCCTGTCTTTTATAAACACACTTTATGCAGGACTCACGTTTTATTTAAGGGTTTACAAAACAAAACAAAATGAAACAAACAATCAAAAAAATCTCAGACCTTTTTTTGATTCTACACAGAGAAACAAATCTTAATGCTCAGGGAGGCTTCCCTGTTTAATATGTCATTTGAGGACTATGCATTCCCAGGGACGTGGTGTGCTGATTATAAATGCCTTCATGGCTATTGTTTAGTCTTAGCAATTTCTTTTCTTTTCTTTTTTTATTATTCTAAAGCCTATTTTTGAAAACTATTGGATTCACTCTTAAACTAATATCCTGTGGCATGGTAGATATTTAAAACTATTGATAACTATTTAAGATATTTTTCAGGGAATATAGATGATACATGCAAACACATGCACATACACAAACAATTGATACAGGCAGTCAGTGTCAAAAGAATGTAAATACCATTCCAAATTGCATAATAATGTAAAGTTACATGTTTTGTTTCAGAATGTCTAGATAATACCATTAGTTATCAATGCTGCTAATATTTAGACATTCCAGAGGAATTATATTAATAATTACATTTTTATTTGAAGGTTTTAAAAATCTGCTAAGATATAGATTTTTATTTTTGTGTATATTTGGAGTATTTGTATATATTTATTTATATATTTGTTTCATATAGGAAAAGAAATTTTTGGCAGTTTTAATATGCAGATTGTGAATGCTCTGAAATTTGTTAGTTTAAACTTTAAAAACCATGATCTTTTTTAAAATGATGAAGCACAAGATTCCAAGATATATCATTATTACTTTCAAAGTATATTACTTAGGGCCAATACTTATGTCTGGTATTTATTCATTTTTATTTGAAACAAAATTTAAGTTTTATAATATGTTGTGGTTCTGTAATTATAGTCAGAAAACTTAATGAGTCTCTTTTGCTCATAACTTAGAATTATGTCAAGGTCTAAAATAGTTTACACCCCATCCTGTTATTAAGATATGAAAGGAATGTTGAAACCCTGTCCATGGGCTCTAAGACAGCAGAGCACTGTGACTGAGAATCATATTTTCACAGTGCATAAATTTACTGCCAAAGTCTAGTAGCAGCAGGAATGAAAAATCAACAGCTTCATTACCTAACAGTTGGCTTGTACTTTATGGTTACAACTAATCATTTGTTTTGAGGGAAATAATTTAAAAAAATATTTAGGCCATTTCAAAAGGGTGTTATATAATATTATAAGTGAATTTCCCCTGCCTTGTGTCGCAGCAGGGTTCTGGACCGAAGTTAATGCTTTTCTTCCCAGACATCTGGTATTACATCCAGTACTCCACTGAAAATAATCAGTGTCCAACCTTTATAAGTTTAAGTACAAATAAGCTAAATATATGATTTTGATGCTTGTTAGCTCCCAACTTTAGGGTTAACCACTTTTCCTTGATTGACATACATCAGTTGTGTGAAATCCTGCTTTGTTCCTGATGCAGTTCTGATAACTAGTCGGTATCATAATGTACTGCTTATCCCCAGTCATGACTAGATCCCCTTGCTCTTTATCCAGGCTTTCCAAGTCAAAATCACAGCAAAATGCTGGGGATGGCCCACATCAGCAAGGCTTCCATCTTTTTATTATCATGTTCAGGAGAATTTCCGTATATTTGGAAGTACAAGAGACATAGTCTAGAGATCCCCAAACTTACAGATCCCACTTGTAAGACTGACATCTCTGTGATGTTCTTTATTGAATTTCTGTTTTTCTACAGCACACTTGGGAGTTGCTCCAAAGATTTCAAGAAATATTTTGAGACAGAACTTGATAACCAGATTTGCCTTTAATGACCACAAAAGTTTAATATCTGCATTAACAAGAGAATGGGTATTTAGTAACAGTATTTAGTAACTTTGATCCAGGTCAGAGGCTGCTAGTGTAGATGGAGCAACTTATGTCATAATTTGTAAAAGCAACAATATACCTATCTCTCCATTTTTAGAAGTGGTTACTGCCTTAGAACTTTGGACAGTTTTTAAAACTTAGAACAGTTTTCTCCTATAGCTTTTAGTGTGTAGCATTGGCCCCATGGCTGTGGGTCTCAGTCGAGCACACTCATTCTCTACTGACCAAAACGGCACTCTGAACAGTTGCAATTCATGCTGAGTCAAGCTACTTAACTCTAATAACTCTTAGGAAGTTTATGCAGACGTTTGCCTTTTGTATTTATTTAGAATGGACTAGAGACTCACAGAATTTCCCAGCCACTGTCACTGAAGAAATGATCCAAAAAAGAGTTTCCTCAAGTCCTTATAAGTCTTTCTTTAAAAAAACCATATTGATGTGAGCATTCTATAATGCCATATATTTTCATGCCTATCAGAAAGCCTCTCTTAAGAACTTCACTTTAGGAATGAAGGGAGTCTGATATAAATTTCCTTTTTCCGAAATCAGTAGATACTATGTTGGAGATAGAGTGAAAGACAGATTTTAATTATTGTTATTAATGAAACTGTATAATCATTTACTAAGGATGTATTATTGGCACTTCAAAGTTTTATCTAACATGTGTAGGCCAGCTATGAACTTGCCAGTGGGTGTTAATAACATGACCTACCTTCAACCTTTACATGAAGCCATCAGCAGTACCTGCCAGATTCAGGCATTTTCTCCTTTAGATTTCTGTTGGTCAACACATCCCATGAGTTCTTTATCCACTTACTGGGCTAAACTTATCTAATTAACCCACTGTTAAAGACTAGTCTTGGATCCTCAGGATCAAACAAGGACATTCATACCTGCCCAGGAACAGCATGTACTTTTTTTCTTAAACCTCTCAGGCAAACTTCTCTAAGGAGTATGTTGATGAAAAGTAAACAAACATATTAATTTGGCTGTATAACAAGTCTTATCTCTGGGATTATTATAAAATGATAATCAAAATAGAAAGATCAATATAATCTTTCAGATGTTTGTCATTTTGTAGTTTTTCACTGTCTTTAGACATTCTTTTGATTTGCCTCTTGACAGAAGATATGGAGCTAATTTAGAACTAATGTCTCATGGCTACTAATCATTTATTTGCTCATTAAAATGATAGTAATAATCCCAAGAATTTAAAACAAAACAATATAGACTATATGGCTAACTACTAACCTTTTATTAATCTTAAACATGAGATGGGTTAGACATTTTAACTCTAAAATATGTTTGTTCATGTGTTTTGAATGTTTCTAATTACTCATTGCTTAGTTCATTAATTGCCTTTTAAGATATTAATGGCATTGATTAGGCACTTTGAGAATTACACAAAAAAATTTAGTTGTCATAGAATAGTGGTGAGTTTAACAATGGAAAGGGATAAATAAAATATATTGTAACTATTCAAAATTGTGTTTTTCTGTCACAAAAGTATTGAATTCATTTTTATCAAGATACCAGTATATAGCTACTTCATTTTAAAATGAGATTATCTGCTCTAAATTATTAAGGTAGAGGTTAAGCTAGTTAAATATTAATCACCTTGTATAAAAATATAATTATTATAGGAACAAACTCCTAAAAGCATAGTAACTCATTTCATTTTTAATAATACTGAAACTTACAATAATCTGTTGCAGAGAGCCCTAGAGTGCACACTAAATAAGAATAAAATACTTTGGAGATTTGTTGATAAAAGGGAATGTCCAGTTTTAGTAGCATGTTGGATTGATGAATGTTTACAAGTTTTTTCATAGTTAAGTTCATTTCTTAAGTAAGAAAATCTTAAAGGATCTGAAAATTTATTTCCCCTTTATCCTCATGCTTAAATAATATGTTACATGCAAAAATATTATTTAAAAATAATTTTGTCATGAGTAAGAAATTTATTTTATTTATACTAATTTTTGACTTTTTTTAACTAAATCATTGCAAAGACTGTCAACCTTCTAACAGCAGTATCAGTATTAATTTTTCTAACCATGCATGATCCATCTAATCCCACAGTAGCTATAGCTTGCTTGCCTTGTTTTTTCCCTGAAATTAATAAAAAGAAGTGCATAAAAGCACAGTGGCCATGTGCTCCACATAGTGGGAAAGCAGAAAAACTCAAGTTGAATTAATTGTTGATGTTTTATTATTTCACACACGGAAACTTGGGAGAACCATACCTGTATGACTTCTCTGAATTTTCTATGTTGAATGTGCACCATTGTTAAACTGCTTGTTTTCTCCCTGCCTGCTCTTTGAAGAAGCCAATTAGGAATAAAGGGAAACAAGGGGTAGGCAAAACATTGCAGTGCAGTGTCCTGCATCTGTCTTGGAATATTTCAGCCAAAAGATTATTTTGGGAAAAAATAAACTGTAATGCCTCCATGCACACACACATACACTTGCACACAAACCCACAAATACTTTGGCTGCAAATTATTCTACAGTGATGTTGCTTGTTGTTGGTTGTATCTGTTCTGGTGTGTATAGCTGCTCTCCACCCATGCATGTGTTTCCAGATTCTTGTCAGTGTGCTTGCTCAAGAACTAGCCCATCTCCTCATTGTTTAGGTTAAACCTATTCGAGTAAACAAGAAATTATGGGTATGACTGTTAGTTAGAAATCCCTTCCTTACTTCAAGAAGTCTTCATTCCAAACTACTTCTGCTGAAATTTCTTAATAGCGTGATATGCTTAGTCAACCAGTCTCCCAAAGGCTACCTGGTTCTACATATGCCCTTCCTCTGCCTTGGAAAACAATTTACTACTGTGCCTTTCAGTTCTCTAAGCTGGAAATGGAAGCATTTGATGTAAATTGCTTTGTGAGGAATTGTATTGTCTCCATCCTTCCTTCTGAATGAACAAGAACAAAGACAGTCTCTTCCTTCACCTGTCCCACATGTTTTGGTGGAAAGAAAGAGTCAAAGTAACAAAATTTAATATAACGAAATATCAGTAGTAGAACCTCCCCCATGGGAAACTATCATATACTTTAAAGTCAACATTATCTAAGGTAACTGAATTATATGATTTTTTCCCAATTTGCCTTCTCACTGACAGAATATCCATAATTCTTCTTGGTTATTATCTCTCCAAAGTTATGTTCTGGGCCTTTGATGACTACACTGTGTGTTATTCTAAATCATTGTCTTAACTACATTCTTTAAAAATGTAATGTTGAAGGCACATAATATTGAAGATGACTCCAGGATGAACCCTGAGTTTGCAGACCGACTAAAACAGCTTGACAAGGAAGCATCTTACTACCGTGACGAGTGTGGCAAAGCTCAAGCAGAAGTGGACAGGTTGCTGGAGATCCTCAAGGAGGTGGAGAATGAAAAGAATGATAAAGACAAGAAGATCGCAGAACTTGAGAGGTGAGTTCTATCTTGTCAAAGAGAGTTTCTCTGAGAGTTGTTAAAGGTGAGCAAGTGCTGATGGTTTGGTGTATATTCTGAGTTGTGGCACATTTGAAATGCTCACTTACACTCTCATATCACAATTTGGAAGGAAGTTATATGTGAGAAATATATAGAGCCTTCCAGTCAAACGATGGTGTTGTGTTTCTGTGGAATATTACAGAGGCACTGGTTTGCCTTCTGAGGAACTAAGCACCTTTTCAGTGTCTAGGAAAACAGTGCTTGAGGACCATCTCTGATCTAGTACTTGTTTCAACAAAGTACACAAAAATTTGGGCTTTGACTATCTGAAACTTCAATTCTTTCCCATTAAAGATGAACATTTTGTGGTCTGGGTTTGTCACAAGCAAAAGAGAATATGGAGAAATATAGTTGGAATTTCTTTATTCAGATAAGGGAAAGGGAGGCCCATGTCTTTTTGGATGACTTTTGGCACAGTACAATAAATTCTTCCTTGAAAGTTATCTGTAAGAGGATCTTATACTACTTGGAAAGTAAATGGAATTAAATATGTTGAGTAGGGTGATCTACATGATCACAAATTCAGTCTAAAACAATGGTTCAAAAGAGGCCTCCAGTGTCTTTAGATTTTGTGATAAACCAAACCTATATTATACTAACCTAGCATGGTCACTAAAAATTAGTTGGTTACTAATGCTTTTTCTAATACTTCTGTAAGAAAAGAACTTTCTGAACACTCTTACAACATAGCTCTATATAACCTTTGAGTATTTCTCATTGGTTCTACAATAAGGCAGAATTTGTTTTCCTAGATTCAAGCCATATGGAAGAGATCAACCAATTTTGAATAAATCAGTGAATGTTTGCCAGCTTGGATGGAGACACTTGTGAGGCACTAAAGGACTTCAAGACATGTGCAGAGCAGTGCTCTGTGGCCTTACAAGAATGATAATGGGCTTTTGCTAAAGAAAGACTTGGGTTCAGATTTTGCATCTGCTGTATGCCTGCACTTTGGTCACAAATCTTGTTAAAGCTGAATCTCTAACAACCTACTAAAATGTATTCTGTGTTTTATCTACCCAGTATTCATATAAGGTGGGATACTAACCTCATTATGACAAAACAAATGAATTCTCAGTAGTAACTGACTGCATTGGATGGGCAAATTATCCACAGTAGAATTTCATCAATGTTTTCAATATTGTGTTTAATCATCCAAACGCCAAATTTATAAATAGTTATTTTAATAATCTTAGCCTCTTTTGCTGACACTGTGATTAAGTTTGATTCATTGTGACTAATTTTAACAGTAAGGCTTATTTCTTTTATATTGAGGTAACTATGCAAATTCAAATCTTTAAGGGCAGGCTGGCAAGATGGCTAAATAAAGCCATCTAAGCCCGAGTTGGATTTCTAGGATCTATATCATGAAAAGACAGAGGTTTGCCCTTGGACTTTCAGACACATGCTATGGCACATGTAAACATACATGTGAACATTTTTATGTAAAAGAAAAATTAAAGCATAATAAAATTAAAAAGACGAGCTTCAAGAGCTTCATTTTAATTTTAAAGTGAGGGAAAGTTCTTCCAGTCTTCTGGTTCTTAAAATTCCAGGACCACAGTAATTTTAGATACATCTATCTACATGGCTATTTTGGAGTTACATTTCAGGACCAGTTTTTCTGAAGAAATAAAAAAATGCTAGCATGGGATCACAAAGGACTTATGCCAATGTTTTCTTGTTACAAAACTAGGCATTGAGAAGTTAAATGGCCTTCTGTGGTCATTCATTCATTCCCAATCATTATCCTGTGGCCAGAGACAAGCAGCTATAGTGTAAATCTATGAACCTCTAGTCTATTCTCTGAGAGGCAGTGATCTCAATGGATGATCTCATAGCCAGCATCACCAGCATTATTAGTTAGAGCAATTATGACCATACTAATAAAGTTTCTATATTTTATGATCACCGTGTGCCAGATACCCTGCTGAGCACTTGACGTGGAGTCTTATATTTGGATTACTCTTACCCACAGAGGCAATCATGGTCCCTATTTTATATATGAGGAAGTTTAGGAAGTTTAGTAGCTTACTAAAGATTATGGAGTTAAGAAGAATGAAAACTAGAACTCAAAGCCACAATTAGCCAAGGAGCCACTGAGAACGATGCCGTCCTCTAAGGGGCCACAGAGACAGGCTCATTTAGTGGCACTGAACTCATGCAGGGAGTCAGAGGGTCCTCCTTCAGCAGGCCCTGCAGCCACCAGAGCCCTGCCTCCTTGCTATTAGTTTCCATGAGGGAAAGTGATGCGATACATGTTTAGAAGGCTTTTTTTTTTCTGTACTAAAGCAGTTCCTGAGAACTGTAATTGAAAATCGGTATCAGCTACTCTAAACATTTACATATAAGCGGCTTAATTATCTAGCTGGACAAACAGGTCTCAGCTAGGCTGTGCGGCCATTAAATCATCAAGAATATTCACAGTTTTATTTCTTCAGTATGGAAAGCATTAAAGCAGCAGTGATTTTACAGGCATTTATCTTTATGTACTTTCTGCACATTTTCTTTATCTCTGCATTTGCCTCTCCTTAAGGCTGATGCCTCCCAGGCACTGTAATTCATAAAACATGTGCTAGGGGCTTGACTCTGTCCCAGGTCTCTGCCTGCCTGCCTGCATCTTGGGTCCAGCAACAGAACACAGTCTGGGAAATGTCTGAGCCCCAGTCCAGCCCAGGCCCCTAAGGAGGTGGGGGTGGAGATCCAGAGGGGAACTATCCTGGGAAAGAGAGGGTGCAGCCTTGGCCTCCCTTTCTGAAGCTTTATCTGCTGGGTTGCATGTGTATTCATTCCCACCAAAGCATCTTCTCGACTTTGTCAAGCAGCGCTCTTCACTTTGGTTAGTATCTCGGTTTCCTGGCTGAAACTACAAAATTCATACCTCATAATGTTAAGAACTAAAGATTTCTTAGGAGTATGACATATATCTCCATTTTGGAGTCATGGAGAGTGCTTGCAATTAAGTTTGTGATTTTGAAAACCAAAATATTGAACTTGAAATGAATTTGTGGTCTCTGGCTTGTAACGTGACCTACCAGAGTGAAAAACCCTCTTTTTTTTGAAGCAGCTCATGTTCTAAAATGTTCCAGAACTTCTGTCACATACAACAAAACATTTGCGGTTGGGAGTGACTCTGATGCCCTGACAAGGGCCAGCTTCTCTCCCAGAGGGCAGTTTGTTTGCTTCTTATTCCGTTCATCTTCTCCTTTAAAGAAGTTTCTTCACCATTAATAAGTTCTGCATAACACTCTGCTGGCATTTCCAGTGAATTTACTCCTTCAATTGCACAAGAATGCTGCTTCTCATCAGCCATCAGAGATTCAGCTTTTTAAGGTTCATGGTGTGCATCAGATGCTGTGCCTCTCACATGATGAACCCTTGTACCGGATGCTGATGCTCTGGCTGGAAGCTTCTGCCTCAACCATAGACTAAAGCAAATCCAAGAGTTGGTCAAAGAGAGGCAGATGCCTTTGTTCTGTTGTGATGTCAGCAGTCACGTAGCCTACACAGCTCAGCAGCTGGTAGGAGCTCGGAGGTCGCGAAGCGTGTTGTTCTGCTGTGTTAGTGCTCATTGTAGTCTCCTGGCTTCAATAAGTTCCAAATTAACCCTTGGTGCCTAGAGAAGGAGGCAGGTTAATAGGCCTGTCAAGCAAAGCCTTCTGCCACTGGATTTCTTGTATCCCACCCATGGGAAGGAATCAGTTGGGTAACTTTTAGCATAATTATCTTAAATCTGTTAGGGCTTTTCCTGGTGTTTGTCCAGAGCTCAAATTGAGCCCTCAGCCACATCCCTCTAGACAGTGGAGGGGAACAGCAGTCCCTGGGGAGTCCCACTCTTAAGACATAACATCAGAACGGAAGACAAGGTACCGCTTAATTATCTGGACTGAGGGCTAATGCCATCAGACATTTGGACATTGAAAAATGATTTTTGGTGCCTAACAGAACCTTATCTAATGTTGAGAAAGAAACTATTCTTTTTCCTCTGATTTTCCTAATAATGTGCTGACATAATTTCCTTGATGCCTTTCAGGACTCTTTTTGAAATGCAAACTTAAACTCTCTTATTATTTCTAAAGTATGATAAAATATTCTAAAAGCTTCACCATACAGGGGAGAAATCTGATATGAGTTCTACTCATTTTTATATGTACTCTTTTTCTCTGAATATTTTGTCTACTACTCCATTTGAAGAAATGTTTTAAAAATTACTTAGGGGATTTATTTGTTTTTATTTTATGTGTATGGGTGTTTTGCCTGCTTGTATGTATATGTGCACTGGTATTTGAGGAGACAAGAAGAGGGTTTTGGATTCCCTGGAATTGGAGTAACAGATGCTTGTGAACTGTCAAGTGGGTGCTGGGAATTGAACTCATATCCTCTGAAAGATGTGGAGATGGACCGCAAAGCCATCTCTGCAGCCCAAGAAGTTTCTTTAGAACAAGTAACAAGTGACTAAAACACCATAGCGACCCCATAAAAAGGCTTTAAAACTTCCCTTGGGAAAGGCTGCACCCTCTTAAGTATGTTCTAGCTGTTCCAACTGAGGATTTTCTAGCATTTGGCCAAGATCCTCAGATTAATTACCTATGATCCAGAAGGATTAGAAAGAGCAGCTTTGCCTTTTGCTACAGTCCCCTTGATGGTCACCACCTGACTTGATCAGTAGTTCATTTAAACACCTGACCTCTCATCATATTATACTTTTAAGTTTTCTCTTTAATGTTGGTCATTGTAGTCAGCACAATTTTTATTTGAAATGTTCTAGGTTAGACATTATCCTCAGGATTTATTTCTCCTTCTTAAGTGACATTTTAAAGACTTCATCACAATGTGAAATGGCAGGGATGCTGTGAGCAGGTGGCTAGACATGTGTTGTTTTGTATATCTACTTTGCTTTTGTGAAGGGCATTTTACAGGTTAACAAAAAATGAACATATACTACATGCCCCTTGCCTGGAACATGATCATAGCTTTCCCTCCTCCACTTTCCTTCCCATTAGAGACTACTGTTTTGACTGCTTAGAGGGGCACGTTAGATGTTCCTATGCACACAAGCTAGGAAGCATGCAGGCATTGTCAGTGGCAAAGTCGGAACTGCATCTTCTCAGGATGTTGTCCTTGTAGAAAGGCCAATAGGTAGGTGGTACCATGTCCACAGCCCTCATGTTCACAGGGTCTTTGCTCACTCCTGGGTACCATGCCCTCTAAGCATTTAACTGGGAATCTTTGAGCCCAAATCCAAATTCCTCACGTCCTGTGGTTTTTAAGAGTGAAGGAAAAATATCTGTTAGGACACAATAACCACTCGACCCATTCATTCAAATAAAAGTTTTTGTGACATCATAGCTTGCTGCTAGTCCTTAGTGACTTCAGTTTTGTTTTATCAGATAATGAAAACGAAATAATGGGCACACAGGTAGGTAGGAGCTCTCTCTGTACACATTCCTTAAAAAAAAAAATCAAATGTGGTCGTGGTCCTGAGGAGGAAACAGCTCCCTCTTTCCTAGTAGTGCTTGTGTGATTACCTGAAGGAGAGCAGAAATAAGTTTCTTATGCACGATGTACAACAGAAGAGCTTATGCTGTATACCCAGGGTATATCAGATAAGAGTTGCTTTATTATCCTTTGTTTGGTTGTAAAGCCTGCTAATATACCGTCTGTTGGCTGTATGTTTAAACTAACGCCTCTCCCTCCTTTTATTCTCTTCTGCTACCCTTTCCTTTCCGCTTGTCTCCAAATTGCCGCTCTCACCCCTGCTCCAACCAGCTTGACTCTCAGGTCAGTACATCCAGTTTCCTCTACCTGCCTCCCTCCTGAGCTCAACTCGCTGCTTGCATTTTTTTTTTTTAGTAAAAGAAATCATTGCAATATTTCCCCCAAAACAGACTGCATGATGACACGGTGTGGAGCTGAGGAAATAACACATTGCAACATGCAAAGTGCAGCTTAGGGTGAAAGAGCTCCTCCCTGAGGCAGGCGACATCGTGGATGAATTGAAAGCACAAGCCAAACATTTGGACCTTTTGCTTAGTAAATCGCCGTGTTTTGAAAGATTTCTAGGACTTGTTTATAGTAACTTTTGGAAATCATTGCTGTGTTAGTTTCACAATGCATACACATTTTTCTCGTCATTGTTTCAGTTTTGACTTTTTAATTTTATTTTTATTAGCTAGATGTTATACTTTAAGTAATTTCCCAGGGCAAAGGATGTAGAAACAAGTGTAAAACTGGATTCATTATGACTGTGCACCTGAATATTAATAAGAAAAGTGGACAATTTGTTTGAAAAAACTTATCCCCTGCTTTGAATTCTTCTATTGTTAGAAGTGCAAGTCAATAAATTTCCCTTTCTTAAGTCAAGGAATATCCTTTCTTTTACCAATACATGGTCGTTTAACATAATGAAATATTTAATCCAAAAGTGATTTCTTTATCATTCAAGTAATGATTTTAATAAAGCATACTCATCGTGTGATTTTAGGCTATTTAGACTTCAAACATATAAAATGAAATAAAAGGACAGCCTTCGGCTTATAGTTGGTAAATTTGTTCTCTTGAGAGATGAATGTCATCATTTTTGTACTTCACGCAGGCTCTTCCCCCTCTGTTCTGTTCTGTCCTATCGGCCGCCAGGCCAGGCTGTTACACCCAGAGCAAAGACTTTCAAAATGAGGCCCCTGCTCACATATCAGGTTTGTCTCACCATCAGCTCCACCTCTGGTGGCTCCCAGGCTCCCAGGCCCTGTGTAGTCTCAGTTATTTTCAGGAACCATACTGGGGATGCCACAGAAACTTCCTGAGCTTCATCAAACTATAGGAAAATGTAATCTTAAAATCTTCACTTCCCAGATCTAATCACTGTTCATAGCACAGGCCTACACCACTGGGCTCAACAAGGATCTAATGACTGGTGTGCCCTACAGTGGACCTTATCAGCCTGCCTATTTGCAGAATTGCAAAGTTCACAGTGGGCTGTGGGCAGAAGTCGCTCGGCATCCAAACCCATCCTCCAGAGTTTTCATTCAGTTATTCAATGATGCTTTCAGCAGCTTTTGCCCTGCCTATTCTCTTTCTGTCTCTCTCTCTCCGTCTTTCTCTCTCTCACTTTCTTTTCCTGCTACCTTTGACCTGGACCTTTGGATATTAAAGCCTTTGTGACAAGAGCCTCCTTCGCTCTCATGCCTCACTCTCCTTGCCTGGGCCTTCAGTTCTTCACTCTCATTTTCTATATCAGTAACTGCTATGGAATGTACTTAGTTTTTCTCTTATTCATAGTATGTTAACATAGACTAATACTTCCAGTTTGGTAAAAGGTCAAGATTGACAGTAGCATGGAGTAACTAATGAGTATCTGGGTGAAGGGTAATGTGTGCTGATTTGTTTGGAAAAATATACCTGCCAAGTCTAGTAGATAAACTATACAGTCTAAATCAAGGTTCGGATCATTACAGTATCATTTAACCTGTTGCTTTAAATGATTCTGAAGGAGAAAATGGCCAGCACTGTGAAAAATCTTTGATTGTCTTTTTAAGTATAGGAAGAATTGGACAGTCCTGAGCTTATGGAAAGGAAAACGTCTGTAAAGTCTTGGAAATCTTCCTCAAGCTGTGGCAACCTTTTAGAACTATGTTCCTCCCTCAACTACTTCCAGGTTTACCAGTCAAAAGAAAATGAAATGTAATAGTAGAATTGATTACAGGATCCTTGGCCCATATGCTGTCTTTGTATGGCTTACTCTTGAGAGAGGGTGAGGGAGAGGGTGAGAGACTGTGTGTGTGCATGTGTGTGTCTGTCTGTCCACAAACATATGTAGGTGTATATATACACCATGGATTTTAGAAATATCAAGTCTGATCACTCTGAGCTAGAACTTTGTTGTCTGCTGTACATGTTTCTACCTTTCAACCTGAAGTTTGAAATGTTGATAGCTCTTGGGCTTTTTCTATGTGCTCTAAACTCTATGAGACATTCTCCTCTGTGAAAGCTTTCACAGGTTACCTCATTTCCTTCCTAAACTCCAATGCTTAAACCTTGGTGGACAGGTTTTAGATTTGGGGTTAGTGAAGTGCATATGTCATGTTCTAAACCTGATGGGGTCTCCTCTGAAGCAAGTGTGTTGTCTGTGAAGAATCCCTTCACACACAAAGCAGTGGGAACAGGAGAGATTTAGTGGGATCTTGTATTGTACTCAGGGGCGGGTTTATATAAGATTTGCTTATTTCTAGCATGTGACTTATGACAGATGAGGTTATTGTGGTAAATGCATGCAGAAATTGACTAAAAGGGGAAAAAATCCTTTGGGATGCAGTTCAAACTCCTGCCAAAGTATCAACCAAATAAAACCATAAGGTTCTTCCAGCCTCTAACTTCTTTTGGATTCTTTCTTAGATATTTTCCTGTTTGGGCCTGAATGTCCCCTCACAGAGAAGACGGAGTTGCTTTTGGAGCAAATCTTATTGGATTTGCCCTGCATATGGGCATCATGTGTTCCATGGAGGTGCTGTGGGTGAAGGACCTCATGCATCTCCCTGAGAATGGGCATGAGCCGATGGCTTGTGCCTGGCAATAGGCATAAGTCACCATTACAGTATTACTTCAAAGACCTCCAAAAATTAAATCATTTGTGATGTTTCTCCTAACTGAGCACTGTGCTCTCTCAATCCCTTGTTCTTCTATCAAAAGATGAAGTCATGCCTCCCAGACCTCAGAAGCCTATTGCTCGAGACATATAATGAAAATCACCTACCCATTCTTTTCCTGCCCTACAATATGCTGAAGTCAACTCTTTGTTCCGTTGCCTCCTTAGGAGCAGAGTGAGCACCTACTGTGTTGTATGTACTGGCGATTTAGAGACTAGATGATCAAAGTGACCTAATGTTGAATAATGGTATTTTTCTTTTTCCTGCTCATGATACAGGTTGATAATTATCATAGTAATAATAATAATAAAATAGGAAAAATAAGAGCGGTAGCCACAGAGACACAGGTAACAGTCACCGAGCACCAGTGCTGAAATGATCACATCTGACATTAGTAGCCTCTTGTTGTTACCACCTTTAAGGTTAGAGCTGTAGTCTCTTCTGTGTTAGAAAAGAAGAAACTGTAGTTCATGAAAGTTAAGTATCCGCCTATGTATACATAGCCAGTGACTATAGGTGTTGATTTTCCTCCCCAGCATCTATCCTTTCTAACTTACAAATGAGATCTTTCATTACTCCAGCCAAAGTTACCTTTGTAACAGTTCCAAGAAGTCCTGCAGTTAGGAAATCTGGGCAGCCTGTTCCACATGCTTTCCTGAACATGGTGTTGAGAGAGTGTATTCCCTCCAGGAGGGCCTTTGGGGGAGAGGCCCTGTCTGCTGGGCAGCCAGCCTCTGCCTTCCTGAGGAGCATAGAAGGGTTATCTTGGTCCTACCAGCCCTGGACCAGTTTGGATGGTGCCCTTCCAGTGCCTACCCAGCTGTTACTCCTTCTAGTGCCCCTCACCTGTGCCTCATGCTGTTTTCTCTAGGACTACACTTTAAGCCCTATAGTAAAGATGTTCTGAATATATGCTTTTGAAGAAAAGGACCTTCTGTAGCTTTCTCTCCCTTTTTTTTTAAAGTCCCTTTCCTCATCTCCATGAGTCCTCAGTTGACTGAAATAGAAGTGTGTGAAACACTGACTGGAAACTCAAAGAAAAGAAAGAACTGAGCTTCCATTAAGCTAGATACTTGAAAGTTCAAGAAAATCAGAAACACCAATAAAATGATGAAGGAGGAATCTCCATTCAAATTATTTGTTTTCTCCCTCACTTCCTTCGTTTGCTATTTCCTCCTCCCTCCCTCCACTGTTCCTTCTACTCTTCCCTTTTTGTTTCCTTGTAGGCTATTCTTGGCAGTCCTTTTTGATGGGAATACAGCAAGAAAACAGACTTGACCCCTCAGCTCACTGATGCAAAGACCAGCACTTCCTATGAGGAAGGATTTGGTCCTCTAGAAAACAATTTATTCCAATGGTAATAACTGGAAAAAGTAGGCTTCAGGTGCCTATTGCCCCCCCCCCACCTTCTTGCTGAGGCTGGAGGGGTTATCCACAGGTCAGAAAATCATTTCCCTTTTTAAAGCCACCTTATACTCATGCTGACGTCTCTGGTGAAGTGTCAGAAAATTTTATGCCCAAGCAAAGCTGGTAGAAAGCCAGAAATCCTCAGAGTTTTCCTTGGGTGCAAATATTTTATTGGGGATGGAAGAAAGTTGTTTTCCCTGATTTACAGCCTCTGCAGACATAAAGTAGGATCTATATTTAGAAATCATTTTGAACCTTTGAGGTATAGCCAGGGGTGGGTGCTTGTACCTTCCAGCCTGGCCGCCATGGGACTCGCCATGGCAAATGTTCGCTGAGCCAACTCTGATTTATGGAACCCGGACTTTCTGCTCCAATGTTTTCATGTTTTAGCTTTTGCCAGAGCTGCTATTCTGGCATTTGTTCTCAGCTCTCAAACACAGTGAAGATGGAAGGAACACAACTGACATTATTGTCGAGATGTTTTTCTGTTCCTTTTGTTTCTGGGAGAAAATGAAGCCGTTCTCAAGGTGCAAATCTTTTAGAACAGCACTGACGGCAAGAGTTAGTTCCAGGCTTCTCTCTCCAGGCCCGGCTCATAATGAGAGATAGCAAATTAGCAGAGCTCTTGTCATTTTCCCCTTCTAAAATCTTCTCCCCGTTCTTCCTCCCCCTTTTAGCATTTGGTTGGTGCCACCATATGGATGAATATCAGCAAACAGTAAATCTCTCAAGACACCTTAGCCTTTCCTATAAATGTTGAGATGGAGAAGGAATTTTAAAAATTGGTTTCTTGGTATTATTATAAATCACTTTCTAGAGAAAATAATATCATATTTCCTTTATATGGCCTCTCCTATGAAACGTGAATTCTATCACTTCATTACCCACAATGCTGGCTCGAGTTGTAGGGAAACCTGAAGACCTGGTGACTGGACATTTCTTCCATATTCATTGAGGGGCTTGGAATTTCCATCCTGGTTCCTGTCAGAGCCTTGTGAAGCCACTGGTATTGGGAACCCGTTTAAAAGTGAGAGGATGTTGCACATCTGCCTCTGAAGAAAATACTTTGTCATGTTTACATCTGACAAAGGTTTTGGAAGTTGTGTGTGTGTGTGTGTGTGTGTGTGTGTGTAAGTGTGATATTGTGACAGTTTTACTATCACCTAAAGCAGATTTTTTTTTTCTGTACTTCCCTGCCCCTGGACAATGCAGTGCATCCTGGAGAACTGTTTTCACAAGAATACTTGAATTTCAGAAACTATAGAGGAAGCTTGGAAATGCAAGAGAGTTTCCCTTGAGTAGTCTGTGGTTGCCTTTTCTTTCTGCCCAGGACTGGGAGGTCCTGCATGTTAACGTTAGTCTCTTGGGCTTATTGGGCCAGTAACCTGGTTAGTGTATGTGCTGCTCCTTTTTGTGTCTAAAGAGCTGTCTGCACAATTGCTTACGCTTTGAGATAGTTCTTTTCAGTGGAAGGGGGAAAGTCTGATTGGCACCCTGCTTTGAAGTCATGAGTTACTTTGTGTGAGGCCCTGGTCTATAAGAGTAAAGACACAACAGTGAATACTTTGATGTGGGGCGGGGCAGAACCTCATGTAGAGAACTGCTTTACAAATCTGAATTTCAGGTCTTGGGAAAACCTTGTTTGAAGGCACTGACAAGGCAAGTTCCACCTTGCTCAGAAGGGAACATTCCTAATGGTACAGGCTCTCCTGGCCTTTGGTGTTGGTCAACTGGGAGATTCTTAGGACTGAACTGATGTGTGAGCTGAAATGTAAGAGAGTGGTTTTAAATTTAACTTCAGAGCCCTCTGCTATTTAGTCATTTGTCAGTTTGATGGATCCAAGGACGGCAGGATGTGTTGCTCACAGATAATTACTGTGGAGAGAATGAGTTGGCTGTAGTAATTGCTAGCTGGAGAATCTCCTGATAACCTGCAATGAATGGGCCTTGGTGAGAAACACTCACTGGGTAATTGGCAGATAGGTGCACTATCACTCTGTTAAGTGTGGGTACTCCTGCGCCATCTAATCACGCTAAGTAGGGACTCTTTAGGGATTCCTGACCAGATAAAGAACCATTGCACTTGGGTTTCATGTGAGTCTGTCCTAGACTAGGCATTACGTTATATTAATATTTCACTCCTAGTCCAGAGTTTCCAAGTTATCATCTATTGTTAAAACAGTAAATGTACGAAAATAGATAGACTGAATTCCAAAAATTAGTGTCATCATTGATATAGTATATGTGACAAGGTATATCACATCTGCATCTCTTATGTGTGAAATAGAGACATCTATGTTATAGCTTATCCCTCACAGGCACTGGGTTCATGATTCTCACTGAACATGGAGCACAGTCCAGGCCCAGGGAAACATCTGTGAATGGTTGTGATTTTAGTTGTGATAGTTTGGCTGTTCAAAGATTTTTATGCCAAGAGTAACAGGTGAGAGCAGAGTGTTCAAGAGAGAAGTAAGACGTGATCCTGTCCAGATGGCTGTCACTATTTCTCTAGGCAGAAAATGAGTGGCTGCAATAAAGTCTTCAGGCTCCTTGCTAGGCTCCAGAGAGGTCAACTTTTTAGCAGAAATGTTGAAAACATTATCTGGCCAATGCCAGTAGAGATAGGAAGTTCATCTTATGCTTGGAGAAGGCAGTCTTATATGAGCAGATGAAGGAATTCATTCAGTATTTGTTTGTTTGATATAATTACACAATTTTTAAAATTCTGGAACTAATTAGACAGGATTTAGCTACTGCCTTTCTGCATTTATAATATAATGATTATTTATAACTGGTAGTCATTTATATAACACTTATGAAAATGATGTAATATTCAATGATATGAACATTGGCATTTTCCCCTTTGTAAGTATAATTGAATTCAAAATATTTTTTATTTTTTTATTTTGAGTACTATTTCATTGTGCCAGATGCCACCCAAAAGCCTTTAGATAGGTCAGGTCCTTGCTTTTCCTGCCGTAGTTATAACTGCTAACTATGAAAAGGCACTATTTGTTATATTTATGAATGGATGAATCTATAGGTTAAGCTCCTGGATATAAAGTTGCTGAGACAGTACACTTCTAATTTTGCTGGACTTTGCCAGTTGCTCTCTGCAGGGAATAAACCCTTGAAGTCCCATTGGTCTTTGTCGATCCAGTGACTGGCAGGTATGTTTCTAACTCTGCTGTGTTTGTCACCAGGGCAAGTGAAAATGGCATTTAAGTTTAGTGCTAACTTCTTTTGCTAAACAAGAGCATAAGGGCACACTTGAGTGTGTTTGTACTTTCCCTGTAATATTCTCTCAATCTTTTTATATGGATTTGTATGAGCTTTTACATTTTGGAGAAATTCATCCTAGATCCAGGTTTTAAATGTTGCCTCCTGCCTTTTCATTTTCATAATTACTATTGGCTTTCCTTCTGCAGAAAAAATTAAAACCGTTATTGTCATATTAAATCTTTCTAATGTTGTCTAGATTTTGTGTCATTAAAATTCTATTTTATACCAGAAGACCATAAGGACAATTGTCCTGTGTTTTCTTTCAATGTTTTAATATCTTTCTTGGTCTGTTCTGACCCCTATAACAAAATACTGTCAGCAGATTAGCTTATAAATAACAGAAAGTTATTCATTAACAGCTCTGCAAAGTGGTAAATCCAAGGTAAAAGTGCCATCAGCTTCTCCAAGTCCTAAGGACGTGCTTTTAACTCATATACAGAACCTTCTTGCTATGCCCTCACAGTGAAGAAGGGGCTAACAAGTTTCCTTGGGTCTCTTTTGTAAATTCATTAATCCCATTCATCACTTCTCAAAGGCCCCAACTCACAATAATATCACCTTGTGGGTTTGGATTTCAACATATGCATTTCTGAGAGGACACGAACATTCTTAGTGTTTTTATGGTTGGACTTTCTGAATTTAAGTCTTCGAACCATCTGGAATTTATCTTAGTGTAAGGCTTGAAGTATGGATATAACTTCATTTTTTTCCTAGGTCAAGTGAAGTTTAAATGTCACTTCCTCCATTGGCTGTTTGCTGGAACTCAGCCAGCCCAGGTTAGGGCTTTACAATACATTCTTGGAGCTTCCCACTGGAACACAGAATATGCACTGAGCTGCTTGGTCAATGTCTGTTCACTATCTGGAAAGGCCTTATCTTCTCCAAGCAGTGCCTGCAAACAGTGAACGCTCCATAAATACTCCAGAATGAATACTATGTTAGTTGTGATGAACTCAAGCTATGGAAAGGCAGATATTGTTATTGGAAACCTTGGGAAATACACACATCATGCAGTGTGAGGCACCAAAGCAGTAATAGAGGGGGTGGTGGTAAGGATTCTATAGCTCTCTCTTTCTCTATAGAGCAGTGTGATGCTCCATGTCCACAGGAACCTTGGATCCTGCCTGACTTCTCCATGCTCTTCTCTGAGACCCAACAGGAAATCCATGCTCTTTTTTTTTCTCCTTGAGGATCCTAGTTTCCCAGCTTCCCCTGGCTTCAATAAGACCTACCTACAGACAGATCCTGCCTGCCTCTTTCAGGAATAAAAAGCCTGGCAGAAAACAGCTAAGAGCAGTGAGGTTTTAGCCCGGCTGCTCTCCTATATTTTGGGGAAGCTAAGCAGTCTCTCTTATTAGGCACATCAGAATTACTGACGGAAACTTGGCTTTGTATGTGGCAAAGGATGGCAGGATCTGTGAGTGTTGTGAGCATTTAGAGAGGAGGCGCAGCGAAGTTCCAAAGAATGTGATGGTATTTACTCTGGACTAGAACTATGTGAGTGATTTTACCAGATGGGGTGGTAGGTGAGGAGCCTGAGCAAAATCAAAGAGGTGGGAATATTCAAGACATGCTCAGAAGAAAAGGGCAGGTCTACCGCTGGGGCCCTGTAGTAGGTGGAAAATGGGAAAGAAGGATCATTCTTAGCAGTGGACTCCTTACATACTCGCCAGAGATATTATGAGCTTCCTCGGTGCAGGAAGCAACCTTTAAGAGTCTTCTGAGGGTGGTTGTCTCTGTGCCTCCCCCATGATGGAGAGCAGCCAAAGGAGAAGACACCAAAGGAGGAACAGCCAGTGATGCAGAAAAAGGGCATGTACAGGAGCCGGGTGATAATTAAGACATTCTTCTGTAAAAAGGATTTATGCGTTTTTATTTTACGTATGTGAGAGTTTTACTTTCATGTATGTCTGTGCACCATGTGTGTGCCTGGTGTCCATGAAGGCCAGAAGGTGCATATCACATCCCATGGGACAGCTGCCACGTGGGTGCTAGGAATTGAACCCTGGGGTCTCTCGAAGAACAGCCAACACTCTTGACTCCTGAGCCATCCCTTCAGCCTTGGAATATTTACTTCCCTTTAAAGGACAAAAAAACAGCAAAGTCTACAGAATTTTGTTTTATACTTTCCATGTTTCTGGGAGAACAAGTCAAGTCTCAACAACAACAACTGTGTTTTAGGAGAAACAAAGAAGCCTAGGACACTGTTGTATGATGAGAAAGGGATGGTGACACCCAGTATTTCAGTAGCCTATAGCTGTTAGCAGCGGAAATCGGGGTCGACTTCACTGAGTACTTATTTGATATCAGGCAGAGAGCTCTGCACTGACTTATGTCATGCTCTTCTCATAGAAACGGCAAGACAGGAGATGACGTATCAGTCTCACATTTGCAATGAAGAAACCAAGGCTCACCCTTGCACTGTGGCCAAGTGTGGAACAGCATCCACATGTAGCCATTTTGATCCCTGAGCCAGCATCCAACTGCTTATATCCTATTCCACAGCAAGACATTCTGCATTCATCTGAATTGGTTTGGCCCAAGCACCCTGGGAACCATAGGGACTACTCTAATGTGCTTCTTTTGGGGTGGAAATCTGTTTCTGCAACACAAAGGATTCTGAGCATTGATGAAAGCGTCTCATAATAGAAGCCGAGAAGCTGTTTGTGTTGGCACTTCAAGCAGCCTTCTTTGAGCTGTGGGTCTGATCCTCACCCTCTCCTGAGCAGGAATGCGAAATTCCCCTTTCTGAAGTGAGTGTGAATGGGCCTGGCGAGTGGCCTCCTTGGAGGCCACTGTCTTTGTATAAGGCAGTCATCAGCTCTGGGGCTGCTTCAAGATTCATGAACAGCATGTATGGGGGAAGACCTTGGGCCATCCATCCTCCTGCTTGCTTAAGATGGTTCCCAGCGGGGATTCTGGGGAGGCAGCCAAGAGAAAAGATGTATTTCTAGGAGGGGTTTTCGGCTTCTTCCAGGAATCATTTTTGGGACAGTTCTACATGGCCCCACACAGTGTGATCAGAGAATCCCTGCAGCATAAAACGCTGAAAGGAATCGATGGCCTCTGCTGTGATATATGATGGTTTTCCCTTGGGGAAACAAAACAAAGTAAAAACAAAACAACTTTTTAGGGGAGCTGGCCTCTCTGCAGTGCGGTGTCTGCTTATGCCTTGATCTTGCCTGAGACAAGTGGGGGTGGCTGGAGAAGGGCAGTGCTCACGGGGTAGTCACTGGGTGCTCTTCTTTGGCTTAGGTCAAAGGGTAGGTATCATGCCATCAGAACGTACGCTCTTTCCTACAGAGCTCGGGCCTTTTGTTTTGTTTTGTTTTTAAACTTTTAAACTTTAAACTTTGAAGCTTTAATGACTGTCTGTTGCCTGATGGAAAGGGTCTGTGTTGTCTTCTCCCATCCGGGCTGCTGGGGAGAGTGGGAGGTCTCTGCTGCCTGTTGTTTGTCAGTCTGCTTGCCTTGCCTTTTCTTCCCCCACAGACATTTGCTTTCAGCTTTCCTGCAGGCTTTGAAGATGTTTTGGGCAGAGGGAGTGACTTCACTGTGCTCAGTTTCCTTACTGTTAGATGCTGTTCTCGAGACTGTTTTCAGGAGCCAGTCAAGTTTTGTAATGTGCAAAAACACAGGAGACTTGGTCAAGACCTTTTCTTCAAACATAATTAGACCCTGTTTTCAGATGTAATTTTGTCAAAAGATAATTCTAAGCACCCTTTTTGGAAAACTTTGCCTCCATGCATTATGTACTTTTCCGGGCCAGGCTCTATGTGAAGTTTTGAATTTTTATTGTTCTAATCACTATAACAACCTCATAGGAAGTATTAATGAGCGTCAGATAAATGAATAAGCTGAGGCCTGCTGAGGTTACTAGTAATCTAGTCAAGTTCACTCTGGATTTGAGCCCAGCTGTCTAAGAGTAAGAGGCATGACCCTCCAGACCCACTAGGTTGCTCTCTGAGCGCCATCAGGGTAGTTTGTCCTGAGTGTCAGCTGGGTTGGAATAGGATGCAGCTCAGAGGCTATTGAAGCACGCTCTGGGTGATCTATGATCACAATTACAGAGAAGGAAGCATGAAGGAGGATGACCTGTTCCAAACGTGAGTGGTGCCATCCCATCAACTGACCAGAGCAAACGTGCAAAGGCCCACCTGTCACCGATTCCTAGCTGCTGTGTGGTGAGCTGTCCTGCCTTCCCAAGTCCTGTTCACCATAATAGACAGGAACTTCTAAAACAGCAGTTCTCAACCTGGGGGTCATGACCCCTTTGGGGGTCACCCAAGACCATCAGAAAACATAGATATTTACATTATGATTCATAACAGTAACAGAATTACAGGTATGAAGTAGCAACAAAAGAATTTTGTGGTTGAGGTCACCTCCACATGTGGAACTGTATTAAAGGGTCACTGCAATAGGAAGGTTGAGGACCACTGGGCTAGAGCCACAGTCTGTCTCTGGTCCATATAACGGCAATGAGAGTGCTCAGGCTACAAAAGCTCCTGTGATCCTCCTCCATTGGGGAGACTGGCACATGAAGCTCTTCACACTTCACTCCCATTTTGGTTCTGGGTTGATTCATTGCATAAAGCCCTTTCTCGTTTTTAAGTTAGATTAAATTAAAAAGCGCGTGTGTGTAAATATGGTTCCATGTTTGTGTCACAGTGTGTGTGTATGTGTATTAGGAGGCTAGAGGAAACCCTCAGGTGCTGTTCTCTAGCACTCTTGGAAATACTGCCTTTGAGGGGTCTCTCTCTGAACCTGGAGCTATGCTGGTGGCCAACAAGCCATAGTGATCCTTCTGTCTGCACCCTAACTTGTTTGGGGCTTGCAGGCACATAAAGTCCTACCCTACCATCTCTTTGTGTGGCATCTCAAATCAGGCCCTGATGTTTCTGCAGCAAGTACTCTTACCCACTGAAATATCTCCTCAGACTGTTCCTCATTTGTTTGTTACTCTGTTGGCTTATAAAGACTGTGTCCTGCTATATTGCCCAGGCTTGTCTGGAACTTACTATGCATCTCTGAGTGGTCTCAAACTCATGAATCTTTTGCATCTGCCTCTATACTGAATGGTGAGATCACAGGCATGGAGTATCACATCCTCCTTAGTCCTTCTTTTTCCACGTGCTTTTTGTCTATACTGATTTTTTCCCCATGTTTTACATTTGCTAGCCATTTCTTGTCCTTTTACAGTGGAATTTACTTTTCCAAACATGACATAAATATTATTTTTCTTTTCATTGCCTGTTCATCATTGAATTCCCATTTTGTATATTATCTTCTAGTAGAATAAAAGCAGGGAGGTGTTCCTCTTGCATTCTGATGTATTCAGTGTTTCTGTAGATGGCACCTTGTTTTGTTTTTTCCTCCAAGATTCTTCCTTTCATTGAATGTTGAGTTTTCTAATGCTACAGTGCCCTCCTCAGCTTTATAGTCTCAGTGTCTGGCTCATGGTTAGAGCTCTGTGAATTTTTGTTGATATATGTGTGGATGGAGGAAAAGCTGGAAGGCTAAGCACTTGGATTAGAAAGAAAGGCGTTACTTGGGTAGACGTTTTTATTTTAATGGCATATCAGAGAAGAGTGATTCATTGTGTGGTGTGTTAGGAAGAAGAGGACCAGGCTTCTTTACTGTAATCTGTGATGACTAATGGAGGTAGAATGTAGAAGGGGAAAGTGATTTTGGCTCTGGGGCCGTGGAGATTTAGTTTGGAATATATAGAGGTGTGTGTGGGACATCCAGGTGGAGTTATTCAATAAACGTTTGAAAATTCCAGAAATGCAAAGATCCTCATGTCTCCAGAGGGCAAACTCAGATTTCTGCAGGCATCTTCTCTCTCATCATTCCTGTCTCCTGGCAGCCCTCCTTCGTGCCGTGGACTGTGTTCCTGACACCCAAGGCATATTGCAAATCTTATAGAATTGTGCTCTGTAATTTTAAAGGAGAAGTGTTTTTATGTTTATTCCCTGGCTAGAATGTTTCTGGAAAGAGTAATGAAAGCCCCTTGGCAGTGGGGGTGATTCTTGGGGTAGCTCAAGGTTAGACAACTTCTTATGAACTCTTTTGTACTATTTAATGTTTGAGTGTTAGCATGTGGGATTTTTAAATGTTGCAGTGCCTGGAACATAAAAAAAAACCTCTAAAAGTGGGTGTTAGTGTATTCACAATATTTTATAATCATCACCACTATCTAATTCTGGAATTAAAATTTTCTCGTCAGGAAAAGGACCCCATCCACATTAGCAGTGTCTCTTACCTCGCCCCACCCGCTCACCTGTTCATTCCTCTCGCTCTCCAGCCCCTGCTAGCTCATCCACGCTCTGTTTCTCTGGGTTTGCATATTTGGGACATTTCATATACTCAGAATTACATATTGTGTAGTTTTTCTTGATTGGCTTTTTATTTTTTTCAGTATCCCGTGTTTGAACTTTATCAATGTTGTAGCATGTGTCAGTGCTTTATTTATTTTTATTGATAACAAATAATGTTACCTTGTATGAGATACCCCATTTTGTGTGTCTGCTTGATCAGCTTTTGGTTGGTCTCTTTTAGCTACTATGAAAACAGTAGCTTGGGTTATTATAACAACTAAGATGAGGGAGTGGAGTTCCTGTGGTGATTCTTATTAACTCTTGAGGAACAGCAAATTATTTTCCAAAGTATCTTTTCAATTTTGTGTTTCACCAGCAACATGTAATTATTATGAATTCACTCCAGCTTCACCCAAATATGTTGTCATCTATCCTTTAGACACTAGCCAATGAGAATGCAATGGTTTTGATCTGCTTTCTGTAATTACTAATGCAGAATGTATTTGCATGGTCTCATTGACCATTTGTATATCTTCTTTGAAATTATATATTTTCATTTATATAATTACATAATTTATATATATATATTTTAAAATTCTTTGTTCATATTTAATTGGATTATTTTTTTCTTTCTGTTGTGTTGTGCTCTTTATATATTGTGGTTACCAGACCCTTATTTAATATTTTACTTTTTTCTGTATACTGGCAATTTTATACTGGTCTTTGATGTGTTTTATTAAATAATTCTGTGTCATATGTAATAATATTTTTAAAGAAAGTTTTAAAAGGTAAATAACAATATTTTCTTAGGGGATTTGTACTAATATAGTTAAATGTGTTGCTTATAGACTATCATTTGGTGGCTTTATATTGGCACTGCTCTCTGTGGGTGTGATGAGGTAATATTATAAGCGGTCTCACCAAGTACAAAGCCCCTAAATGCAGGCACATATTCATGTAGTCACATGTATGAAGTAAATGCTTACTATCTTCTGGTTATATCTTCACTGTCTTTGAAATGGACCCTGACCTTGAATGTCTCTTTAGCTGTTTTTTGGTCTACTGACTGTAACTGAACTTCAGACTCTGAGCCACTTGCAGCCAGATAATTTGCCCATTTAAATGCACAGGGTATGGCCTCATTTTATAGTGCTATAAAATGAAATTTAAAGAGCCTCTCCAGAGAGCTGTGATTACCGTTTTTTTCTTTAGTTGTTAGCCAAGCTAATAAATATTCTTAGCAGTTCTGTCATCAAATGTCATATAAAATTAGACCTAATGATCATACCTAAGGGAGGATCCTAAGTGCCACAGCCTTGTGTGGGGCCCCCTAGGAAGGATGATCTACCTGATGATTAGACATTGGAGTTTTCAGAAGCAGAGCTTAAGGCTCCTCCTTTGGGGCAGGTGATAGGAATCTTGGAAAAGTGGCTCACTGCAGATGGGTGGGAATAACTGAGCACAGAGCTGCCAGGCCCAGGAATGATGGGTGTTCTCTATTTTTCAGACTCTGAGATGGAGTCACACAGGCCTCCCTTTTCATGTGTAAACACTGGAGAAAGATGCCTGTATCTCCAGTTTCTGACTGCTGGCTTCCAGTCAACCGGCTTTTCTGGCTCTCCAGCATACCATTTTGGGTTCACAAGCACATGATCTTTCCTCCATTAAAGCTCAAGACCTTTCTCAAAATTTTGACAGCCAGTAATTCATAAAGGGAAAATGAATTAAGTCCATTTTAGCTTGGTCCTAGGGAAGAGAGTCATTTTGAAGTGATAGCTGCAGGCTCTTGGGACAGGACAGCTACTTAGCTTTCAGGACTGGCAGGAGAAGGATGAAAAGCAATGAGTTAACCTGCTAAGAATTTGGACGTTTTAATCATCTGAGTCTGGGTATACTTTGTCTCAATTTATCCTGAGTGGGGAAACAGTTATCTTGATAAGCGTGGGTTTATCTCACCCTACCTCTTAGGGGCTGCCTGAATCCAGACTCAGAGTAGAATGGAGGTCTTTATGTAGCAAGGGCAATGGGCATGCTTTGTATGAGGAAGAAAAAAAACCTTTTTTTCCAAAGTTCTTATCAGCAAGGAGCATTACCAAGAAATCCAATAGGGTAGTGATGACATTCAATTTTATTTGTACCAGGAATGCACAGATGGTTGGAGTTAGCAGCTATTCATTTTTAGCACATATCTCTCATTATTGTTAGTGGGAATTACACCGACCCATCAAAGGGGGAAAGAGAGGAGAGTCTGTAGTGTCAAATAAACATGCATCATTTGTAGGCAAAGGTCATGCACTTTGACCGATTGCTTTCTGTGATTATCACTTTCTTCAGTTAATTTATTTTTTCTTACCGAATTTGTCTGGATGTTTTTAATGGCCTGAAAAGAAGCATTTCAGCAAACTGCATAGGTCTGAAGCTTGTAATTAGTCATTGCCATTTATGGGCTCACATGTGAATAGCTCAATCAAGGTGTGTTTTCATAGAAAAGTTCCCTTGATTAATTGCCCAGGAAATGCTCCTGGTTCACAGATTTGTAATTCTGTCTCATAGAATATTCTACTCCCAACAATTCATTTGGCCAGATGATGGTGATTCTTATTATTGGACCATTATGTTCTTTGGTGTTGCCAGGACTTTTTCTTTAATCAGTTCTATTCATGCAGCCATAGAAGGTAGATGCCATTGGGCAGGGAATGATAATCCCTGTCATTTCATTTCCATGGTGAGAATACAAAAGAAAGAAAGAAAGAAGACAGAGACAGTGACAAAGAAAGAGGAAGGGAAGAAGACAGAAAGGCAGAAGGAAAAAGTAGCCTTATCTTTCTAAAAGATTTATGTTTGGATGTAATGCTTTTAAAAGGAAGCATTCATGGCTGGAGAGGTGGCTTGGTGGTCAAGAGCACTAGCTGTTCTTCCAAAGGACATGGATTCAAGTCCCAGCATCTGCATGGCAGCCAATAATTATCTGTAACTTCTGTTCCAGAGGATCTAATTGTCCTTTCTGGCCTCCCTATGCACCAGGCACTTACAGGGTACATAGATATACAGGCTGGCAAAGCATCTCCATACATAAGATAATTTTATTTTAAAGCATTCAGATGATCTCATTAGAATAAAAGCAATATGGAATTTGAGTTTTAAAAGCATTAGGGATGTTACATCTTATTTTTCAAGCAATTTAGTATTTTTACTTCTACTTCAACAGGGTACCATAAACCGGGCATTTTGTAATGAGAAGACATTTATTTTTCACAGTTGAGAAGTCAAGGTGTTTACGTCTGTTAAAATAAAGGCCTTCTTGCTGTGTTATCGATGGCCAAAGGCAAAAGGACAAGAAACAGAAAAAGAATCATTTTATATCAGACTCTCTCCAAAGCTAACAGCATCCACCCACCCAGAAGGATGGTACCCTTGCACATAACACCTTCTGTTCCAGTCCACATCCCAAGGCTGCCTCATGAGAGATGGAAGGCTCACACATAGACACTGGGGCTGTCCAAACCACAGCTTGTAGGGGGCTACTTTCCCGTGGCCTGGGTTTTAATTATGTTGATTTTGTAGAGGTTTTTCATTTGTCAGTTGAGAAACAGGAAAATCCTTCTTGCTTCCTAATTTGTTTGAAACAGGAGTTTTGATTTGGTAACATGCGAGAAGGAATGAGACCTGCATCAAGAGGGAGAACCGCAGTGTGACATGTGAGACTGAGAGACTGTGAGAGCAAGAGGCGCACTTTTTTTGCAAAGGAATCCCTCTTCATTGTTTTATCTTACATCTTAGGTATTTAGATTCTTTTTGATAATTGATATCGAGAGTGTTTGTCCAAGAGTAAAATTTAAGCATAACTTATTATTGGCATAGCAAAAGTAGTTGATACAATCTGTCTTCTTGGCGTTTTTCAATTCTGAGGAGGCCAACGCAACAGTTAAGAACCACTTTCCCATAGGAACTGTGTATGACTTGAATCTTCTCCAGTCTGCAGCCACTCGAGGTAGAAATGTTTGCTCAGATGTTGTCTGAGTCCTGTGCTGCTCATCTCCACAGAGCCTCAGTTGTTCTGTCCCATATGGAACAAGGTCTATGCCTAAAGAGCAGGTGCCCACACAATCATTGCTTTAGGGGGGGTGTGACAGAGAAAGTTGCAAGAGGCCACGGAATACACTTGCTGTGAGGTTTCTTTAGTGAAGAGAGGAGGATGCATGTAGGACAGGTGTCGGAGGGTAGCAGTGGTAGTTTCAGAGAAACACTTTCACATGGGCTTTCCCCCCTTCTTGGTGGAGGCAATTATTCTGGTGAGCTATGACAGTAGGAAATTAGTGAGTCATATAAAGGTGAAAAGAACAAGACAAGAAAGGAAAATTGCATGAGTTTTGGAGTGTAGCAGATTGACTTGAATTCTATCTAGCCTACACCTAAAGGGGTTGTTTATCACAGCCTCATCCTTCTGGTTTGGACAGATACATATCACATAATAGCATGTTGGCCAGTGCTGGACTTCACATCTGATGGGGTATACTCTGTAATTTAATGTGTAATTGCCTATATAGTGTGTGTGTAGGTTTTAGATATAGTCTATGGTGTATGCATAATAACAAAATTGCCCAACAGTACATTTCTCAGGACATTTCTACATCATTCAGCAATGCATAACTGCAATCTTCATGCCATAAGATGGTTGTGAGGATCAAATAGGATGTTGTGTGTGATATAATCAGTGCAAATCCTAAAACATATGAGTAAAAATGCTATGTGCCTTATTGTTTATCAGCCTGCGTTGGGGTTCTTGGTGGTTGTTCTATGGAACTTAGACAGAATAACATTCTCATAGATTGAACCACCTGTGCCTATGAGGTTTAGAAGCCCTGCCCTGCCATCTGGATAGAAACTATAAAGATCATGGGAAATTGTGAAAAATTGAATGTGCCATGTGTGTGCATATTTGGGGGTGAGAGAGAGAGAAAGGAAGAAAGAAAGAACCTGTGATGGCTCTTGCATAGAAAATTGTGTTTTAGGCAATGAGGGTTTTCTATGGGAAAAGCAAACATGTCAAAGAGTGATGTCTGTACCTTTGCTCATCAGGAGACACAGATGGGTTTCCTGGGAAGGCCGGGGGAATATATGTTCTCTGTTTTTTTAGAATCTTTATTTAAAAAAATGGTGATCTGGACCAGGCTTTGTACTTTTCTGGTTGTTTTTTTTTTTTTTTTTGCCAAATTACATCTGGCAATTGATGGAGAAATCATTTCCATAGAAGCATTTCGACACTAGGAATGCATCAGTTCACATGAGAGGAAGGTAGACAGAGAGCTGCCTGGAGATATCTTATGATTGGGAGGGGAGTGGTTAGAAGTTACTCTGCAAGTAGAAGCCTGTGTCATGAACTGAAGAACATAGAAAATGTTACATTCTATGCTGATACTGCTTTCACACGTGGCCTCTTCTAGAAGCCTTTACTTGCCATGTCTGTCTGGTCAGGTCACAGATACTAAAATTGTATCTGAGATATTCTAAGACCATCTTCATAGCCATCTTCATAGCACAGTGTGAGTCTTGGAGTCCAGGGCCGAGAGGATAGGGACCTTTTGCCCAGCAGCGTTGACTAACATATGTGTGATAAAGGGTAGCTATGTACCACCCCAAAGTGGCACGTATGTGAGGAGGGCAGAAGATATTGTTCTTTTCTTTATTACTAACCCCACTGAATCATAGTTTTCATGCATGATCTCATTTATCTCTCCTTTGATTAAACAGTATGTGACTATCCATATCCTACCTCATAGGTAACATTTATAAAAGAGAAATTAATTTGCTTACACCAGATTCTTCAGAGAAGTCCCTAATCTGAGGTGTGAACACAGATTTTCAGATTCCAAGTCACTGTCCCCTCACTGTCCATTTGACCTTTCTCAAAGGCCATGCCGACCCTACAGTTTCATCCTAGCAAAAGCAAGGCACAGATTGCATTCCAGTGAATCTGTGTTGGTGAGCACTGTACTTTCTTAAAGAAAGAATGAAAGTTAATTACACCCAAATTATCAGAGTATTAATTGTCTTCCTCATCATTGTGACCAAATACAGGACAAGGACAGCTTAAGGATGGAAGGATTTATTTTAACTTATGATTTCAGGGGATGCCGTCCATCCTGGTGGAGAAGGTGGAATGGGGGACTCAGGGTGCTACTGGGAACCTTCCTCTCAAGGCTCAGCCAAAGAGGAAGCACACGGAGGACATGCTAACATTCATGTCCTTGCTTTCCCTTTTTCTCTTTTATTCGCTGGAACCTAGCTTAGCCCATGGGGTTCCTGGGCAGGTCTTTTCTTCTCAGTCCTGTCTGGCAATGTCTTCCCATGTGTGCCTTCCAGCACATAGCCATTTCTTGATCTAGTAGAGCTGAGAGTCAGAGTTCACCAACACCAAGGTTAGCACAAAGTTACTGGACCACAAC
Source organism: Pachyuromys duprasi (assembly GCA_028658305.1). Lineage (NCBI taxonomy): Eukaryota > Metazoa > Chordata > Mammalia > Rodentia > Muridae > Pachyuromys > Pachyuromys duprasi. The sequence goes on along the minus strand of CM053753.1, from coordinate 22,312,169 downwards.
AGATGGATATGCCTGTTTACTTGGGTGTTGAACAAAGGAAGTACATGTGAAGTACTTCCAATTGGCCAATCCGGAGAACTGGTAAACCCCCAGCTTGCTTGGCAGATCCTTGAAGGCCAGGGGCCTTGATTGTAGCAGCCAAACAAAAGTGTGCAGGTCATGCATTCCTCTGAGTGGTTGTCTCCTGTCTACTGAGAAGCTACACTTGCTTCTTCTGTTATTTCTAGGTATGGCATAACTAAGTCTTTGTTGAGAATTTCATGTTGACTTTTCTTCTTTTTTTAATTAAATTTAAATTTTTTAATATTAATTATACTTTATTCACTTTGTATCCCAGCTGTAGCCCCCTCCCTCATTCTTTCCCAATTCCACCCTCTCTCCCTCATCTTCTCCCATTTTCCTCTCTAAGTCCACTGATAGGGGAGGTCCTCCTCCCCTTCCATCTGACCCTAGCTTATCGGGTCTTACCAGGGCTACCTGCATTGTCCTTCTCTATGGCCTGGCAAGGCTGCTCCCCACTTAGGGGAGGTGGTCAAAGAGACCACCACTGAGTTCATGTCCAAGACAGTCCCTATTCCCCTTACTAGGAAACCCACTTGGATACTGAGCTGCTGTGGGCTACATCTGAGCAGGGGTTCTAGGTTATATCCATGAATGGTCCTTGGTTAGAGTATCAGTCTCACAAAAGACCCTTGGGCTCAGATATTTTAGTTCTGTTGCTCTCCCTGTGGAGCTCCTGTCCTCTCCAGGTTCCACCATCTCCCTCTTTCATATGATTCCCTGCATTTTGCCCAATGTTTGGTTAAGAGTCTCAGCATCTGCTTTGATACACTGCCGGATAGAATCTTTCAGAGGCCCTCTGTGGTAGGCTCCTGTCCTTTATCCTGTTTTCTCCTTCTTCCAATGTCTATCCCGTTTGTTTTTCTGAATGAGGATTGATCATCTTACCCAGGGTCCTCCTTCTTGCTTAGCTTCTTTAGGTGTACAGATTTTAGTGTGTTTACCCTATATTATATGTCTAGTATCCACTTTTAAGTGCATATATACCATGTGTGTCTTTCTGCTTCTGGGATACCTCACTCAGGATGATCTTTTCTAGTTCCCACCATTTGCCTCATGCTGATTTACTTTAAGAGCATCTTTTAAATTTTGTTTATTTATGTATGTATATGTACATGAATCATTGATAGTGTGTAGAAAGGAAGCAGCGTTTTGAAGGAGGTTCTTTCTCTCTGCCTTATCAGGGTTCCAGGGGTGGAACTCTGAGCATCAAGGTTGTACAGTTAGCAAACCGTTTAACTAGATTGCCAGTACAAGAATGTCTCTAATGAGTATTTATGTATTGCATACTCTGTTTTTTTCCTGCTTTTTCTTTTCTTTTTTTGATGATATAATTTTTTATTTTCATATTAATTACAGTTTATTTACTTTGTGTCCCAGCTGTAGCTCCCTCCCTCATTCCCTCCCCATCCTTCCCTCCCTCATCTCCTCCTTGCCCCTCTCTAAGTCCACTTATAGGGGAGGTCCTCTTCCCCTTCCATCTGACCCTAGCTTATCAGGTCTCACCAGGACTGGCTGCAGTGTCTTCCTCTGTGGCCTAGCTAGACTACTCCTCCCACAGGGGGGTAGGGAAGTCAAGGAGCTAGCCATAGAGTTCTTGCCAGAGACAGTCCCTGTTCCCCTTACTAGGGAAGACACTTGGCTACTGAGCTGCCATGGGCTACGTCTGAGCAGGTGTTCTAGGTTATATCCATGCATGGTCCTTGGTTGGAAAATCAGTCTCAGACAAGCCCTTGGGCCCAAATATATCTCGTCCTTGTGGAGTTCCTGTTCACTCCAGGTCTTACTAACTTTCTCTTCTTTCATACGATTCCCTGCACTCTGCCTAAAGTTTAGTTATGAGTCTCAGCATCTGCTTTGATACACTGCTAGGTAGAGTCTTTCAGAGGTCCTCTATGGTAGGCTCCTATCCTGCTTCTCGTTTTCTCCTACTTCCACTGTCCATCCTATTTGTCTTTGTAAGTAAGGATTGATCTTCTTACCCCGGGTCCTCCTTCTTCTCTAAGTGTACAGATTTTAGCTGTCTTATCTTATAAGTCTATAATCCACTTATAAGTGAGTATATACCATGTGTGTCTTTCTGCTTCTGGGATACTCGCTCAGGATGATCTTTTCTAGGTCCCACCATTTGCCTGCCAATTCCATGATTTCCTTGTTTTTAACTTCTGAATAGTATTCCATTGTGTAAATGTACCACAATTTCTGTATCCATTCCTCAGTTGATGGACATTTTGGGTTGTTTCCAGGTTCTGGCTATTATGAATAAAGCTGCTATGAACATGGTTGAACAAATGTCCTTGTTGTGTACTGGAGCATCTTTTGGATATATGCCTAGGAATGATATAGCTGGGTCTTGAGGAAGCACTATTCCTAATTGGCTAAGAAAGTACCAGATTGATCTCCAAAGTGGTTATACAAGTTTACATTCCCACCAGCAATAGAGAAGGGTTCCCCTTTCTCCACAACCTCCCCAGCATGTGATGTCACTTGAGTTTTTGATCTTAGCCTTTCTGATGGGTGTAAAGTTGAAACCTCAGAGTCGTTTTGATTTGCTCAATGCAATTCCCATCAAAATACCAACAAAATTCTTTACAGATCTTGACAGAAAAAGTCTCAACTTCATATGGAGAAACAAAAACCCCAGAATTTCCAAAGCGATCCTATACAACAACAGATCGTCTGGAGATATCTCCATCCCTGACATCAATCTGTACTACAGAGCAATAGTAATAAAAACTGCATGGTATTGGCATAGAAACAGAATAGTGGATCAATGGAACTGAATAGAATCCCAGAAATAAACCCACACACCTATGGATACTCGATTTTTGACAAAGAAGCCAAAACCATTTAACAGAAAACAGACAGCATCTTCAACAAATGGTGCTGGTCCAACTGGATGTATATATGCAGAAAAATGAAAATAGATCCATATTTATCACCCTGCACAAAACTAGAATCCAAGTGGATCAAAGACCTCAACATAAAACCAGACACATTGCACCACTTAGAAGAAAACATGGAGAAGACCCTAGAACTCATCCGCACAGGAGACAACTTCCTGAACAGAACACCAACAGCACAGGCTCTCAGAGCAAGAATAAATCAATGGGACCTCATGAAATTGAAAAGCTTCTGTACAGCAAAAGACACTATCGTCAAAACAAAACTACAGCCTATAGGCTGGGAAAGGATCTTCACCAACCCTACATCTGACAGAGGGATAATATCCAGTATATATAAAGAACTCAAGAAGTTAAAAAGCAACAAATCAACTAATCCAATTAAAAAATGGAGTATGGAGTTAAACAGAGAACTCTCTGTAGAGGATTGTAGAATGGCAGACAAACACTTAAAGAAATGTTCAACGTCCTCAGCCATCAGGGAGATGCATACTCTCTCTTATTTTTTTTTTAATTTATTTATTTTTATCTCAATCACAGGTTAGGTACTTTGAATCCCAGGCGTAGCCCCTCCCCCATTCCCTCCTACCCTCCCACTCCCTCCCTCATCTCCTTCTTCCCCGCCCCCTCCAAGTCCACCAACAGGGGAGGACCTCCTTCCCTTCCATCCAACCCCAGCTTATCCTGTCTCCTCAGGG
>CM053753.1:22291446-22308008 GCA_028658305.1 Pachyuromys duprasi | reverse complement strand
ACCGGGAAATTTCTCCAGGTAATAACTGGGTGTCCCTAGGGTTTTCCCACTTGATTTTCTCACCGTAGGAGTTCCGCTCACCTGGCACTCACAATGCTGGCGTTTTAGGTCCCAGAGTTCAGTCTCCTGGTCGCTGCATTGTTTCTGCTCTCCTACTCCTCAGACACAGTGTTCTCTCGTGGCAGCCATCTTGGATCTCGCTGCATACTCTCTTTTTAATAGAAAGACATAATCTGCAGTTGAAATGTGATTTCCTGAATCTTGCTAATTAAAATTGAAAATGTTTTTAAGGTACAGGGGTTTAGAGAAAGCCTAAGCAGACAGGACTATTGATGCTGGATGAGGCAAGCCTATGGAGTACATACACTGGCAAGCTGGGAAGCTAAAGATCTGCTTCTCAGACTTGATACCTCAGATAACTCTGGAAGGAAGGGCAGTTTTGGTCAAATAAGTAGTGAACATGCTGTGCTCTGTCTCATTTTGGAGCGTCACGATAGTCTGTGGTATTGAACATTCTGAGGACTCCTACTGCAGTGGTACACAAGCCCTGTTCACATCTTGTTTGTGCTCTCAGGACTCACAAGGTTTCAGTCCTTCCCTTTGTTCTCCTTTTAACGCTTTTGGTTGTAGTTATGAACATATCCTGAACTAGGTATTCTGGAAGACTGCCTGGGACCCAGGAATTAGGAGAAGCCCTGAAACGGTGATCCTGCACTTATGCTTGGAAGTGGTTGGCTATAGTGAGGCCATGCCCGATGAAGTGGTTGACTATGCTGAGGCCATGCCTGAGGAAGTGGTGTTTACTCCTTCACATCAGACTAAGCGAAGTTGTTTGAGTTATGTGAAGAAAAGCATGAAGAGCAGACATTTATTTTGTAGTGTGTTGGGAAAGGATAAAGATGCAGCAGGACTCCAATTCCCTTTCAGTCACTGTCTAGGCCTTTAGGATTCTTTAGGTTGTAGTGTTGTTTAGAATAATGGAAAATTAATTCTGTTGAGTAGATATTGAGGCAAGTGGTCCCTAAGAATTGTTTGAAATTATCAGCAAAAAGATTACAAAACTTGTAAAAATATAGTACAAAAGCCAAAATTTAAACTTAGCATATAGTTTGTGTATTAATTAAAACCCAAGTCTGCTGTCCAGTGTGGTAGCTGCTAGTACTCTGTGACTGTTTAAACTTAAAATGTTAAACTAAGTGCTATTTAAAAAGTAGTTCTATGGATGCAGTAGCCATGTTCATGTATTCATTAGCTATATGGGGTTAGTGGCTTCTCTCCATGTTAGTATATAATTCAGTTGGGTAGGGCACAGGCAGACAGAATTCTGACAAGGTTTCCACGATCTCTTTCCCCTGGTATTTATATCTTCTTATAACCTTGTCTACTTAAGCCTGGGCAGAGGATGGAAAATGGCAAAGGCGACAGTATCCACCCTCTTGTCTAGGTATGTCATGTGATATGGGTGTTGGTGTATCATTCCTGTGACATTACATGAGACTCCATATGAGTAGATTGGAGGGATTCTCCTACGAGCTTAAAAGAACTCAACAACCACGTTGCAGACTGTTTAGATGGAGGACTACATGGGAAGGAGTATAGTACATCATTCAGGACCAAGGGCAGCCTTCAGCCAGCACGCAGCTTCAAGGGGAGGCACAGTGCCAGGAAGTGGGATGAGCTTAGAATTCTGTCCTCTCTGTATTATGACTAAAGTGGATAAATGTAATCAGAATGATACCTATTCCAATCTGCTTGGACCATGCCCGTGCTACGAAACCACAGAAGCCGTAAGGATGTAGCCAAGTGACGTTTGGCGGTGATAGTGGCAATATTTTGTGCTTCAATCTATCAAGTTCAGCACAAGTCCAACTTATTTTGGGGATACTCTAATAAGCCACACTTCAGTGGGACCAAATGCTCCAAAGAATGCATAGAATAACTGGCTATGTTGGAGCTAACTTTCCCAACTGAGTGTCTACGCCTAGTTAGTAAGCTCTGTATAGTTCTGTGGCCAAGAGCTCACATGTTTTTATTGTTTCTGTGGTAGAACAGATAAGACTGTGGTCTCTGGCATCCCCAAAACAATGGCTTGTGTTCTGTGTCCCCTACTTAGAAACCATATGACGTGATGCAAATTACCTCTGTATGCCTCCATTTATTCGTGTGTAGAGTGGGAATAAAAGCTTCCTCCATGTCAGAATGTTATTTCGTTCAGCAGAGATATTTTTACAGCCTTTAGCTCGGCACTTCATATGGACTCTGACTTCTGAACACAGGAAGAGTTTTATTATTTAACAGCATTTTTTCAATTGATTTCTCACAGCAAAGAATCAAAACTCTTAACACTTTTTTTGTCTACTCTGATTTGAAAAATCATCCTGTGAGATTGTTGCCTGCTTCCACCCTACTTTCTGTCTGAGTTTCTGTAGTCCAGTTCCAGACTGGATGCAGTAAAAACAGGTCTTGCTCACACCAAGTACCCTTATGCTTGGAGGTTGCTCTGGTTGTATATTGTTTGGGCAAATTACCCCAACCTCGGGCCAGACTGTGGAATGTTGGTTTCCTCTGACATTAGTCTCCTGGGAGTCAATTTTCACAGTTTCCATATGTTTTTATATTACCCCAAACTGTAAATACAGCTGACACTCCACCAAATTGGCCCTAATGTGCCTGTGTCTAACAGTAGAGGCATGGGCTTTAGAAGGATACAATGCTCCATGGAATTGTGGCACCTATATGAATGTTTGATTTTAAGTATTCAGATTCCATTTTGTTGTTGTTGTTTTAAAAGCAAATGGTGTGCCGAAGGAGATAGGAAGTAGAAACATGGCAGGGTTTTATCTTAGCTCTTGCCTTGTTTTTGAGTTTCCTCATGCTTCCTGGAGTTCTATCCTCAGAGGAGCCATTGAAGAACATAAGTGTTATTCTTGCTGCTTTGTCTTTCTCTTTTATTTTTGTTGTTGTTGAAAACTCATTGTTTTCATCCTTATACTTGCCTCGATCTGGACCCACAGAACACAGACTAAGTCTTGAGCTTTTCCTTGGCTGATTCCTAGACCTCGCTACAGCTACCTGGGAGTGTGAGATACAATCGAAAAATGCTACAGTATTCTCTCTACTCTGTTGGCAAGTATACACTTGAAGGACCAAAGTAGGAAAAAGTATTTTTCTGTGATGGACCAACTGAGATGTAATTAGTTCTGCAACTTTGGGCAGCTTCCTCATCAGTGAAAGGAACAAGTACATGAGACCTTCCTAATAAGACCATAGGAAGGTTAAGTAGGTGACATGCCCCATGTTAACAGCACACTACATGCTTTCTCAGTGACTTGAGACCTTGCTGCTGCAATGATTGAATGAATATGAATTTAATTAGGAAATCAATACTCAGGTTGGCTTGTTTGTTTTCCCACATACTCTTGGATTTTTAGTCTGATTTTTCAAGTAATTTTATAACAAGAAACATTCCATGCTGCTCCTGTATTAGCACCAGACAATTCTCATTTGTATTCTCCTTTAGTGTAAGATTTAAAAATATTTTTTGGCTAATTATCTAGTCTTATGATAGCTAGCCTTGTCAGTTTGAGTAGATTAAAAGGCCTCTTGGTGGTTGATCAGCAAAGCACTACCCTGTTCTTGGTGTGTCTCTAGAAAATTTCCAGAATGTATTAGCTAAGGAGGAAGATCTGCCCATCCTTTAGGCTAAGAGTCTAAGTGAATGGGAGGGAGGAAAAGGAGAAGCAAGGTATACATTTCTCTCTCTCTCTCTCTCTCTCTCTCTCTCTCTCTCTCTGTGTGTGTGTGTGTGTTTGTGTGTGTCCCTGTCGAAATTTCATCATGGTTGGGGAAGGATCCTGTGAGGTCTTACTATTCTCTTTTAGGAGATAGTGGCTGCTAGGAGGGAATATCATTTTCTTCAGTGATGTAGCCACTGAAAAATTCCAATACTTCAATGAATAGCCTCTTGCCTATGATTATATAAGCAACTATAAATAAACTCAGTAGTATATACACAGAGAGAGAGACATTTGTGCATGTACATATAGACACACATAGAGGGAAGGAAAGGGAGAGATAGAGAGGGGGAAGGGATGAAATGACAGGTAGGTTTTGTTGAGAAGAAGGAGCAGAGGGTAATGGCAGAGTAGTGGAGGAATGAGTAAAATTATTTATATATTAATACATCACAAAATTGTCAAAGAATTTTAAAAAGAAAATGGGAAGGAGCACAAGTAAAGAGACTTGGGCGGAAAGGACATGCTGGGCCTTCTGACAGGACGTGATGGGGGTTTGAGATGTCATTGCAATGTAGCTGATGGAGGAAAGGGGCCTGCTTCGCTGGCTCTTCTGCACTCTTGGTTCTGAGATGGGGATCAAGGCCCTAGGGGATATGTGAAGCCGTAGCACCCTGAAATGGATCATCCTCTACCTGTGGGCTGAGAAGCCAGGGCTTGCAGTCTGGTCTAGCATGAGACAGATGTTAAAATGAGACACCTTTAGTGCTTAGCAATGAGGAAACCAAACCACTATCCCAAAGCTGTCGTTTTCAGCCTATGTTTACTGAGTTCTCATAATCTGACAGGAGGCCGACAGGTAAGACATAAGAACCAAGATAGTTTATCCGGCATCCCCTACAGCAGTTGAGTGGTCTGCTTGGTCAGAACCACCTCCTTTCACTATGTGCTGTGGCTTGGACACTGAATCTTGAAAAGAGTAATGAATAGACGTGGCTCTCCTCTGGTGGCACACTAAGTCCGCGCTGTTCCTAGAGGAGGGAACTGGAGGCTCTCACCATTCTCCATCCCCAGTACCCTCCCTAACAGGATCTCAGCATCTCTCTTTCTTTAGGTTTCAGCCCCGAGTCACTGAGTTCAGTCTAGATTTGGAGTGGCGCTCTACAGCATTTTGGTGGAAGGGGCTTCTGCAGGGTTAGAATGAAGGAAAATACCAATACCTGAAGGAAGGCTGCTCTTCAGAGCCCCTCTTAGAGTGAAATGCCTACAGAACATAGGCCTTTTGCTCATGAATTGTGACTACCTCATGCTCTGTCTTCCCGGGAGTTTTTCTGGCTTGGGTGGGAAGGTCAAGGATGAAGGCTAGTAGCTGAGTACACACTCTGCAGAAAAAGGAGCACAGGGTAATGTGGCTGATGTTTACAAAGCACTCACTGAGTGCTGGTTGTTGTCTTAAGAGTACAGTTCTCAGGAAATGTATTTACCTGCCCCCTATTCTCTAGTACAATAACTTGAACGAGGAGATGCATACGATTCCTGATATCCTTGGTCTGGAATGAGTCAGATGTCTGCTGAGCTAAGAACTGCCTGTTGATGCCGTGCTATCTAAGGAAGGTTTTCTAGAAGGACTTGATGCTAGCAGGTGGAAAGCTGAGGTATAATTTGCCCCTGAGAAGCCCTGCTTCTCCAGCCTCTTTTCTTAAACCTCAAAGAACAGGGAGGCTCCCCTGGGTACCAACCCACCCTGGCACACAAAGCCAATGCAGGACTAGGTGCATCCTCTCCCACTGAGGCCAGACAAGGCAGCCTAGTTACAGGGACAGGATCCAAAGGGGATCCAGAGTCAGAGAGGGCTCCTGCTCTAGTTGTTGGGAGATCCACACAGAGACTAAGCTGTATGTCTGCTATATCTGTGCAGGAGGTCTGGGATCAGTCCATGCATGTTGAGCAGCCTTTAAAAGATGTGTTGGTGTTTTATGCTGTATCTGAGAGTGGCCTTGTCTCTGGGTTCTTGGGTAGCCCGAGCACCATGGAGGAGGTAGGGGGAGGAAAGATGTGAGAAGTGAAGCCAAATCAGAGAATTTAGCGTGGTGGTTTGGGCATCTGCTCATAGGTTTTTGACAAGGACTTAAGCAGTGGATCATTACCAAACTATGACCAAATAGTTGATCTTGTGATGCTGTCAGGCATTCAAGAGACCTGCCTCAGTCTCCAGCCCAGTCCTCAGATTTTTGGCTTGTCTCGTGGATCTTTGCTGGGAGGACATTGGGGTTCAAGTAGCTGCAGTCATAATGCTTCTGCCTAGAACATATAACACCTTTTTAACTGCTGTAAGAATATCCTTTGAGTAGCTTTCTCAAATTTATAGCTGTGCTAAAGTACTCAGTGATATTTACAAGCTCCAAAAAGTGGGATCATCTCAGTGGTTAAAAGTAATAGCTTTTATTGTCAGGAATTCTGCATAGACTGTTGGCTTCCATTTTGTATGTTCAAGATTGCATCTTCCACAGCACTTCTAGCAGGATAACCTGTCAGGCATGTAACTCACTAGAAAGGAAGTGCTAGCAAAGCTCAGCATATAGCAGAGGCACCGACTGATGGGATACAACAACCCATGGTGTGAGGCACTCACAACACTTACTGTATATGGAAACTGAGACACTAACTACATGTGCTCAGTGTTTCTCAAGATGTGATTACACTCCTACTGTAAGATGAGAGTTAAGTTGAGCATGAACATGCAGGGGTCTGCTTTAAGCTTTTTACCTGGACTAACTCATCGACCCTATACAATCACCTTTCAGTTAGATACAGTTGTGAGCCCAGTTTCAAATGTGAAAAAGCTGAGGCATGGAGAGGGTAAGTGCTGGCTCCAGCTAGAAAGTCAGAAACTTCTGATGGCAGCCCAGAAAATCTGGTTCTAAAGACCACTGCAATACAGGCACACTTAAATGCAGGTTGGTTTCTAGACATGGGTTTGCACAGGAATCGTGCCCTCTTTCCTTCCTGGTTAAATATGCATTTGGGTTAGTTAGTTAGTAAGAGAATGGAAGTGTATTTCCACAATAGTTTGGTATGAGACAGTTTATGGACACTTCATTAATAACAGTAAAATAATCTATTTAGGCTAATTATCCTTTTTAATGAATAGACTAACTGAACTATAGTAATATTCAGATAGTAGGATTACTTGATATAAGAAGGAGTGAACATGCAGAAACACACAACTATATATGCACACTCAGAAGTTGGCTCAGTGGGCGAAGCACTTGCCTTGCAAGCACAGAGATCTGAGTTTGAGTCCCAGCATCACATAAATACTAGATGGGATGGCAACCCACCTGCAATCCATCACTGGGAAGTCAGAAACAAGGGATTGCTTAGTGCAAGATAGCTAACTCTATTAAGCTGTGTGAACAAGCTTTGGGCTTTCTTGAGGAATTCTGTCTCAATGAATAAGGTTGAGGGTGACTGAGGAAGACTACTGAAGTTAGTCTTGCATCTTTATATGCATTTATAGTCATGTACATGTGCAAATAAACATGTACAAACACTCATACATGCATGTTCACTACATATACAGAGCCGTATGCGAAAAGTTATGGATGACTCTTACAATTTTTATGCTCAGTGGAAATGTCAGACACAAAAGATCATACACCTCATGTGTCTATGAAGTTCAAGAAGGGGAGAAATGATATGTAGAACTTAGAATAGTCGTTACTTCTTGGCTGAGGATGGCAATACTCCATGTTTTGACTCGTCAGAAGTCATTAATTTGTGCCTTTTGTCTAATGTCTATCGGTGTATTTTTTATATTTTTATTATACATATACACTACAAATCGAAGTTCCCTTTTCCCACAATCCTATTTCAAAGTTTTATTTGTTTTGTTTCCTTCTTCAGTATCTAGTAGCAAGCATGGTAGACTGGTGTGAGATTTCCAGAAGTTCCCATTTATGTTTCTGTGTATACACATGTGTTTATATTTTCACATGTAATCAAGACTGTACATATCATCCTGACATCTGCTTTGCCTGTTTATGATGTCTTGAAAGTTTTTCATCTCACTTTAAGTTAGTTGGATCTTATACTACTAATGTATTCAATTCTTTAGTCAATTTCATTCTAATGGATACGTGAAAGTTTTCAAATTTCCATTTCTGTGGTTTGGTGTAAAAGGTTTTGTGAGTGTATTATGTTCATGTGCAAGTGCTTTTGTGAGTTTCCTTCCTAGAAAAAAGAATCATGGTGAACAAGTATGTGCACTTTAGATGTTGACAAACTAATTCAGAAGTGCTTTTGAATTAGCCTCCCCTGAGCACACAGGAGAGACCTGGGTTCTACACCCTCCCCGACAATAGTGCCAGTTTTGAAAGTTGTTTTGGAGTAGATAGGTAAAAAGTGACATCTTGGTGCTTCTGCTAAGATTTCAAAAGAAGTTTTGCTTTTCTCCTACATAAATACAAACACACACATCTCTGCCTCTGTGGAAATATGTATCCATCCTGCCCAGCATTCTCCAGTCTAATTCTGGAGGTCTAAGTCTCACATGATCGTACCAGAACTTACAGAACATGTTCTAATTCTACTTTTACAGAGTGCTCAGGTGGAAAGAGCAGGCTTCTGTGTTCAAAGCCACTGGTGATCTATATACCTATTAGAAAAATTTAATCCAAACTCTCAAACACTTGCAATCCTCCATGAGACCAGTCAATTTAACTTCAGTAATGAGACTGAGTGTACTATTATACTTTTCAATGAATCATTCCTCCCTTTTGTTGTTATTTAATTATTGTTAAAGATTCATTTATTTGCGTGTTTATTGGGTGACCTAGAGGCCAGGAGAAGGGTTAAGCACCTGCCTGTATCACTTCCCGCCTATTCTTTCCCTGAACCTGGTACCTGTGTTTTCCTGGCTAGGCTGGGAACTAGAGAGCCCCAGTAATCCACTGTCTTCAGCGCACCTTGGAAGTAAGAGTTATAGGCACACATCAGATGCCTAGTTACAGGACTGCTGGGACCCAAACTCCAACCCTCATGATTGCACAACAAGAGCTCTTAAGTGCTGAGATGTCTCTCCAACCTCTTTATTATTTCATTGGTATCTTAGATGCATTCTAAATGGCAATTCCTTGGAGAACAAAACTCAAGTGAGCCCCACGGGACTGCAGAGTTGCCCATTGGGTGGGAATTAGAAACAAATGGCATTTTCCTCAGAGAGTTTAGCAGCAAGAGAGTGTTGCAGTCTACATCCCTGCAGAACCCGCCTTCCAAATGATAAGGACATGGAAGGCTATTTTGAGGTCAGCACCATTCTTTACTCAGGTCTGCTCCCGCAGGTGGGAAAGATGAGGGACCAGGCAGGCTTCTTGCAGATGTTACTGGACGCTGTGAGTGTCCCAGAAAACCTCACAGTGGCCATGCTGTCACCGAGCACCACTGAGCTGTGCAGACATCATGTCCTAAGCAAGGGACTTGGGCATGCTACATTTCTCAGTACATTTCCTTGATCTGCCTTTCCAGTTGCCATTTCAGCAGTCTTCCTTGAGCGAAGAGTTGTTTTCTACCTGAAACTCTACCAACCTTCTCTGCAAGCAAGCCATGTCTCTCCTTGCTTCCTTCTTCGTTTTCATGGATTTTAGAAGGGAATTTAGCTGCTAGAAATGTATTTGAAAGTCACCGTACTTCTACAGGGAAGGCATAGAAGGGTTTGCTGCTGGTGATAGTCACGTGGACACCTGCTGCTCCAGCTTATCTGATTGGCCCATATCCTAAGCAGCCACTTGCAATCCAACTTTTCTTTTGTCAATTTCTGCATTTTCAATAAAGCAGTGTTTGAGGAAATGACTGAAAATGCTGAAGAAAATCCCCCCTATAACCACAGAACTTTATATCTTCATTTTTCTTAGCCATTCATTCCAAGTGCAGAAAGCTTTGAAAGACATGTGGACTTGAAATCTGGCATCATCTATCTATCTATCTATCTATCTATCTATCTATCTATCTATCTATCTATCTATCTATCTATCTAAAAACCTTTGTCATCTCCATAGAAATAAGTTCTTTGTGTTTGGCTTACCTAGAGAATACTATATGAGCTCCTCATACAAACACTTGCCAACTGAACTTTATTTTATTTGTGTATACTTGGGTAAGGGGCATTTAGCAGTTGGTTGTATTTAATGGTATGCATTAGTATAAAATTGTTTTTGTTTGAGAGTGTTCTCTAGGTAAGAAAACCCAGGCTTGATGTTAGCTCTTTTGGCAAACTTCTTGCCATACAAACATGAGGAGCTGAGTTCAATGCTCCAGCATCTGTGTTAAAAAAAAAAGTAGTTTTATATTTGCACTCCACAGGCTAGAGAGGTAGGGACAGTAGAGTCCTTGAGGCTTGCTAGTCAGCTGGCCTACCCAAATGGGTAAGCTGCAGGTTTATTGTTTTTGTGTGTCACTTTCTTGGAGTGGAGTGGGAAGGAGTACACCATTTTGTAAGGACTAAAGGAAGAGTAGCTCATGGAGGGCTGCCTTCATCTGGTTTTGCTCTTTATCATCCAGCTCTCTTTTTGTTTATAATCCTCAGTCTGCTGTCTTGGGAGCCAGGGGTTGCTGTCCTCGGAGTGCTGAGGACAGGCATGAAGGGATTAGAAAGGATGCCAAGGCTCCATTCCTTAGCCTCCCCTTCATGTCCTTGCAGACCTGGGTGCTGCTTTCCTGCCTCCTTACATGTCGGATTAGAATTATAATAGCTGCCATGGACATGCTGCCTAAATCTCTGGAATGTTCTGCTAATGCTTCTGGTGTAATCGTCCACATTAAGCCTGTAATCCCCATTTTTAATTTAACCCACCCTTTTCTTTTGTCTTCTACCATCTTGGCACTTTATGCTGTTAGGATTTGGCATCCTATGAACTTTTACCCCAAGTACCAGGGCCTTGTGCAACACTGTATTTAGCCAAACTATTGCTTTGAGCTATGTGTTACCAGTGTGTTTGGTTAGAGACTCTGGGTTGTTATTTTAAAAGTGGAAGTAATGTATTATGATCTCAGAAAAGAACATGATCCAAAAGAGCAATAATAATGAGAGCAGCAGCTACCTAGAAGAAAATAAACACTGCCTCACAGACCACTGGGTTTCATGTGCCCTGTCCACTAGCCTTTGGAGTCTAATCCCTTTCCTCACTTCCCTTTCAACCTCAGGAGTGTTCTTGTAGCCCTCTGTTTCTCTAAAGTCAAGTTTCATCTGTCTTTCTACCTAGGGAGCTTCTACCTGGAGAGCTCCCCAGGTGGGGGAGCCTCTACCCCGGGGTACTCCTCCTAGTTGACTCCCTTGATCCGCTTTGGAAACATTTCCTTGACCACAGTGTCTAAATTCATCTCCTTCCATCAGCTATCTATCCATGTATGCATGCCATTAGCTTTCATGGCATGCTGTTTACTTCTGTCAACTTTAGGAAACACAAGTTATATCTCTTTAGTATTTGTCTATCTTTCCCCTGCACTTACTGCATGAAAACTACACCTGTTTCACTCACCATTGACACTCAAGTGCCGTGCTGTCACCTGCCATTTGTGGGTGCTCAGCACCCACAATCTTGTGTTTGGATAAATGTAGGATTCTCAGAACCCCTGTCTTCCTTAGGGGGTGCCAGGATAGTCTGCACTCAGTACTTGTTGGATTTGCTGAGACAACACATGCCTTCCCTGTAGCTAAATTATAACCATGCTGTGCTGGCTTTCCTCAGGCATATGAAAGATCAGAATAAGAAGGTGGCCAACCTCAAGCACAACCAGCAGCTGGAGAAGAAGAAAAATGCCCAGTTATTAGAAGAAGTCCGCCGGCGAGAAGATAGCATGGTAGACAACTCCCAGCATTTGCAGGTGAGTCCAGGTTTAGCATTTTACTCCCTAAATGTTTAGACACGAACTGTGGGCTATATCTAGTGCTACAGAAATTTATGCATGGGAATGGTGGGCTTGACTTTACCTTGAGTCTGGCATATCCTCAGGGAATGCAATAAGTCTACTCAGTAGAAAGCATCATTTCTGAAATGATCAAGAAGAGTTGAGTCTGAAAAATCCTGGAAATGGTCCACAGAGATGATTCCTTCCTGTATCTCAACTTAAAAGGTAAGGGCTACAATTACATGGTTGGCAAGTAGATTCTGTTTGGAAGTGTGTTTAAGTTGTATGGAGTTGGGAAAGGGATGCCTGTCATTATCACAGAAGGCATTCGGATGCATTCCTTTGATCTCAGTTTACAAAAACCAAGGCTCCAAAGTAGATCATTATTCTGTCTTTTCTGTGAATATAGTGGATACAGTTATCTCTCAGTGATAGTCTTACCTCAGAAAGCGACGGATGGACAAAAACACCAATTTCTCCTCATTACCCATCTCTGCTTTGGAACAGAACTCTCCCTGTGTGCTCAATAAAACATTCAAGCTGAAACAGGACATTGGCTTTGAAGTGCTTTTATTTACTCCAGTCCTGTCTTTAAACAGAGCAATTTGAGTTCAACTTGGCATGAGTTCATGTTAAATTCTGCTTATTAGTTAGTGTCTTTCTGCAGTTATATATTAGTTTCCTCCTTGGAGATAGAAGTAGATAATTTCACTATGTACTCATAGTTCATCCTTTTAATTGACCAAAAGAGAAATGAATAATTATTCTGAAGCAGGAAAAATCTGTATCGTATCACAAATGGAGGTTTCTTAGTCAGGCATTTGTTGGTGGTTCTATGTTAACTGCCCTTTGCATAAATGCTCCACAGCACAACTCGGACTGGGCTATCTTTCCAATTCTGGCCTGTGGGTACTACCTGAATTGTGCCTATAGCTTCCTTACTACTCTTGACAGGTCATGCCTGAGGGTTGGTATTTTAATTTTTTGTCTTTCATAGATGTTAGATTGAAGTCAAAAGAGTGAGAAAATTTAACTAAAACTAAGATTAAAAACTATGGTGAAGAACACCTTAGTTTTTTCTTCTCTTTTAATGTCATATTTTTTTATTTATTTCTTGCAACATCTATTCTTCACAACAATGTTGGTGGTTTTTCTTTTTTACATGTGGTGCAACTGGAAGTCATAGAAAGATTCCGGAGGACCTTTCACTGACTGCTTTAGTATTCTAGGATATGCAGCCCTATGTATATTTGCTGTTACCCCAATCACACTGCATGCTACCTGAGCTACAGGGCTCTTAAGCATGAATTGTGGGAGCACAACTTTATTTGAACTAAAAAAAAACCCAAAAAACAAACAAAAAAAAAACTGGAAGTCTTATGGTTAAATTAACTGCAAAGGCTCCATTCAACTAAACCCTGATTGAATTCAGACACCCCAATAGCAGTGCCAGCCTCTTCTTCCATCCTTCTGCCGGGGCGCTGTGCTCTCCATTTCCTTCATCCCGCAGGGGTACTGTACTCTCCATTTCTATCTTCCTGCAGAGTGCTTTGTTCTCTGTTTACGTCCCTGTATAAGTATGCTTTGATTTCCCCTTTCACCCCTCATCCTCCACAGGGATGCTTTTCTCTCTGCTTCCATTTTCCTTCAGGGATACTTTGCACTCCATTTCTATCACCCTGCAGGGACACATCCTCCCTGCTTCTATTCTCTTGCAAGAATGCTTTGCTCTCTTCTTCCATCTGCCTGAATCCTTTGGCTTAAAGGGTTAGGAAGTTTCTGTATAGGTGCTGGCTGGAAGCCAGTCTGTCTTCATGGAAAGCAGCCCCTCAGAAGGAAGAGAGTAGCTATCTAGTAGTCACAGCAAGCATGCAAGGATGTTCCTGTTGGTGGGCCATGATTAGGTTGTTGGTTTACTTGGAGCCCAGGAGAAATGCTGAGTCTCTCCTGGATCCCTCAGCTAAAAGAGGAGTAGGTGACAACACATAAGATAGAAATAAGTCCTGCTAACTGAAGGGTTGGGAAGTATAAATAACAGAGGTGTGTCATAGTTGAATGACTATAGCCCCCATGTTGTGTCTGAAAATGGAAACAGCGTGCTTTCTAGCTAGCAGGTAGCAGACTCTGGACTTAGCTAAAATCTCACTCTCCTTAGATGAGAATTCTGGAGAATTAGAATGTCAGGGAACCATGAACTAAATGGTAGAGTCCTTGTGGGTTCATGGACTTTGACCTCAGTGTACTTGAGATATGAGAAGTGAACAACAGAGACAGCCTTTCCCCTCCCCCTCCAGGCCTATGAACCACCAGAAAAGCTTGTGACAGCTTGGCAGGCAAGGTATAGTCTGAGCATAAACCATAAATCATCATGTGCTTGGAGTGAAAGTTCCCATTGAAGGAATTACTGTTGTTATTCCTCTGTTGGCTCTGGATTTCATTCCAAGGTTCAGAATATCTGAACTGAGAATTCCTGTAAGGATCGCTTAGCTTCCTACAGCCTCATCTGAGAAGCAGAAATGCTTACTTCTACTTTAAGTTCTGTTAAGGCTGAGTCGGTGCTTCTAAAGAGCTTTGAATTACTCTCAGAGCTGGCTGTGCTTAGAATAAATGCTGATATTTGACTGTTTTTAGAACAACAAGAAAAGATGAAAGATCATTTTAAAAGAGTTGCCCGGGGTCAGGGAGGTGGCTCAGAGGGTAAGGGCACTTGCTGCTGAGCCTTACCACCAGAGGTAGTTTCCTGAAACTAACATGGGAGAAGGAAATGACCAACCACCAAAGGTTGCCCGGTCATATGTGCACCACATACACATGCACACATAAACACAGTAAAGAGTTGTGAGGCATCTGCAGAGTATTTGCATAGTTGAGCTTTGATACACATTAAGCATCAACATTTGTGTCTTTTCTCTGTGTAGCAATTTCTTCTTTTTTTCAGGACACATCTAGTTATGGAAATTAATGTCTTGTTTTGGCCCATGAACTTTTGTAAAGCAGTATTTTCTTAAGGGGCCTTGATAACTACCTCATAGACCAGTTCATAAAAGATAACATGGTCTGGAATGACTCACTTGCATTCCTGACCACCCCAAATAAAGGATAACATTTGAAACGCAATAAAAAGTAGTCACAATTAATTTAGATGGAAATGTCTCTGGTTAAGGTTAATAGGGAGTGAATCTCCCACTTGCCTGAATTTTCAGCAGATTGGCTAAGATGCAGTAATTGCTGCTTCTGAGAGCAGAATTTTCTAGATGCTCTTCATTTTTAATATTAGTGTTCTTATAAGTACTTTCTGTTTATATGTTAGTCTGTTAAACCCTTTAAGTATTAAGTATCAGCCAGAATTTGGTTTGTGTGTTTGAAAGCTTGATGCCCACTAATTTGATTTGTTTTGCACTAGGTTTGTGATGATTGGGTGCCTTGACTTCTTGATTTTGCCCAACTAAATAGATGTGGTGTTTAGAGATAGATTATTAGGAGCTATATTACTATATAACTATATAGTTATAACTATATATTATTATAGTTATAGCTTCTGAAAGAGGCTTCAAATAAGGCCTCAAAGTCGGGGGTGGGGTAGGGGGTTAGGACTGTAATCCTAGAATTAGGTCACTGAGACAGGACGAAGTCCCCATAGTGAGGACTACATAGTGACACTCTGTTAAAAGGAAGAAAGGAGGAAGCAGAGGAGGTAGGGAAAAACAGGGAGAGAGAGACACACAGAAAAGACACACACACACACACACAGAGAGAGAGAGAAAAAGAGAGAGAGAGAGAGAGAGAGGCACAGAATATTCTGAGCTGAAAGAGATGAACACTGGACCCCAAGTAGAAGTGAAACTAGAGCTTTTTGTAACGATCTTGGCCAAATACAAGGCAATCTATATGATGCAGGTAAGCTGGAGCCCTTGTAGCCCCAGCAGGGCGCCTCACATGAAGAGCCAGCAGCCATCTGATAGAGCCACCAGACCTACGCACTTGTCTTGGGAAGCCTGTAAGGTTCCCCTGGGGACCAGTGCTTTTTTGTAACATAGTTACGTATCAGCACTTTATGTAAATATTGTTGACCAAGTATTGTCAGCAGTAACAGTCAGAGAGCACCCTTTAATATAACCACTGACCCATCAGACCCAGCCTCACACTCTTCATCCAGTGTCAGGTTTTTATTGTATGGGGTACTGTCTTTGCTTTAGCATATGTGTCTCTTGTGGAAACAAACATTTGGTTACAAAAAATGTAATGATAAAGTTAAAGAATTACCATTTGGTTTATTGTTTAAACAAGGACACTGCTGTGTCCAGAATGGCTTCAGGGATGGATTAGACTCGGCTGTCCAAGGAATGAAGACAGACAGATGGACACATGGACAGACAATTGGGATCAAGTGACCTGGGCTCTCAGCTGGAGAAATTGCAGCATCCTAGAAACACATGTGTTTATTATATAGAGTCAACCAGGATGGCAGGATTCTTGTCAGCATACAGCTGGACAAGGATGCAGGGTTATTAAAGTAAAGAAAAACAAGGAGGCCGGGCTTATGGGTCACAGTTGACTCAAGGAGACAGGTTTAGTTAATTTCAGCAAGAGTAGTCTGTAAAGGGGAACAGTGTCCAGGCCGTGAATATTCAGGATGAAAACAGTATGGTGAACTCCTTCTGTATACACTGTCAACATTCACATTCACTCTCCTGTGGAAGGCTCTGTCATCCCGCCGAGCCTGTGGCTGTGGGGTTCTTGATACGGCTTTGCCTCTGTCAAAACACATTCATTCATGACTTCACCCACTCAGAGCTTCCTCTGCTCCCAACAGGATACAATGATAACAGGCAAAAACTGGAGCCTCAAGGTCAAAGCTAGATGTGGCACGTGCCTTGTTGTTGTTGTTGTTGTTGTTTTTTTTTTTTTTTTTTTTTTTTTTTT
>CM053753.1:22265237-22291346 GCA_028658305.1 Pachyuromys duprasi | reverse complement strand
GGTCTAGGTTAGTCATACTAGCAAGACATGGGTGTGTATGTTAGTGGAAAAATGACGATGCCTGGTTCCTACAGAGTTTTTTTTGTATCATTTAGTAGTTGCCTTGTAACGATCATCTCCCGACTTGGGGCTGTAAAGCACCCAAAGTGTTTTGTTCTATACTTGCATGCTCACCAAGAGGCTTTGCTGGGCCTCTGCCCTACTCACTGCACATTTGTCCGGGCAGCTGCTTCATGAGTGTTCATCCTGGGGCTCGCACTAGGAGGCAGCGGTGACCAGGAAAGCTTACCTCTGGCAGAAGCGGAGACAGAAGAGAGCAAGTGGACTTGCAGAGGTCATAGGCCTGGTCTTGATCAGACAGTGCTTGTTCTACCTCGCTTCATTGGTCAAAGCAAGGCACAGGGCTCAATCAAGGATTTGGAGACCTCACTCTGCCTAGGGACAGATGCCAGGAAGACTAAGAACTGGGTTTAGTCATTTGGTATGTTAAGAGACAAATTTTGGAGACACGTTTCTAAATTATAAGAAAAACTATAGTGCCAGCATGATGAAAGTTTTAAGCAGTGGTTGTCCTTAGCTTTAAGCAGTAGTTGTCCTTAGTGTGTGTATACAACTGGGGAGGGGGTGATAATAAGGAATTCAGGAACCTGTGCCTCATCTAAGGAGTATAGGTCACTAAACTCTGCTGAGCATTGTGCTAAACTGAGTCATGGGAACTTCTGATTGTCCCAGGTAAGTCATCAGTGTGAATTTTTATGTGAAACTTGAGAGTTTGTATGTCTGTATGTGAATTGCTCATTGGTTTATAATCTGTTTCCCAGCCTATACTCTATCCCACTGGATTCTCTTGGTACTAAGTAATAGTTAGAATGGACCCTACCTTCCTCATTGTGCCCATTGAAGAGGGGGATAGTTTAGTATTCACCTGGAGGTATTCTTTTGGTTTGAAAACTAACTTGGTTCTCAAAAGAGGTTACCATGTGGGTAAGAAGAGAGTGTTCTTGATTTGACTTCATATATGTATGTACACACTCATGGGAAAGGAAGGATAAAGAACTAAGAGATAGCCAGTTCAGCATTCAAATTCTGGTCCTTTGTGGCCTGAGGTAAAGCAGAGAATCTCTCCAGTCCTTCCATCTCTGAACAGAGATTGTGAGCCCTACCATCCCTGATGCATGCAATAAGATTAGGTTTAGGAAAGAACCCAGGATGGTTCCCACACTTGTGGAGTTCAATAGCTAGCAGTTCTTTCGAAAGAGGATGATAATGAGATTTTAGCCACAGGAGATGGTGCACTTGGAGGGTATCACCCAACAGGTGACTCTTTCACGCTGATGATCTAAACAGAATATAGAGTGTGGCCTTATTCAATGAACAGATCCAATAAAGCACCTTTGGAACAATAAGGAAGAAATATTCACGCGTTTTTCAAGTTAATGTTGAACTGTATGAAGGTGGATGTGAGTGACTATGATTTTCTTGTGTAATTCTGTAGAACTTTTCCCAGGACACAGATTATGGAAGCACAGTATTTATGTTGGGCCTTGGGGCTTTGGGCTTCTGTGTGTCTTGTCAGAGCCCGTATGGAGACTTTTCAACAAGGCATCATTCTTGAGATTCACACTAAATTGTCCTTACCAGAATGGGATGCTTCCCCCACCCCACCTCTGATTGCTTGCTGAATAAACATGCCAGTTTGAAGTCCCTGTAGACATCTTTGTAGGTTTTGGCTACATATTTCCCTGTACAGCTTATCGAGTTAATGAACGAATATTCTAAGAAACACACAAGCCAATATTTTATGCTCCTTTTCTGTTGTATGTCTACAGAGTTCTCTTCAATTTATTGCCTGAAAACTAAAGTCTGTTCTTGTGTGCTTCCGTTTCCAAATTATAGGTTCCCAGGGAACTGTAAAGTTTCTTCTCTACCAGTGATTAAGCCCCATAGCGATTCCTTTAAAAAGCGAGCGAGTGTTCCCATTTATTCTTGTTCTTCTAGTAGAATTCTAAAAACTAAAACAAACTAACAAAACAAATAGATGACAGAATAGCTAGAAATAATTTCAATTTTCACTTTATATAAACTGGTATGTCCATATTTCCCCCAGGGGACTTTTATTTAACTTTGTTCTTCCAATTAGAGTTGGAATCTCCCAGCAGAGGAAGTGTACTAAACATAAAACCCTCAAATGCATAGCTTTTGGTGAACATACAGTTCCTGCTGGAGTTCCCAAGCTCGCTGAGTTGTTTCTTCAGAGTGGTATGCATATATTAAGCAACAATCTTAAGCCTCATGTCTTTATGTTCATCTCTCCGAGTCACTGACTTAAATTCATTTCTCCTTCAATTCCCCAAGCTTAAAATTGTTGCTCTAACAGTGATCTATGTTCCTACATTATGGCACACTTACCTAAGCGCTGCCATTAGAAGAAACCTGACCAGCCAGTGTTCAGAGATTCATCATTGTCAAAATGCATTTATTGAGTTCCTAGTTTTTCATGGCTGTTTGGTAGGCATGGTGCGAGGTGATTTAGGGGGGTTTCATTTCAGCCATCTTTTTCAACATATGGAAAGATGAGAAAGGTCATCCCAACTCAGCTTGAAAAGAGAATCCACATCTGTTCCAACTTTCATTAGGATTTAACATCATCATCTTTTAACCAGTTGGGGAGGTTTTGCTTGTTTTGCACTTTTCTGTCTCAGTGTATAGAACTTGGGGTACCTCCTTGAGTTGTGGGTAAATCTCTTCATGTTGCTGCACTGGGGCCTGAGATGTTAATGATTTCAAATGATGAGAAGTGTTCAAGTACTTGCATGTCTGCATTAGACATGGGCAGCTAGCTCGGGGCATGAGTGGGGGTTTCTGGAGACATTCTCTCTCTCTCTCTCTCTCTCTCTCTCTCTCTCTCTCCTCTCTCTTTCTCTCTGGGATTTATTTTGACACTTTTTTTCTTTCACACTTCAATCCCATGAGGCCCAAATGAGTTTTGTTGTAGCAGGTCCTCATAGGCAGTCTTGCAAAATCTCATTTGACAGTCAGTTTCTCAGATGCCTTGTTCAGGGTCTTTGGACTGCCCTTAGCCAAGTGAAACTCTGTAAATAAGACTGTGTGTGAACCTCTTCAGTTTTCCTTCTTTCCTCCCAATAAAGTACGACTGTTTCCCCAAATGTGGAGTAACTTGCATATTTCTTCTGAGAAAAGTCCTCTGCTTTTTCCTGTGGATTTGTGACCTAATCCCCCACTTCATTCAGCCCCTCTGTACAAACACTGTATATATCCATAGAAAAGAGAGGTTTACTCTTAATCAAGTATCGCCTAATCTACCTACTAAATTACCCCTTGGAGACAGAGAGCTTACTCCCTGCTGCAGGGTTTTTAGGCCTCATTCTATGAGTGGCTCTTTGGTAGTCCATGGTAAAGCTAATGTTTGTTGGCCAAAAGATTGGGGTTGCACATAATGAAATTCAATGTGTTTGTCAAATGAAATCAGCATCATCATGAGGGTAGAGTCTGCTAGAATGACAAGTCTGAGGTGGAAGAAGAAGACAGTTGCTGCCATGATACAATAATCTCTTATTCTCTTATTCACCCCAAAAGCAGCCACCAATGAGGATGGGGTTATCTTTTAGATGTTGTCTCACTTTTTGCATCTATTGGTTCCTGAACTATAATGTCTAAGAGAAAGGCGGCCACCCTCCTGGAGCTCCAGGATGGCAGCAAGCCTTTTTGGTGTGTACTCCTCTCTGGAGCTAGGAAGAAGCGTGGCTCTGTAGAGACTGCCTTGCTTCCATTTGCTCCAAACTTTGACCTGACAGGTTTGTTCTAAGAACCAACTCCTGGAGTTGAGGCTATAATCAACAGACATCTTTTAATTTAAAAAGAAGTATTTTTAAAATCTATGTTTGGTAAAGTCAATGCTTGTCAGTAACAGAGCAGCAACCCACCTTGGCCAGATCATCACATTTCTTCCGGAGTGTTTTTGCGCATGTTTTTAATTCTGTGTTATCCTGTTGGCATTGAGGCTTGGGGCAAGTGTGGCTATTTTCACTTTATAAACAAGGAGGCTGAGCCACAGATCCTCTGGCTTCTCTGACAATTGTAGGCCCAACTGAAGACAAAGCTTCGCAGAGGCCCCAAAGCTTTGCTGTTCTTTTCATCACAGTCAGTTCCTGAGTCTGAGAAGATGCTGAAGACAAAGTTTCCTTAGTCGAAACACTAGAACATGTACTTGAAAAGCCACTGAGCTATGGGAGCAGTAAAGACATATGCTTACAAGTCAGACATTGTGGCATACACCTTCAAACCCATCACATAGGAGGCAGAGACAGGCAGATCTCTGAGTTCAAGGTCAGTCTGATGTATGTAACAAGTTCCAGGCCACCCAGGACTAATAGTAAAAAGTGAGACCCTATCTCAAAACAAAATAATAACAACAAACAAGGCAAAGGTGAGTGTTGAGGATGTCTTCACACTTTTTTATTCTGCATGAACCCAAGTGTTTTTGAAATAGATAAATGGAGACATTGTTGAAGAATCCATGCTTCATAGGCAAGGAATAATAGAAGAAAAAATTCTCATGGCAGGCTTTTTTATTTTCTTCATGGTAGAATTTTTATAACTCACATGTCACTCTTCATGCCACCTCTAGGGGGCAGTCGAATTCAGCATGCTTTAAAATACCAGTCCACTTAAACCTGCTGTCCTGGCCAGGGTGATTATGGCAGCTTTGTCCTAAGGTTTTTCTACCTCCAGAAGTTGGGGTGGGGTGGGGTGGGGCCGCAAATCACAGTGTGTGTCACCTGATGCCACACCCACTTCCTAACAGATGCTAGTATGTCAGCATGTCATGACCCAAGGCAGAGACCTAGACATGGTTAATTTCTAAAAATGTTACCTTTGACTTATGGCTTGTCCAAGGCATTGCTAAGCTATGCATTCAAACACTCCAGGTTAAGGAAATGACAGTCAGTGCCATAGGCAATGATTTATCTGGAAACCTTGCAAAAGGAAAATATAGCTATAAAATCTGTTCCCATTCATTTAATAGTCTCTCCTGTAATTCACGTTTGCGGATTGGGTAACTTGAATTTATGACACTTTTAACATTTTCTTTGCTGTTACACTTTACCTCCACATCTTATTTATGTTGCCTGGGGAAAAAAAACCTGCAAGGTTAAGCAAGTGTAAGTTTTCCTTACTGGAAAGGACCCTAGGCTTTTTCTTTCTTTCTCTCTTTTTAAAGTAAGCTCCTTGTTTTGCTGGTAAGAGAAGTAGGGTCCAGCAAAAATCTGGAACCTGCCCAAGAGCCTAGAGGGAGTTATTGGCATACAGAAGACCTTATCCTAAGCCTCGGCATCCCGAAGAGCCATCTGTGCCCCACACTGGTTCTACCCGGTGTGTCTGCACTATAGGATATAAATGATCAAACCCCTCAATCTTTTAGCACTGGATTTTATATGAGCATCTAAGAGGACAAGATACAGCCCTTCTCAGTAAACTAAACATTATCTTTTTTTTTAAGACAAGGTCTTGCTATGTAGCCAAAATTGAGCTCTCAATTCTCATGCTTCAGCTTTCTGAGTGCTGGGATTTCATGCGTGTGCCACCATGTCCAGAAACTTTGCATATACTTTAAAGATGGGATCTGCTATCATTTCCCATGCCTCTTGTTTGTCTTTAAAGATAGAGTAACTCAAGAAGTGCTAAGTTGGTGCTGGAGAAAATTGCTGCCAGCTTAGCCTACAAAGTTTAAGACTCTCTAAATGACAATAAAAATTGATTTCAGTTATTTTTATCTCTACCATTTTTCTTCATCCATAAAGAAATCCATGCTGTTTCTTTTTATAGAAAATGAGTATGGACTGTTTGACAAATTCAACAAAAAGATGGCAAATGCTACTTTTTGCTGAGCAGTGGAGCAGGCCAGGAGTGATGTCACTTCTGGGGTTCTCTGGGAAAGTACAACTCTGAGAATAACATGCAGGGGATTTGCTGGAGTGTTCTAGGGAAGTGGGGGCATGATGGAGCACAGGGTTAGGAGTTGACCCTATCTGCAGTGAGAGGGCCGCCCTTTGTGTCCCATTGATAGGTCCATGGGTCCGTGGGTCTTGGTAGCTGTGATTCCAGGCCAGGAAGCTTTTGGGAAGGTATACTTGGGGCAGTTGGGAAGTGGATTCTGTAGTACTGAGTGGGTATTTGTTGTTCTCGACCAGATACATAGCAACCGGCCAACACACATGCTGCAGTCTTGTTTGTTTGACTAGCATGGCTGACACCCATTCTAGACGTGCAGACCCATCATCATTATTCTTAGTAGGAAGAGGCATTCAACACCAGTCCAGATGACCAAGTAACTGGGAACACACCGACTTGCTGGATATCATCATCAGACTTCATGAGATTTGCATTGTCATTGAAGCCATTTACAGATGAGCAAATTGAGTCTTGGTGATGGTAGTGAGTGAAAGGGCTGTTGTTCAGCTCCTTGAGACTTGGGCTATCCTAGCGGAGGGAAAGAGACCACAAGCAGGCAGTGGGGCTGGCTTCCAGCGTAGCCATCGTCTCAAATGAGCTAGCTGGTCTTGAACAAATGAGTTTTGTAATTTACAGCTTCTATAGGAAGAAAGGCTTCTGGTGGGGGACAATCCCTTCCATCCCTGAAATTCTAGGGTCTGAGGACTATTGAAGAATGACCACATGTAGTGACCATATTATACTTTCTGTAAATATGTCTCCTGCACCATCTGGAGGGATGCAGCTAAATAATGCCATCCATTCATGGATCAGGGAAGGGCTGTGGAGGTGGGGTGCTCTGGGAAGATAGTATCAGTTTGGCAATGTAGGCTGTGACTCTGAGCACTCTGTCAGCTTCCTATCTGGAGGGCAGGCTCTACCATGTTGAAGAGGCCTCTACGGCATGCATGGACACAGCATGTTTTCTTCCCTCGAGCAGTAGGTTATAATAACACCTTAATTGTTACTTTTTGGTATAAGATAGATTAGAACTGTGACAGTCTGGACACAAGATACACAGTGCAGGAACTTCTCAGTACTGTGCTGCAAGCAAGGGTTAGTGACTTATTTCTCAAGGGTAGGACCTATGTGGCTTTCAAATGTAATTGTTTGTGAAGTAGACTATTATTTTAATAAGCCATTATGTCAATAGGGACTATTTCCCCCAACATTGTGGGTCACAGTGAGCTGTGGGAAAACAGAAAATGGACTAATCAGACAAATACCAGGTTGATATGATCTAAGTTTGCATTTCTCAAAACATGGTTATCAAAGTGATAGTTGTATGAAATACAATAGTGTAAGAAAGAATGGTTCCATTTGTCAAATACTTTGGAAAAAAAAAAACCCACTCTATCCCATGCTAAAGTCTCTGAGACATCCTGAAGGCAAGGGAACTGGTTAATGTTTTTTAATCCTACATGTTCCCAAATTGCTTGACAAAAGGCCTTTGTTTTCTCCCTAGAATGTCTATTAACATTGCACAAAATTAGAGGTGTTTTTTTTAAACTTAATATGTGCTGGTCTAGGCAATCACAGTACTGATAACAGATAGAGGACAAGTTCCGTGAGGTCAGTTTTAGGTGGAATGGACGCTGCCGAGGGAGAGCTCGCCCAGGTTCCTCCTTACGACTGGAAGAGTTTCGTCAGAATGACTGGCAAAGACAGTTTTACATCTGAAATACTTGTTAAAGAACTGAACCTTATGAATAAAACTGATGTGGAAGAATCGTGGAAAATGTTTGTGACAAGCAGATAACATTCCTATCACTGCTCAGCTTTAAAATCCACATTGGCTGTTAGTTATGACCTCCCAATAGGCAACACTATAAACCCAGATTTGATGAAGAATGCATGCAGGTTTTTCTAGCCTTAAAATATTTAGTGGATATTAAAGGTATATTTATTAATATTTATAAAATATTAATTATATTTTCATTAAATATTAAAACACACAGTGGATGATGGTTAACACAGACTTTTACACCTGGTCTGAGTGCAGAAGATAAGTCATAGCACAGCATTCGTACCACAGTCCCCTTCCCAAGGCTCAAAAGAGCCCTGCAGAAATGGCAGTGGAAAGATTTTAAGAGCCAGCACTTGGCAGGGTGTAAAGTGAAATGGTGTCTTCTGGCCATGACAAGATCCCTGCATTAAGGACCTCACATCAGCTGTGGTTTCCTGTGCAAGGTCAGTCCAGTCAACATTGCAACATGGATGGCTAAGCACTCACAAACCACACCCCTAACTCTGGATTTCTTGGTAGTTGGTGGCTTCTGGGAAGGGAGAGCCAGTTTTCCTTAATGGTATGGCTCCTTGTAAATGGAGTTATCCACAGGTGCATATCAGATAGACTCACATTCACACATATATGGGCAGCACAATTGGTTTCTATGGGTTATCAAAATCTAAATAAATAAATAAATAAATAGATAGATAAATAGATAAATAAGTCCGTCCCAGTGACACTTGAGGGCAAGGTTTTTCTTCTGCCATTGGCTTCCCAAAACTCAGGGCTCTGTGAGGCTCACAGCCCAGCGTTGGGACTGAGAGTGCGAAAAGAAAAGGCCTGAGCTGAGATCCGAGATGGCAGCACCGGGAGGACACTGTCTGAGGAGCAGGACAGCAGTGACTGCACCATGACCAACACACCAAACACTGGGCCCTAAAACACCAGCACTTGTGTTTCCCAGGTGATAGGAAACCCCACAGAGTGGCAATCAATCCGGTTGAGGTCACCCAGTTAAAACCTGGAAGAGTTCCTGGGTCCCACTCACCAGCCCAGAGCCACATACCTGCGTGTCCTGATCACCTTCCCAGGCTGAACTGTGGGCACCAAAACACCTGAGACTGGGATTTACAGTCGAGAGAAAACCTCACAGTGAAGGAAGCAATCAGGACTGACCTCATGTCACTCAGTCAATCCTTGAAAAAGGTTCTGGTGTACCAGCAGGCACTTAGCCACCAGCCCAGAGTCCTGCTATGTGTCTGACTCATCATCCCATACAGAACTTTGGGCCCCAGGGCACCAGAGACTGGGTTTCCTTGTTGGGAAGAAACCCCACAGTGAGAAAAACAGCAGGTCCAAACACTAGCAGCTCACTAAATTCAGAGCAAGAAACCCAGTAGCAAGGCAGCTGTCTCCAGGACTTCTCCTGGTAAGAGGAGAGCCCACCTGACTAACAAAGACCACAGTCACCACTCAGGTCTATACGCCTGAGGTGAGCTGTGGCAATTCCTGAGAAACATCAGCCATTTGGTGACCATACCCAAAAAGCTGAGGATCTCAGGTGTGGAAGATACAATGGAGGAAATTGATGAATCCATCAAAGAAAATGTTAAATCTAAAAAATTCCTGACGCAGACCATCCAAGAAATTCAAGACAACATGAAAAGACAAAACCTAAGAATAATAGGAATAGAGGAAAAAGAAGATTCCTTCCTCCAAGGCCCAGAAAATATTTTCCAAAATCACAGAAGAAAATTTTCCCAACTTAAGGAGAGGCCTATAAGTATACAAAAGGCCTACAGAACACCAAATAAATTAGATCAGAAAAGAAAATCCTCCCTCCACATAATAATCAACACTAAGTATACAAAACAAAGGAAAAAAAAAAACCTTAAAAGCTTCAAGGGAAAAAGGCCAAGTAACATATAATGGCAAACCCATCAGAATCACACCTGACTTCTCAAAACAGACTATGAAAGCCAGAAGGGCCTGGATGGATATCACGTAGACCCTAAGAGAACACAGATGTCAGCCCAGGCTACTATACCCAGCAAAACTCTCAGCCCTCATAGACGAAGAAAACAAGATATTCAATGACAAAAACAAAATTAAACAATGCCTACCCACAAATCCAGTGTTATGGAAGATACTAGAAGGAAAATTATAACCCAGGAAAGCCAACTTCATTCAAGAAAACAAAGGAAATAAATAATTTCACTACAGCAAAACTAGAAGTAATCAAGTACACAAACACACTACCACAACCAACAGCAATATCAAAGCATCTAACAGCCACTGGTCATTAATCTATCTCCCTCAACATCAATGGACTCAATTCTCCAATAAAAAGACACAGATACGTAAAAAAGCCCCAACAATCTGTTGCATACAAGAAACACACCTAAGTCACAAAGACAGACATTACCTGAGAATAAAGGGCTAGAAGACGGTTTTCCACGGAAATGGACCCAGGAAGCAAGCAGGAATAGCCATTCTAATATCTAATAAAGTAGATTTTCAACCAAAATTAATCAAAAGAGATGGGGAAGGCCATTTCATACTCATCAAAGGAAAATTTCACCAAGAAGACATCAGAATTCTGAACATCTATGCCCCAAATATAAGAGCACCCACATTTGTAAAAGAAACATTAATAAAACGTAAATATAAACATAGATCACCATACATTAATAGTGGGAGACTTTAACACCCCACTCTCAACAAAGGTCAGGTCAACAAAACAGAAATTAAACAAAAAAACAATGACTCTGACAGCAGTCATGAATCAAATGGACCTAACAGACATCTACAGAACCTTTCACCCAAACACAAAAGAATTTACCTTCTTCTCAGCACCTCATGGAACCTTCTCCAAAATAGACCATATAGTTGGTCACAAAGGAAGCTTCAAGACATACAAGAAGATTGAAATAATCCCTTGTATCCTGTCTGACCACCATGGACTAAAGCTGGACCTCACCAACAACAGAAATAGCAAAAAGCCTGCACACACATCGAAACTGAACAACTTGCTCCTCAACGACAGCTGGGTGAGGGGAGAAATAAAGAAAGAAATTAAAGACTTCCTAGAATTCAATGAAAATGCAGGCACAACATACCCAAACTCATGGAACACAATGAAAGCAGTTCTAAGAGGAAAGTTCAAAACACTAAGTGCCTTAAAGAAGAAATTTTACACATCTCATACAAGCAACTTAAAGGCTCACCTGAAAGCCCTAGAAACAGGCATACCAGAGGGCATATTTCCAGATGGCTGGAAATAATCAAAATCAGGGCTGAAATAAATAAATTAGAAACAAATAAAACAATTCAAAGGATCAATGAAACCAAGAGCTGGTTCTTTGAGAAAATCAACTAGATAGAGAAATCCTTAGCCAAACTAACTAAAAGGCAGAGAGACACCATCCAAATCAACAAAATCAGAAATGAAAAGGGGGACATAACAACAGACACTGAGGAAATCCAAACAATCGTTAGGTTTTGCTTCAAAAGCCTATGTGCCACAAAATTTGAAAATCTAAGTGAAATGGACAATTCTTGATTGATTCCACTTACCAAAGCTGAATCAAGACCAGGTAAATCAATTAAATAGTCCTATATCTCCTAAGGAAATAGGAGCTGTCATCAAAAGTCTCCCATCCAAAAAAAAAAAAAAAAAAAAGAGTCCAGGGCCTAGTGACCTTCAAAGAAGAGCTAACACCAATACTCTTCAAACTATTCCACAAAATAGAAACAGAAGGAACATTATCAAATTCATTCTATGAAGTTCCAGTCACCTTGATACCTAAACCTCACAAAGACCCCACAAAGAAAGAATTTCAGGCCAATCTCCCTTATGAACATTGATGAAAAATACTCACAGACTGAATCCAAGAACACATCAATGATGTCATCTACTATGACAAGTAGGCTTCATCTCAGGTATGCAGGGGTGGTTCCATATACGGAAATCCATCAATGTAATACACCATATAAACAAACCGAAAGAAAAAAAACAACACATGACAGTATACTTAGATGCTGAAAAAGGATTTAATTAAATCCAACGTTCATTTATGTTTAAAGTCCTGGAGAGATCAGGGATACAAAGCACTTACCTAAACATAGTAAAAGCAATCTACAGCAAGCTTATAGCCAACATCAAACTAAATGGAGAGAAACTGAAATCAATCCCATTGAAATCAGGGACAAGGCAAGGCTGCCCACTCTCTCCATATCTCTTCAACATAGTTCTTGAAGTCCTCGCTAGAGCAATAAAAAAATTAAAGGAGATCAAGGGGATTCAGTTCAGAAAGGAAGAATTCAAAGTATCAATATTTGCAGATGATATGAGGGTATGCCTGAGTGACTCCAAAATCCTACTAAGGAACTCCTACAGCTGATAAACACCTTCAGCAAAGTGGCTGGATACAAAATCAACTCCAAGAAAGAAAGAAAGAAAGAAAGAAAAGAAAGAAAGAAAGAAAGAAAGAAAGAGAGAGAGAGAGAGAGAGAGAGAGAGAGAAAGAAAGAAAGAAGAAAGAAAGAAAGAAAGAAAGAAAGAGAGAAAGAAAGAAAGAAAACAGAAGCTCTCCTGTATACAAAAGACAAGCGGACTGAGAAAGAAATTAGGGAAACAACATCCTTCACAATAGCCACAAAGGACATAAAATACATTGGTGTAGCTCTAACCAAGCAAGTCAAAGACTTATATGGAAAAAAAAAAAAACACGAAAAACTTCTAGTCTCTGAAGACAGAAATTGAGTAAGTTACCAAAAGATGGAAAGATCTCCCATGATCATGGCTTGGCGAATTAACATAGTAAAAATGGCCATCTTACCAAAAGCAACTACAGATTCAATGCAATGCCCATCAAAGTACCAACACAATTCTTTACAGACCTTGAAAGAAAAATTCTCAACTTCATATGGAATAACAAGAAGCACAGAATTGCTAAAACAATCCTCTACCATAAAAGATCTTCTGGAGGTATTTCCATTCCTGATCTCAAGCTGTACTATAGAGCAACAGTAATGAAAACTGCATGGTACTGGCATAGAAACAGCATGGTGGATCAATGGAATCAAATAGAAGACCAGAAATAAATCCACACATTAGGATTGCATGATTTTTTTTACAAAGATGTCAAAACCATAGGATGGAAAAAAGACAGCATCTTCAACAAATAATGCTGATATAACTGGACATGTACATATAGAAAAATGCAAATACATCACCCTACACAAAATTAATGTCCAAGCATATCAAAGCCCTCAACATAACCAGACACACTAAACCTGTTAAAAGAAAAAGTGGGGATGAGCCTTGAACTCATTGGCACAGGAGACAACTTCCTGAACAGAACACCAACAGCACAGGCTCTAAGATCAACAATCAATAAATGGGACCTCATGAAACTGAAAAGCTTCTATAAAGCAAAGGACACTGTCATCAGTACAAAACGACTACCTACAGATTGGGAAAGGATCTTCACCAACCCTATATCTGACAGAGGGCTAATATCCAGAATATATAAAGAACTTAAGTTAAACAGCAACAAATCAAGTAATCCAATTAAAAAATGGAGTACAGAGCTAAACAGAGAATTCTCAATAGAGGAATATCATATGGCAGAAACACACTTAATGAAATGCTCGACATCCTTAGTCATCAGGGAAATGCAAATCAAAATGATCCTGAGATTTCACCTTATACCCATTAGAATGGCTAAGATCAAAAACTCAAGTGACAATACATGCTGGAGAGGATGTGGAGAAAGAGGAACTCTACTCCATTGCTGGTGGGAACATAAACTTATACAACCTCTTTGGGAATCAATCTGGCGCTTTCTCAGGCAATTAGGAATAGCGCCACCTCAAGAACCAGCTATACCACTCCTAGGCATATAGCCAAAAAATGTTCAAGTATACAAGCACATTTGCTCAACCATGTTCATAGTAGCTTTATTTGTAATAGCTAGAATCTGGAAACAACTCAGATGTCCCTCCACTGAGGAATGGATACAGAAATTGTGGTACATTTACACAATGGAATAGTACTCAGCAATTAAAAACAAGGAAATCATGAAATTTTCAGGCAAATGGTGGGATCTAGAAAAGATCATCCTGAGTAAGGTATCCCAGAAGCAGAAAGACACACACAGTATATACTCACTTATAAGTGGATATTAGACATATAATATAGGATAATCTAACGAACCCTGGGTAAGATGCTCAGTCTTCATTCAGAAAGACAAATGGGATGGACATTGGAAGAGGGAGAAAAGAGAGAACAGGACAGGAGCTTACCACAGAGGGCCTCTGAAGGACTTTACCCAGCAGGATATCAAAACATATGCTGAGAGTCATAGCCAAACTTTGGGCAGAGTGCAGGAATCTTATGAGAGAAGGGGCATATAGAAAGGCCTGGAAAGGACAGAAGCTCTACAAGGAGAGCATCAGAACCAAAAAATCTGGACAAAGGGGTCTTTTGGGAGACTGATACTCCAAACAAGGACCATGCATTGAGATAACCTAGAACTCCTGCACAGATGTAGCCCAAGGCAGCTCAGTGTCCAAGAGGGTTCCCTAGTAATGGGAACAGGGACTGTCTCTGATATAAACTCATGGGCAGTCTCTTTGATCACCCCTATTTGAGGGGGGAACAGTCTTACCAGGCCACAGAGGAAGACAATGCAGCCAGTCCTGATGAGACCTGATAAACTAGGATGAGATGGAAGGGGAGGAAGACCTCACCTATCATTGGACTGGGGAAAGGCATAGGAGAAAAAGAGGGAGGGAGGGTAGGATTGGGAGGGGATGGAGGGTGGCTACTGCTGAGATACAAAGTAAATAGACTGTAATAAATAAAAATAAAATAAAAATTAAAAACTAAAATATAAAAGAGGACATGAAATTGGCAGAACGGTTAGAGAGTTGGGTGGTGGATCTAAGGAGAAGTTGTGTGGAGGAGTGAGGAATGAACATGACCAAATACAGGGTAAGCATATGTGAAATTTCTAAGGAATTAAAATAAATTATTTTTAAAAATTCTGGTGGCTCTTCTGTGCCCAGCTTTGGCTTTCACTTGGGTGTAACCACTCACTGGCTCTGTGTAATATTGTGCTGGGCTTACACCACACTGTCAGGGTCACTCTCACAACGTTGAAAAGAAAGCATGGAGCGACTCTGTCATAACAGACAGGCTTGTTGTACTCTCTCCATCATGAAGATTCCTGTGTGAAGCTAGAAAATGGCGAACCTGAAAGTGTTTCAACTGAAAAGTGTAAGCGTGCAGGCCTGTTTCTTGCTGGCTACTCATATATGAGCTGTAATTAGTGACCAAGAGGCACAACTATAACCTGGCTTGATGACAGCTTTGTCTGTTACTCATCTTAACGGCACATTTTCTTTCTCCCTTTAAATGGGGATTAAGGCTGTACCTGACTGTAGGTTTGGCTCCCCTGAGTCAAGTTTTCCTCTACAGAATTACCACACATACATTTGAGTCCGAGGTTAGAGCTTAGAGACTCGGGGCTCTGGAATCTGGGGCGTATATAACAGGGATTACAGATTCTGTGAAGTTTTTCTTTCTCAAATCTTATTTTTCCCAAAGCAAAATAACTCTGTCTATAAATGTTTTAATTGCTTTGAAAGTGAAAGCCCCCTTCATGATTTCACGCGTTCTTGTTTCTCTCTCGCACTCAGTAGTAGACAGACATCGCCACGAAGCAACACAATGGAAGATGGGGAGA
Organism: Pachyuromys duprasi; assembly: GCA_028658305.1. Lineage (NCBI taxonomy): Eukaryota > Metazoa > Chordata > Mammalia > Rodentia > Muridae > Pachyuromys > Pachyuromys duprasi. The sequence goes on along the minus strand of CM053753.1, from coordinate 22,275,851 downwards.
GGTCTGGAGGGGCATGGCAGAAGAATGAGTGCCACAGGGCACATTCTGCTTGAGGCTGGTTTATTGTTTTTACCCCCCCCACACACACACCCAAGACAGCTTCTACAGCCTTTTAGGGAGACTCCCTGAAAATGTATCTGTTGGCCACCTCCTTCCATTATGTATGAGTCAATAAATGTCATTTGTACCCAGACACAGGCTCTCCTCACTATGAAGTCATCTACCATTTCCCAATGAGTACCTTCATTTTTTTTTCAATTTAAATGTAGAAATATATAAGAATTTAAATAAGATAGCCAGGCATCTACTTAGGATATTGGTGTGGTTAATATAACTGTAATTAAAAGCACCTGTTATATAACATGTACCCTTTGGCACACTATGACTGCATGGAGCAGGGTAAGCTGGAGGTCATACCCATCTTCAATCCTTTGTAGTTATCTTGTATGACTAGTCTTCTGTGAGTGTGAACTTGACTCTGGTAATTTAGGGACTCACATGTGACCCATTTTGTGAGTCTTTCTTAAAGCTGTAGGTAACCACAGACAATGTCAGCATCTGCCTTTCTCGTTTCCACATAGGGTACTTTATTATCTCTACCCTATAGGGCTGTAATTGGCTTAACTAAGACAGGCTTTCTTCACACAGTTAGATGTGGGCACCCATGTTGCCTGGCACCACCCTGGATAGGTGTATAAGTAGTAGAAGGTGGGTTAGTTTCTGCTTCTCAGATGCTATGGCAGCGGGTTCATTTAGGAAACAGGAAACACTGGCCGTGTCATGAAGATGCTGCTGCAAGCTCTGCTGAGGCTGACTTGCGGCTTCTTATCACCCTGGTGAGGCCTCAGCAAAGGTCTTCCTGCAGCCTCTCTTACTTGGTGCAGTTGGCCCTGGTAATGAGGGACCTCTGTCTTCTGATTGTCTCCTTTTTGACTGTTCCAGTCCAGCAGTCTCCATACCTTCCCTGCCCTTTGGTCTCAGGACACAGCTGTGTCTGTGTCTTCCTTCAGATAGGCATGCAACTTCCTTTTTCACTTTATGTGGGTCATGGTCATAAGTCCTCTTTGCAAAGAGGCTTTCTCTGCATGTTCTTTTAGAGTAGTTTTTCCTTTAACTCTTGTGTACCTACCTTATAGCTCTACCTAATGTATCCTATGGCCTGAAATAATTGTGTGCAGTCATTTGCACACTGGTAAATTTTCTTCCCCTCCTATGAGAAAATTCCTGAGGACACTCTGTCTCCTCCAGAAGGCAGGGCTCTGTTATGGGCCTCTGCAGTAGGTGTAGTCCATGGTGAGCTTAGAGGTAATCTATGAATAATAGAGTAGAATTATTACAAGTAGACAAGATAGTAAGCTCCCTAGCAATTTCATGCATTGGCCCTGCTACTTGTCGTGGGAGAAAGAACTAGGAGAATGTACGGCAGCAAGAAAGAGAGGAAAAGGGCAGGTCATGGCTTCTGACAGAGATGGAAACCTAGTGTTGATCTCCTGATGAGAAGGTAGACAAGTTCAAGGTCATTTAGTAAGTTTGTGGTGGGCACCAGCTGTACGCTGATAAGTGCAGTCATTGCTGACCCCATGTAAGTGCCACAGCCACAGCTGAACCTTGGCTTCAAGAGGCTAGTACTGATCTCTCAGTTCCTGGATGAACATTTCTCCTGCTGCCTGCCACCGGTGGTCTGTATTCATTTTCTAGCATGGGAGTTGTTACTCAAAAGCTTTTCTGGAACTTCTCTTGCCACCTTGAAATACACAAAAAGGCCTCTTTTGTCATCACGACGTTTCTTTCCAAAACCCAGCTTCTTCTAATTTGGTCTCCAGATTGGCTCTGAAAATCATGTGTCTGTAAGGATATGTAGCTGGCTTTATACATTATTGGGACATTGTGCCAGATTCTAGAGGAGGCTCCAAAGGCATTTTTCAAAAGGTCATAAAGGGAAAGGTTGTACATGTAGTAAAATAATGACCTCTACCTCTGCCATGGCCCCTTAGAATGGAGGTGATGTGTGTGGAGATAAGAATGTTCTGGCATATTTTGTAAACTTATCTCTCTTTCCCCCTTAGACCACATGATTTTATTTTGAATTGAAGTACATCTAGTTTCTAAGCATCATATAAATAATACACTGATTGGATTTCCAACTCTTCAAATTCCTGCTTCTATACTGTGAAAAATTCAAAGTCATTTATAACCACATGAAAACCTTACATTGCCAAAATTATGTCAACATCACAAGCAATGCTAACTCCACGGAGGCCTGAGTTTTCCAGAAACTCCCCAGGTTTATGCTAGTCTCTTCTCTTTGTCTGGATCTGGTTTTTGTTCTTTTCTCACCTCCCACTGTAGAAGGGCGGCCTCACTTTTCATTTTTTAATCTAGGGTCAGACAAGCCTGGAATCTATTCTTCTATCACTCTGCACTGGATAATGTTGAGAGTTTTTAAACTCACTTTTTCTCAGTTTTCTTCTCTTTAAAATGGGGAGAAGATGGCCAGTGTCCTTCTTGGTCCATGTAGCCACTGGGGCCTCAGCGGAAAGCTACCTCCACAGTTCTTTGCACATGGAGCATACTCAGAAAATGATGGGCCTGGCCACTGTTGTCATCCTCATTGCTAGAGCGATGTTGATCAGATGTTCAGTTTTTTTCTGATAAGTTTTTGTTAGAGTCATTGCTAATTTTATGTTTTTACTTAAATCCTTCATTCTTTCATTTACATTGCATTAAAGATTTGCATGCCTGTTCTGGTAGTTCGGCATTGATTGGGAGGCAAGTCTAAGATTTATGGCTCTGTATACTTTTTCCCAGCATCATAAATTTTTAAAACTTTTCTTAATGCTTGGCAGCAAGCCTACCCTCATTGTTTGAGCACACATGCACATATGGTATATATGTGTGCATAGAGATATATATGCATCTGTGATTATCTACTTTTACTTACTTTCTTTTCTTGCCTTAAAACATTATAACCTCCTTAACTCATTAAGGCTGCCATTAGACGGCTGTGTTTTCTACTTCTAAATTAACATCAGAACAATTTGACACTTACGTACCAAAGTGGTAGCCTTTAAAAAAACCACTGACTTGGTACAGACAGATGTTGGGACAGAAAGGCCTTTCTTCTTTGTGCTTATTTGGTGTCTGGCCTCACCTGGTTTGGTGAAGTAAACTATGGGTGGGTTGAACTAAATATGGTCTTGTATGTCCGTGTACTGGAGGTGGGCAAGGGATTCCCGTAAGTGAAGAGGCTTGATATAGTCTCCAGGCCAGAGGCCACAGGAAAGAGGAATCTGTGGAGCAAACAACACGGCTCCTGTGGCCATGTGGTTTGCGCAAGTTGGTCTGGGCCACAGAGGGCCCTCGGAACAGACTTTGACAGCTACTTGGTCAATTTGATTGATAGTTTGGGACATGGGTGGGAGGAAGGACCCCTGAAAAGTATTTATAACACCCTGTGCGCACAGCCTGCAGACCTGCAGAGGCAGCCACAAAAAAATGAAGCTAAACACACATTTCAGCTGTGAAATAAATTTTAGAGTGCTTTGTATACTTGCCTGTTGGAAGAAAAACACACAACTATTTGTTATTTTTTTCTTTCCATGGTCGCATGGTTTGATTTCTCTATTATCTCTCCATTGTTACTGAAAGTTCCCAGTTCAAGCTGGATCTAATCAAAACCTACAGACAGTTATTTTGCTAAGAAATTACATTTTACCTTGGCTTCATCTCTGTAAAGAGATGAAAGCTTTCCCTTTCCCAACGTGAAGGCTGGCCTTTGAGATTAGGATCCATTTATTTTTTTATTTTTTCATAGTAATTAGTAAGAACAGTTTTGTTAGCCTGAGCGGTATATTGATTACTTTTATTTCTCATGGTTATTTGTCAAAGACAACTCAGGATAAAGCTGAGCTTGTAGTCCTATGCTTGTAACATGCTTGTCTAGCATGTTCAACACTTGGAGTTGGAATCACCACTCTATAAGAAGAATAGTTTAAAAATAACACAGTGCTTTAAGTGAGGCATGTATTCCATAGGCTCAAGCATTTGAACACTTAGTCCCAAGGTGATAGTATTGTTTGGGGGGATTTTGAAAGTGTGGCCTTGCTAGAGGAAGCCTATCACTGGAGGCAGGCTTTGAGAACTCAGCTTCTCCTTGCTCTAGTTTACTGTCTTTATTTCCTGTGTGCCATTGCAGATATAGTCCCTCAGCGTCTTGCCTCTCCACCAGGATGGACTTTTATTCTGTAACCATGAGCCAAAATAATCCCTTCTATAAGTTGCCCTACTCATATTTTATCACAGGACCAAAAATGTTATTAGTGTAAATACAAACACACAAAAAAACACACAACACCCATCCCCAGCTATCCAGAGACAGATGATCCCATTCCAGCGGAAAAGAATTCTGTCATGGGGGCTGGTATGTAGCTCTCATGTAGAGTGCTTGCTTAGTGTGCACAAGGCCCTGGACTTTAATCTCTGGAGAAGCAGGTTGGTGGGTAAGAATGAATGAGAATGAATTCTATGATGGCTCAGTTCTGAGGGTCATCAGTACTTTGAAAAATCTTAACTGTAGTTCTAAGCAGGAATGGAGAAATCTATTGGTCTCTTGCTCTTCTGGGTACTGAGTAGATTAGGAAGATATTTTAGAGGGTAACAAGGGAGAAGAATAAAAGAACTGAGGAATGTGTAGTATTCAAGCCAAGAACTAAAGAGTCAGCAGTGACCACTTAGGTAAATATAGGAAGGAAGGACACTCCACAGAAAGAGCATACACAGGCCAGAGGTGTGAAACAAACTTAGGCTAATGAGCAAAGAGCAATACGATAGTGAACAAATCCCAGAGATCCAGCCTAAGTGAGGTTAACCTCCACTCCAAACTGGGGGACCAGAGAGTTGAATTCCAGCTCTGACATTGCTTTTAATGTTCCACCTCAAAATGGCTAAAGAAGACCATAAAGATGTACCCTTGCGTCTGACCTGAGCTCAGGGTCTTACTGCACAATTCACAGCCTGAACCTGGACCTGGAAGCTCTATTTCTTGCATTCTCTGGTGGGTGGCACAGAATGCTGCCAGATTCTTCCGTCTGAAGTCGTTGCTTTTCTAGTTTTTAGTAAACATTCTCTTAGGGTAGAATTTGGACTAGGGACTTTGGCATTCTGGCTCCTGGTTAGCATTTAAGCATCACTTGAAGTTTTGGGGACATTTTGCTGAGTCCCTTGACCTCTTATTACCTGATCTCCTGCTTTCTTGTTCTACATGCATTTCTGGTCTTAGGTACCCAAGACTGGTGGCACTTTAAAATATCCGGCAACCTACTACCATTTCCCCTACATTAATTTGGTGAACATCTAATGACATATGCATTATTTTAGATAGTTAGAAAATTTTAAAAAAGAGATAACAATAATTTAGAACCTTAAACAGTTAATCAATACCACCAACTCTGATCTCTTTTCTTGGTGGGTAATTGAAAGATGCATTTACTAAAATTTCTTCCACTGTTTAAAAGTGCTGTGTCTAATGAAATACTACTGCACAGGAAGTTTTCATCTGAGACACGGCATGGCTGTAAAACACACAGACACACGTGCGATATACATTTTATAGCTTTGTGTATTTTACAGGCAAAGCACTAAAACATAGCAGAAATACTACCGTGTACAGTGAAGTCGGCTTTCACAGTGACACGGGACAGCCGTTGCTATCTGCTTGCCTGTTGTTTATATGTGTGTAATTATGATTTCATTACTTGTTACCAGGTATTTCCAAACTTTGTCTTGTCTTTATATCTTTCCATGTTGGAAGTCTTTCCAGATTGCCTGTTTGTCGGGTGAGTGGTTCTTTCTGTAACTGAAGATCGGACTGGAGACTCATGTGGTATGGCCTCACGAGACAAGGTCTAGGTATGTGCCAGCTGTCTCAAGCCGCAATGTTAGTCTCTTTTAGTTCCCCCCCCTTGAATATCACATCCTTATCTTTTCATATCAAATTGCTCCCTGGATTCTGCTGATTTCGGCCTTTAAATCATCTTGAATCAGTACCCTTTTCTTATAGCTTCCACCTCTGCTTCAGGTCTGGCCTGGATCTCTTCTGGTTTGGATTATGCTGAGGCTTCCCAGCTGAACCATTGCTTTAATACACTGTTCTGTTCTGATTGACTCTCCGTTTCTTTCCCACCACCCCCCTTTCTCACAGGGTTAACAGGCAAGAGCTCTTTATTGCAAGAAGTAGGGCCTTGGTGTCTTGTCTCATCTTAGCTCAGCCTGTTTTGCACCAGATGCTACTTCCAGTTTTAGGACGCTCCAACCCTGAGTGGGTCTCTTCCATACACACACAAATGAGCTAAGTCTCTTGTCTTTCATGAGGCTCCAGTCACAGTACTGAGCCTGCTGCACTGAACTGGGGTTGAGTAGAATTTATTGAACAAGGCAACAGGACAAGTAACCTTACTTTTTCTGTGTCTGTCTGTAGAGTCTGATCTGGACTACCCTTAGCCAGAGGGTATATTCTGTAAAAAAATGGCCCTAGTCTTGTCAGGTTTGCATGTGGACTCTGGAAGCTTATCCACAGGCTTTGTGGCGTGAGATTGGCTCTCCTGTGTTAACGCATCAGATTTTGTGGCATGCAGTCAAATTAGGGAGCAGCCTTTCTGCTCTGCCTGTCCTCCTTAGCGTCTAGCAGGCAGGGATCTGGCTTTTGGTCTTTAGTTCTCCTCCGTACACCCCACTAATACTTTCTCCTCTTTATGCCTGTACTCCAAAAGCACACAGCACAAGGTTTTGCACTCTTGCCTTCTTTCTCTCTGCCTTCTTTCTGTGCTGCTTTCTGGGTCAGTTGTCCTCCATTCGGCTTATTACCTTGTCCCATAGGTGTGACTGTGGGCATGATGGGGTGGGAACTCAGACGAGAACACAAATTATTTACTCTGGAGGCACTAAAAGGAAAGAAATCTCACAGAGATCTAGACTAAAGTTGAACTGTTTAGAACCCTGCTTAGCTTTCTACAGCCCAGAGGTGAAATCCAACATGTGCCACCCGTGGAGATGAATAAGTTTTGGGACTGTGACCCTATTCACTCTTTTGTGTGTTGTCATGAGACAGAGTTAAGTAGTTGTCATGGAAACATATGGCTTCCCAAGCCTGACATATTTACTATCTGATCTTAAAAAAAAAAAAAAAAGTCCTCAAGCCCTGCCCCAGAAGACAACGGTGCCTTTTGTAAAGACAGGCTTAATTCTAGTTGCCTAACTCCCTTTATTAGAAGGCTTACACGAACCTCTGTCTCTCTGTATACTTGTATTTGTTTCCCAAGCCAACTTTTCCAAGGTATGAGTCAGACTCTGGGCAGTAAAGGCCACTGATTGAATAGGGTGAACCTGCTCCTTTTATTTCTAACTGGTGCTATCAGCTTGATGAGAACTGATATTTTAACATGTAAGATTTCAGCAGGAGTAAAAAAAAAAAAAAGCTATGCTGGCAGCTAGATCGATATAATTAATACATTTATCTTGGCAGGCTATTCTGATTAATTAGAGACCGCCTAGCCTTACACTGGGAAGGATTATGAGGTCCTAGAGTACTCAGTGCTGATAAGTGAAATTGATACGTGATGTCTGTCAGGATATGTGCATCCTACTTTGAAGGCAGGAGGAAGTTTCCAGCCATGCATGGCTGTGGTTCTGTCCACTATAATGCTACCTCTGGTCAGTTAAGCACTAACCAGAGGACTTTTCGTAACCCAGAGTCAGAACATATCTAAGCTGTCATGAAGTTCAGGTAAATCAGTAAATTGTTTGTTTGTATAAGCACTAGTTGAGAATAATTTTATGATTATAACTTTGATCAATGTTTTGGTAAGAAGTGTGACACCTTACTTTTGATGCCCCTGTCTTTAATTCTTAGGGTAGACAGTCAAAAGTGGAATTGTTGGATCATAGGATAATTCTGAGTTTAGGGTTTTGAAGAACTGCATTGATGTTTTCACAGTGGATGCATCAATTCTACATTCCCACCAGAGTAAAAATAGTATATTAGGATTTTTTCTATTACCTGTTCTAGCTCCCAACAATGACACAGAGACCTGTTAGATTTATCATTAAGCTTTAAAGCACTACAGCTGGGCAGATATTGATCTATTCTATCCTGTCTATACTAGCCTGGCTACTTCCCAGTCCTGTGCCACGTGTTTCTTGCCTCCTTAATTTCGCCTTGACTGCTTTTGCTCCATCTGTCTGTCCTCACTGAAAACTCCTCGTGGCAACCTCCTCTTCCCTTTCTTGACCTTCTCTTCCTCCTCCCTGATCTTGACCTGAGGCCCCCTGACTGGGGTCAGAAGTCCTACCCCATGTCCTCTCTCACCCAGGTACAGGCTGATCAGCTTCTTTATTAACCAATCAGAGATGATGGAGAACCGTTTTTGCACTTTGAGACAAAAGAGTCTTTGCAGAAATGACTCACAGACTCACCAGATCTCACACAGCAATCAGCATCTGATACACAAAGCACACCAGTAATGGGAAGGGGCTCTCATTCCTCCAGGTTCTTTCTAGCCAACTTGCTGTGATGGTAGCAATCAATGTGTGGATGCCTGTGTGTGTGTGTTTGTGTGTGTGTACATATGTATATGCAAAGTGGCATCTCACAGTGTCTAATGAAACTGAACATCTTCTCATCTTCTCTGAAGATATATCTGTTTAAATTGAACCACCAAGTATTACTCAACTGTAGGTTTCCTGAAAGAGCCAGGAGACAGTGTCTGCTGGGTTTTCTCTGCATGGCTCCTGCGAGCTCTTGGTAGTTACTGTGGAGTGCCCTGTGATTGAAATTGTGAGCTGAGGCTAAGGAGCCAAGGCTAGTGAAATGGGTTTGCTTTGAAACAGCCATAGATATAAAGACAGAAAGCAGGAGGGTGAGGCCTGGTGGTTTGCACCTTCTGTCTTCCCCTCTCCTTCCCCAGAGTGAGGAAAAGGAGGAGAAACAGGAGGCATGCTGCTCCAACAGGGTTTCTATTTGAAATAGGTCTTGCTCAAGGTTCCTCAAATTCCACAAGTGACATATTTGGGGCAGTATTTTTCTTTTGTTTTGTCTTTTTTTTTTCCTGTGTGGGATTGTTTGATTGTCTCACCATAATTGCTCTGCATGTGGTGTTTCCCTGCTGTTGTCTATATTTAAGCAGAGCAAAGTTAGAGTTGATTTTGCTAGAAATGTCCCTCTGGGAGCATTGGATTTACTTTGATTCCAGTAAGAAAATAATTTAAATTAAATTTTAATATACTTAAAGTAAGCAATTTGAAACTGTAGATAAGAAGCATTCCGGAATAGTAGAAAAAATTCTAGTTTCAGTTATTTAGCTTGAAGAGAAAGCGACTTGAGGGTATGTTTAGAAAAGTCTCCACACATGTGTCATCATGTGCATGACTATGTAGGGTGAGCCAGCCCTCCTGAGCTATTTGTACAGTTACTGGCGTCCGAGGTCTCTAGGGGATAGAAATGGATATTTGATCACAAAGCCTCCCTTAAAGAAGGAAAAGTGTCAGCTATGTTTATGGGAGAAGTTAGCCCCCTAACCAATCACTGGTGAGGTTTCTTTATGGTGTATATACATGTTGTCTACAGGCATCTGCATGTGCCAGGGCACTCAAGTGGCCATCAGGGGACAACTGTGTGGAGCCAGTTCTTTCCTTCTTCCTTTGTGTGGGTTCCACACCGACTCTGTAGGGCTAACACACATGGAGATGTCCCCTTCGGGAGATGACTGTGGAATCCAGTGAGAATGAGGAGGCATTTTTTCAAAGCTAAATAAGAGCTTGTCCCACCAATCTCTTCCTCCCTTCCCCAAAGCCAATCCCCTCACAGGAATGCTAGTGTACATATGAGTTTAAAGGTTTAAAGGATCATAACTACTTGGATGCTATTTAATTGCCTTATTTTTACTGAAGGACTCAGCAATGTTTCAGATTCACATTGGTGGGCAATTATGGTTTACACAGATTCAGGCCAAGCCTCTAATCCTATCAGCCAAAGCAAATGTGAACCATAGAGTTAGTAATTTATCACCCAGTCACACAAACACATTCATGGTTGGTTTTCCCTTCAGCATGCAAGCAGCCCAGTGTGGAAGTAGTTTGGGGGTGTGCCGGGAGGCTGTTGCATTCCCTGTACGGCTTCGATGTGAAGGTCTTGCCCCATGCAGGCAGGCTGATAGGTTTGAGGTCTCTGCCGTGTGATGCTGGATCATCACTCCTCTGCCTCTTCTTCAGTGTGTTCATGGAGATAACCTCATCCAGAGGTGAGGACGATGAAAGGAGGTGATGCTAGAGAGAAATTTGGGGAAGGTGCTAACAAGTACTGAGCACTCAATAAATGCCTTTGTTGCTGTGATAGTCCTCAGTACTGGGTCCCTCTTCCTGCCTGCTTCTTATGTTCAGATGTCAGATTGAAGTAGGCAAGAAGCACTAACGTGTTAAAGGACATCCCTGTGAGTGGAATGACACCCACTGGACATGGATATGAACCAGGATGCTGTGTGAAATATGCTGTTCTTTTCAGTGGGGTCTATCCCGAGATGCTTACAGAGCTGTTGACTGTGTGTGTGGGTGTGTGTGTGTGTG
>CM053753.1:22192338-22264737 GCA_028658305.1 Pachyuromys duprasi | reverse complement strand
TATGCTGTTCTTTTCAGTGGGGTCTATCCCGAGATGCTTACAGAGCTGTTGACTGTGTGTGTGGGTGTGTGTGTGTGTGTGTGTGAGAGAGAGAGAGAGAGAGAGAGAGAGAGAGAGAGAGAGAGAGAGAGAGAGAGAGGAGTATGTGTGACCAACTTAAACAGCAGCTGCCCATTACCAATAAGAAACTAATTTATTTACTTTCAGAATCATTTATGTAACATCTCAAAGTACGTAGACTAATATAATGGAAATCATCTCCCCTGATCCATATTCTAAGTAAATTTTGCCTAATAAATACATAAAGGTATATAAATAAAGAATTTGGTATCTGCTTCATGTTTTAAAAGATGAAATATGATTCCCAATCCTGACCCGATTTACTTTCATTTTCCTCAATGGGAATCACTCATACATATGAATATATACAATATATAAATACATTTGTATTATATGAATATATTGTAGATATAAACACATTATATAATATATTCATATATAATATAATTAATTTATATATAATATATATTCTCATGATTGTATGGTAGATGTATGTATTCCTAGCCAGTATAGACTATTTTTACAATTTTATTAGATATAAATTTTATAAAAATATACATTTCTATTTCTTACTTTCTTAAATGCAGCATAAGTTGCTTTATTATTTTCTTTATTCCTCATTGGACCTCTCCATGTCCTTGAAAACCCTAGAGGTCCTTTGACCTCTGAGTTTTTGAGTAAAACCTCCTTCGCTTGACCTCTTGTCTAGGTTTTTGTATCCTTCATGTCTCCAGGAAAATAGATTTGCCGAGTCTTCCTAGGATGTGCTATCTAAAATTGCAGATCCCACCAACATCACATTTTTTCCTTTGAGGACATCCTTCTCTTTGGTACTCTTCCTTCTGTGAGTTACTATACATGCTATTTATTTCTTTACCACTGGCTGTCTCCAGCCACCAGAATACAAGTTCACTGAAGATAAGGATGTGGAGTTTCAGTGTGACAATTATTTGCTTTATTTTCTGTAGGAACATGCCTACAGAATGTTAATTTCTTTTTGCTGATTAAATAAATATGTTTTTTAGCTATTTCATGTTTTCTCTCTTTTTTCTACAGAAAAAAATGGAATTAGGTTGGGTGCAATAACTATTTTTTTAAATAGTATTATTGTGAACTTTATTTAAATTGGTTTCTGCCTTTCTGTTTTATTTTTGTCTGTTTCATGGTGTTCCTTGTGTAAATATATCTTATGTGGTCATTTTGTAATGGCTAACATCTTTGCTTTTATATTTTTTCTTTTACATACTTGTGGACATTCCTAAGTATTTCTTTTGGAATAAAAATGTGAGAATTTATCTTTAGCATATACTTAGAGATGAAAATTTCTGTTTATATCTATCAGTTACTGTGTAAGTAATACTCAACTTACTGACTTAATTACATAACTGTGTGTTCTAGCACTGTGGCTCTTTACCATCATTCTTCATTTAGTTGCCATTAGAGTGAATTCTCAGACATGGCCTCACTTACCTATCTGGTTGCTGCTGCTAGTCTTTTGTTGTACCTCAGATCTTCACCACGGAAGGGAAAGCCAGCTTTCTCTAGAGGAGAGTTCTCAAGATAGCATCCCACGAAACTTCTGCAAAAAAGTCTTAATGCTACACTCTGGGATGCACACAGCATGACCATATTCATACTCTGTTTATGCAAGTTTCAAGTCCAACCCAGATTCAAGGAACGAGAGGAAAAAAATATTGGGACTACTTTTTTCAAATATGGTACATTAGGTTATAGTTATCATGTCTTCTCCTTTACTGGATGGTGCCAAACTTCCCTCTGAAGGTATTTTACCAAATAATTCTCTGGATTGTACCAATTGTTTGTTAAGAGAAAAGAAAAATCTTTGGAACAGCAATGACATGAAATAGACACGCATAGCTTCCCCATGTCCTTTGACCTACCCCCCTTTTACAACATTGAACCCTGAGGAAGTATTTGCTATGCATTCAACAAAATCTGGTACCTGGCTTCAGGGCACACATAAAGATACATTGCCCAGATTCCATTCTAGCTGAAGGGAGATATATGACTGAGTTTGGGTCAATGAAAGCAAGTTGTTGTTGTTGTTGTTTTCGTTTTCCCAAAGTGGGTATGTTGTAGTGTGATTTGCTTAGGACTCTGCATACCTAGGACTCTGTTGCATATAGTGGAAGAAGATTTAACTATTAGACATAACGGACCCAAATGACTGTTTAGGATGAGCATCACTCTCAAAATGTATGTGTTTGTCATAAAATAACAATTATTATTTCATCACAATAAGCCCCTCAGATGTCTAACTCTTTGTTATAGGCGTTAAGTCTTTTCTTAAGTAGATTGATTCTCAGTGAGAATACATGTCCTTATTTGTAGACTCTACATCTAAGTGAGGGTTGATGGTCCAGCTTGATATTTAAAACCACAAAAGCAATCCACTATCATTTAAAACCATATGGCAACTTTATTGAGATAAAATTCACATAAATCCAACCCACGCATATATAATGCTCATTGGTTTTTAGTATAGTCATAGAGTTGTCTAATCACTATTACAATTAATTGCAGAATAATTTCATTACCTCAAAAGGAAACCTTATACCTATTAAATGAGAACCTCATATCCCTTCCTGTTCTCTGTTATTCCCACCTTCTGCTAACCAGTTATATGCTTGCTGTCTCTATGGGTCACTTACCCTGGACACTTCATGTCAGTGGAGACATACTGTGCATTAGTGTCTGGCTTCTTTTACCTAGAATAATATTTTTAGGCTCATCGATGTTTTAGCATGGGCTGTTACTAACTTTTAGGAATTAATGTTGAATATGGACCTGTAATATCTCATACTCCATTGTGCTCTTCCTGCCTGCCTTGAGGATATTATGAATAATGCTTATATAAACATCTGTACACATTATTTCTCCCCACTAGATTTCTTTTTAGTCTTTTAAATATCCTGCTAAAATGTATAAAGGTATATAAACCAATTTTATAGAAATAAATTAACCAGTAAGGAAACTATTTAAAAATTATTTCCATGTCATGGAAGAGAAATGCAAGATATATTTATGATGACATTTTATAGTTAATGAAATCTTCTTCAATGTATAGATTAGGACCTGATCTTTTTTTTTTTTCCTTTTGGTTTTTCGAGACAGGGTTTCTCTGTATAGTCTTGGCTGTCCTGGACTCACTCTGTAGACCAGGCTGTCCTGGAACTCACAGAGATCTGCCTGTCTCTCTGCCCCCACCCAGCAAGTGCTGGGATTACACCACTGCCCCTGGCTAGGACCTGATCTCAATATCTCTCCAACAGATCTTATTTTTATAACAACACAGTATTTACAATACAGATCATATGTCTATGACTTTAGGCCTTCGGTTTAAACGTTGTGCTTGCTTTTTTGTTGTGAGTTTATTGAACACCTTCTCTCTCCGGGATATTGTTCTGGCACCAGGAATAAGAGTCTAAAGAAGGAAGGTAGAGCCCTGCCCTTACTCATGTGAAATAATGTTTTGCTGTACAGGGGAACTGGAGCTTGGAAAGTGTGTTGTGAGGGGAGAACTACCGTGGCTATTACATCGAATACCCCTAGGGGAGGCAGGAGACTGGCTTCCCAATCCACAAGACAAGCAGGAATAAACCTGGAACCGCATGTGTTGAGTTCCTCACTGTGAGAGCATGCTCAGTGGGATAGAAGAATAGAAGAAAAACGCCAGTAGGCAGGCCTCACAGAGTGTGTGAGGAAGGGAGAGTGTGTCAACCTTTAATGATGCTATTCTTGCTCGCATATGCTTGTTAATTATTTTTATGTTGCATGGTTTCTGGGAGCTGTATGATTTGATAGCAATTAGAGATTGAGGTCCTTTCCCCTTAGTGTAGAATCACATTCTTGATTCGTGGTAGTATGAAAAATTACCGGTTACCATCACCAGTCTAAAATCGGCATAAAATCTGGCACTAAATATTTAGAAACCCACAGTAAATCTTTCTAAAATCATGTACTTTTATGTTAAGAGAGCCTAAAGTCAATCAGAGTATCCATGTTCTGAGGGACTCAATTGGGTGCTTTGTAACTCTCACTTAGACTTGTAGGCCACTAAGACCAGATCACCTCTCAGCACTGTATCAGACTCTTCCCCAGTGAGCTAAATGGCTCTGTAGGGAATGTAGACTTTAGCAATTCCCTGGCCACTGTCTTTACCAGCTTAAGACCCCTTCCAGACATAAATAATTGCTTTAATAATCCCTCACTCCAATCATTTGGAACTTACTCATGCAACATTCTCATTGTCTATAATACGACAGTGAACAAGATGAATGCCAAGCCATTGTTGTGCTACAAGTCAGTGTCTTCACTTTACTGTGTCCACTGTCTTTGTGAAAGCATGCAGTTATAAAGAGAGATGTTCACTTTGCCTAGGTCACTCCCAGGAAGAAGGTAAGAAAGATGTCATTGTAGATAGTAACAATGCGGACTTCTTTGATCTTATTGTATAAGGTAGCTAATGCAGATACTGTGTCCCTTATTAATCAAACCAGTTCAGCATACTCTGTCACAATCAAAATTAGAGCTGTCAAATGCTAGCATTCTACCAAAGGCTTAAATTATGAAAAAACACAGACATTTATTTTCCCAAACCGCAGTATTTTATAAATTGATATAAATGTTATTGTTTTGTGTGCGTTTGGCTTTGTGCCCTATATGCATGCACAGCCATCTTTGAATACTGTATCACATTTAGACCTTTTGTTTTTAAGTCAGTGAAAATGACCCCTTGATGCCTGTTCTTTGTAAATGTCCTTGGTAAGTCACCCCAGATCATAATCTTTAGTGCAGCAGTGATTGTGCAATTATTTGAGCTCTCAAAACTTCTGTTTCGAAATAGTGTTTCACTAGGTCAGGCCAGTGGAAACCTGCTCTGTAATAGAGGAGGCTGGCTCTGAATTTATGGTCTTTCTGCTTTAGCCCCCCAACACTGGAGTGCAAGTGTGTGCCATCACTCTTGCCTTACATGAGAGAGGAAATATAGTTCAGTTTTTATGTTTAAATGTGTTAAAAATAGAACTTGGAGAATTCGCTCAACCGTTAAGAGTGCTTCCTGTCCTCTAGGGGACCTGAGTGTGGTTCCCAGAATGTGTATAGAGGTCCACAACTGTTCCCAGCTCCAGCTCTGGGTGATCTGACACCCTCTTCTGGCTTCTACAGTCACCTGTATGCATGCAGCATACACTCACACACGCACACTCAATGATGATACTACTGCTATTAATAATAAAAATAAATAATCTAAATATAATGGTAAAGAATGGAGGGCTTTCGTGCTTCGATGTAGTTGAGATTAACATGGAAATCACTGCTTGGGTCAGTGGCTTGGGTTCGGGTCAACTAGCTTCAGGATGAGAGCAGGGAACTGAAAAGTTTTTATTCACCTAAGAGAAAATTATTTAGAATTTTTGGAAGTAAGATATGCTTAGAAAGGTAGAACAGTTGTTGTTTTTGAAATAGCATATGGCCTTTCTCTGAAACTGAGACTCTAGACCCACAGGACTGGCTACAGAGGCTTACCATCATGCATCCTCCCTGTGACTGTGTGGGAAGCAGGGGTGATGGAGGGGGGGAGCTTAAGGGACCCTCATCTTTCTAGGGCAAGGCTTGTTTTAGAGGCAGACCTCTTCACTGGAAAAGTGACTTTTCAGTTATCCTTTTCTTGGCTTCTTACTTTTCTACAAAAATATTTACATTTTGCTTTTGTAAAACAATTTTAAGAATGCTTTCTATAACAACGTGAAATACATGAAATATAGAAAATGCAAAGAAAACCCTGTCTTCCTCACATCCTGGGTTCATATGATCTTTCAGGAACATGCGTTTTGGTATTTCTCTAGACCTTGGACAGATGTATGGTCTTTGACGGAGTGAGTGCTTTGGCAGTAGTGGGATCATTAGCCTAGAACAGCACATTCAGACAGAACACCAGTCACCTCTTTCCCCTCATTTCCTACCTCCCACTCTGTCACTACCTCATATGACTCCTAGCATTACAGGTGTACAGCAACATGCTTGGCCTTAAGGACATTCTTTTTTAATTACTTGAGCTCTGTCTTTCCAAACAGCCTTCTTCTTCATTGGGTGTCAGGGTATGTGTGTATGTGAACGTCACTTTGTTTTAGAAAATAAAAATGGCTGTTCATTTAGTGTGATAGTAATGATTATCAAGAGGGTTAGGTTTTTATATGAAAATAAGCACCCACACAAGTATGAACACCCATACAATCAGGAATTATAAACTAGAGTGACCATCTAACGAGAAAGCTCTGTCACTTTTGGTGCCTATCTTGTAAACTATTTTCAGTATACTAATGTCATTAAATGACAGATGTAATGATGATCTCTATAAATTATACTTTGGTCATTATACTTTATGGTCATTATTATGTTTTTAACTAGTGTTGGCATGTTGGAGGTCACACTGGAGAGCTCTGGGATATATCCTGTTAGGCTTCTTGGTTCTCTTACTGGTGGGTCTCATTCCTTTCTGCTACACATCCCATCCTATCCTGTCTCTGGTCTGTTAGCCAGTTCTTCATAAAGAATGTCTACTGAGCCTGGGACACCATAAACAACTTTGCATAACCTTCCAGATCAGTGTCTTCTCTCTGGCCATCAGGAATGTGTGGACTCCATTTGAACTCAATTGCCTTTTTGCCTACCTTCTGGCTAGAGGAAGTTCTGTTCTCCCTCTTTCCTAAAGAGCAGCTGTAACCACGCTTCTCCATCAAACTCTGAACTTAGAGTAGAGCAAAGCCAAGCATGCAGCAGGACTTATTTGAAAAATCAGTTGTATCTACCTGCATGTGGTATTATGACCTATAGTATTGATTTTATGCTCAGGAACTCATGGTGATTGTACTTTATGGACATATTAGCAGAGAATTTCACCTTATTGAAGAAAAAGAATTTTAGTTTTTTTTAAAGTTTCCCTCATACAAAGACCTGAAATCTCATTCATATACTGTGAAATGGAAGAAATTAGATATTAAGGAATGGAAATTGGTGGTCCTACGAGCAGTATGAGATCTAAACGTGTTAAATCCTTTCACAAATAAACCTTCATTTAGGCTGGAATGTCTTGGCTCAGTCTTAAAGGTGATACTGTAGGAGACACACAGCCATGGCTGGCCTAGGAGATAATTATCTGCACATTCCAGTCTTGGCTGGCTATCAGCAGGGTTGGCTAGCCATGAAGTTGATGCTCTCGCCCTTATGAGAAGATTACACTTAGCCAGGCCACTGACCCCAGGGCCGTTATGAGCCACACTGTTTGTGGACTTTAGAGCAAATCAAATTTCTTAGTAGTGGCAAATATGGTCTTTCGAGCCTTCCAGATTTCCACATTCTGTGCCATATGCCTCAGCAGTTTAGGTTTGTCTTCAGTTGAGTTAGTGATTTACGTTCTGAAAATTTGTAAATTTGGTTTTCTCTGTGTATATGTGTATTAGCCTGATGATTGAACCCAGGGCCTCACCTGTACTAGGTGAGCACTCTGCCCTAGGTTTCTTTCGGGCAGTAAGTGAATATTGTCAGGCTGTGTGCACATGAGCTTGAGAGTACAGCTGAGAGGTAAAATCTGTACACAGAGACACAGAGCCTCATGCCTGGCACTGTGTGACAAGACGTTTTGGTTATTAGTGAATGACTTTGTAGGGAACACAAAAAATGGCAAATGCCCTACATTTAACTCTCACAACAAATGTTACAAAACAGAGTTTCTTGGGGATCATCTCTGGAACCGCAGAGCCTAAGTTCGAATCCCATTTACTAGCTGTTTGACAGTGGGACAGTTGCTTAGCCTTTCACTGTTTTGGTTTTACAGCTGTAAAATGGGACTGACTCTAAAAAGGTTCTGAGGGAAAAGTGGGATTGTATACATTTATTCACATTCTTTAAAGTTTTTTAAGGATTTATTTATTTTCATGTGGCTGACTATTTTGTGTCCATGTCTGTAAGTGGACTTCAGGCAGGCCTGGTGCCTGTAGACGTAAGAGGAAAACATTGGATCCCCTGAAACTGGAGCGACAGATGGTTGTAAGCCACTGTGTGGCTACTGAGGACCAAACCAAGGTCCCCTCTAAGCACAGCAAGTGCTCCTAACTATTGTACCATATCTCTAGCCCTTGATATTCACTTCCTTGACTGCTCTATCAATGTCTAGTATAGAGGAAATACATACAACTGTTAATTTTTTATTAGTGATTAATTTGAGGATATTGCTGTTAGAACTTGGGAAAATTCTAGAATATATTTTGTCCCATGTTAAGCAGAGATGGAAACAAATTTTTATGTTTGTACATATAAATATTTTCATTAATATTTAAATAGAATTTGCCTTTGTTTTATAGAGTAATCATTGGATCAACCTAAACATAATGTACATAAAAAGAAAACAATCTGGATGTATAGTTTGTATATGTGTGTGGGAGGAAAAGATCTCCATAAACAGATGGACAAAGTTCTTCTACTACAGGAAGCCTTTTGATATATATATTTCTGTGTAAATAATTATATACCTGACCACACTTATTCCCTATATACAGATGCAAAAGTATAGTTTCTTTTTGTAAAGCAAATTAAAAGTTAACCTATAACCAACTACTCATATTCTATGGTTGGTTAAAAAATCAAGCCTTGGATATTATGAGGGTCCCTCTTAAGTCTTGTAAGGTGAAGAACTCCAAGCTTTTTTTTTTTTTTTAAATACACAAAGTGCTTAGGAGCTGGCATGTGATCTGTGTGATCTCTGGTTCAGGTGGCTGCCCCTGAGGTTCGAACATGCCCCAATGTGGCTGTGTGAACCTTTGCCCTTGAAGCTGGACTCAGGCTTTTTCTCCAGTCTTGATGGACAGATGAGTGGACAGTCACCACTCCTGAGTCTCCCCAAGGTAGAATTCTGTCTGCAGGTCCACTTGTTTGCCATGGATGTGTTCTAACAAGTTGCATAATTGAACCAAGATTCCAGGTTTTAAGAAGCAAAGGCATTGCCACCCCTCCCCATCAAGAGAACTAAAGCCCCCAGGCTCTCCTCCCAAGCTGGAGAGGAAGCCTGCCTGTTGGTCTTTATTACTGTGCTCATTGCCCTGCCATGTAGCTTTAGGCGCCATTTTAAAGGACACTGATTTGAAAGGCTCTAGAAGGAAGGCAGTTTGAAAACAGAAACACTGCCATTAGACTAGGGCCACCTGTTTGATTGCTAATCCCCTTGTTAGCTGTTTGACCTTGAGCAGTTAAACCATCTTGTGCCTGAGCTACCCTCCACGAAAACACTATCTGGTAAATGGACCAAAGTCTGGCTCAACTGGGGGGTGATTCAGGGGAGATGAATGTTTTAGTCTTAGATCCATCTGTTGCCTCACCTGGGGTTCTACTTTGTTGTGCTTCAGGCATCCTGTCCCCTGGGGCTATACAGATGGTCCCAGAAGTGGGAAAGGGAACCTCTTCTTCCTTGTAAGGAGCTGTAGCCACAGCCCCCAGCAGGGCAGAGGTGCTATAGGTGAAGGCTGAAGTCGTTCTGAATAGTCTGGGCAGGGCTGGTGATGAGCTTAGCTAGTGCATATCTACCTCATGAGGGCATTTCACAGAAGAGGAAACAGGTTCTGCAAGAGGGAGAGCAGTGAAAAAAATGACAGGGCTAGTTCTATATTCCTTTAGCACTCCTTTCTCCATGTCAACATTCCCTGCCTGCCTGCCCAGCCATCACATAATTCTACCTGGAAATGCCTTCACCCTTTCCTTGCTTCTGGCCACTTCCCCTCCTCGTTTCCATTACAGCACCCTGGCGAATATTTGGCTTCCCGAACACTCCTCAGTTTCCCAGCCATACTGTTCCAGACCACAGTGGTTTCAACATCTCTACTTGACAAAAATCTTGCTCCTCTTTTAGAACAAGGTGTCAGTACTGGTTGCCCAGCATCCAGCTGTAGCCACAGATGTGTTTTTTTGTTTGTTTGTTTTGTTTTTGTTTTTGTGACTAAGGCCTATTTTTGCTTCTCGATAATGGAAGTACCTCTTCAGTGATTTCACAGGACAGTCAAGCTAGAAGTGTTGCATCTTCTGATAAACTTTTGTTAGTAACAGAATCTAACATGCGCGCTGTTCCCTCGTACCTGGGAATTAGCAGCTGCAGAGGAGCCTGCCCAGGCCTGCGGGGCCTCACTGGTGGCTGTGGCTGCTTTGCCTGCCAGTGTTTGACTTGGTGGTCCCCTGCTTCACAACACCCTTGCAATGCTGTCTACTCCGGCTTCTCCGATTGTGTTGTCCCTAACGCACGTATGCTGCTCACACTGCCTCTGCCGTTTATGCAGTGCTAGAATCCTGGGCTGCTTCCTGTTAAGTTTTAGCAAACAATACTTATCATTCATCAAGTGCTTACTAAGGGCAGGGCACAGGGCTGAGTGTTTCACGGATATTTTAATCTCTAGGCCTCACTGTGACCCTGAGTGAAGTGAATTACTATCTCCAACCCACAAAAGCAGGAGCCCAGAGAGTGTAAGTGGCTTGCTCAAGGTCACACAGGTGGTAAGTGGTAGAGTAAGGATTTGAGCCTTCATCACTTCTGCCCCAGGGCCTGTTTCTTCATGTTTTATACTGTTGTATGTCTCCATCACATTTATTACTATGGCTCAGACAGGAATGAAATTCCCTAACTCCTTCATACTAGTGCTTATAGAATACATATGGCACTAAAGGCAGAGACCTGTGATGACCCCCGACCCCACCAAGACAAGGAAGAATTCCAGTACTGTAATTCCTACAGAAGCCCTGGACCACACTCTGTATTCTCTCCGGCTAGCATGATCTGGCACCCTAGCCAGAGATGTACAGAGACAAGTGGCCAGGACTGAACTGAAGTCTTTTTACCTAGTATTATTGGTTTTCTTGTGCATATAAGCCCTGCATGTTCTCCCACATACAAGCTGTTACTTCATTGGTAAACCTAGCAGATGGATGGACCTGAGAATGACTTCTTCCACACCCAGCTGTGAGTGGTGAATCCTCTGCTAGGTTGACTCAAGCCCAGGTTGCAACAGTGTCTAAGTCATGCTTGTATCCTTAGGAAACCTTCCACCAAGGTGAGGATGGAGAGGTCAGAGTCCTTGCTGTAATCTGGACTATCACTGTGTGCCGAGCAGGATTACCACACACAGTGTTGAGCTGTAGCTCCATCTGTCTGTCACCTGCTTGGAATGAGGCAAAGATTAGCTTCTTTTGAAATCTTTCCCCAAGAACAGAAGTACTGGTGAATCTGGAGCCTTCCCAGGCTGAAAGACTACAGTCCCTTTGTGTTTAAGAGTAATTCCTCTGTGAAAGCACATTTCACTCTGCCTCTCTTACTTAGGGCAGGTCTTGAGATCTTTGTCTGAAAGCCCTTTGGGAAGTAATTTTGTGAAGTGGTAGAATACAAAATTGAACAAGCATGAGATAAAGATTGAGTTAAAATGCAATTTGTTGAGCTGCACCCCACACTTTCAGATTCAGCGCTGGATACCTGAGGGGCAGAGGTCACGCTATGAGTCTACATTCTCAGGGAATACCAGGTGCTGGTGGCTTCAGTCAATGGAATATATGCAAAATCCTGTTGATCCTACTGATTCTGGTTGTATATTAACTGGATGTTATGGTTGCCAGACCTAAGAACAGGCATTCCAAAGGGCAGAGTTGGTAGTATAGACTTGGAGCAAAGAGTTTGGCAGGGAAGAAGGGAATATACATATAAAGAAATCCCTAAGCCATTCACAACAGTGACACATGCTACCAAGGGAACAATATGGAAGACGATATGAAGAATAATAGAAATATGCAGGAGGTGGTCAGCTGGCTTTATTAAAGGAGACTCAGAAAGGCCTTTTGGAAGTGATAATGTTTACTTCAAGACCTGAGTGTGAGATTATGCCAGGTACTTGAAGAGCACAAGAGGAGGAAGTTGAAAAGAATACACAGAACGGACCAGATTCTCTAAGGCCGTAGGTGGTGGGAGAAGGCTTGGAGGAATGGCCAAGCTGACCCAAGCGTCATTTGAGTAGCTGCACAGGGGCTGCAAGTACAGGGATAGACAACCGTTGTTAGCCACAGGGAGGGATTTAAGTTTTATTTGCAAATGGGTCAAAACCATACTGACTCTTTAAGTTAGGTTTTGATTTTGGAAGTCAGTGATCATGGGTGTAAAAATTTCCCAGTCCCCTCAATTGTAGGGTATGACTCCTTTTATCCAGCTATGATATAAAAATGGGAAATGATAGCTTACCTTCAGAATTCTTACCGGGCTAAGTGTGTGTCTCAGAAACATGGCGGGAAGAGCAAGCAGGGAGCTGGCAATGTACATACTGGATCCACACAGTCCCTTTGCAAAGGGTGGATCCTCTGTGGAAGCAGCGTCACTCACTTCTGCCCAGTCCAGCCAGAGAGAGTGAAAAGGCGAGAGTGCACCATAGCAAATCCCAACAGTTTTATTACTCCACGTTTCATCCCATACTTGGAGCCAGTGACTACTTTCGGTTGGAAAACTTTTTTTCTCTGTTCAATTTTGCCTTTTTAAAGGTCAGCAGTGTGGCCAACCTTTGTAAGTGATGTCTTAGCCCTAGCCAAGTCACATACTTAAGGAGGAATGTGGATCACTGATCTCTGTGATCTGGAGTGAAAGAGGCTGCATGTCCAGCTGGCTTGGTCCCCACCTTGGTGGTCAAAGCCTATTGAGAGGTTCACACAGCCATTTCCTTCAGCGGTGTTTTCCCTTGGGCCCTCCCTTTCTTCACTGTAGAGTGGAGAGTTTTACGTTATTAGAAGCATCCAGATGAAAACATATCAGTGATGGTTTCTACAGCAGTGGGAACTCCTGCCTTTTTTATCAGGTCTGCTAGAGTTGAGAAACGGAGCTTTCTGGACATTGACTTTGTAGCCAAAAGGGGGTAGAATAAAGCTGGCAAGGGAAGAAACGACTTTGAGGTAATAAAAATAGGATTGTTCAGAGCTGAGATGAGAGCATTTATACTACTTGGTATTCAGATGAAATGTAGTTTGGAAGTCACATCAGCGAGTATTATATTTCCTTGGAACTCCGGCTGTGTTTCCCATCAACGACATTTTGATTTCATTTAGCTTGCATGGCCACCAGTAAAACTATAGACAGGTTCTACTCGTGTTTATGTTTGTTTTATTATTATTATTTTTTACCTACAGATACTGCAGTAATTAAAATGTGTATCTGTTTCAGGAACCTTAAGACATGGCTGGACGAGGGCAAGAGTCTTGTGCGCCTCTGACTGCTCCTTGCTCCCAGGGCACACTCACACTGGCACTTAATTTGTTACCCTGCATTAGAACATGTCCCTGTCACCTCTGAAACTGTCATATAGGCAAGGCCTTTAGAACCTGTGTTCTTTAAACACAAAACAGGATTATGGATTAACCTCAGGCAGGGAAGTCCCAAGTGCTGTGTAACCTAACAAGTCAGACCAGGCTCTTGGCAAGTCCCTTCCTGGGCTGTCCTTTGCTCCTGCTAGTGACCTGATGGAGGAAAGAGTGGATGTGTGTGTGAGCCTAGGCATGACTTCTTGAAAGATCAACATTTGTACACACTGGAGTCACCTTTTATACATAGTGCTACTGACATTAACCAGAGAAGTGGGCCTGACAGGCGGGCCCCAACGCCAGCGGGAGAGTGGCTCGGCTGGGCGTGCAAGGTTTATCTGAAGGAACGGAGCACAGGGTTCGCTACACAGCCTAATTGTTGGTAGTCCAAAAGGAACTATTGCATGGAGAGAGGAGCTTTGAGGTTACTGAGTGTGACTTACCAAATGTGTTTATTTGTTTAAATGCATGCATCGGTGTTACGCATTTTAAATATCAGGGCTGTTTTTCAAATTGAACTCTGGATATCGTGATTGGCTACAGCCATGTGTAACACTGAACATTCTCAAAAAGGGGAGAGGAAACAGAATGAGAAATACTTTTAAACAAAACCATTTATTTGAGAAGCTGTAAAAGAGAGAAAAGGTCCCAGCTGAAGCAATCAGGTCTTGAGTGAATATTTGGCATCTAGGCAGGGAATGAATTCTTTCTTATACTTGCCTAGAGACTACTTAATACTGGAGTGATATTTGATGCAAGATTATGTTTAATCACCTTTTATGAGATGAGACTATAATCTTGTATTGGTAATTAAAACCCTGAATATATTTTTAGTCTGGAGAGCCACTAGGAAAAAAAATACTTTTTTTTAAAAAAACTAGAGTACAAAGGCACAAATCCCAGAAAAAGTCCTTTAGGGAAACAGCTGTGTGCAAACCACAGCTCAGTGTTCAGTAAAAGCCAGAACTGGATGCATGAGTGTAAACTGTGCCATCCAGGAGAACCTTTCCACACAGTTGTGTTTTTAAAGAACAGACTGTCATTCCTGAGGATCTGGGGACTTTGTTTCTGCCTAGATGAGCAGAGACTACATTTGTGTACATATGTCGGCAAGAAATACTAGTTTCTGCTCTGAAGAATGAACAGTGTGCAAGCAAGATGTACTCTATGGTCGATGTACAGGGAGGACCTGTCTGGAGGGTCACAGGAAGGGGCTGAGTATGACACTTGGTATGCACCAGGTCTCTCCATCTGTGCTGGGCTCTCCAGGGACCAATCCATAGCACCAAGCTGGGGTTGAGGGACATCTCGTGAGACAGAGCCAAGTAGAACCAGAGTACCTAATTCTGGGAGCCTCAGATGTAAATTCTATTGTCCTTGGTTCTGATGGATGACCAGAGGGAACAGTGTCATTCCCTGGTGTCTTGGGAAGATGTTGGGCAGCACATTGATGGCTACTAAGATCGAAGATAGGCCAGGTTCCACAGAGCTACTGTTGTGATCTACTTAAAAGCAGAAAGGAGGCAAATGCTTCAGGATGTGAGAGGCTTGGCCTGGCCACCTTGCTGTTGTGGCCTCTCTCATCTCCATCCCTTTGTATGTGAGAAGAACTGTTGGAGTAGGCATCTTCATTCCAAGCTTTCTCATATTATGGCATGATTTCCCCAAAG
Organism: Pachyuromys duprasi; assembly: GCA_028658305.1. Taxonomy (NCBI): domain Eukaryota; kingdom Metazoa; phylum Chordata; class Mammalia; order Rodentia; family Muridae; genus Pachyuromys; species Pachyuromys duprasi. The sequence goes on along the minus strand of CM053753.1, from coordinate 22,249,624 downwards.
TTAACTAAGATTTTTTTTTTCCTATAGCAGTAATAGCTGTGAGAAGGAGCCAAGTCACCATGGGGATGTTGGGCCTCAGGGACCCATTTGGGTGGATTTTGTTCTGAAGGAATAAGGTCAATGTAAAGCCTCTATAAAATATATAAATAAAAGAGATATTAAAGTGGAAGATTTCATTTGGGCACTTCATGGTTAGGTTTTGCCTTTCTCCTACTAAGGAACTAATCATGCTTCATGCCAATAGTTTAGAGAATGAATTACATTTGACTATAAAGAAGTATTATATACTTTTTTTTACGTAGCTGGATGATATTTATAAGGAATCCAGTACCTTCTGGTGTCATTTGTATGTAGTTTCCTTTAACCCACAGCTACCATTACATTAAAAAATGTGTATGCATTTGTGTGTGACAGCTTGTTTTTTTGAAAACAGGACACAATGAGGGCATTTGGTCACATGATTCTTAGAGATTCATGTATCAATTCAGTTGTCAAGCCTCTGATTTGGATCTTGACTTCTTCCTGGATTTATGGTCTGCCTCAAAAACAGAAGGCATTTACGACATGCTAACTCTGCACTTAAGTTTTCATTCCTATGTCATTTTCCAGAAAGACTCATACTTACCAGTATGGGATGTTTTAGTTGTCCATTTGTCACTGTGTTTTCTTGTAGCCAGACATTGGTTCCAGCTATTTTATAATGGAAGTAATTCCTACTATTGGCATAAATGTTGAAGAGTAACCATTTTGTTCTTATGTAAGTGGAGATTCACATGGAGTCTTGAGAAAAAAATAGGGAGAGATCTCATGTATCCTTTATTCAAGGTCACCCCATGGTCACACCTTGCAGACCTGTAGTGCAGTACCACCACCAGAGCTATCAGTGACACAGTGAGGAAATAGAATGCTCTATCACCTTTGGTTCTCTTTGCTCTTTACCATGATCATTATCCATTTATATAATTTCATCATTTCAAGAATGTTCTATAAACAAAATTGTGGATTGCTCTTTTGAGATTTGCTTTAAAAATAATCAACTTATCCATTCTTTGGATGAGGAGCATCTAGGTTGTTTCCAGATTCTGGTTATTATGAATAATGCTGCTGTGAACATACTTGAGCAACTGTCATTATTGTATGGTAGAGCATCTTTTGGGTATATGCCTAGAAGCTGGTTCTTGAGGTAGAACTCTTCTCAGTTTTCTGAGAAAGAAAACGGATTTCCAAAGTGGATGTGCAAGTTTATACCTTTACCAGCAAGGGAGGAGTGTTTCTCATTCTCCACATCTTTGCCAGCATGTGTTGTCACCTGAGTTTTTTTTTTTATTAAGCCATTCTGATGAGTATAAGATGTAATCTCAGTGTCATAATTTTTATTTCCCTGATGACTAAGGACATTGAGCATTTCTTTAGGTGTTTCTTGGCCATTCAAGATTTCTCTGTTAGAATTCTCTGTTTAGCCCTGTACCCGATTTTTAATTAAATTTTTTATATTAATTACAGTTTATTCACTTTGTATCCCAGCTGTAGCCCCCTCCCTCAATCCCTCTCAATCCCACCCTCTGTCCCTCATCTCTTCCCATGCTCCTTCCCAAGTTCACTGATAGGGGAGGTCCTTCTCCTTTTCCTTCTGACCTTAGCTTATCTGGTCTCATCAAGCTTATCTCATCAAGACTGGCTGCATTGTCCTACCCAGCAATGTACCAAAGCAGATGCTGAGACTCATAACCAAATTTTGGGCAGAGTACAGGGAATCATATGAAAGAAGAGGGAGATAAGACCTGAAGAGGACAGGAGCTCCACAAGGAGAACAGCAGAACCTAAATATCTGGGCCCAGGGGTCTTTTGTGAGACTGATACTCCAACCAAGGACCACTCATGGATATAACCTAGAACCCCTGCACAGATGTATCCCATGGCAGCTCAGAATTCAAGTGGGTTTCCTAGTAAGGGGAACAGGGACTGTCTTTGACATGAACTCAGAGGCAGACTCTTTGACTACCACCACCCCTAGGAGGGAGCAGCCTTGCCAGGCCACAGAAGAGGACGATGTACCCCATTTTTAAAATTGGATTATTTTGTTTGTTGATGTTTAAAGAATGGATAAAGATATCGTGGTACATTTATACAATGAAATACTACTCAGCAATTAAAAACAAATCATACAAATTTTAGGCAAATGGATGGAACTAAAAAAAAAAATCATCCTGAGTGAGGTAACCCACACCCAGAAAGACACACATGGTATGTACTCACTAACAAGTAGTTTTTAGCCATGTAGTACAGGATAGACATACTACAATTTACAGTCTCAAAAAAGATAACTAACAAGGAAGACCCAATAAGGAGCTCCACAAGAAGACCAACAGAGCCAACTAATCAGGGCCCAGAGGGGCCTGCAGAGACTGAAGCACCAACCAAGGACCATGCATGGACTAGACCTAGGCCCCACTACACAGATGCAGCAGATGGGGAAGCTCAGGCTTCATGTGGGTCTCCTAGTAAGGGGAGCAGGGCCTTTCTCTGACATGGAATTTGTTGCTTGTTTTTGTTTACTTTCCCCTGGTAGGGCTGCTTATCAGACTACAGTGATTTGACTTAATGAGCTGGGGTGGAGGGCTCCCCTTTTCTGAGGAATAGGGTAATCAGTATAGGGGAAGAAGGAGGAAGAGTGGGACCAGGGAGAGAAGAGGGAGGAGGCTATGATAAGGATGTAAAGTGACTAAATAAATTAATTTTAAAAAATAAACAAAATCTGTTTGCAAGTTACCTGAGTTGTGTGTATCAGTACCCCTACTGTTCACTAGTCACCCATGCGTGGTGACTAGTGTGACTGATTCCAGCAGCAAGCACTGGATATCTTTCCCAGCTCAGTGATAGTAAGAACATTGTTATTTTAAAAATTTTCTCTCTCTCTTGTAGAAAAATATGGTGAAGAGTTTTTGGTCTTTGCTGGCTGTTCCGTTGCTCTAACACTGTTGAAACAAACTATCTTTCAAACAATTGCTTTTGTCAAACATCATTCAGGCAGATTTGTATAAACCTATTTCTGCATTCTCTATTCTGTTCTGTCAACCTACATCTCTATCGCTATGCAAGTGTCACACTGTCTTGTTTACTAGAGCTACATTGAGGGTAGAGTTATTTCTCTCTTTGTTTTCCTTTGTCTGGCTTATTTTAGCTTCTCTGGAGCCTGGGCCTTTTCATATAAACTTTACAATAAGGTTGTCTATACCTATAATAAAACTTGCCAAGAGTTTGATAGGAATTATGTTAAAACTATAGATCACTCTGGAGGAAAATGACACCTTTATTGTATTTATTTTTCAAATTCACAGAGATACTCTATTTCTGCCTTTATTTAAATGATATTGATTTGTTGCATCAGAATTTTGTGATTTTTTTTTTTTGGTGCATAGGTCCTGTACACATTTAATTTTTTTTAGCCATTAAATTGCCATCTAGCATTACATTTTGTTTTTCACATATTTTTAGCATATGGAAATACAATTGATTTTTGCAGTTGATCATGTACCTTTGAACTTCTGCTGAATTTCTTAGTCTGGGAATCTTTGAGAGATTACTTAGAATTTTCTAGACAATTGTGTCATCTGCAAGTAGAGACAGTCTTATTTATTTTTCTTTTTTTAGTGCTTACAGTTTTTATTTTTCTTTCCATATCACAGTGTCTAGAACTCCAAGTATTAAATTTATTAAAAGGTATCAGAGTCTGCTGATGGCCTTTCCTTGTTCTTGGGGAAAAAACATTTCCTGCAAAGTAAAATAACTACAAACTTTCTTATTAGTTCACACTCTTAAAAACACCTCCCCCCATTTCCTTAGATGGTTTGAATCACAATTTTATATCTTTAGAAGGAGGAGAACTAAACAATGAACAGTATTTTGGTAGCATGTTCGGTTGGTTCCGTATGATCTGTGTTTCTAGGAAAACTGTGATTGGCAGAATTCTAAGATGATCTTTGAGAGTTCCTCTCCCTGGAATGTGTATCCTGTATGAAACAGGGCTATTGCGCTTGTGATTAGGTGTGTCACAGTTGACTTTAAGAAAGAGCATCATCCTTGATGGACCTGGCCTTACCATGTAAGACCTGAAAAGAAACCAGGCACTTTCTGAATAAGTTGAGTCAAAGATGTGCAAGTCTGATGTGAGGGAGATTCTCCATTGCCAGCTGTAAAGATTTGATGGGGACATATGACTAGGGATGTAGGCAGGCTCTATGAACTTAGAGTTTCAAGGAAATAGTGACCTCATACCTGCTTCTGCAGGAAAGTGAATTCTGTTTTACCTTCATGATCCTGAAAAGGACCCCAGGTTTCAGATGAAACGCACTCTACCAATATCTTGAAATAGAACTCATGAGTCTGAGTGGATAACCCAGTCATACCTTGTCCAGCCTTTTGACTACAGAACCCTAAGCTATCAAGTTCATGGAGATATTCAGTAAAGGCACATAGAAAAGAGCTGGGATCAAAGAACACAGTGAACAAAATGGACATAAGATCTATCTACTGACATGTTCATGCATGTAAGCACCAGCCATATGCGAGGTGATGTGGTTAGGTGTAACTGAGTTCATGCTTTGCTTTTGAGAGGCTCAGAGCTTCCTCCCAAATCCCTCAGTTTATTACCAACAACTCTCCTCTTATATTTGTACTCAGAAGACTCATATTCTCATGAAGAGTAGTCCCATGCAATTCACAGGTAAAGCTTGCTTTTTTACAGTGTGATTTATTTATCAGCTTAGTGACCTTCTTCTTCTTTGGAAATATGTGAGGATCCAATGGGATATGGAATTCAGCATTGTTTAAGTCAGAGGCAACACTTATTTTGTTCAAGATGACCCCCTCTCTTCTCTCCCTTTCAGCATATCTCCCTCAGAGATCTAACAATCACATATTATGCGAGAATATGCTATGCCAAGGGGGAGACCAGCATGTATTAAGTTTCCTGTGTTCAAGGAGTAAGGAGATAGAGAGAGAAGCCACCATTATTGTTCAAAGTAGATAGACATGTGGCCTGAGAACAAGGGCCCAAGCTTGGGTTTAAGCTTGATTTGGGCTGATTTAAATTCTATTAGCATTAACAGGTGTTTCTTCCAAAGCCTGGTCTACAGGAGACCCATCTCATTCTTCCCCTCTGTAAATTGCATAGTACTTCCCTAGGCTCATAAGAAAGGAGGTCTGCCTAACACCACAACTCTAATTTGCTAACTGGAAGTGAACAGACCAAGCTAATAAAGGTGGCTACATGGCTTGGACAAATGGTTTAGACTTTCTAGTACCTGACCATGTATTTGGAGTGCAAAAAAACAAAAACAAAAACAAAAAACCAAGATGATACCAAGATCAGACAATGCTACCTAAACACAAAGCAAAGGACTAAAGCAAGTTATCATACTGGATATTGACAAACCATTAAGTCTTTAGCAGGGAAGAAAGAGAAATGATCAAGGCACATGTGCACTGGAGGGCAGGATGGAGGTGGCAGGAAGTACTGCTGACAGCTCCCAAGTCACTAACACATGGCCACTCCCTGGTGAACCATGTTATAATCAGTATAAATCTCAGGGCTGTCAGGACCAGGCACTCATGCTCAGAAGTAGAGCAGGTTTGAGGTCATTTTGGCCAAAGTAGTTACCCCCATCCCTGCTGCTGTGGGGCCCTGTCCTGTCCTGCAGTTGTGTGTCTTTCTCTTCCCCTTCTTTGAAGGTTAGAGTCCATCTCCAATTCATCCCTCCCCTTCCATGGAAGCAGCTACCCTTTATGCAGACTTTATGTTGGTTGAAATATCTTAAAATTACTCATATCACTAACAGTGCCTGTGGATAACAATATGTATGAGAAAGATTATATTACCTAAAATTCCTCACCTATATGCCATCCAACACATAAGAAAAGGGTGATTCATTTTTCCAGTCTTTTTCTCCTATGAATGCACATTAAAATATCCCAAATAGTTATATTTCTTGTATTTATTTATTATTGTATTATATCAAAATAAATATTGTATTTATTTTATTTTTAAAATTATTTATTAACATGCTTTTCTTCCCTAAGTTTGTGTGTCTCTCCTTTATATGAAATCCTTTGACTTAGATGTGTCTAATAGCTATGTAACATTATAACAGTCGGGTGCCTGTGATTTTTTAAAATCCAGATTCTTTGCAATATTATCATGTGTGTGAGTATATACTTTGCTAATATCATTTCTTTGGAAGTCAATAGCTCATATATGTTCTTATTTGTGGCATGTATACATACATTTAACTTTATTACGATGCTTACAAACAACACTGTAAATAAACTCCTGTGAGGACATCCCTTATCGTATCGTTAGAATAAATCACTAAAGTAGATCAGCTAGACCAAAAGGTAATTCTGTTAAATTAATTAATTCATTAGTTAATTAATCACTTAATTAACTTTACATGTTGGTCTTAGCCCCATCCTTCCTTACCTTTCAGTCCTACCCTCCCTCCCTCTCCCCTCTTTCTCAGCAAAGAGGAGACTCCCTTCCTGTCTACCCCAGCTCCTCAAGTCTTATCAGAGCTGAGCATGTTCTCTTCTCCTGTGGCCTGGCAAGGCAGTCCCTCCAGAAGGAAGTAATGGAAAAGCTGGCAAAAGAGTTCATGTCAGAGAGAGTCCTGCTTCCCTTAATAGGGGACCCACATGAGACCTGAGCCGCCCATATCAGCTACATCTTTGTGGGGAGCCTAGATCCAGTCCATGCACAGTCATTGGTTGGTGCTTCAGTCTCAGCCATCCCCTCTTAACCCTGGTTAGTTGGCTCTGTTGATCTTCTTGTGAAGCTCCTAACACCTATGGGTCCTCCTCTCCTTTCCCCCACTTTTCTACAAGGCTCCCTACACTTCACCCAATATTTGGCTGGGAGTCTCAGCACCTGTTTCAAGGCGGTACAGAGTGGAGCCTCTCAGAGGGCAACTCTGCTTGACTCCTGTCTGCAAGCATAGCCGAGCATCATTAATAGTGTCAGGGGTTGGTTCTCTTCCTTGCGGCGAGTCTTGAGTTAGGTCAGGCATTGGTTGGACCCTCCTTCAGTTTCTTTTATATCTGCTCTATCTTTATCCTTGCACTTTTTGTAGGCAGGGTGAATTTTGAGTCAAAGTTTTTGTAGGTGAGTTGGTGTTCCCCTCTCTCTAGTGGGCGACTTGTCTAGTTAGGGTGTGTCCTCTTCCATTTGTATGGACCCTGCTACTAGGAGTCTCTGCTATAGTCCCTCTCATATCCCCCCAGGAACCTACCTCAATTGAGGTCTCAAGCATGTCAGAGAGATGCCCTCACCCACAGTTTCTCTTCTCTCTACACCTCTTCCCAGGTCTGATCTCCACCCTCATATCTCTCTGTGTTTCCTCTCCTACCTTGTTCCTTCTCTTCAACCATTACCTGTGTCTATTCTATTTCTCCTTCTGAGTGATAGTTAAGCATCCTCCCTTGGGTTCTCCTTTTATTTATCTTCTTAGGGTCTGTGTATTGTTGTATGTTTGTCCTGTACTATATGCCTAAAACCCACTTACAAGTGAGTACAGCCCACGTGTGTCATGCTGGGTCTGTGTTCCCTCACTCAGGATAATCTTTTCTAGTTCCATCCATTTGCCTGCAAATTTCATGACTTCATTGTTTTTTAATAGCTGAGTAGTATTCCATTATGTAAAAGTACCACAGTTTATCCATTTTTGGTTGAGGGATATCTAGGCTGTTTCCAGTTTCTGGCCATTACAAATAAAGCTGCTATGAACATAGCTGAGCAAATGTACTTGTGGTCTGTTATTTTTTTTAATTTTTTAAATTTATTTTTATATTAATCACGGGTTATATACTTTGTATCCCAGGCGTAGTCCCCTCCCTCATTCTCTCCCACTCTCCCCATCCCTCCCTCATCTCCTCCCTGCCCCTTTCCAAGTCCACTGATAGGGGAGGACCTCTTCCCCTTCCATCTGACCCTAGTTTATCAGGTCTCTTCAGGGCTGGCTGCAATATCCTCTTCTGTGGCCTACCAAGGCTGCTCCTCCCTTGGGGGGTGGGGTGGGAGGAGGTCGAAGAGCCAGCCATTGAGTTCATGTCAGAAATAGTCCCTGTTCCCCTTACCAGAGTACCCAGTTGGATACTGAGCTACCATGGGCTATATCCGAGCAGGAGTTCTAGGTTATATCCATACATGGTCCTTGGTTAGAGAAACAGATGTCATGAAAAGACGAAACCTAAGAATAATAGAAATAGATGAAAAAAAAAAGACTCCAGACTCCAAGGACCGGAAAATATTTTTAAGAAAATCATAGGAGAAAAATTTCTCAACTTAAAGAAAGAGATGTCCATAAACATACAAGAAGCCTACAGAACACCAAATAGACAAGACCTGAAAAGAAATGCCTCTCGTCACATCATAGTCAAAACACTAAACCTACAGAACAAAGAAAAAAATATTAAATGTAGCAAGGGAAAAGGGCCAAGTAACATATGAAGGTAGACTGATCAGAATCACACCAGACTTCTCATCAAAAACCATGAAAGCCAGAAGGGCCTGGGCAGAGGTCATGCAGTCTTTAAGGGAACACAGATGCCAACCCAGACTACTATACCCAGCAAAGTTTTCAATCAACATAGATGGAGAAAACAAAATATTCCATGACAAAACTAAATTCAAACAAGATCTACACAGCAACCCAGCCCTACAGAAGATACTGGTAATTCTTACGGTTTACTCCATGTTAAAAAAAAAAGTTTTTCTCCTATGATCAGAAATCTAAGCCTTCCACAAAGATTGGATGTGACCTTTGATCAAGGCCATGAAACATGCCTGCCCTGTTACTACTCTTTCCAATGAAGTGGGCATGTGGGTATTTAGATTCAAATAAATAAAAATGAAGCTGAAAAATCCAAGTCTTATGGTATAATGGCATCATGCCCAATACTCTGTAGCCACAAACGGCTAGAGCATGTACTTCCGACAGGCTGGCCCAGCACCACCAGGTGGCAGGGTCCCCTGCTGGGTACTATCCTCCTTTGCCTATCTCCATCCCTTCAGCTTTATGTTTGGAAGTTTGCCTCTAAACGCCGTCATTTATCATAATCATTGCAGGGTATCACATGCATACAAGGAGCAAGCAGGTAGGTGCTATGGCTCAGGGGATCCCCACCAGTACCTGACAAGATTGGCCATATTTAACAGATGAGGAGGCTGGCATATAGAGAGGGTTGGTACACAGCCCACACATGCTGAGGCTCTAGCCTCATTGCAAGCTTAGCTATCTGGCGTTGGAACCCATGCTCCTTAGCACCTTCCATACTGTTTCTAAAGAATGTCCAGCCTCCCAGCTGCTCTAAAAGCTCCCAGTGGTAGCACACCTGGAAGCCTGTCCCCACAGTGCCAGGTAGAGAAGAGCATGCTTGTGGCCATTTTGGAGGCTGGTACTTACTTGAACTCTAGTACCCTCTGACTTGATAGTGTCTGTAAAGTCAGGTATATTTGTATTGTACATTTCTTTTCTAACCATTTTTGTCACAATGTGTGACTTGGTCAATTAGTCGGGGAAGAGAAAGGGAAAGCAGAAAATGTTAAATGTGGCTGAATTTGAGGAGCTTGAAGTGAATTCTGTTTGCAGAGGAAGGCTGAGAGGTGGCGTATTCAGCAGAGTTCTTAGATGCTTCATTCAACGAGGAGAAGGTGAATCTCATGCACGGTCTGGAGATAGTTGTTGGGTCCAGGTGGCAAGCAGCTTAGCCATCAGTTTCAACATTTTCCAAAAGGAATCACTCTAATGCAGTGATGGAGAGGTGGAGAGTTGGCTAGATACAAGTGCCAGGTACCTCTAATAGATTATTAGTAGTCCTTGCTCCTAACAGATCCTAAGGCTCAGAGCATTCATTACCGGCTGAAAGTTGTTACTTTTGAGGAAGGAGGAGTCAAGCCTGTATCATTATATTTTCCTTCCATCCTTCCTCCTTTCTATATTCCTTCATCCTGTCCTTTCTTCCTTCTATCTTCCCTCTTTCCTTCCATCCTGTCTTCTTTCATTTATTCCTTCCTTCCTTTCTTTCTTTTTTTGCCCTTATTTGTATGTGTGTGCATGTTCATGGCGGCACATATTTGTATATGTGCAAGTCAGAGAAAAACCTTGGGTCTTGTTCTTGGGGGCTGTCTTCCCTCTTTTTGAATGACAACTGTTTCTACCTTTCCAGTTCTGGCATAGCAAAGATGTCCCCCCATGCTTGGCTTTTTATGTGGATACTGGGGACTGAAGATTGATCTCGGGTCTTCAGCCTTGCATAGCACGCAGTTTACACTGGCTGAACTGTCTCCTAGCCTCCCCCTGACCTGTACTGTTACTTTATGATCCAAGTTGATTGTGAACCTCCAGTAGAGCTGCCAGAGTCCAGCTATTCTCCTGGGGTCAGTTCTTAGTCCTGGTTTGCTGTAATTCATGTTGTAGGGATTTCACTGGCTGAGGGGAGTGCATACTGAAACACCAAGAATAAAAACAACAACAACAAAAAAAAAAACGACAGAAAACTGGAGTAGATGACAGAGCCAGTCTACGAAAATACAGTATTAAAAATTCCAAATCATGAGCACAAACTACTTACCAACCTCTAACTGGCATATAATAAGAAGGGGTAAGAGTGTTTGCAAAATCGTTGTCTATCAGATTATGCCAAGGAAGTGGTTCGCAAGCACAGGAGACCACCATACCTTGGGAAGATATCCCAGGAACCCAGAATAGTGTTCTTGGAAGATAACAGAGAGAAACTGTCAAATCGACAGTTAAGCAGCACATATATGTGTGCAAGTTTAGGTTGCTACTTGTTAAATTTTAATGTCTTAAGGCGGTTTTAAAATTTATCCTTTTAATGCTCTGTTGTTCAGGTTCAAAGATCCAGATTTCTCTAGAGCTGTATAGAAGGACTCTTTAGACATCTATCCACTGATGGCTTTATTATAATTAACTTGTGTGGAGTTAGGAAATATTCAAGTGAAACTGAATAGTCTTAGTACTGTAACCGTTTTATAGTCTTCAACACAGAAAGACTAATAAAATAAAATAAAGATGGGCAGATAATTGTTTAGGGTTTAGGAGTTTGGGTTTTTGTGGTTGTTGGTGTCTGTTTGTTTGATTGTTTTCATGTTTTTCCAGGTTGCTCAGTTGGTAAAGTACTTCTCATGCAAGCATGAGGACCTGCATTTGGATCCCCAGAACCTCTCCACCCCCATTAAAAAAAAAAGAACCAGACTTAGTGGCATATACTATTAATCCTAATACTGGGGAGTCTGAGATAGGTGGACTCTTAAATATCACTAACCAATCAGCCTAGGCAAATTGGTGAGAGATGAAATCAGTGAGAGACCTTGCTTGAAAAGCTAATGTGGAGAGCAGCCAGGGCTCCCAGCACTGGCCTCAGGGCTGGGAGGGAGGCCTGGGGAGACCATGCTGCTGCTCTGATCCTTTGTGTTCCTTACTACTTTCCTTTCATAGTCATTTTTGAAATCACAACTGTAATTTATTACTCTCTTTGACTCTGAGCCCTCCTGCCAACCCAGGCCTTCTGAGGACCAGCTTGTGGCTAGAGTTCAGCAGAGTGGCTATTCAGCATAAAGCAAGGAAGTTTGTATCTCCCAGGTCCTAGGATGGAACATGCTAGAGTCCAGAGCAGGACTAAGAATCACTGGATTCTACTCCATCACAGAAGTGGGGACATCTTCATAACTCAGCTGTGGAAGATGAGGGCCCTGGCTCTTGCCAGGATATCAGTGAGCCCTGGCCTTCATCCTCTCAAGAGCTGTACCTGAGCATATTGTCTCCACGGTAAAGGACAGGTACACTAGGCAATCAGAGGGCAAGGCCTTGCAGAGCAGAAAATATTAAGGTTGGCATTCAGTTTTCATTTATTATTGTACAAAATGAGTCAGAGTGAGTGTTTTAGAATTTTGATCTTGGTGTTCCCATTCTTCCTGCTGTGTAGCATTTATTAGGAACACTGGGACAGTGATGGGTGTTGTTCTCTAGGGGTTATGTCATGCAGAAATGGTACAGACTGTGAGAACTTAACACCCCTGGGTTGGGTAGAGAGGTCTTGGATAATAAATGCTCATAGGGTGCTAGACAGAGAGTCCTGGATGATTTATCTACACTATCTTAGGTTGGCTAATATCAATCCTGCATGGCAGCTCTGTCTTCCCACTTGGTAAGGAAGGATTTGAAAGTTTAAAGAATGGTAAGCAATGTCCAAGGTTCCCAGGCCTGTCCACACTTTGGATCACCCAGATACTTAATAAAATATAGATGCCTGTGTGTGACCACACAATTAGGGGGTTTTCTAACTTCATAAGTGATTTTAATATGTAGCCCGCTAAAGCATTGGGATATATATTGTATATCCATATATATCATGATATATATGTACATATGGTGTAATAGCAATTAAAGAAGTCAAGGCCATGAATTTGAGACACATTGAGAGGGAGGTTTACATGGTTGGTTGAAGGAAGAATTAAAAGGAATAAAAATGATGTGATTATATTTTAATTTAAAATAATCAGCTATTAGCTAGGTACAGTGGCACAAGGCTGTAATTTAGCACTCAGGGAGGCAGAGGTAGGCACATCTCTGTGAATTTTAGGCCAGCCTGGTCTACAAAGCAAGTCCTGGATAGCCAAGGCAATAGAGAGAAAAACCCTGTCTCAAACCAATAACAACAACAAAATGTTAGCTAGGTGGTGGTAGTACATGGCTTTAACAGCACTCAGGAGGTGGAATCTGGTAAATCTCCGAGTTCAAGGCCAGGCTCTGCTACAGAGCAACTTCCAAGACAGCCAGGGCTGCACAAAGAAACTCTGTCTCAAAAAGCAAGCAAGCAAACAAACAAAAAGATTTTTTAAAAAATCAAAAAGTGATGTAAGAATGCAATGCTCCTCTAGGTGTAAACTACACTTGATCCAGGTTCTGTTTGCAGAGTTGAAGCTTTTGATCACTCATAAGTATTGAATGGAATAAAGGGGATCATGTATAGACTAGGCCCTGAAAGATGGCCATCTTTATTGAATAGAATAGAATGAAGGACAGTCCAAAAGTGTATGTTCACATGCCCATGAGGTTGAGGGTAGGTCACAGTCAGCCTGAAATCCTTGAATTCAGCAATAAGCAAACATATAATGGGTCAGATATTCACTGGGCACTGTGTTTATAAAAGCCATTACTCCTATAGCATCAAGTTCTGGCTATCTTCGTTGTCACTTGGATTTGATTTAGAATCATCCAGAAGACTGAGGCATACCTCTGGCTATGACTGTGATGGTGTTCAGAGATTCACTAAAGAGAAAGACCATCAGTAGGTACCTTCTGATAGATGAAGGGCATGTAGGATAGAAAAGGAGAGAGTGGGCTGTAGACCAGCATCCATCACCCTCTGCTCTGGGGCCCTTGAACACAAGCGAGCTTCACACTTCTCTTGGTACAGCCATAAGTCTTATCAACTAATGTATTCTCTGAAACTGTGAGTTAAAATAAATGCTTCATCCCTTTAATTGCTTCTTTAGGCATATTTGGTCACAATGAGGAGAAAAGTGACTTGACTATGTCCCACAAGGCTCTTTGAGCTAAGTACGCGCTGCAATTAGCCCTCCCTCACAGGTGAGGAACCTATGAAATAGGAACCAGATTATGGAAATTCTGCAATCTGGAGCCATGCAGTTGTAAGTGATGGCTCACTCTGGAATTGTGTCTAAGCACCCTTCTATGCTGCCTGTTGTGTGTAGAATGCACCAGATGTTTCCTGCTCACCAGTATTTGCACCTAAAACTTCCTATACATTGCTTCAGTCATACAGCCCTAACTTGTTAAGGAATCACCACCATTGTCAATGAAGAGACTTGGTTGCTTTCCGAAGATTCCATAACTAATAAGTGTTGAAACAGGAATTATTAATACAGAGTAATCTAACGTAATAATTTCATACTTTTAACCATTCTTAGTATTTTACTAACTTAATTTGTAAGCTTTTACGTTAAATTCTAAGTGAAATACTATGTATAAAATAGATAAAAGTAGATTTTAACTACCTTTGAGTTGGGGATGAAGGAATAAGACCTTGCTGATTCTCATTCTTCTCATTCTGCTAACCATAGCAGCCTCCAATCACCTTGGTGGAATCCTTGATATCTAAGGAACATAGTTCAAAACACAGCACTTTATATAATCAGAACCTTTTAGATGTCAGGTATATGTCAGTAATATTTTTGACAGATGTTGATATAGGAATAGCTCCCTGGCAATAGGAAGATTAAATCTTGTAGAACTTCTTTTAATGCCAGATTCAAATAAATCAATTCAGAGACATGCAGTCAAAATGGCTAAAAATGGAAATCAAAAGGGAAGTCCCCTTGGCTTGGATCTGTAGAGAACATTTGGGCATCAGCAGAATAACTACTAACAACTGTTTTCCCATCTGCCCTTTTTCTCTATAATCGCTTATTCTTTCTTTAAAGCAAACAAAACCTCCTTCTAGTCCTATACTGAGAAATCCACCCTTTTTATTCCCTAATATAATCCCCCTGGTTTTTGGTTTTGTCTGTTCTTTGCTACCCCTTTCTAATTATATTTCATACAGTTTTTCAGACTTGGCTGAGAAATGTGCTCTATTGTGGGAGAAGCTGATCAGATAAAGCTAGGCCCTCACTGAGGACCTCACACACAGAGGCTAGGGATGCATGTGCATGCATAGGTATATACATGCAGGCACACACATACACATGTGTGTGGGTCTCATCACTGTCAGCCCTGTCATACATAGGAGAGGGGATGGGACTTAAGTTAGTGGGTCAAAAAGAATGCTATTATAGACTAATGGATCTAAGATGTGTTTCTGAAATAGAACTCTTGGACTTGATGATGAGCTGGGAACTAGAGAAAGGAGAAGACAGAGAAACATGTGATTTTTTTTTATTCTTTTAATTGATTAATTGAATCTACTTCTCAGTCATAGGCCTCTCTCTCCTCTTCTCCCAGTTCCATCCTCCCTCCCGCATCCCCTCTCTCCTGTTCGTCAGAACATGGGGGCTCCCCTACCCAGACACTCCAGCTCATATATTCACATGAGGACTGAGTTCATCTTCCTCCCCTGTGGCCTTGTAGGGACGTCCCATCAAGGGGAAATGACCAAAAAGCAGGTAATATAGTCTATGTCAGGGATATCACCTATGTCTCTAACTAGTGTGCTGACATGAAGCCTAAGCTTCCTATCGGACTTATCTTCTTGGGGTCTGTGCATTGTACTATGTCTATCCTGTACTGTATGACTAAAATCCGCTTATAAGTGAATATATGCCATATTTGTCTTTCTGAGTCTGTGTTACCTCACTGAGGATGATCTTTTCTAGTTCCATCCATTTACTTGCAAATTTCATGATTTCCTTGTTTTTAATGACTGAGTAGTATTCCATTGTGTGAATGTACCACAGTTTATCTGTTCTTCAGTTGAGGGACATCTAGGTTGTTTCCAAATTCTGGCTGTTAAAAATAAAGCTGCTATGAATGTAGTTGAGCAATTGTCCTTGTGTGGTGGAGCATCCTTCTGCTGTATGCCCAGGAGTGGAATAGCGGGAGGTACAGGTATTCCCATTTTTCTGAGAATACTGGCTTGATTTCCAAAGTGGTTGTATTAAGTTTGCACTCCCACCAGCAATGGAGGAATGTTACTCTTTTTCCACATCTTCGCCAGCATGTTTTATCAGTTGAGTTTTTGATCTTGGCCATTCTGACAGGTATAAGATAGAATCTCAGAGTCATTTTGATTTGAATTTCTCTGATGAGTAAGGATGTTAAACATTTCTTTAAGTGCTTCTCCACCATTCAAGATTCCTCTTTTGAGAATTCTTTATTTAGCTCTGTATCCATTTTTTAAAATTGGATTATTAGCTTGCTAGTGTTTAATTTCTTGAGTTCTTTATATATTCTGGATATTAGCCCTTTGTCAGATGTAGGGTTGGTGAAAATCTTTTCCCAGTCTGTAGACTGCCGTTTCATTCTATTGATAGTGTCTTTTGCTTTATAGAAGCTTTTCAGTTTCAAGAGGTCCCATTTATTAATTGTAAATCTTAGAGCCTGTGCTATTGGTGTTCTGTTCAGGAAGTTGTCCACTGTGCCAATTAGATCAAGGCTCTTACTCACTTTCTTCTCTAGCAGATTTAGTGTATCTGGTTTTATGTTGAGGTCTTTGATTCACTTGGACTTGACTTTTGTGCAGGGTTATAAATGTGGATCTATTTTCATTTTTTTCTGCATGTAGACATCCAGTTGGACCAGCACCATTTATTAAAGATGCTGTCTTTTTTCCATTGTATAGTTTTAGCTCCTTTCAGGTGTTTCTTGAATGCATCAGAATGTTGGATCCCATTTCTGCAACCATTCTTTTATCTGGTGTCATTTTATTGGAGAATTGAGTCCATTGATGTTGATAGATATTAGTGACTAATGATTGTTAGTTCCTTTTATTGTGTAATTGGTGGTGATAGTATGTTTGTGTACTTGTTCCTTTTGGTTTTGCTGTTGTAAAGTTATCTATATCTCGTGTTTCTTGGGTGTAGTTGACCTCATGGGGTTGGAGTTTTCTTCTAGTATCATCTGTAGGGCTGGATTAGTGCATACATGTTGTTTAAATTTGGTTTTATCATAGAATATCTTGTTTTCTCCATATATGGTGATTGAATGTTTTGCTGGGTATAGTAGTCTGGCTTGGCATCTGTGGTCTCTAAGTATCTGCATGACATTTGCCCAGGCCCTTCTGGATTTCATAGTCTGTTGAAAAGGCAGGTATCATTCTGATAAATCTATCTTTATATGTTACCTGGCCTTTTTCCCTTGCCACTTTTAATATTTTTCCTTGTTCTGTAAGATTTAGTGTTTTGATTATTATATGGTAGAGAGTAATTTCTTTTCTGGACTAATTTATTTGATGTTCTGTAAGCTTCTAATATGTTTAAGGGCATCTCTTTCTTTAGGTTGAAAATTTTTCTTTCTAGGATTTTCTTGAAAATATGTTATGGACTTTGGAGCCTGGAATCTTTTTCATCTATTTCTATTATTTTTAGGTTTTGTCTTTTTGTGGTGTCCTTGGTCTCTTGATGCTTTGTGTCAGCAACTTTTCCATTTTTTTTTACATCCCCCTGTACCTCCCTCCCTCCTCCCCTTGAGTGATGCATCGATTTCTTCAATTGTATCATCAACACCTGAGAGTCTCTCCTCCATCTCAGTTTGTGTTTTCTTTATTGATTCTAATTTTGTTTTCAGGTCTTGAACAGTTTCATTCATATCCTTCACCTGTTTGATTGTGGTTTGCTATATGTCCTTGATGGCCTATATTTGTTTGGTTGCATATTCCTGTATTTCTTTGAAAGATTTGTTCATCTCCTCTTTATATGCCTCTAATAACTATATAAACATAGATTTAACATAATTTTCCTGTATTTCAGCTGCATTAGAATAACCACTCTTTTTTGGGGGATTCCTTGAGAACCCATGATGTCCTTGTTTTGTTGGTTGTGTTCTTATGCTGCCCTTTAGCCATCTGGTTGTCCATAGCCTTGGCTTTTTGTTCCTTGAACCTGCATTGAAGACTAGATTTGCCTGTCTTTAGTGTCTTGAGTAGTCTTCAGGATGATGAAAGAGGTCCAGGGGAACATGAGTGGGTAGGTGTTTTGGATGCCATCACTCTATGGTGGGTACTTTAGAAGGCAAGGCATAGGCACAGGTGCCTTGACGTATGGGGAATGGGAACAGGTGCCTTGTATGGCAGAGTTTTGGGTGAGGGTGCCTTGAAGTGCTGGACATGTCTATCTCAGGTGGTAGCTGAGGGCCACAGGTGCCTCAGATGGAAGCTGCAGGGGGGTACATTTGCCTCAGTTGGCAATCAGAGGGGATCTGATGCCTCAAAAGGCAGCTAATCTGTGCTTATAGGCTAACAATACACTGTGCTCCTGGAACTCAGATTGGTCTGGGCTCTGCTCTCTTGAATCCAGGATCCGTATAATTTTATTGTCCACTTTGTCTCTACAGGCAGACCAGTAGAGCCATAGTTTGAAGGTTAGGATGCTGTCCCAGGAATCCAGATACTGCCCTCAGAAGAGTAGAAGGGATTTGATGTCTAGCTGCTAGAGTGGAGGGTCCCTGGACTTGGGGGGCCTACACTCTCTCAAGTATGTGGAAAGGGCAGGGCCTCATAGTTCATGACTCCCGAACCCAGGTGATGGCTACAGGAGTCCTGGTTCCAATAGTCCCCAACTCCTCAAATACCCCCTCTAGTCTGGGAAGCACTGAAGTCAGTATTTTGGATTCAGCTCTCTGTTTACTCACTGGTTTTGCAATCTCTGATCTTCTGCCCCTGAGATATGGTACACATTGGTCATCAGCATCTTGAAACCCCTCCTTCCCAATTTTCAGGTTCTCAACATATGAAATTGAGAAATAGTTAAGTGTTGGGCCCATATGGTAGATGTGCTAGCAAGTGGCGAATTGGGACTTGGAAGAAGTAATGTACTGATTTGGTTTAGGCAGGTGTTACGTAGACCAAAGTTGATTTTAGGGTTTCCTCAATGTAAAGTTCTCTTAGAACATCCATATGGAAGTGACCACCAGTGGTTAAATACGTAGGAAAGAGGCTGAGTGGGCAGAAGGAGCCAAGAACTAAAGATCCACGGTCCACCCCTCAGTATCTGTGCCCAGAGATGGACAGACTGGAACTCAGAATCACATGGCAAGGGATTGAGGCTGAGGATGATGAGAAATTTGCAAAGGAATTTTAAAAATAGGCTCTTAAGTGTCTTAGTGTACTTGAGCTGTTACTCAGAAAAAGGTGATTTACACACAACAGAAACTTATATTTCCACTGTTTTAGAGGCTGAGATACTCAAGACCACAGTACGGTAATGGTCTAGTTCAGGAGAGGGCTTACTTTTGGGTGGTATAGCATTGAATTCTTTCCATGCCTTTAGTGATAGAAGAAGAAACATACTCCCTTGGTCTGTTTTTTTAATCAAAGGTTAATCATGAATTAGGATTTCGGATAAGGTTTGCCTTTATGACCTAATTCATTCCCAAAGACCCTATTTACCTAATGCTATGTCCTAGGGGTTTAGGATTTTGGCATATGAGTTTGGTCAGTGGCACAAAGTTCAGACCAAAACAGTAAAGAAAGTATAATATTTAAGAAAATGGGGAGAGGCTACATTACTGCTAATTTGTAAAACACTGTCTTCAAAGATTATTTAATGCCAAAGAAAAGTGCCCATGATTGATTATTTATAAGATTATACATTCATTTATATATATATATATATAATCTCTGAATATACACATATATATGCATACATAGAGGTGAAAAAATACAACAAAGTATTATATATTTCTAGGTAATGGGGCTTGGGGGTCTCTTAACTAAGGCAATGATATTACTTGTACAGGAAAAGAACACTTAAGTTATGCCTGTATCCTTCAGATTCTGTGAAGAACTGTAATCCTGAAACCTGACCTAATGTCCACCTGAGCAGGCAAAATACTTCTTGCTAGTTTGCATTCATTCTTGGCGAATAAAGAGAGTCATTCACAGGACTCTAAAACATTCAACCTACTGTAACTACGAGCAATGCCTAGAAACACACTGTGAGACAGCGATTGCTTGCTTGTGGCTGCAGGAATCGCAGATAGTAGGCCGGTGCCACAGCAGGTAGCACTTCATGTCATGGAACCCGTACATTGGGGTTGGTGGCTACGTAGTCTTCTCTGCCATTTCAAAACCATTTCAAACTCCACTTGCAACATGTTGGGAATGTCAGTCTTACCTAATACTAGGAACCACAGATGTTGGGAACAAATGGTTTCTCCACCATTCGAACATGGAATTGCACCTCTTGGGTGTCCAGAACAAATCAATGCTGTCAACTATAACTGTTTAAAAGTATTTGGTTAGGATATTGTTAAGCTGACTGCCATCTGCCGCAAGCATATTGATGGCAGGAGAACTAAAAACTTGTAAACCTAGTTAAGTTTGATATTTCTTGGGTCTACAGATTCAGGCAGTCAGCTTCAATTAGTAAGAAAGAGTAAGAATCCCAGAGATATCCATCTCCTCTAGAACAAATAGTGTATTTGAAGTAACAAACATTAGTAACAGAAAGTGGAGCCTAGAGGACACAGGTTATCTCATGTGGAGAGTCAGGCACAGTCTCTGGATTGGTCTTTGGAATGACTGTATTGGGACAGTTTCTAAAAAGCTTTGTTTTATTTTAATTAAATACATGCATGTGGGTATGTGCTGATGGAGGCCGGAGATGTTGTATCTCCCAGAGCTGTAGAAAAGGGCAGTAAAGCTGCCTGAAGTAGACGCTGGGAACTCAGCCATGGTCCTCTGCAGGAGCAGTGCATCTTCTGGACCACTGGGCCATCTTTCTAACCTGTGATAGCTTTAGAAGTACTGCTATATAGTTATAAATTTATAAAGGAATAAACTACTTTGGTGTGCTGCTTTTCAGAAAGGCTCCTAGTCACCTTTGTTAATCTTCACATGAAACTGAAAAAAAAATGTAATTGCTTTTTAGATTTTACCCATCTGCAAATACTAGTCTATAGGTAAACACATGTGATTCTGTGTATTTTGTACATTATTCTTTATATTTTGTGCTTTTAAAACTTTAGTTTTAGCTCTGGTTTGTAAGATCATTAAGTTTTCCCTTTTTTATCAGGGCAAAATGGAGGGGGTTCTGAACCTTAAAAGCATGTAATTTACCTTGGATATGAACTTTAGTGCTTATTCTGAATGAAGTCCATGTAAAACTGTAGAAATTGTGTAGAAAGTCTTTATGAATCGGGACCTAACATGTCATTGACACGCTGTGAAGGGTTTTCTGTTGACTTTACTGATGGATGAGCCCAGGCTGCCAAGTTCAGCTGGAAAATGAGTCTTAGAAATCCATACATCAGCCCTGGAATCTAGAAACTTCCTGGAGCATGATTTTGAATGAGCAGGGTGAATGTAGACTGCATCTGTACAGGGAATGACATCTTACCAGCTTTCTTCAGGGAAGTCTCTAGAACATGACCTTAAACAGCAGTCCTCTTTGTTGTGTGTTGGCTTTTAAAGCCCCCAATGGTTTGGAGAGTTAGCCCTTGTCTCAGAGCTCCTTGGTCCAATTTTGGGGGACCTGGCTGAAAAGCCTAGATATTTGATAGTCTGGCTTATTTCTATGGTGTATTAGCACCCTATAAAAGTTACATGCCATTTACTTCAAGTTTGGAACCTCCTCAGGCTTTATAGGCAAACCAAACTTGAACCTTTCGTGGTTGTATTTCTATTTGCCTTTGGCCAAACCCTGCTTCTTGATGGTAAGTCAGGAAAGTGAGGTGACAAGGGCTTCTGAGGCTCAGTGGACATCAAATACCTTTGACCAAACAAGGCATTGATAGGTTAAAACATGAATGAATCTGAAACACTCAATTAGCTTTCTGTACAAATACTCTGTGGCCTACACACAAGTGATTCTGAGGCTTACCTTCCTCCAGCTTGGAGGAGGGTACCAGAGATTATGAACCATAGGTTGAAGCTGGGTCAAGCACTGCTTTCTAATAGATTTGTTAAATAGTCTCTATAAAGATCATTGGTCAGTCCAATTGAGTAGCGCTTGGGGGAGTTTAGGGGATTTCTTGTGGTTGAAAGCTTTGAGGAGCTCCTTTTGGTGTGGGTGTAGAGGACTTGTTGGCCCTCTGTGTTCTTGGGGACACATGAATGAGAACTGACATGTGAATGTCCATGTACCTTTCAGATAGAGGAGCTGATGAATGCCTTGGAGAAGACCCGGCAGGAGCTGGACGCCACCAAGGCACGCCTCGCCTCCACCCAGCAATCTCTCGCTGAAAAAGAAGCACACCTGGCCAACCTCCGGATTGAGAGGAGGAAACAGCTGGAGGAGATCTTGGAGATGAAGTGAGTACCCATCTTTGCTCTTCTGGTTTTTTGTGACTTTCCTTTGATGATAGAAAAAGGAAAGGACTAGAAACATGAAGAAGGGACTCAGAGAAAATGAGTGGTTTTTGAGATACTACTTAATTTTTAAATTATAGTTTCGGTGGTTCCTTGTACACAACTTTTTCAACATCTGCTACTTAAAACCTGTATAGCCAGTATTACAGTACATATGTCTGTGTTCTGTGGATGGTACTGCATTCGTGGGTCTTTTGCAAATGTCTGAGGCAGTGGAGAGACTGAGCTAAGCACAGTGGTGATCCAGAGTGCTGCTTGCAGTCAGTCAGTAACAACTTTCCTGAGGAGCCATGACTTTGTTAATTGCTATCTTTACTTCTGTTCAGTGCCAATCTTGTCCTGGTTTTCATAGTCAAGGAAACAGAATTTGGTAGATTGATAAAATTAAGGTTGGACTCTCCTTTCCCAACACTCACACCTTGGTACAGGTGGAAAGGAAAAGGTAAGTAAAAGGAACTATTTCATTGCTTTCTTTGCTTTAATTAAGAACATGAAGTTTGCTGCTGGGAAGCAGTCTCTCTGTGGCCTATGACACACCCACCTCCACCTACCCAGCTCCTAGTTTTCTTTCCCCATAAAAGATCACCATGGAGGAAAGAAAGTAGGAAGAACAATTAGTAAGTGATTTGAATAACAATTGCAATGGATTTGTTTCTAAGGGACTAGTCAAAAAAATAGAATTTCTGTAAATGCTCAAATTAAACAATCAGTAAGATACAATTTAAATCCTACTCCCTCCCATAATCAGGGGAAGCATGCATAATTGTGGCATCTTAAGCCAGTAACACAGGGTTTGAAATTGATGGCTAGGTATGGAAGAGTGACCTCATGGTGACCCAGCGAGTCTTACACATGGTTAGCATTAAACTACGAAAGCTTAGATCATGGAAAATATGGAATGAAGTATTTTGAAGGGTTTAATAATGAGAATAAAACTTTTATGTCTCTTCAACTACCTCAGTTTCTCCAAGACCAAAGAACCAGTAAGGTTTCTTTTTCATGTATAAACTCATATAAACTAGCATTTTGTCTAATAAAAGATGATATAATAAAAACAGATATTATACACCATTTAGAAGCCAGGGAACTGAGATTCTGAGAGATTCAAATAATTTGCTTGAGGCCACCTGGCCAGGATTAAAGCAAAGCCTTCTATTTCAAACTCCCTTTCTACTACCTCATTCTCCCATGGAGCTCTGTGTGGATTTTACCAGGTCTGGAACTTCTGTCTGCCTTGGTGACCCCTGAAATCTTGTTGCCATTAGCAGAGCTGGTCATTTGGCAGGTGCTCACTGACCACTGGGCAAGTGAGTAGATGAGATGGTGAAAACGGGGTCTTGTCTAGCTGAGAAAAAAAAAATTCAGGCGTCTGTGTTATCAATGTACTTCGTAGTTCAATGGCAGTGGTGACTGCACTAATGTGACCATACAAAGGTGATGGATCCACTCACCGGCCACAGACACATCCCGCTTCTCTCTCCTTGTGTGCTGCTGCGTGTCCAGACAGCCCTGTTGTTCTCGTTCTTCAAGGCTCCTCATGTTAACGCTGCACGTCCTGCATTGATACAGTGCGCTGTTATGGGAGCTTTTTTTTTTTTTTTGATTCTTGTTTATAAAAAGAGCATGTACTTTGATAGTTTTTGAGAAAAGGAGTAGTAATGGACTACACCAGTTTTAGAAATCATCACATCTTGGCTATAATCCTATTACTTTTACCTGCTGACTACAACAGGGAGCTGCTCTTAACCTTGCTCAGCCTCTGTTAATTTCATTCTTCTTAACAGTGTGCAAAGGGTAGATGTGAGCAGAGGCCATGACACGCAGAAAATGGTACATGTCTACAAGGGCTCCGTTGGCCAGTGAATGTAATGTCACATGTTTAAGGTGCTTTGTGAGGAGAACCATTTATCTAAAATTGGATTTATTTTTCTAAACCATATAACCCATTTCCATGTGAATGTTTTCCCACTTAATTTCATGATTTCAGATAGCACCCAGGCCTCTTCTGGTAAATTGCCACATTATTTCTCAAGTGTTTAATCTGCTGCCATTGCAAAATAAATATGGTTCTTCTGTTAATTCTGTTGGTAAAAAGAAACAAAGTCCCACTTCATTAAGCCAATGTGAACCTAATTCATTATTTAGCTCACCCTGAAGATCAACTTATGTCTTACTTGGGACTAAGGAAACCAATGCATGGGACAAGCATACTGACTGAGGCTGCCAACTCGATTCATTAACCTTCACAGCTGCTCAAGCCAACCAACTTGTTTTGTCTATTATGACTTTTGAGCTGAACTAATTGATACATTGCTACTTAACATTGACTGAGCCCTGTTTAAGTTGCTGCAAACAAGTAGATGTGTGTTATTGTTGGTGGTGCTTGGTAAGCATGCTATGCTAACACTTGGATTTGGATTTTCGTTCAGCTGGCACTCATCTTCTAGACCCTGTTAGGAAGAGAGTCACCATGAAGTGCTAGAGGGAATAGGATAGAGACCTGACAGAAGATGAAGCCATTATTTTCTCACACCATGACATTAAAGAAGATCACTTTCGGCGTGCCTCAGTTTTTTTCTTCATATACATGGAGGTAGTGGTGCCTGCTTTATGGAAGTGTGCTAAGGTCACATAAAAAGAAAGTACTGAACTAAGATTAATATAAAATAGCATCTGTGAAAGCACTTTGAAATCTAACATTGGGCTTTTAAAACTGAGGGGTGTGTGTGTGTTAAATTCATTGCAAAATCAAATGGTATGAAGTTTTAGAATTTGAAGGCAGCTGGACCTACTCTCCCAACTTGCATAAGCAGATCCCTGTCCACATAATTGCCGATGAAGAATTCAAAAAGGCCCAGGGAAGCACCATTCTCGTTAGAGGCCATGGCCTCATGAAATAGCAGGTCATATGCCATGGACATGCAGGAGTTCATCTTCTTGTTTGTCTTTTGTTGTGTTTGTTGGGCTTTTGCTTGTTCATTTGCTTTAAGTGTGTCTTTTTTTTTCCGTTTTGGCTACACAAAGCTGGCATGATCTTCAGCTATAGAAGAGATGGCCTTTTGTGAATTTGCTAAGAAATATTGTTCATTTAAGGGGGGGAAGGGAAAAGGAAACATAAAAAGCAACATGACTCACCTGTCACCCATGGCCTCAACATAGAATGTTACTGAGGGCATTTCGGTGTATCCTTCTACAAATGGGCCTTTTTTTCCCAGGAAAATTTAATGTCCTTTCCCATTTTATAAATTCCATTTCTCTGGCTTTCTTCTA
Source organism: Pachyuromys duprasi (assembly GCA_028658305.1). NCBI lineage: Eukaryota > Metazoa > Chordata > Mammalia > Rodentia > Muridae > Pachyuromys > Pachyuromys duprasi. Next base: position 22,224,295 of record CM053753.1, on the reverse strand, counting down.
AATGCGAATACATTTTATATTACAAACATAGAATCATGCTATTTTAAATTAATTAAGGTATTGACATAAAAGGTTTGCTGTATTATTTTGGTTCAAAGAAAGCTTTGGGAGCTGATATAGATTGACATGAAGCATAAACGACAACCAGAACAAACTGTGGAGATTGTCTTCTTGGTGTCTCGATCACTTAGGCATTGGTAACGTCTCTCAGGTGGCACTGCTACAGCCTGATTTACCTAGTTTTAATTGTGCGGGTTTGTTGTATGTCTTGCAATGCTCTCACATGTTTCAATGCTTGTTTCACTACCACAAGAGCCTCTAGTCCTACCTTCGGTAGCCAGTTACTCTTGGCTATTTCAGGTTCTGTAGACAGATTGTGTGTGTGTTGCATATGTATGTATAGAGTCCCTGGAGCTGGAGTTACAAGCTATTGTGAGCCACCTGGCCTGAGTGCTGGGAAACACATTCTGGAAGAGTAGGAAACCCCCTTATTTCATTTTTAAGTAGAATGTGTGTGTATGCTTGTGTGTGTGTACGTGTACAGAGACTGTTCTCTTAGTTTAGATTTAGATCAGAATTGGAAAGAGAAAATGCTGTCTGTCTGATTCTTCCAACTGAAAGATTTCTCATGTCATAACTTTACAATCAAATTTCCTTTTTTAAAATTAATTTTATTTATATATTTATTTATTACAATGTATTCACTTTGTATCCCTGCTTCAGCCTCCTCCTTCATGTCTTCCCAGTCCCAACCACTCTCCCTCTTCTCCCCCTGTGCCCTTTCTCTAGTCCTCTGATAGGGGAGGTCCTCCTCCCCTACTATCTGACCCTAGCTTATCAGGTCTCAACAAGGCTGGCTGGGTATTAAAGACCAATAAGTATTTGTGGAATCAAAGAGTGAATTGGTTAAAAAAAAACACCCAACCAACAAAACAAACAAACAAACCAAACTGTAGTTTTTTTACTGAGCCTCTATTGCAAGGTATGGGCTAAGCTGGTGGAAACAGAAACACCCCCTGACTTGTCAAGCTTACACTCTTAGTAAAATGAGTGAAGGAAAAGAATGAATAAGGTAGGTAATCATGTAACCTTTACTGAGGTTTGGTACCTCGCTTAAAAGCCATTTCCAAATTTAAGAAAATTCTTGGTTATTTGGGATTCAGGGAGAAAAGGAACAAAGTTGTGTACCTTCTTGTTTTCTGGAACACAGGAAGGGAGGATAAGTTCATTAGAAGGTCCCTGAATTTATTTCAAGTCATGTTCTTCCCCCAGCATTCCTGCAGTTTGGTGTTCTTAATGTTTTGTATCCTAACTGATTGTCCATCGTTCTGATACTGGAAAGAACTAATAGTTCCTAACCATACATTTCTACTCGCAGAGACAGTGTTACCTTTCCCTGTGTTTGAGAATATTGCTTTATTCAAAGATACCTAAAAGCTTTTGCTGAAACACTTTCTGATGTTTCATCTTTGTTACATTCTCTCCTGTTTATAAAGAATTTTATTAAAAGAATATTAAGAACTTTCTAAGTTTGGCTTTAAACACTGCTTAATAACCTTACATTCCAGTAACCAGGCTCAGTTATTTAATTTGTGGCAGGTGAATTTGATATCTGTAGCTAAGAGGAATGAGGATTGTGAGACACTGATATGTTTGTGCATTTTCTCAGACGGGTTAGCCTGCCATAGTAATTTAACAGGCAGACAGGCAGCTGATATTTTTTCATTTAGTATGAAATGCTAAGTCACAAAAGTGCTTTAATAACTACTTAATAATCCCATAATTTGAAATATGTCTTTTGGATTTTTGCTGTTGATTTCCTATACCTCTGTAAAAACTTTATGTAAACCTCATTTTAACTCATCTGATGATTTTTTGTGGGATCCATCTTCATTGCCTGAGTACTGTTAGATTTTAGACGTCTCCTCCAGATAGCCTTGCAAGCCTTTGTATACACTGAGTTGTTTTAGTACATTCCCGTGGGCTAAGGCAGCAGCTCAGGCTACGACATCATCTTGTTGGCCCCTTTGATCTGGGATCCTTTCTGAGAGAGCCACTCATTAGGTAAGTGCCCTTCAAAGCAGAGGCTACGTGAAGACTATGATAAAATCAATTTATTCTGTACTTCATGCCATCATGAGAAAAGACAAATCACATTTCTTTAGGGAGGAATTCTAAGTGCCTGGCAATTTGCACAGGATAAATGGAGTCTGGGAGAGCAGTTTTGAAGACAGCCATTACTTAAAATTGATAAACTCAGCGGCAAGGGGCCATACTGCTTCGCAGAGGTGTTGTAAGGATTGAATAGGACTCTCATTTATGAAAAAGTAATTTCAAGGTTATAAGCCTGCATTATTTTCCCATTAATTCATTCGTGACACTTATATACTAATCTTATCTTCGAATTATGATTAAATTTTATCCATTTAAGAATTTTCCTTTAAAACTACAATGTAGTTTCTTCTCTAAGCAATGAATAATTGATAAAAACTTAAGAGTCCAGTTTAAAATATATTAAGTATATGGCCACCTGTGCTGGAATGTCCTATAATATCTGCCCAGCTTTGAAAAGCATTTGTGTTAGATGGGACTCCCAGAAAGCTCCTTATAGCTACCACAGTTAGACGTGGAGATCAAAAACAGTAAGCACAGAAGGAGGGACTAGATGTCATGAAGAGTGGATTTGTTTAGCATGAATTTTGGTTTCTGCTAGAGGCAGTGACATTCATGACTTCTGTTTCCTACTCTTAATTCTGAAATTGGTAGGTTAATGCCCATAGCAGAAGACAAAACATTTGCTGCATATAAAACTTATAGTGGGGAAATAAAATTTAACTGTAAAGAAAATAGCCTTACAAGAGTGAAATGTTCTAGTTAATATCAGCAAGGAACAGAAAACTCCATATTCTAGCAGTTCATACAAGTAGCACCTTCTGTCTTGAAGCCTTGCTATTCTTAGTTTTTGGCCACCACCTTACAGTGCTGGACTTCTGGCCTCATTTTTAGGTATCCAATCCATGTTCTAGCCAGCAGAAGAGGGGAAAAGAAAGAGGCCTTCCTGGCCTCTAGCTTACACATATCTGCAGACGACATCTGAGTCCGTTAACAGCTCATTCAAAAAAGAGTTGCTGAGCATCTGCTTTGTGTAAGGGCTGTTCTGAGTGCTGGGCACTCTTCTACGTGTTATTTTAAGGTATACAAAAGACTCAGGACAAAGGTCCTATTCATAGACTTCATATTCTAGGTGATCCGACACAGGGAGGAGTGATTCACTGACCAGAGTTTTAGGTCACAGGGTTACACATGTCACTTACACAAGCAGGAAGATATGGACTTTGTGTGGGTAGATCTATGAACATCTAATTCCGTGAAGGCAGGAAAAGGAAAGTGGTGTTCGGAACACTTATAATTCTTTACAGAACAGGGAAAAAAAAACTTAGAGCAGCTGTTAAGCCACCTCACCACATTAAGCATTTTTGCAAGTTCACTTCAGACAGACTAACCCACACTGTCTCTGTCTGTCCCTGTGTGAGTCTCTGTCTATCTGTTCCTGTCTCTCTGTCTCTCTGTCTTTCTCTCTCTCTATGCATGTCTTGGGGGACACAGTATGATCTCAAAGACTCCAGTATTATCCATAAATCACAAAATGACTTGGAACATGGATCAATCAGAAATTGTCAGATGTAGGTTTAGATTTCTCACCAAACCTACTTTATTTAGGGTTCTTAAGCATCTGTACCTCCCTTCCCACTGCCCTGAAAACTTAGGTAGGAAATTAACAGGGAAAAGGGCTGTAGTCCTCTTTTATCTACATCCTGCTGATTAGGGTGCATGGGTCATTAGGGAATTACCAGACTCAGTCATCAGGACATCAACAATCCAGTCCAAAAGCCAACACAAAACAGCAACATGAAGTCAGTGAAAGCCAAAAGACTCAGTTGACTTGTGCAGAGAAGCTCTCTAGAGCATTTCTCTCTGTGAAGTCTAGTGTGGAAGCACAAAGATCAGCGATGTCGATTCAAAAAGTGAAGCCTCACTGTGCATGGGCCTGTACAAATGTCCTGTCCTCAAAGTCCACCCACAGCTCTTCTCAGCTAGCCAAAGTCACACCCCTCATATATTAGGGGTCACAGCAAAGAATCATGTGCCCCCTCACAAGCCAACCTGGGCAAAGTATCACATGCCCCTCTTGCAGCAAAACACCACATGACAAAATTCAGTCTTCAAAGAAACCAGAAATTTCCACTTCAGTCAGAATCTTCTTTGTTGTTTTTCTAGTGGTGAACTCAAAATGCAATTTGATTCAACATGGTCATTTTTATAGGGAAGAGTAGACTTCTTCTAAATTTGTTTTCATTTTTAAATTTTAACTTTTTTTCCACAATTTATTCATTATATATCCCAATTGAAACCCCCTCCCTCAACTGCTCACAATCCCACCCTCCTTTTCTCTTCCCCCTATTCCTTTCCCCTAGTCCACGGGGGGATTTCTCTTTCTCTGCTATCTGCCCATAGCTTATCAAGTCTCATCAGGACTGCCTGGATCCTCTTCCTCTGTGACCTGGCAAGACTGTATTGCCAGGGGCAAGTGATCAAACAATAATCAGGTAATTGAGTTCATGACTGAGGCAGCTCCTGCTCCCCTTACTCAGGAACCCATGTAGAGACTGATCTGTCAGTTGGCTACATCTGAGCAGGGGATCTAAGTCCTCTCTGTGCATGATTCTTGGTTGGTGCATCAGTATCTGCAGGACTCCTAGGCTCATATTTTTTAGCTTTGTTGGTCTCCTTGTGGGGCTCCTGTCCCCTCCATGTCCTTCTATTGACTCCCTTCTTCCATAAGACTCCCTGCACTGTGCCCAAAGTTTGGCTGTGGGTCTCAGCATCTGCTTCAATCCCCTGTTGGGTGGATCCCTTTATTAGGACCCTCCATAGTAGGCTCCCATCCTGTTTCCTCTCTTTTACCACTTCTGCTGTCTATCCTGTTTGCCATTCTGAATGTGATTCAAGCATCCTTCCTAGGGTCCTTCTTGTTGTTTAGCTTATTTAGGTCTATAGCGTTTAGTATGGCTATCTTATCTTATATGGCTAATATCTACTTATAAGTGAGTGTATACCATGCATGTCTTTCTGCCTCTGGGTTACCTCACTCAGGATGACGCATTCCCTTTTCCTCATAACATTTTTTTAGATATCAAATAAATGAACAGAGAAGAAATGATGACCCACAAATCAGTATAGAAAAAGAACTGAAATAGATTAATTTATATGTTGTATAAAATCAACAGCCTTTCCTTATTCCTCCAGTGAGGTATATGTCTTCAGAGAACCAAACCAATCCCGGCAAAAGCACCGTTCTGTACTTTAGGAAGTAAAGTTAAACTCAGCAAAAAAAATACTTATATGATATTATCTACATGTCATATACGTCACAGCCAGCCCCTGCCAGGAAAGCCACAGGATGGGTCCTGTTCCACTGTTGCAGAGACTGAGACTTTGGGATCTGAACTCGACATGAGTATGTTCAGTGCTATGGCATATGATATTAACTACTGTACGCATGGTTTCTGACCTTGGGATGGAGGGACCAATGTCCATTATGTAGGGAAGAGTGGGCAGATAGAAGCTTCTTCCTGCTAGTGTCCGGCAACCGGCTGCGGTAAGAGGGAAGTGAGGGGACAGGACGGGGTGATCCGAAAGAAACCTTTCAAGTCAGCTCCTTATCTTAAAACAAAATAAGGAACACCCTGTCTTTTGGCTGAAAACATGCTGCGTATTTATAGTTTTAATAGTGAAAAGTGTCAATCAAAAGGGCCATTGGCCTGGTGGTTTATTAATGGAAATACAAACATTTTCTGAGTTAGAGTAGTGTAGGCTTTCAGCTTAAATAATCATAATCAGCAGTTAAATAATCCAAATGCTTGGGAATTGTAGAACTTAAGTAGTTCCAAGCACTGTACTTCATGTTATCTCTATCTATACAGCAGTCTGTGGGGCTTAAGAAAGGTCACTTTCTAAAATGAAAGAAAAGACTTGATGGGGGTCTTCTAGCCTTCCTAAAAAGGCAAGGCAAAGGGGGATGTGTGAGATTTTATTCCACTTGAGAACTGCATCATATTGACAGAAAATACAAGCAGTCTAATTTAGTGGCTATAGGAGCTATAACCTTACAAGTCAAAAACAGGACAAGGACATCACACAGAAAACAAGGGACCAGATCATAGGTGTCATGGATTGATAGCTGGGCCAGCCCCAGCACACTGGACCCATCTCTCCACCTGTGAGGTGAGCTTCAGATTCATATGACCTCACTGATATTCTATGATTCTCTGAGACCACTGCTTACCATCTGGGGTGATTTTACATCTCTGGAATATATGGCAATATAGATATATATGCTGTCTTGTAGGAAGAAACCAGAAATTTGTTCTACATGGCTTAGGATAGTCCATAACTCAAGGCATTCATGATAATAATCTTGAGAAACCCATGAACAACGTCTCTGCCTAATGACTGGTGTTTCATAAAGTATGGAAAAGGAAAAAGCTTTTCAGGGTCTGATCTCTGATTCAACTTGACTTTTTGTGAAGGGGGACCCAACTGTGTATTTGTCTTACTCAGGATCATGACCAGGCCCAGAAGGTAAGGTAATATGGAGGCTTGTGGAGATGAACTTGACCTCTTGATTCTGGCTTGCCGTCTTGGTACTCTAGACTAGCTCACCATGTTACTGCCAAGTGGAACTGGTCCAGACTCAGAGCCAAGCCTTCAGAGACTGAGCTCCCCATGCTACCTAAATTCTGGATCTAAAAGACTTGTTTCTTTAATGCCTGCTCTGTGATAGATCTCACAATCTTGTCTAGCTCTACGGTTCCATTGTTCTTTAACCTGTGCCTGTCTTTGAGATTTCATTTCCCCAACTGTGGATGAAAGTGTGAAATTGGACAATTTTCAAGACTTAGGCTAACCCCACAAAATCTGTATCCCCCATCTCCTTCTTTGCTCCTCTCTTTCATTTGTTAATATATTTGTGATATCCTCCTGGTTTCTTTCCAGGGAATATGTTAGCCAAGTTTATTTAGAATAGAAGAACAGGGAGAACACCAGAGAGGCTAGAACATAAGCCAGAGGCAAGGCTGAGGGAGTCACCGGGGAATGACTGCTGCCCACAGGGATGCCCCTGGCCAGATACAGGGAAAGCCACAACCCTAGCTAGTAGAGGGTGAACATTGAGTCTTTGTCCTTACTAGAAGGGAGCACCACAGAAGACTTCAGGCCAGTGGAGATATTTACAGAGGAGAGAAGCTTGGAGAAGTCTGTGAATGTTCCTTGTCTCTGATAGGCATTCAACTACAGTTTGCTGAAATGAATAATGTGATGCTATGATGTTTCATGAATCTCCTGGATATGAGACTACCTCATCTGGTCTCTTGTTCTTCTTTTTGACTCAGTCTATTTCTCCTCTTCTTCTTCCTTCTCTTCCTTCTTCTTCTTCTTTGCTTCATCTCACCCTACCTTCCCCCTCTTTTCTGTTTTACCAGCACTTGTCTTGTTCCCCCACAGTATTCCAGGGTTCAAAGGATTTTCTATATTCTCCCAAAATACTTAGCTTCTACGATTTAGGTTTTGACTATTGGGCTGGGTAGGCAACAGACCAAACATGTGGGAAGAGGAAGGGCTGGGTGGGAGAAGTGTTAGGAGCAGAAAGTGAACAATTTTGTCTGGGCAGTGAAATGTATTTGCCATTTAGTTTCCTAGAACTGAAGAGAAAGCCAAGCCTCCAATCAAGTCCAGCCAAAGTCTCTTGGTTTATTTGTTTGTTTGTCAGAGGGTCTGGGAACCAGCAGATTGTATAAATTGAAATGCAGCATTTCCCATGATCTTCAGGTGATGCCAATATTCCTGAGATCTTAATTCAAACCTGCAGGAAGATTAGGCCTACCTTAAGGAACCGTTATTACATCACATGCCTCACATGCTAGAGGAAACATGGAGAGCATGTGCAGTGATGCCAGCACAAAGTTGTGATAACAGTTAAATTGCTTTCTTTTGCTTGCTTTTCATATTGATGTTTTGTGTTCGCTTTCCTGAGCCCTGAGTTTGGAGCTGGTTTCTCCTTCTGGCTCTGCCTCAGAGAAGCTTTCTTGGAAAAAAAAAAACCCTATTCAAGGCTCCCATGAGCTAATGCTGTGTTTGAAGGCCACATAGAGGTGGTACTTGCTTTCTGGTGTCCTCTCCCTGTTGTTCTCCTAGAAGCCAGCCCTGTAGGGAATACTACTTGACTTCCCTGCTAGTTGATCTGGGAACACCAAGAAGCCCTGCTGGCTGTGGGAGGATGAGAAGAGAAAGAGCTGCTCTTGTTTTGCTCTGAGGCACACCGTTGGGAATAGGGCTTTGCTCTATAGCTTCAGGGTCTCTTGCCAGCATTCACCCATGCTTCTAGACATCAGGGTTAATTACACTGCCCCCTTTGAGCCTCAGCCAGGCCATGGCAATGGCTGCCCACTGTTGCTACCTTCTCAATGTTTCAGCACCTCTACCTGTTTCACTATCACTCTCCACCTCTCCTTCAGTCTGCTCACTGGAAACATGTGGAGAGCTCTATTTCCTCCAGAACCCAGAGAGACACAGGGGGAAAGCTGTGGTGTCATGGTCAAGTACATGAGATCTGTTGGAATGATTTAAGAAAGTGTTGCTTAAAAGGGTTTATATTTCACATATCAAATACTTTGGGGAAAAGAAGCAGATTACTTAATGCTAAAGTCAGAACTTTAAAACAAAACCACTGTTTCCTAAAATAAATACTTTTCAGGTTATCCTTTAGTGTGAATGACTCCTGCAGCCCCCTACCTTGGAATGATGTCCATCTGAGGTTCTGAGAGCCATCTTCTGTCCTAAACACTGAAAGCAGCACCTGCTCCTGCGGTGTCCAAGGTGAAGCCTCCTTTGTTGTCCTCTGAAAGCTGTTTGTCTAAAATGGAGAAAATTTTGAGGTGGAATGAAGGAGAGCAGCCTAGAGGTGTGGTGTTCATCCAGTGAGGCTGAGCATGTGGTGATTTCGAGGAAAGCACTAGTGGCCCCTGGAAGCTGATCCTGTAATGCCGTCTACTGCACTGAAGCACAGGCTAAGTGCACTTCTCATTCGTAAGGACACTCAATCACCCATGAAAGCATTTATGCTGGGCAGTCAGTTCTTTAGAGAGTAAACACATATTGATGAACTATCTGCTCAACAGTTGTCTAATCAAAGAATAATCCAAGTCAGCATGGATCAATATGCAGTAAAGGAGAAGTGTGGGGAGCTGCAAGAGTATCATGTGATGTAGCTTTGAGCTATGCTAAGTAAGTGGAAAAGCAGGTGAAGGTGCCGAGCTGAGAGGGGTGGAGGGGAGTTTCCAGATGAGAGTCCTTGCCTTGGCAAAGACCCAGTGGCAGAAGGGGCTCCCTTGTTCTCTTAACCCTTAAGAGGCCGATGGGACTGTGCCTGGTCACAGCAGGAGACTTCTGCCATCCTCTCCATGTTGCAGTGTTCTCTGCACGCTGTTCCCGAAGCAGCTTTTCCTCACAGTCCCCAACTCACCCTTGCAGACTGACCTCCGCTGAGAAGGCCTGTTTGTTACAGTCAAGTCAACTGTCTAACTGGAAAGTTGAAGTTATCAAACCCTTAGAGTTAAAAGATAATTTTAACAATTTCTACTAAGTCAGACATCTTAAAGTTTCTCAAGCCCATCCCTTCACAGTGTATCCCGAACCTCTGACCTTCACAGTGTATCCCAAGCCTCTGTGTAAGGCATAACTGTCAGCCTGGTATTGGTGAGCTGAGATTTTTCTTCTGCCAGAGGTAGAAGACACCTCCCTGGAATGGAGTGGAGTGGTCCTGTGAGAAGCATTTCTTTCTGCATTGATGGCCCAATGGGCTTGAATAAATTACTGCTAAATATTTTCTCTAATGTCAATTTTACATAAAAGTAAAATGAACTCCCATATGCCCTTTGTCCAACTTCGGAAATTGTCTCTTTGCCAAGCTCCAACCCATGGCTGGATTATTTTGAAGTAAATACCAGACATTATATCATTTTATCCATAAATACTTGAGCATAAACGTTATTTTTTCAGATAAACATTTGTACAACAAATTACAAACACTTAAATGTGGAGATGTCTAATGAAGTCCTTTCTCCATGAAGCTGGAAGCCCTGTGACCTAATATAAAAAGCTTCTACTTTTTAAGAATGTTATAGGACAACAAAATGGAGCATTTGGTAATCTCATATGGAGGAACCAGAAAGATTTATATCACAGAATTCATACCTTAACCCATAGCCTTGTTCTCCCTGGGCTTATACTTAAATAATAGTCTCAGGATGTACATATTTCCACTTCTTTATCATTCCTAGTAGCTACTGATACTTTCATGCATGCCTAGGGAAGGGAAGGCCTTTTATTGATACGTGGTTTTTTTGTTTTGTTTTACTTTTTGCTTCTTGATCAAATGGTGATAACAGGATTTTGAACGTTTGTAAATTATTGGTTATACGCTTTGCATCCAAGAGTTGGTGAAGAGAATCACCATCACTGCAGAGAGTGAGATAAGGGTCAAGTCCATGCTATACTGATAGTAAGTCTCTAAATCAAGCAATACCTGAATATATGTACCCAGTTTCTTGTCTTGTTTCTTATTAATGATCACAGTGACATCCTATTATCTAGTAAGTTATTCGTTAATTTTGGAGCAATAACTAGGCCCCCCTACTACACTAGATGACTAGATGATGATCCAGAAAGGTATCATCTCTGCTTGTTGGGAATGTACTCCAATCTTGACTATTGCATGCCCAACTATGGCAGCACATTGATGACTAAAAAGATATCATGGAGTAGCTTTCATATCCAAATAAACTATAGGAAGGTAACCATGTGGTTTATTTTAGCTGACCCAGACTATGGGCAGGGGGGCAGAAAGAGTATGTCATTCAAATCTGGTTGCTATAAGGGAGAATGACTACAGAAAGCATTAAAGATGGGTCAAGAACTTGGAAGCATTATATCTGAGACTTCAGTCAGAGTTAAAAAGTAACTGGAGAGATGCCTCAGGGGTTAAGAGCACTCTTTCAGAAGATTCGGGTCTGATTCCTAGCATGCACATGGAAGCTCACAACTATCTGTAATTCCAGTTTCAAGGATTCCGAAGTTCTCTTTGGCCTCTGGGGATACCTGGCAGCCACGTGGCATACAGAAATACATGCAGATAAAATACTCATACATGTAAAAATAGGTAAATGAAATGAAAATCAAAGAAGGTGAAGAGAGAAGGTATCCTAGGAAGAGTGGGAAATGCAAAGGCTGTCGTCTTTCAAAAAAAACAAACCAAGTTTCTAGAATGTACACTTCCCGCTTGGATTGAGCCCAGTCATACTGAGCAGTAGCAGTGAGGCATCACCATAGAAACAGGGCTTCATGGCACCAGCTTGTTATTTCCTCTAGTGGAATTCTTTAATTCTCAGTAGCCATTCTGAAAGAGATTATTTAGTCCCTGCCTGTATCTTGGGGTTGTAAACTTTCATAGACAAGGATAAAGTAAATGGAGTTTGGAGGGTAGGGATCAATGTCCTGGATTTCAGTCTTGGCCTTGTGCTTGTCCTTCTTACTGTGAGACCTTGGCCAAGTATTCAGTGACATCACATCCCCTGTAGGATCAAGTGAACACACACACGTAAATGTATCAACCCAAATTTGCTCCTTTGTAAGTCTTAATAAGTGTATTTATCAACAGTCAGAGAGATGCATCCCCCCCATTCAGCAGATCAACTCTATCTTTGAAAAAATTTTGCCTTCAGTTATACTATACTTTTACAGTTTTACACCTTTGATCTTTAGGGTTTTTCCATTTTGCCACTGAAGCAATTTTCTTCATAACCCTTTAGTGTCTAAGGTTACTCTTACATCCTGTTTTCCCTAGTACTCTCCAGGGTGCAGAAAAAACCCTACCCCATGTGGAAGTACTCATCTTCCCCTTCTCATCCTGGGATAGGTTTTGAGGATCCATCCTCTTTGGGTGATCTTTGCATTATTCTTGTGCATATTCCACAAGTAGCTAGCTACCGCATATTTCCTATGGAAGGGCATGGTGTCTGGCTGGGCACGGTGCCATGACCCTTGCCTTGTGAAGCTCGTGATGTAATGAAGAAGTTGGCAATATAAGCCGCTAATTGCTATGCAGTGTGCCAAGTGCTCTGATTGGGAAAGGCTGGAGTATCTGTTCCAGATGGGAAGGAAGCACAGGGGTTATAAGAAGCTTCCACAGGGGCTACAGGATTCTTCAATGGGGGTTAGAGGAAGCTCCCACTGGGGGTTGTATGAAACATCTATGGGGGTTATGGGAAACTCTCTCTGGGAGTTGTGGGAAGCTTCTAAAGAAGAGCAACATGTGAGTACATACTGGAGATATAGAAGACATGGTTGAGGTAAAGGAGGGAAGTAGGAATATTTCAGGTGCAACTCACAATCATATATACTCCTCAGGTAGTTGATAAGAGCAGTGAGCTCAGTGGTTGAACCGATAGGATTGTGCTGCTGGATGAAACAGCAGTGGAAATTTTGGCTGAAAGCGCAACCCCCATAATTATGCAACAAGGTATCATCTACCACAAGACCCTTGACTTTTAACCTTACCTTTGCCTTAAAACAAATAGACCTCTCCAAGTCGAGCTAGAGTCCCCCTTGCCTGAATCATCTCAGCCTTCTTGACATGTGGACATTGAAGGATGGCTACTAACCAAGTTATTTTCTCAAGCTGCCAGCACAGGTCTTGTCTCCATGATACCAAGCAGACTCTTTACAGTCCTGTTGGTTCTTAGTAACTGGATGTGAAATTCTTGGCATTTACCTTCTCTCATGATGGTATCAGAAATAATTTGTATAGTCTTAATAAGAAGAGATACCAGAAGGTGGTGGTGCACATCTTTAATGCCAGCACTCAGGAGAGAGAGGCAGGTAGATTTACATGAGTTCAAGGACAACCTGTTCTACAGAGCGAGTTCCAAGACATCTAGGCTATACAGAGAAACCTTGACTTTCTTGAGAGAAAATTGAGAGAGAGAGAGAGAGAGAGAGAGAGAGAAAGAGAGAGAGAGAGAGAGAGAGAATCTTTTAAAAATAAGATACCAAATGAATTCACCTGGAGTTTTTGAGGGAGACATTAAGCCTAGAAAACACCACTCCCCACATAGCTCAGAGACCGATGCAAGAGAAGAAAGACTCCAAGAGCCATAGGGCATCAACAACATCAAGGAGACAGTGTCTTCCAGACACAAGAGAACTGATGTGGATATGAACTCATAGAGTCTGTGGCAGTCTGCAGGTGGCCTGTACAGATTCAAGCCAGATGGAATCCTAGTACAGAGAGGTGGCCATAGACAGCAGGTCCCATACCTAATCTTAAACTATTTGCAAGTAATGCTTGCTAACAAAGAGAAAGTGAGGCCCCCTTCCGCCAGCTCCATGGGAGTGTCACTGGGTCTATCCACCATACTCCAGAGCAAGCCTCATGCCCAGGAGTAAACACGTCAACACAAAACACACCCCATAGTTTGTTTTGGAATTTTTTTGTCTTATTGGTTTTTGGCTTTGATTTGGTCTTGTGCATTTGTAGTGGTGGTGTTGGTTGGTTGTTTGGCTTTGAAAACAGAGAAAATATGAAGTTAGATGGGCAGGGGAGAATTTGAAAAGGTTTGAGAGAATGGAAAACATGATAAAAATGTATTATCTGAAAACATTTCATTAAATAAAAGGAAAATGGTAAAAAACATATATTTAAAACTTGAGTGTGGAGTTTAGCTTTCTAATGCAGCTTACAATGTACACACAAAAGGTTGTGAAAGCCGGCTTATACCACTTCCTATGGCATAACTTTTAATAGTTGAACTAATAGAATGATTAAAAAACAATATAAAGAAAGGGAGAGTAGAACCTGCCAAGGCTACCTTGAACTAAAATGTACCTTTACACCATAGCATCTTCCTTTAGGCTTTATTAGTTGGGGAAATAATAGTGGTCAAGCTATGAAAGGGAAGGACCATGAGGGCTTCAAGTTCTGATGCTGCAGTTCCCAGAAGTGGGGCTCCCCAGTGCTTGCAGGGAGGAATGAACATTCCCTTCTCCTGCTACAGACCTTCTGGTTTCTTATTTTATTTATCTATCTATGTACCTATGGATCTAGGTATCTAAATATCTATCTACCTACCTACATATATATATGTATGTATGTATGTATGTATGTATGTATGTATGTATCTATCCATCCATTTACTTATTTGTTTTTATTTATTCGGAGACAAGGTTTCTCTGTGTAGCCCTGGCTGTCCTGGACTTGCTTTGTAGGCCAGGCTGACCTTGAACTCAAAGCATTCTGCCTGTCTCTGCCACCCTGGGTGCTGGGATTATAGTCATGTGCCACCTAGCTCAATTCCTTATTTTTATAATATGAATAAATCATGCCCTTGTCCCTAGAAACTGTCTCAGCACCATTCACTTTAGACTCAGTGACTTCCACAGGCCACTGTGTGTTTAACCCAGCCAGCAATTGGGTTACAGGTCTTCAGTATGCATCCTTGACTCTTAGGACTCAGGCTCCGTCATGGCCAGCTCACTGCACCTCCAGGGCAGCCCTCCTATTGGCAGGATTTGACTGTGAACTTGTGTTTGTGTGTATCTGCACACAATGAGCTTTACAGGCGCCAGAGTTACTTCATTTAAAGACTAAAGGACCGAGATGAACATAGGCATATGCATTTTTATTCTGACACTCTGAGACAGAAGCAGAAGGGTTGGAAATCTGACTGTCTTAGGCTATATAAGCAAGACACCATCAAATTAAAAGAGCACCAAAAGTTTCATGTTTAAAATGTTGAAGTGTAGACACATAGTCGGGCTCACAGGAGAGAAGACAAGATGGTTGTTGCCATGGCAGGACCAAATGATTATGAAAATCATATCTGCTAGGTGGTTAGAAATGTTATGTGGCTAGATGCGTAACAGCTCAGAAACTTGAATAATGCCTTTTCATTGTGCTGTCAGTACTAAGGATGAGAATCAAGTCACATGTGTGTCGAATCATATCATCATTACGGTGTTTTCTCTTCAATAGAAATGATATACATCTCGTTTTATATAAAAATTCAATAAATGATATGACATTTGTGGAATATATTTATCTCTTAAAAATTATAAATTACATATGTATACTCTGAATTTCAGGTGTTAACGTTAAGGTCTTTGGCCTATTTTACATTGATTTTTGTATAGGGTGAATACATTGATCTAATCTTATTTTTTTACATGTGGGTATTCATCCATTTTCCCATCACTATTTGCTAAAGAGGCTGTGGAAGTTTGTGTGTTCTTTCTGTTCTTTTGCATGGTCTCCATGTTCGTGTTCTATCAGTGCCATACTGGTTTTGTTATTATGACCCTGTAGTGTATGAAGCCATTCCTGTGGGGTTAGTAATTCAGGGAAAACTTGTTATCTTGGTTTTTCACATCGTTTTTCATTCTTCTCTAGCAATTATGCATCTGGAGTTAGTTCGTTGGTTGAGTTTTCCTTTATCATATATTTAGTATATTGTTTTTAAAATGAATTTGTATTTTTATTAATTACAATTTACTCACTTTGTATCCCAGATGTAGCCTCTGAATCCTCTTTCCCTCCCAATCCCACCCTCTCTCCCTCAGCTTCTCCCATACCCCTCACAAGTATACTGATCAAGGAGGTCCTCCTCTTCTTCCCTCAGACCCTAGCCTATCAGGTCTCATCAGGACCGGTTGCCGTTGTCTTCCTCTGTGGGCTGGTAAGGCTGCTCCCATCTCAGGGGGAGGTGCTCAAAGAGTTAGCCACTGATTTCATGTCAAAGACAGTACCTGTTCCCATTACTAGGGAACCCTCTTGGACACTGAGCTGCCATGGGCTACATCTGTGCATGGGTTATCTCCATGCACGGTCCTTGGTTGGAGTATCAGTCTCAGAAAAGACCTCTGTGCCCAGATTTTTTGGTTCTGTTGCTCTCCTTGTGAAAGTCCTGTCTTTCTATCTCCCCCTTCTTTCTCAAGATTCCCTATACTCTGCCCAAAGTATGGCTATGAGACACAGCATCTGCTTTAATACCCTGCTAGGTAGAGTCTTTTAGAGGCCCTCTGTGGTAGGCTCCTGTCCTGTTTCCTGTTTTCTCCCTCTTCTGATGTCTATCTCATTTGCCTTTCTGAATGAGGATTGATCATCTTACCCAGGGTTCTCCTTCTTGCTTATTTTCTTTAGGTGTACAGATTTTAATATGTTTGTCCTATATTGTATGTCTAATATCCACTTATAAGTGAGTATATACTATGTGTGTCTTTCTGCTTCTGAGATAGCTCACTCAGGATGATCCATTTACCTACAAATTTCATGATTTGCTTGTTTTTAATTGCTGAGTAGTATTCTATTGTGTAAATGTACCACAATTTCTGTATCCGTTCATCAGTTGAGGGGCATCTTGGAATACCGTTTTTAATTAATTTCTTTTCTTTAAATGGAAGTGTTTATAATGTTCATGAGAAGACTTAAGTCTTCTCAGGTTTGAGATGTCATTTTCCTTTGTGGGGTTGGTATTTAAGGCTAGAGATCTGGTATTTCTCAGAGCGTCAGATACATGTCCTGGGTCAGCTAGTGCCTCTCTGTTGCCTGTAGGCTTTACCCTGGGTTATCCCATTTCTTTACCATGGGCCTGAAGCTTCAGATGCCATCTTCTGAAAGTTGTCAGCCTTCCTGTGTGCCTGTGGGCCTTACTTGTCATTGTTTCTTGTTATCAGGACTACAGTAGTTCAAACTTAAACAGTAGGTTCCTGCTCAATATGTTGGCTGACTGCAGCCCTCTAAGATACTGTGTATGGCAGTATCTTCTGACCCACCACTGACCTGACATGCCAGGATATTCCATGTTTGTTTCTAACCTGCTTGAAGATTATATATATATATATATATATATATATATATATATATATATATATATATATGAAATATGAGATCAAAGCCTAAAAAATCATTTTTAGATAAGCATGCAAGGAATGAACAAGCAAAAGGAAGGCACTGGGCACTGGCATTTGAAGCCAGCGAACAGTGGCATTCAACCTATTCATTTGCAGGCAATCAACTTTTATTTATTTTGAGTCCCATGTAAGTATGAAGCTTGGTGCTAGTAGCTGAAAGTAGTCAGATAAGATTGCATAATTGCATCATTATGTTCTAAGCTAAATATATACAAAGAGTGTTTTCAGCAGAGAGTGTTTTTAGCAGTTCCACAGATATGACAGAGAAATTCATCTTGAGAGGGATTCTAGTGGGTCCTAAAGAGTGAAAAGCAGGATAGGTAAAGAAGTAAAAGTGTTTTCGGGAAGAAGCTACAAGAACTGAGAAAGGGCTTAATGAGTCAGCAACATGGCTCACCAGGTAAGGATACTTACTGCTGAACTTAATGACATGAGTTTGATCCCTGGAACTGACATGATGGAAGAAGAAAACCAGCCCTAGCAAGCCCACTGACTTCCACATGTGCACTGCCCTGCACAAGGTAGATAGATAGATAGATAGATAGATAGATAGATAGATAGATAGATAGATAGATAGATAGGTATTGGGTTTATTAGCAGGAGGTGGTGTAGTGATATTAGTCTTAGTCGTCACGGGCTAGAGTGATGCTGCTGGACCTCACAGTGACCACCCTTGTGAAAACCCCAGGTTGCAGTTGAACCATACAAACGTACAACATCCGTAGGTCATCTATTAGCAATTGCTCCAGTGATATGCCTAATGCTGAGTCAGGTGTACAGTAGCCCAGAGTTAGGAATGAAAAGGGTCTACGTCACTCTGTGCTTTCTTTGTGCCGATGGCCTTGATATATTTATGTGTGTATGTGTTTTGAGAGAGGCTAGGTGCTAGCTAGTACTCTAGGATGAGCCACATATGGCTACCAAACTCTGAGATGTGGCATATCTGGACTGAGCTGGCTCTGAGTGTAAAATGAGTACCATATTACTGACAGTTTCCATAAACAAAAGGAATATTCATTATCTCAGCAATAAACTTACATTGATTGCATGCTCAAGTGTTTAGATGTATTCATTTAATTAAAATATTATTAATATTTATGGTTACTTTTTACATTTCTGACATAGCAGCAAGAAGAGCAGGCTCATGTTGCATTTATTTAATTGTGGTGCTGCAGAGGCAGGGGCTTGGAGGTCCTTTTAATTTATCTTCTTAACTCTGTCTCCTTGGATTGCTTGGCCATCCTGCCACTGGAAGTTTCAGGGGAGAGATAACTTGCGGCAGCCTTTACTGACTAGTCTTTGAGTGTTCTAAGCTTGAGTCTAATTCAGTTTTTTGAAGAGGGAAAGACATCCGACATGGTTTCTGAACCTCACATTTGGGGGACTACACTATGAAATCATATTCTCCTGTCATATACAAGACACAATTTAGCTGTATCTTGTTTTCCTGTTTATAAACTTAAATTGTCACCTTTGTCTTTGCTTTTGGTTCTCCCATTCATGTGTCAACACTGTATCAAGGTATTGAGGGTCTAACAAGGGGCTCAAACAAGAAGATACTCAAGATAAAGAATGCTACAGCTTTAACTGGGAGTCTTACATACCCCAGGACTGGGTGTAATTGTGAGATCAGCCTTGCAGTTCAGGATCAGTGGGTAGTAAAGCATGTCTGTCTACTGTTGCTCACAGCTTGAACTGTTGGAGTTGGGGTGCCATGGGATTACCTTGTCCCTCTAATCTCAACTAAGATGGCAATTTATGGAGAATCCCAGGGTACAACATGAAGGTCGCTGTACTGGGAAAATGGGAAATGAAGAATTTTGAGGATACGTTACCACACTCAGTTCAAGTAGCATTCTTCATACTTTGGGGCAGGCACAAGTTCTCCAGCAAGGTCTCGTTTTATTGGAATGTGACCAAGAGCAAGCATGGAGATTTCCAAACATGGTAATTTGGAACCCAAGGGAAACCAAAGTATCATAGACATCTGTAAAGCCACACTGGGCCATCTGGCCCTGCAGCATGGAACTGGGAGGGGAGTGGCAGCTTAGAGCAGCAGGCAATCTGCACCTCAGGTTAAGACCCAACATTTTCTAAAGTCCACTTAAATCTAAAGTATATCTGGCTCCTGCTTTTCTGTAGCCACGGTTTCTGGGTCAAAGAAAACTGCCACATAGTGGACATGGCCAGCAATAGCCAAGCACGAAGAAAGCTTTGCTTCTGAGTACTAGGAAAACAATAGATGTGTAGAGAAAATGTAGGAGGGTATCTTCAGACTTCCATACTGCCATCTTTCTCTGTCATGGCCAAGTTTTGTCTTTATTTTTCAAATTGGCTACCATGGCTCAGGCACCATGTCTATTCCAGCAGAAAGAAGTGTAAGTACCAGATAACTACCAAGCAGAAGGGACATTTTCTTCTATGTGGTTGGAAAGTGGCCATGTTGTCTTCCATCAAAAAAAAAAAACCAAAAAAACAAAAAAAACAAAGAATGGTAGGTGAAAAGCCAACCAGAATGTGGAGCCCTCCGTGCTTCTCAGTTTGACAAAGAGAAATGTGATGTATGTAAACAGCTTCTAAGTTAGTTCTTCGTACGTGTGTAGAATAAAATAATAGAACCTAGATAATACCAGACCTGGAAATGCTACAGCTATAGCCATGAGATAGACTGGTTCCTTTGACTCATATCCCAGAGGCAAGCTTGGCACCCAGGACCCTATAGACCCCATTGCTTTCTTTCCCACTGACTCCTCATAATAACCCAATGAAGAAGGTTGTATTCTCCATAGCTACAGAGCAGGAAACCAGAATTCACAGAAACTAAGAACACATGCCCAAGGGACACAGCCAGCAAGAGGGAGGGCTGACATTCTAGCCCTTGCTTTTTGCTGTCTATACTCTGCCCCCACCAGGCTATCCTAGAGCTTTAAAAGTCCAAGGTGGGTTGCTTGATAACTTCCTCGCCCCTTTCAAAACTTGGAACCAAATGCAATAAATAGAAAAAAACAGAAAACAAAACAAAAGCAAGAAATAGAGGTGGAAGGAGAGAGGAAAAGATGTTAGAATAATTTGGAGGTTCTTGAACTGGTCCCCATTGTGATAGGCTTGTTGAAAAGCCTAAATAGGGCTGAGTTCTGGACCATCTCAAGCTTAGAATGTTTCTCCTGGGTCTTCTGGTTTGGCTTGGCCTTTTCCATATGAAATGGTTTGTTGGAGCACAATCTTAGGAGCAGCAGGAGTCTGTGGTCTGCTTCTTGCTCTTCAGGGGTAAGAAGGAGCTTTGTGCTGTTCTTGGGGTACACCCAGGTTCTCTGACTGGAATCATCCCTAGGAATGGGGTTACCCGGAGAATGATGGATCTGCCTTGGTGTCTAGCAGCTTCAAAACAGCACAGAAACAATACAGATATATGCCAAAGGGAGAAAACAACTTTTGATCTCGTTAGAACCAATTAAGCTTTCAGAAAGCATGAAAGAAAGTTGAGTGCTGGCCAGTGTTTGCTCTGGGTGGATTTTGTCAAAGAGCACAGTTAAAAATAATGAATGTTAAAGCAAGTCCCTGCCTGGCTTCCTACTTGGGGTAGGAGGAGTTAATATCTTTGGTTTTATGTCTAAGATGCCAGGGATTCCTGCCTCCTTGCAGCAAGACATCACCCACTGAAGTACCCCTCCCCATGTGCCGAGAGATGTTAAGAGTGATCATTTTCTTTAACACTTTTTCAGGAGAGTCCCCCTTCAATCTCTTCCTTGTTGTCACAGCATGTTTAGTCTAATGTGTGCTTTCTGTTAGTGTGTGGACTAAAAAGGTAATCTAATTAAGAGAGAAGGTAAGAAGCCTGCCAGATTTTGGCAACCATGACAAACGTGGGCTTGGGTATTTCACCAGCACCTCCCACTTATACCTCGATAGCTGGGGAGACTTTTGAACTTGACAAGCAGCTTAGACAGAATGCAAAGTACGTCTCTGACAGGACGACATTTCAGGTCTGTGAGCAGCTTTCAGAAATTCTGGTTGTCTTTATTCAGAGCGACTGGCTTGGTAAATGTTTAGAGGGTCCTAATTATGCTTTGAGCGATTAAAACATTGTGGGTTTATGCTGTTTTGCTCGGGAGAACAGCTTACTGTACATATCCAAAATGGGAGGGGAAAAAAAAATCTCTGAAAGGGAGAAAAGAAAAGCAGGAGGTGGGTGTTGGGGGTAGTGGGGGTACGATCACTGCGCCTGCGCTATGGAGCCTAGGCCTCTCCGTAGAGCATATGAATCCACTTACATGTAAATTGCTTGTCGCTGTGAATTAAGGGGAGGCTCTGAAAGAGCTGCTTTGCCGTGTTTACTGTAGGATTTTTGACAGACTCTTTCCTCTTTCAAGTAAATTTGGCTTAAGTCCATAGTGAGTCCAGTTTTAAGTAAACTCCTCTTTTGTTACATTAACAAGGTTACGACATCACTGGAGCAGACTTCCAGCTGCAGGAACCAGGGCCTGAGTACCGGGCTGAGGGTATAATTAAAACCTTCGGGCGGGAGCGTTAAACTCTCAAGTCAAATTGGATAAAAGGCTAATTGTCCATAGCAACATAATACATGCTTTAAATATCTGTGAAATGAAGATGAATAGTAGGAGGTTTGGGAAAAGAATTCTGCTTTGTGAATTGAGATCTGATTTCTGGTTGTTTTTTTTTTTTTTAGGTTAGGATGAAGGGCATTTCTACCCCAGTCCCACCCTGCCCTGGGCTTTGTGAGCACAGTGCCAGCGTACTGTTCTGGTGCCGTTCCTTCTATCTGTGCTGTGTTTTTCAGCATGAGAAGGGGTTAAAGCAGATAAACAGGACCTCCAGCAGGGTCCAGGCATCTCTGGCTTAGGGGGTCCAAACAAGAGCATTGAGCATTTTGCCCATGCTTGGTTATGTTCCTTCAAGGGACTGGGGCTGGTCACTGGGAGGGTGGGAAGGGAAGGGAGTACACGAATTTGGTCACCTCTGTGACACCATTCAGCCAAGCAAAATGATGTGTTACCATGACACTAAGAAAACAAGATGGGATGTAATGCTAATGGCTGCCCTTGCCCAGCAAAGGAATTGAGGAGGCCCATTTGGTATTCATTAGGTGCAGCGTCTGCCAGCCTGGTGAGAAAGAGAATCCAGAGACTCAGGTCATTCTGTCCTTCTGACCCAGTGGCATCGACAATGGTGAAGAGAGACTCAGCAGAGCAGCCCTCCAGACTTTGCAATGTTTGAAGCCCTGGAGGAATAAAGTACCCTAATGTAGGTTGGAGTCTCCAGGGTATTAGAAGTAAGAAAACTTACAAGAAATGATTTTACAGGCTGGGAGCCCTTAGGGGTAGGTATGGGACACTGCCTTACAAGTCTCCAGACCTCTCTGCAGGATAGGATGTGCTCAGGACACACATCCCAAAAAGCCTCAAATCTTTCCTCTTGAAATAAGAATAGCCATTTAGAAAAGATATTTGAAAATGAGAGGCGGAGCATGCTCAGTAAATAGGGGCCTGCTGGCAGAGTGCGCTCTGTGTCTCAGAGGCTGGTACAACATGGCACAGCTTTCATGAAGCCAGGGCAGGTCTGTGTAAGACCAAAGACGCAGTACTAGAACTGGGAAGACACGAACTGGGCAGAGAGAGTAGGAAATTTCCCTGTCTGAAGACTTGCTCACACCAGGGACCTCAGCAAGAGCGTTAATCTGAGGTTTGGTCCAACATGCTAGGAAAACAGGATCCAGCTTGGCCCTAAGGCAGAGTGATGCTCAGAATGGCCTCTCCCTGCTTGTCCACATGCTGGTGAAAAAGCCACTCATCCCAGAATTACATTCTAGATGTGGCTGTACTGCAGAGTATGTTTGTCCTGCTGCACAGTGAGGAGATGTGTATTTAAATCAAGCAGTTCCTTCTTGGTTTGTGAGTTGTCCCTAAGAGGTGGTGCACACCTTCTGCCTGATCTTGAAGGCTTCTTGGCAGGGCTACAACTCCATCTTTGTTCTACTGCTAGCAGCCTCACACTTCTGTGATAGGCAGCAGAGACAAATATTTTTGCTCAAAGTCATTTAGATCACACGTTTGCCTCACAGCAGCATATTATCAGTAGTGTTTTAAGCACACTTAAGTATGTAGAGTTTATAAATTCATTTCTCCTGCCAGCACAGTAAATTTAAATTCCTTCTTACATGGACCAAAGACATGTAATATATAAACCGTGTTTTAGCTCAGAGCAGGAATGACATGAGAAGATAAAGCTGAGACCGTGGAGCTGAATAAGAACCAAGTCTTAATTCCACTAATAGGACTTTTGCTATCTTTATATTTCTCTTTCTTTAAATAGGAAATGTTCCCTGTTAGAAGCATTTTAGTTGCCCTTTGTTATGTGTTTATATGTATGTGTGTTTGTGTGTGTATGTACAAACACACACATGTCCATGAACACGAATGCAGGTTAGTGTCAGTGAAAGGAGGCTTCACCTCCTGTGCACTATTAATGGGTGGTGCCAATAAATGGGGAAAGAGTTGCATTCTGTTCTTAAGTTAATGCCCCATGGGAAAGGAGAAGCCAGGCCTGGGAATCTGCAGCTGAACTGGCTTGGTGGCTGACATTGCATAGAGTGCATGGTGCAGAGTGTCAACATACCATTCCAGAAATGAATCTACACGTGCTGATGCAGCAATCCATCCCAGCTGAAATATCCTTGCCTTTATACCCAAAGCTTCATCTTGCCAGACAGGCCTTCTCCACCCATGTGCCACCTAACAGGCCCAGCCATCCCCACATTGGCCTTTCTTCCAACTCAAAACACATCAGGATATATGCACATCCCAGTTCACCTGTTTGCTTGTAAATAGTCTAGCTGGCCAGGCGTGGTAGAACAAGTTTGTAATTCCAGTGCTCAGGAGTTAGGGGCAGGCAGATCATCTATGAATGCAAGGCCAGACTGGTCTACACAGCAAATTACAGGCCATCCAGGGATACATACTCAGACCCCATCTCAAGCAAAGCAAAGCAACAAAAATAGTATAGTTGTGGCATTAAAAGAAGAAGAATTTTCTATTGGGAATGGCGAAAATATAGATAGTAGGGCAGATCACATAATATTGCAAATGAAATTGATGCCAATGATTCATTGCACAGTCAAAATGGTTAAAGGAACACTTTTATGTTATAAATAGAAAAATCATCAATATGATGAAAAAACTAGGGAGCAGCAAGAGCAAGGCATGAGAGAAGAAACAGCAGTAAGAGGAAAGAACAGAGATTATTAGGCATTTAACTAGAAAGATCATCTGAGTGGGGTATCCCCGAAGCAGAAAGACACACATGGTATGTACTCACTTAAAAGTGAATATTAGACACATAATATAGGATAAACATACTAAAATCTGTACACCTAAAGAAGCTAAACAAGAAGGAGAGCTCTGGATAAGATGATCAATCCTCATTCAGAAAGGCAAACAGGATAGACTTCGGAAGAAGGAGAAAACAGGTCAGGAGCCTACCGCAGAGGGCCTCTGAAAGAATACCCAGCAGGGTATTAAAGCAGATACTGAGACTCATAAACTAACTTTGGGCAGAGTGCAGGGAATCTTATGAAAGAAGGGGGAGATAGAAAGACCTGGAGAGGACAGGAGCTCCACAAGAAGAGCAACAGAACCAAAAATAATCTGGGCCCAGGGGTCTTTTCTGAGACTGATACTCCAACCAAGGACCATTCATGGAGATAACCTAGAACCTCTGCACAGATGTAGCCCGTGGCAGCTCAGTCTCCAAGTGGATTCCTAATAAAAAGAACAGGGACTGTCTCTGATATGAACTCCATGGCTGGCTCTTTGATCACCTCCCCTAAGGCGGGAGCAGCCTTACCAGGCCACAGAGGAAGACAATGCAGCCAGTCCTGGGTCAGATGGAAAGGAAGGAGTACAGTGGACTGGGGAAGGGGCCTGGGAGGAGAAAAGAGAAGGAGGGCAGGATTGGGAGGGGCTGAGGGACGGGGCTATAAGCAGGGATACAAAGTGAATAAATTGTAATAAATAGAAATTTTTAAATTAAAAAAAATAAAATATGTACCACAAATTTACCATTTTAATCAAATTTAAAATGTACATGCAATGATATTTGGTATTTTCACAATATTGTAGAACCATCTTCATTACCAAGTCCTCAAAAACTTCACTACTGCATCCCAAACTTTATACTGACTAAGCAGCCCCTCTATTGCTGCTATTCTGCAATGCCCGTAGAAATCCACTCACTGTGTCTCTGCATTCATGTCTCAGGTATGCTACTTGGATGCAGCTACACACTGGGTGGCCTTTTGTAGCTAACTTCTTTCTTTTGTCTATTGTACTCTCAGTCATTGCAATCTGTGGCATGCATCAACATTTCATTCACGTTCACTGCCAAATAATAACTTCTAGCCTAGACACACTACATCTTTTTTTTTTGTTCATTCACTAGTTAATGAACATTTGAGCCATCTTCATTATTTGGTGACTTTAGATATTTCTGTGCACATCCATGTACAAGTTTTTATGTGGATACAATGCTTTTGTTTCTCTTGGCTATAGGTAGTTTTCATTTTAGTACTCACCCCCACTACAACCTTTGTGTACACACACAAGTATGTGCATACATGCATTTCTATATACACAAATGGATATCTGTATGTATATGTCTGTATTATGTGTTTTATTTTTCACTGTCCCCTGTTGAGCCAGGATGGTCTGCGGGGCTTAGGTTTTCTTGTATCATTTCCCCATAGCACTAGTGTAGTAAGAACTAACTGAATGAATTCTCCAATGAAGAAGGAATGGGATTTAGTACTAGATGTTCCACAGAGTTCTTTAAGAGCTATATTGTCCTAATTGTCCTTTCTCAAATTTAAGCCATTCTTTGAGTGACACATGCTATTTGGGGAGGATGCCTAAAATTACTACAACTTCAGCAGATGCCACTCAACAGCCTGTCATGCTGACATCTGAAGACACAAAGCCAAGGTCCACATCTGTCAATAATAGATACAAGGAGAACCCTTGTGTCTGCACTGGACATTCACTGTAGCTGAAATAAAGGCAGAGATGTAGCTGCTTTTAAGAGTGCCAAGAATGTGACCTTCATCTGTCCGTCTGTCTCAACCTTGGCAGACAGGCCGGAGAATGAAGGACGGTCTAGAACAAAGGGTGATGTATGGAGATGTTGTCACTTCTAGGCTGCACAGAAGGGACTCAGAACACCCTGCAATGTGAAGCCAAAGCAAAATCTAGAGCCCAGGTGACAATAGAACTCTCAGCCCAGACAAAGGAAGGTCATGTTCTCTACCAAACCTTCTTCCCTTCACATCCCTAACAAATCCTAGCAGGCACTGAGGTGGCTTTTGAGATGTTCACCTTGCTCTGTCCTTGACCCAGTGAACTAGGTAATTCTTTTGAAAATATTTTTATGAGTTCCACAGTCATTTACCGTGTTTGATTCTCTTTTACTTTGTAGTTAATCTGCCATAATGCATTTGGAGAAAATAGGTTCAATTTTTGTAAGAAACATCCACAGGATGTGATATGTGTGGTTAAAATGATAAATCCTTCCCCCTAAAGAAATGTCACGGCATACAAGCAGACATAGTTATCGCACTGTTTATTATTTGACTTGGCTGTAGTCCTAGATTTGGGTTCTAATTTTAATATAGTAAAGTGTACTACTCTAAGAGGTTTACATATAGATACTATATTTTTGGTGAGTCACATGTAAAGTTACACTTACCTGAGTTGTTTCCTCCAGGTTTTAGTCATTTGTTTCATTTGCAGATGAGGAGTGTCATCTTATGCATGGGTGCTTTGCCATCTGAGGTACTTTGGTGATGGGATGGCTCACTGTCCAGAGTTTGCTTTTACTAGGCTCATTTCTAAATTGCCTTTCATCCATGGACAGACAAACCTCCTGCTGCGAACATGGAAACGGGGCAGTTGCCTTCCCCTTGGGTATTTCCTTAGCCCATCTTCACAATGTAATGAAAATAAAATGTACTGAGGCAGAATCTCTACGGAACTCTAGCTCCTATGGATAATGTAGGCTCACCGTACTCCGGGCCGTGAGAAAATGGTAAGACACACATCAGACAAGGACAGGGCAGCTCCATTGTCAGTAGAACTTCGGGGATGAGCTGTCCCATCCTCCCTAGCCGCCTCACCACAGTTTACAGTACGCCAGCCCATAGGAATGTGAATCGCACTTCAGAGCCCCCGTGAATGTGTTTCTGAGTTGTTTAACGTGTTTCTCACAAACAGGACATGACATGTATGGTTTAAATGAAAGTAATGGCCTCACAGCCCAGTGCCAGACCATCTTTTGTCAAGAGCATCATAGCAATTGGAAGGTCTCTGTGCTTCCGTGGCCCACAGGCCAGGTCCTTAGGGGATCTGGGTTTGATGTGTTTCATAAGAAGGCTCTTAAATCAGGAGCCTCCAGAAGTCTGGTATGTCTGAACACTGCTCTCTAGCAGCTATATTATCCTGGTGGTAAAGAGGATTCTAGTCCATGGATTCCTTGGCTAAGAAGTTTAGTGTCAGAACAAGCAAGCAAGCCAGCAAACAACAAAGTAACAACAGAAGAACTAAAGTATAAGGGTAGGAATGTTTCACAACATAGCTAGGTGCTTTGTGGGATTAGGCCTTGGGATTTGCTTTAAAATTGGAGATAGAATATACTGGACATGAAATTTAGCATTTCAGGCGTTTTAAAGTGTTCAATTCAGTGACATTAAGTTGCTATAGTCTATATGTCTCTCAGGGATGTCACTTCTGGCTGGTGGTGGTGCTTTAAGATGTGGGAGCCCAGTAAGAGATCATTACGTTTTCCAGATAGTTTCTCACCATATCAGTTGTTCTCAGCCTGGGGTGATTGTGGCCCCCAAAGGAACATTCGGCCACTGAGAATGTAATTTGGGGCTGTTACAACTGGAAAGAGGGGTAGAAAGGAGGGAGGGGGCAGTTGGCATCATGTGCTTAGTGATCAAGGCTAAAGCCACCTAACAAGTATCACCTGGTACAAATGTCAGTGTACCAGATGTGAGAAATCTTCACGAGGGTTGGTGGATATGCCTGTCGTTTGTGGCCAGTACCTCTGGAAGAGATTCCAGACCATGTTTGTAGTGAGACTTTTGAAGTAATGTCTGCCCTGCCATCAGTTTATTACTGAGTGTTAAGTGTAGGAGACTCAATAAAGAATAGAATAGATGTAAGATGAGTTTCTAGTCATGTAGTGACTCCGGCTGAAAACAAAAGGAAGATTTGAAAGAACAGGCGTAGCTATGCCTTCAGGAATTCTGCTGTGACGGTTTCATTAATTTTTTTGGGGGGGGGGGATTTTTTTTTCCCCTGCAGAGGTTGTAATGGGCAGAGCTGGGGCTCGGAAACATGCCCTTGTCCCTCAGCTGTTACTAATGGTTAGGCAATGTTTAGTGGTTCCGGTTATCTTGCCAGGCTGTTTTTCTTACCTGTGAGAGAACTCTATTGTGTGTAAGAATAGGTTTTATCTGTGAATAAAATGGAAAATATAATTGTTAGCAAGTGACTTTCGGTTGTTATATATAGCATATCTATTAAATCAGCTGTTTCTGGGAATTTTATATGTGTATATATAATTTTGTATAACATACATTATTTACATTTTATTTATATAAACAAATATATAATATATAATATATTGTGTATATTTTGTATAATATATGCTATTATATAATATAATTAAATATGTAAATAAAATTATACATGCCATATATATCTGTATGTGGCATCTGTATATGGTATATCTGTATACATGCCATTTATATCTGTATATGTGGGTAATATAAATCAGTATTGCTTCAGTGCTGAGTGAACCACCATAAAGAAACAATACCCTCTACAATGGGGCATCTGAACCTATGTGCTTTCTATATTGAAACATCTCATGAGCAGAGTCCTGAAGCCAATACTGCATGACTAGGTCAGATCTTTTTTAAAAATGCAGTTTGTTGTGGTCTGCTTCTAATATGGAAGTCAGCATCAAATACAGATCTTTCAAAGTTAGGTGGGGAGGAAAAGAAAAAAAAATACATCCAGGTAAAGCATTACTTTTAGACCTACAAGAAGAAGATATGAGAGACAAGTGTCTAAACCAAACTGATCAATCTGGCTACTGATGCGCACCATATAATAAAAGTGTGACCCCATCTGAACATGTTCCTAGCAATCCCCAAGTTATGCATACAGCCCACAGAAATTTTGTTGTCTCCTTGGAATTCACTGTGTGTCCTTTTTTTTTTTTTCTAGTGTGTTTCCTCTAGCTGATATCCATGTTTAAATAAAAGCTGTGACTAAATGCTTGATTGTAAAGAGTTGTGGAAAGTGCCATTCTCTGTGGAGAAGTCCATGAGAGTGAGGTTGGATCGCAAAGAACAAAGGCTAGACTTAGGGATGCCTCTCAGGACAGCTCCAGGCCGCACCACCTGCTGCTGTCTTCTCACCACGTGCATCCCAATTCACTGCCAGCCTCCATTACTACTTTGGAAATAAACTTATTATCAGTTTTTTTCCCCCTCAGCAATGGAAACCGGGCTTCTTCCTAATGCCAGAGCTTTTCCAAGAATGTGCCTGAAGCCCAGACTGTCTCTGAATTTCAAACAAAGTCTGGTGGGGTCTGGATTTTGAGCCTGAGCTTCTGTCTGGCTGTCCATTGTGTTGATGTGATCCAGTCTTGCTCTGTCTGTCAGCTGTGGAAGGTCGATGCATATCATAGGGGAAGACAGGCTAGAAGCTGAGACAATGGCTTCTGGCCACCAAAGACATAGAAGAGTACACCTCGGTCTTCAGTTGTCCTGTTATCCTTCCCTCACTTCTCCCCTTCTGCTTTCCTACCCCCCGTTCTTCATTCCCTTTCTTAAAAAGAAACTGCTAAAAGCAGGGAGTAGGAAGAAAGTTCTAGAACTCAGATGACAAAGGGGTTTTATTCTGAGTACCACCTGGAACTGGTGGCTGGTGAACATGCAGAACTTAAAGCTCAATAGGAAAGAACTGTGTGATCAACAGTTGACAAAATCTAGACTCTCTTGGGAGATGGGCCTCGGTATAACTATGGGAGATAATCTTGGTTATCTTAGTGGGCATCCTGCCCACTGTTAGTGGCGCCATCCCCTTGGCAGGGGGTTCTCGGCTGTGTAAGAATAGAAGAGTGATCGGAGCAGTTATGCATGCATTCCTTACGCTCTGTTCTGGATTATGGATGTCATAGGACCTGCAGCTTTAAGCTCCTTGTTTTGGGTTCTCAGCCATGATATTCTGCACCCCTGAACTACAAACCAAAATAACCCCTTTTCCCCTGAAGTTGCTCTTGTTTTGGGTGTTTTAATGCAGGAACAGGAAAAGAAACTAAGACAAACTCTAGGATCAACTAGTGACATTTGCCATGGTTAAATAGAAGCTCCGATCCCATATATGCTGTCTTGCCATAGATGGTTTGGTTTGAGGCTCTAAAATTAACAATGTAACTCTGTCATGGTGATCCCAGCTGTCAAATAGGACCCTTGAGACATGTGACCCTGGTAAAAGAGGATTCGCTTCTGAGTTAGGTTACCTGGGGAAAGTGCTGGGCCATTTACGCCTTTATCATCCTCATTTATAAAACGAAAGTGATTACTTTCCTATTTTCAGGATAAAATCAATCAATGCAAGTAATTTAAAATAACCCTGCTATATAATAAACCTCCTGCCAATGTTGACATGAATTCACTAGTGGTTCCTTAATGATTTATCATTCACTACAAACCTCAGCATATGACCTGATGACAGTTTTTTGCAGATAAAACAGTATCTCAAGATGAGATCATTCTGGCTTGAGATAGACCTCCCCCCAAAAAAAACTCATGAACAGATGTCCTTAAGTGTTAGAATAAGAGGAGACACATAGAGACAGAGGTTGAAATTCATAGGAAGACACCAGAAGTTAGAATGATGTGTCTACAAATCATAGGATGTCAAGGATTTCCAGGTGTCAATGGAAACTAGAGAAGATCTGTGAGTTGGTTGCTCTTTCATAGCTTATGGAAGGATTAAAGTCTTGACTTTGAACTGCAGAACTGTAAGACTTGAAGTTGCCACATAGGGAATTTTGTGATAGCTCTGGGAAACCAACGTGGAAATAAGTATCTGTATGATCAAGTCCCAGGAACCTCACCATTTCAGTAATCCCAGAAGTCACCCAGAACTCCAGAATCTCCAGTGGACAGAGATGCTGGTACTTGCAGTAGTAGTGAGAAGCATATTTGGGAGACTCTTTAGTCTTCCAGTTTATCAGCCTCTCAGAGTTCCTAAGTCTAAACTATAGACTAAGAAGAGGAGGAAGAGGCAGTTGATGAGATAGAAAGACATTGGTTGAAAATAGAATAGACAAGGCATCTCTGGTATAGATCACAATGATGACACTGGAATTTGGGAGAAAGCAGGAATTTGAATTCCATAAAAAAAAAAACAAGGTCATAGAGAGAATTTTAAATGCATCAACATGTAAGTGTGGACACTGATCAGAAATTAGTGGCAGTCCTGAAAGAACATAGTCTGAGAGGAATAGCAGACCTGAAGTACAGGATTTTTTAGCTTAGAGCAAACTGAAATTTTTATGCACTGGCCATTTTCGAAACCGGGATTTTGGATTCAGCAAGTTCTGTGTGTTCAGATCCATCCATTTCTATATGTATTTATGTGGAAGTATGGATCACATGATCAAAGGACTAACTGGAGTCAAAGAGCCGCTTGGGGATAGAATCTTAGATCTGCCAATGCTGGTGGTTTCTGACAAGTCACTTCCTCTCTCAACATTGTTTCTAGCCACATGGAAAATGGGAGTGACAGTG
>CM053753.1:22117573-22192238 GCA_028658305.1 Pachyuromys duprasi | reverse complement strand
ATGCATTGCAATAAAGAGAGGAGGGTTCCTTGAGAGAACAGGATATTGACCAAGAAAAACACTTGTTTCCCTGTCTGCTATTTTTCTAAATTGAAGATTAAGCAAAAACTTCGTTGGGGTGACTCAGAATTGGTGGGGATCTTGAAAGAGTTTCTGTATCAGTTGAATTAGACATTAATTTCTCAGGAGACACTGTGATAATGTGGCATGAAACTGTAAATGTGGGGGAGAGGTAGAAAATGGCAAGCTGTCCTAGGAGCAAGGAGATATTGGGTGTTCTGAGCAGAGGAGTGCATGTGAAGGAGATGGGCTGGCAATGCAAAGTCAGACCAGCAAGTTGGAATGTTCCAGTAAGGAATTTGGGGACAGAGAGAGTTTTGGTTATCACTGAAAGTGATAGGAGGGTGACTCCATATTGCGAAAGGCAACATAGAGCAGAAGTATGTTAGGAACCCAGGCTTAGGTCAGGAGTCTCGGCCAATGATTCCAGCAGAATCTTGGAGAAAAAGTGATTGTGAAAGAAAGATAGAGGAACTCACAGCAGAGCAGGGTTCAGAAAATGCACATCAAGTGTTGAGTTAAAGTCAAATTAGTAAAATGTTTGGGAACAGAAGCAGAAGTGACTGACAGTTATTTTATTATTTATTTATTCACTTTACAATCCAATTGTAGTCCTCGTCCTCCTCTCCTCCCAGTCCTATTCTCCCTCCCTCTTTCCCTTATCCTCCTCCCCTTCCCCCACAGAAAAGGGGAGCCCCCCCAGCTACCCATTCCAGCACATCAAGTCTCTCAGGACTGAGTGCATCCTCTTCCACAGTGGCCTGGCAAGGCAGCCCTGACAGGGAGAAGTGATTGAAAAGCAAGCAACAGAGTCCTTTTGACAGACAGTATTAGCTGCGACTGGATATGTCATGAAGAGGAGTTCCAAGTGTGTTTCAAATATTTCACTTTTGCTATTTTTGGTTATATTCTTATTTTTCTAAGTGAGTATATCCTTTTTAATAGTTATAAAAACAAAGGATTACTATTATTGTACCATCAATCATTTAATAGTGTCTAAGCTCTGCTAAATCACCTCCATCACTGTGAGTAGATAGTCAGTGTTAATATTTTAGTCATTTCCTCCCTTCTTCTCTCTCTTGAAAGTAGTGAAATACTTCTTGTTCCTGCCTCATCAGCTGAGTGCACTAGCAACATGGTACTGTAGAAGAGCACAGATTTTCCTATTATTTCTAATAGCTGTGGGAACATTCTTTTTTTTATGCATGACATCATGATTTACCTAATTATTCCTTTTGAGTAAAGGCTGGGTTTGGGTTTGTCTTTGTGTTTTGTTGATAGCCATCATATATTTTTAAGCCCTTGCATATGAAACAATTCATTTCTAAACACTTGCCGACAGTGACTTTTGGTCATTTTTAAGATTTATCTTTTAATTGGAAACTCCCTTCCCAATAGAAATGAGGGGGAAATCCTATTTATCTCTCTTCTGGTTGGTTGACTGATTTATAGCAAATGGGGAAGACTTTCTTTTCCCTTCATGAATTGCCTCTCACTTGCCCTTATTGTTTTTTTTTTTTTCATAGCTGGAACACTGAAGATATATTCCCTTTATTACACTCATTGAAAATGTGTGTTTGCATTTGTATGTGTTTCTCATTTAGTCATTAGTTTTTAAACCTTCTCATCTTTTCTTTTTTATGTCTAGTTGTCAGGTCACACTTTAAAAGATAGTCACTTTACTTTAGAAATACAGAAAAATGTCTTAAACACAAGATCTAAAACATACTTGGTGGCCTTCTTGCCATTCACTTTGTACCTTAAGTTTCCTGTTACATTTTCTGGCTGCAGATTATCACTAGGAACATTGACTGTCTTAGAATGGAAGCTTGCTGTCTTTCTGACATCTTTCTTTCTGCTTCCAAAACCCTTCATACACACATAACCTGACCTTGCAACCAGTACAGAGGAGTGAGAGCCAAGTGGAGGAAGGAAGACAGGTACGGAGAGAATAAATGGCTAACTTCAGTCCATAGACAAAGTGACTTCCAATTCTGAAGTTGCCCTTCCCTCTGACACTTGATTCACTCCTTTCCGCCCACAGTGCTGGTGTTGGTATTTACTTGAACATCAGACACCTACCTAACTCACACAACCTTTGGTATGGGTGGCTGGCACATTGAAAAATTAATTGGGCTTCTGTGACCACATTAATTCAGTCCATAACAGTATTACAAGAGTCTTGTCTCCATGGTGTAAGCGTCACAAGCCAAAAGACTTCTGCTTCACGATGGAAAATCTAGAAGGGAGAGACAATGCTATGAGGCTCTTTTAAAGTGTGTTACAGAGAAATGAATTCTAAATAATTCAATGGGTGACATTGACATTAAGAGTAAAAGCTGCAACTTGTAAGTAAAACAGTTAGTGTTGAAGTTCTCTATTGTTTGTGTCAGATCTAAAGGTTGTTAGCAGTTTTTCCTAAGGACCCTTGCATTTTCAGTTTTACCTCTTTGCTGTTTCGTTTTGTCCTCTGATGTAATGTTTCTGATTTTATAGCCATGTCCATAGCATTTTTTAGTCCTTGTGTTTTAGATGGAAATGAGTAGCAATATTTTCACTTTTCTCAGTTTTGATATTATAATAATTATATTTTTGAATTACTATATCTTTTAAATTTTCTAAAAAGTCATTTACTTCTATAAATGAATGTGCACAAATTGGCAGACTTAAGCTTTGTAAATTTTCCTGGAGTAAACACACTTGTATAAAAACATTAACATACAGCTCAAATACCAGACTCTGTTGAGCATTCCAGAAGTCTACCTCTTCCCAGGAATTGTTTCCCTCAAGCTTAACTGATCCATGGTCTGAAGGCATGGTGGCCAAAGCAGGAAGTGAGAGATTACGTCTCAACCACAGGTACCAAGCAGAGAGAGTGAGCTCAATGTAGGTCAAGCCTCTGTGCTCTCACAGCCTCCCCCTGGTGAAGTAATTCCTCTAGCAAGGCTGTGCTTGTTAAATCTCATCAACCAGCACCACCAGCGGGAGACAAAGTGCTTAAATGCCCAAGTCTATGGGGGACAGTTCTCATGCAAATCAAAACAGGAGCTATAAAGAGTGCTGCTCTGCTTTTTCACTAATTGTGTTTGGATGTGCATCCACACACATACTCAGGAACAGAAAGACATGTGTAGAATATGTCTGTTCAAGGTGGTGACAGTGCATGCCTCATTTATCATGAAAATGGACCTTACTGCTGTGCATTATTTTTCTTTTTTTCATGAGGGAAAATATCATTATTTAATATTTGAAAGAACTGAAAACTATGCATTTATTTTGGCATGATTTCCAGTATTTGCTTTTATCTGAGAACTCACAAGTGATTCTACAGGTATTATGGTCTGGAGCAAATTTGGTGCAAATGCATGGTACTTGCCTCACTCCAATTTGTGGAGCATGGCAGAAAACATTTGTTACTCTATATTTTTACAATAGTTCACTGTGATATGATAAGGCTCCAAGCTTTTAGAAAAGGAAATTGAAGGGGAGAACTAATATGATCTAGTGTGATTTTGATGTAATAACAACCCTTTTCAAGGGAAGGAGTCAACAGGTCTCAAAGCACGGGGCCACACAGCTTTGTAGAGGGGGATTATGGGAATAGAAGAATTTGTCCATGCATCCAACAGTAGAGGTGAAAATTTTCAAACCCCTAGAAAGAAATTGTAATGGAAAGTTCAACCATCTCAGCAACAAGGCTATATTGTTGTAGATTCTAAATCTGTGACCACAAATTATACGCTTCATGTCTTCTTAGACTTAGCTCATCATCCATTATTTGGAGAAGGCTGATCTAGAAGAGTTTGACACAATGAAATAAAAGTCCACTTTCTAGCTTTCTCAATATATTATAAAAATTAGCAGTCTCGTAGAATCTGGTATGCAATTTGGGACTTTAATCAGTCTATTATAACAAAGAGACCCTAAAGTCTCCTGGCTTACATTAAATGGAAATTTATTCTTTTCTTACATCAAATTCTAAGTAAACTGACATGGTATTTTGACAGACACAGAGACCCAGGCTCTTTCTATGTTACTACTCCAGTATCTGGAGCATGGTGCAGCTCCTAATTGCTCCTCCCTCTAGTCTGTGCATTTGTCCCTGGAACAAGAGATGAGGACAAACATTCTTCCTTTGAAGTACAGATTGCATGCTATCTCTGACTTCTGGTCCTATCCTTTGACCAAAAGGGACACAGGGCCATATCTAGTTACAGGGAGGCTGAAAAAATATTGTCTCCAGCTGAGTGTCACAGACAAGCTTATTTCTGCCTGTGTGTGTTTCTTAATTTTATGCATTTTATCATTTATATTTATTTATAAGCTTTTATCACTCTATATCTCTCTCACTCTCTCTTTAGTCCTTCTTTTTTTTACTTGTATCTAACTCATCTATTAAGGCTTCCTACTCACTGTGGATGTGAGTGTGTATATGTTTGGGTGTGCATGTGCTCATGTCTGTGTCTGTGTGTTTGTGTAGTATATGTATGAGTACATTTAAGGAATGGTAGTATATGTACATATGGAAACCGAAGGTTAATATCATATATCTTCTTCAACCCTTCTATCTTTTCTTTTCCAATACATGGTCTTTTATTGTAGCCAGAGCTTATTGACTTCCTAGATTGGTTGGCAAGTGAGTTTCAGGCATCATTCTGTCCTTGCCCTACAAAACTTGGGTTACAGATGTGTGCACAATGCTCCATTTATACCTGGGTGCTGGGGACATGAATTCAAGCCCTTGTGCTTTTGTGACAGGCACCTTAATAATTGAGCCATTTCCTTAGTCTCCTCTATATGCATACACACACACACACACCAAAACAAAATAAAACACACAATTTTTGATCACTGGAAGTTTCCTGGCAACCAGGAAACAGGAACATGGCAAGCCCTCTAGCCCCACCTTGCTTCCTTGAATCTTAATCTGGAAAACAGAATAGTCATTCTTATATTCATTCGTATTTAATCCATCCCTTCCTCTTCGCTCCCTCTTCCCCTACCAATGTAATTAAGATGATCTGGAATCATGAGCTTACGTGCCCTTGATAAACTTGAGCTACAAAAAAATTCCCGACTCCAATTCCTAGCAACCTATATTTAACCAGAGTACTTGCTAGTATGTGTTGGACAGGGAAATAATAGTTATCAGTCTCCAGTGAAATATAAAGAAAAATAATTAGTTAACCTTGAGATAGCAAGGGTGCCAGACAGCTGAATAGCAGAGCCCTTCCAGTGTTCAATAGGTCTGAAAGCTTGGAATGCATTGTCTTCAGGGACAAGGAGAGCTGGGCATTCATTGCTGTCCCTGAGATAGGACAGCCACATTCCTTTGTGATTATGTCTCTGCTCATCTGAACCCTCCAACACTTCTGACCCACTCATGGTTGTCGTAAGGGCATACTTTTTTTCAGGACATTTTTGAACATTTATTTTTTGAAAAGACAGTTGCCATTGAGCTTTGAATTAAACCAACCTGAATTTAACTTCTAGTCTCATCAATACTCACTTTTCTGGCTTCAGACAGATTTCTTAATCTCTCTCAGATTTTCTGTCTCCTCAACCTTTGAGGGCTGGAGATGAACCCAGAGATACAATTAAAGTTGATTTCTGGTTCCATTTAAAAAAAGAAGAAAGAAAGAAACACATAGTTTAATTTCATTTGTTGCCTTGAGTTAATTCACTGCATTTGTTCATCCAAGGATTGTTTGACTGCATTAAAACCGAGAAAAGATGAAGTTGGGTGACAGCCCTGCCAATTAGAGAGACTAGAATGCATATATTTAGTCAGCACATATATATTTGCATTATATGTTGATTCTTGTTTCTGACAAGA
Source organism: Pachyuromys duprasi (assembly GCA_028658305.1). Taxonomy (NCBI): domain Eukaryota; kingdom Metazoa; phylum Chordata; class Mammalia; order Rodentia; family Muridae; genus Pachyuromys; species Pachyuromys duprasi. The sequence continues at coordinate 22,186,342 of CM053753.1, read as the reverse complement.
TGCTTCTTGCAAGGAGTGCTGTACAGTGAAGTAACCAGAGCTTAGGCTCTGAAGTTAGCTCTAGGGTGAATCCCCAGCTAGGATAGGTCCACCCTCCAACCCCACCATTACTTTATCAATCTAATTAACTCTGCAGCCACATTCCAGCTCCTCTATGCCAAGCCATGTGACTTTGTGCAAGTTTACTGTGTGTGTCTTAGTCTTTCCCTCACCATAACATTACTTTTGTAAGCACATGCTTACAAAAGGAACTCAGTTCTGTGGTAGATGGGAAGCACTTAGCACGACACACAAAAGTTAGACAGTGCCCAGCAAAAGGCCACCGCTGTTCATGTTAGTGACTGCTAGATTTTACCCACTAATGGAACTTTTTAACAGCTTACAGCAAGCTGCACTTACATGTTGTGTGCACCTCGGATGGATTTTGACATATGGATGATTGTGGAAAATAGTCTAGAATATATCCCTTACTCCTTCAGATTTCAAACTGCCACTGCAACCCATCACTTCTGCTTTTCCAAGCCTTTCTACCCAAAATATAGACCCATATGCTTCGTATCACTAAGCTATTGCTTACTTTGGCATTTCAAAAGCCTAAGATAAAATCATATAGAATATGATATCTTTTTAACTTAATTTTTTCCACACAAGTACATTATGTGAATCAGTGGGTAATTCTTTTTACTGCTTACTAATATGCCATTAATATTGATATGCTGTTAATCTGTTTATCTGTTGTTAGAATTTGAATTGTTTCTAGTTTGAGATATTATAAATAAAATAACCATTACCTGTGCATATATTTTTTTCTGTACATGTATGTTTTCTTTTCTCTTGGGCAAATACCTGAGTGAACTAGGTGGGTGATAACACAAGTTATGCTTGGCATTTTAAGTTGTTAGTTTACTATTCTCCAAAATGTCTGTACCATTTTACATTCCCAACCTCAGTGCATGAGAATTCCAGCTTCTGAAAACCTCCTCCAACACTTGGGGGTGGTGTCTGTCTTTTCACTGTACTCATTCTGATAGGTGTGTGATAGTTTTAATCTGCCTGTCCTAATGACAGATGAGCTTGAACTCCTTCTGTGTGTAGTTGCTACCTGTATATATTCTCTGGCAATTTTTTGACATATTGTCTATTTTTGTTAGGCTACTTTCTTATTTTTGAATTTTCAGGGTGCTTTAGATAGTCTGAATTTGATTTCTTTATTGAACATCTGGCTTGTAAGTTTTTTCTCTTGATATGCTGTTATAACACTATAGAATTTCTTAAAAGACTCTCTGTTCCTACAAATATTCTTTGTTCTGTTTGTTAGTGCTGAGTCTCTTCTGGTTGATATTAGTATGTATCTTCCCCGTGTTATGTTCTTTTCTTATTTCTGTCTTCCACTTATAGGCAGCATACATTTTTGTCTTGTTACCTCATCCACTAAGAAAACCTGTACCTATTAATTGTGTGTAGTTAGAATAACTTAATTCAATGTAATGTTTTGTTTGTGGTTGAGTTTAAGTTCATCATCTTTCTGTTGTTTTTTTTTTAAACTTGCCCCTGCTTTATTTAATCCCTCCCTTTGTTGAGTTTGATATAGGCAGGGTTACATGTAGCTTCAAACTTGAAATCTTCCTGCCTTAGCATCCTAAGCACTAGGATGGTGGCTTGTGCCATGCGCTTGGACTTAATCAAGGCTTCTTAAAACTTGATGACATTTAATCTTCTTTGTCAGTGTATTCACTAAAACCCTCCTTTTTATTATTTGGGTGGTTGCTTTAATGTTTACAATGTGTATCTTTAACTTATTAAAATCTACCTTAAAATGTTATACTGTTTTATAGGTAATACCAAAGTACATATTTTCATCCTACCTGCCTGGCTTTTCTGCTGTTGGTCTAAGACATTTTAATTCTATTTTTTAAATATTTACTTATTTATTTATTTTTATGTATATGAGTAATCTGTCTTTACACACACCCAGACGAGAGCATCAAATCCCATAACAGATGGTTGTGAGCCGCCCTGTGAATGATGGGAATTGATCTCAGGACCTCTGGAAGAATAGCCAGGACTCTTAACTCCTGAGACATCACTCTAACCCCAATCCTGGTTTTTGGTTAGCATCACAAAACATTTTTTCATTATGCTTGCTTGAATAGTTTATTATCCCTTAAAGAGATGTAAATACTAAGAAAAAAATGTTTTCATATGTACCAATGTACTTAACATTTTTTGTTCTTCTTTTTTAATGCTCAAAGTATCTATCTGGTATCAGATACCCTGTGTTTAAAGACTTTAAAGATCTTGATAGTACATGTTTGCTGGTGACAATTCTATGAACTTTTATTTGAAAAGTCTTCATCTCTTTTTTTATCATGGATTTTCTGCTTATGAATATCTTTTGGGATTTTTCTGTATTGTTGGTATTTAGCAATCTAAGAACAATGTTCATTGCTTTAGTTTTTATTATGTTTTCATGATGTTCACTGGACTCCTTGGATGCATGAATTTTGTTATTTCCATAGTAAGCTATGTTTATGGATCCATGTGGTGGATTCTAATAGATTATTTTGGTTGTTTCTGTTTTTATTTCTGAGTTATTTTTTTTCCTGTCAATAAACTGATCTATTCTGTCAGTGTGCTCAGATTTGTAAGCATAAAATTATTCTTGTTTCCTTATTCCTGCTCTATGGTTTCTGCTGCTGATGGGCTCCGCCTCCACGTAGAGCTTAGTTATATATTCTTTATTCTTTCTGTTTACCAGTATATCTGGATGTAGAACAATTATTTTTTCAAAGAAGAAATGTTTTCATCAATATTTCTGTATTTTTTTCTTTACTTACAATTTGAATATATGTAAAACCTTTGCCAAAGTCCTTCAGAGAACATTGATTTTTTTTCTTGTTGTCTTAGGAGCAAGAAAGAAAAGTTTCTTTATGAATTTTAGTGTCACCTAGCTTTCTGCTGACCCGTGATAGTCTTTAAGAGGCTGCTTTGGTGTTTTCCAAAGTTTTAAGCTAGAATCACTGAGAGAGATCGGTTGTACAAAGGGTTAACTTTGCGTGCCTTTACAGAGCTTTCCCCACCCTCTTAAAAGTTCAGTTCAGAATTTGTTCTTTCATGCCCCTTAGTGCATAAGCGATTTTTCCAGACAGCCATAGCTGGTAGCACAGCAGTGACCCTCGTGAGTGTTTAAGACGGCTGACAGCTCTCCAGCTGCTTTCAATCAGGTTAGCCACAGCAAGGGATTGTCCTGCACATGGGCACTGTCTTCTGACTCTTTACGTTGTGTCTGGGTAGGGCAGGTTTGTAACCACCGCCCCAACACCAATCTCTCATGAGGAGCTCTGCATTTTTATGGATTCTAGAAATTTCTCCACATGAAAAGCATGAGTCACACAGTTCCAATTCCTGACACTTTCAAAGCTTCAAACAGTTGTTTTTGTTTTTTAGTTTTTGGGTTTTTTGTTTTGTTTTGTTTTGTTGTCACTGAGTGAGAAAAGGAGAAGTAGATATCATAGAGAGCCAGTAATCATGGAAGAGGTAATGTCATGTTTCCAGAGAAGAGCTGTACTCATTAAAAAAGGAAATGGGCCTATTAGAGCCATAGCCTGATGTCTATGATATGAAGACACCCTTGGTAACAAACTGTTCATCACTCACTGTCTTTACCCTTATAACAGCATGCCATTTACGGACAATTAGATGTGGAAGCCAGGGAGGGCTTGTTTGAGTCTCATCCTGCCTCTTACTATCACGGTCACTCAGTTTTTACACCAAGAGAATGAGGAAACATATTGGAAGGAGGCCAAGAATGACCTGCAAAAAGAACGCAGGGAAAAAATGTTCCTTACTCAAAAGGGAATTGCTTGGAAGCATCTGAACAATTAGAACATGTGCCTTCCTATTTTTAAGATAATCACACAGTGTCACAACTAATGTAAAGAAAGGCATTGTTGGTAACACGTAAAGGCTGTTGGTGAAATGAAGCAGACTGTGTTCTGCTCTGTGGCCTTTTACTCCATCCAGCTCCCTGTGATAGCCATTGGCCCCAAGGAGAGGAAGGCAGAAGGCTGGCACCCAGACCAGAATATGTCCCACCAGGCCTTCCACTTGCAAACTATTTTAAATCTTTTCATAACCATCCAAGTAGGTATCAATAAAGAGACAAATCATTATTGGATTTTTTTTCAAGTAGAGTAAAAAACTTTCTACAGAATGAATATAGGGGAATAAAAATTAATGCAGAAAGTAATACTGTTAGGCTCACTCACTTGACATGGTTTTAGACAGTCTCTGAATCTAGTTCAGACTTTGGCAAAATGGGAAGGCAGTGTATTTGGCAGAGCCAACAGAGGATGGAAACTGGTAAGTGCTAATGGCTGTCAGGCTCTGTGGTGTGTAAAAAGGATGAGTTTACTGAATCCTACAACAAATGATATACACACAATCTATATACTACATGTTTGTTTGGTTTTGTTTTGTGGTTTTTTTGTTTTGTTTTTGTATTTTTTTTTCTTGAGGCAGGGTTTCTTTATGTAGCCTAGGCATACCCTAACTTACTTTGTAGCTCAGGCTGACCTAAAACTTGTGACAATTCTTCTACCTTGGTTCCTCTGGTGATGGGATTTTAGTTACATGCTACCATTCCTGGATTTCATATTGCCTTTTGCTGAATGATAACTGAAAGTTAGAAAGGCTTTGTGATTTGCCAAAGTCAAATAGTTATAGTTGAAAGTGAATGAATTCTGACTTCAGACCCTTATATGTTGTAATTATTCAGTAACACAGGTCAAACAAAGACCTCATTCAGATCCTGTGGTATTGGCTTCCCAGAGCACTGTGTTACAATCATTTTGAAGAAGTGATAGCTGTGTGTACTAGAACAAACCTGGATTGACAGTTCTCAGAGGACAGAGTTGCAAAGTGAAGGTACCCTGTGGCAAGCTGGCTCCTGAGGACACGCCCACCTTGCAATTGGCCACTATTGCTTCACTTAAGTAGCCTTTGTGGCTGTTGACAGATCCATGTTTTTCTGAGATGCCAAAAAAATGTTTCACAGAGCATCTCAGAGAAAGAAAGAAAGAAAGAAAGAAAGAAAGAAAGAAAGAAAGAAAGAAAGAAAGAAAGAAAGAAAGAAAGAGAGAGAGAAAAGAAAGATGCTCTGTGAAACATTGTGGTTTCTACAGCTGCTTTTTCCTTCTTTCTCTTCTACTTATTTTTGTTTTCTTTCTTCTTTCTCACTTTTTCTCTTTCTCTCTTTTTCTCTCTTTTTTTCTCTCTCTTTCTTTATTTCTTTCTCTATCTCTTTCCTTTTTCGTTTCTTTCTTTTTGCTGCAATTATCCCCAAAAGGGAAATGTTCAGAACTCAACCTTCTTAAAGAGAGGTGGCTGTAAATATACTGTTGTTATATGTAATAGTACTTTAAACCAAACAGTAAACAATAATGATACTAACAGTAGCTAGTGGGGCTGACTGTGTGATACTGCTACAGTTCAAATACCAGCTTTACAGAGAAAAACATCTTTTCAGATATTACTGACAGTATGACAGGACTTAACAAGTGAATGTACATGAAAAATGGTACTAATTTAATATTATTCCAGCAGTAAGTCTGCCATTGTATAGAAAAAAAACATGACATGACTCTTAAAATAAGAATTATTACATGGGGATGAAAGTGCAGTTCCATAGTGGAACCCTTAACCAGGATTTACTCTTTAGCATGCACACACACATGTACACACACACCACTATATATATATATATATATATATATATATATGAATTTTTTAACTAGTGTTCAGCTGGAGATAGATATTTATGTTCTGGAGAATAGTGATATTACACAAAGCACAGAAATATGTAAATATGGGTGTTGACATTTGTGAAAAATGGTCATATTATTTCCTATTCCTGGATGTTCAGAACATGATCGTTTAAACAAATTGTTCTGCTAAAGTTTGTGTTTTATTTTCTCATTACTCTGACCTGGAAATTATTTTATTTGTTAACAAGCATTGAGATGTGAAGGAAACTTCAACTCACTTCTGGGACCCCACCCACAGACTGTGCGCGCCCAACAGAGCAGGGCATAGTCAGGGTGCCTCAGCACTGGCCTGAAACTCTGACACCAAGAGCCAAAGCTCCCTGTTCACAGCCTGAGATGGGGATGTAGAGAGGAACTCCGGGATCTCAGCCTCTGATGCTCCCTGGTGAACTTCCTTTTAAAAATTTTTTTCCATCACAATTTAGTCATTATATATCCCGATTGAAGCCCCCTCCCTCAACTCCGCCCAGTCCCACCCTCCTTCCCTCTTCTACTCATCCCCTTCCCCTAGTCCACTGAAAGGGAGAGTTCTCCACTATTGCCACCTGCCCGTAGCTTGTTCGGTCTCATCAGGACTGCTTGGATCCTCTTCCTTTGTGGCCTGGCAAGGATGCAACATCAGGGAGGAGTGATCAGAGCACAGTCAACTGAGTTCATAAAAAAGGCTGCCCCTGCTCCCCTTACGTGGGAACCCACATGGAGACTGAGCTGCCAGTTGGCTACCTCTGAGCAGGGGGTCTAGGTCCTCTCTGTGCATGGTTCTTGGTTAATACAGCAGTCTCTACAGGCACCCCTGGGCTCAGACCTTTTAGTTTCATTAGTATCCATGTGGAACTCCTGTCCCCTACAAGTCCCTCTAATCCCACCCCTCTCTTCCTCCATTAGACTCTCTGTGCTCTGCCCAAAGTTTGGCTCTGAGTCTCAGCATCTGCTTTGATCTCCTGTTGGGTGGAGCCTTTCAGAGAACCCTTTATAGTAGGTTCCCATCCAGTTTCCTCTCTTCCAACGCTTCTGGTATCTATCCTGTTTGACACTCTGAATGAGATTTAAGCATCCTCCCTAGGGTCCTCCTTAGGGTTTAGCTTTTTTAGGTCTGTAGATTGCTGTCCTATATTATATGGCTAATATCTGCTTATTAGTTAGTGTATACCATGCCTGTCTTTTTGTTTCTGGGTTGCCTCACTCAGGATGATCTCTTCTAGTTCCATCCATTTGATTTTGTAGAAGTTTTACATTTGTCAGTTGAGAAATCGGAAAAATCCTCATTTATTTATTTATTTATTTATTTATTTATTTATTTATTTATTTATTTATTTATTTATTTATTACAATGTGTTAACTTTGTATCCCTGCTGTAGTCCCCTCCCTCATCTTCTCCTAGTTCCACCCTCCCTCCCTCTTCTCCCCTCCATGCCCTTCCCCTAGTTCACTGATAGGGGAGGATCTTCTCCCCTTCTATCTGACCCTAGCCTATCAGATCGCAACAGGACTGGCTGCACTATCTTCTTCTGTGGCCTGGTAAGACTGCTCCCTCCTCAGGAGGAGGAGATCAAAGAGCCAGCCACTGAGTTTATGTCAGAGACAGCCCCTGACCCCTTTCCTAGGGAACCCACTTGGAAACTGAGCAGCCTATAGCCTTCCTCTGAGCAGGCAGTCTAGGTCCGCTCCATGCATGGTCCTTGGTTGGAATATTGGTCTCTGCAGGCCCACCTGTGCCCAGGTGTTTTGACTCTGTTGTTCTCCTTGTGGAGTTCCTGTCCTCTGCATGTCTTTCTGTCTCCCTCTTCTATAAGGTTTCTGGCACTCTGCTCAAAGTTTGGCTATGAGTCTCAGGATCTCCTTCAATACCCTGGTGGGTAGAGGCTTTCAGAGGTCCTCTGGGGAAGGTTCCTGTCCTTTTCTTTGTCTTCCCCCACTTCTTATGTCTATCCTGTTTGCTTTTCTGAGTGAGGTTTCAACTTCTTCTGTAGGGTCCTTCTTGTTGTTTAGCTATTTTAGGAATATAGATTTTAGTGTGGTTATCCTATATTATATGACTAATATCGACTTATGCTCAACATCCTCAGTCATTTGGTAAATGCAAATCAAACGACCCTGAGATTCCTCACACCTCACACCTGTGAGAATGGCTAAGATCAAAAACTCAAGGGATAACGCATGCTAGAGAGGTTTTGGAGAAAGTGGAAACCTCTTCCATTGCTGGTGGGAATGTAACCTTTTACAATCACTTTGGAAATCAATCTGGAGCTTTCTCAGAAAATTAGGATTAGTGCTATACCACTCCTATGCGTATGCCCAAAAGATTCCCCAATAGTCAATAAGGACATTTGCTCAGCTATGTTCATATCAGCTTTATTTGTAATAGCCAGAATCTGGAAGCAACCTAGACGTCCCTCAATGGAGGAATGGATTCAGAAATTGTGGTACAGCTACACAATGGAATACTACTCAGCTATTAAAAGCAAGGAAATCATGATATTTGCAGGCAAATGGATGGAACCTGGTGAACTTCTTGATCAGTTATAAATTTGATTTTAAAAACAGTGATGGTTACCAAAATAAATCATGCTTTAAAAAAATGCTATAGAAGAGTGTGTGCATACCCTTTGCACCATCGTTTGGTATTTGAGCCACTCATCTGCCAGTCTACAGAAACATCTCACATCCAGTAAAATAGTCGCTGGACTCCTATCTGCAGCCCTTGCAGAGCTTTCTCTTAGGGGTGTTGGGAGAGAGCGGCCTGAGTATAAGCAAGAGCTTAAGGAAGATGAAACACCACAGTGGGGACATTTTGTGGCCCAATCCCTGGTTGCTGAAAAGGAAGGAGAGACAGAAAGAAGAACGTCCCACAGGTGGAACTAGAAGGCAAGAGAAAAGCCTTCTAGAGTAGTAGTATGAAATGGGAACGATTTTCAAGTGTGTGTGTGTGTACGTGTACCTCAGTGTGCAGATATGTGTGTCTGTGAGCATGGATGCAGGAGCCATAGCAGGACTCTGGATATCTTCTTTTATATCAGATGCCTTATTTCCATGAGACTGGGGCTAGAAGATTACTCTTTAGGCTAGGCTGCCTAGCTGGTCATGAGCTCTTAGGAGCAACCTGTTCCTCACCCAAAGCTGAATTTGCAGGTATACCATGTCATTCCTGTTTTCTTTTTTAACATGAGTGTTGAGGATTGGAACTTAGGTCCTATGCTTGCTGAGCAATGTCTCTTACCCACTGACTCATTTCTGGACCATCTTTTTATTAATTTTACTTAACACAGAAAATATATAAAATACTTGTACAGCTTGAGGAGCTTTGTACAAACTCCAGTGACCCACAAACCAAGCATCTATATCGTAAACCCAAAGACTAGCACTGCAGCACCCGCACCTCACACCCGGTCACCATTCCCCAGTGCTAATCCATACCAGACTTTTGACTCCATAGGTTAGGTTTGCCTTTTGAATCCTAAATAAATGGGACTAAGCATTATGCATTATTTTATGTCTGGTTTCCCTAGTTCAGTATTATGTTTATAAAATTCACCATGTGCTTGAATTCTTTTGTGTTGTCTTATATGACCATTTATATCTGCTCAATTATATCCTACATCAAGTATCCATTGTCCTCTTGATAAACAGTTGACTGCTATATAGTTTGTCCTACTGAAATAGTGCTGCTATTTGATACAGAATCCAGAAGAGTGTTTCCAGACTTGGTAGGTACTGTTTGCTGAAGTGGTTATACTAACTGTTTATTTTTCATTCCATTTCTTTTCCTTTTTCTGCACCATTTTCAAAATTCCCTTCTTAATACTTTCCCATGGCCCTCTCATCCCCAAGAGCTGAACCTTTCTTCACTCCTTTGCTAGCTGCCTCCTTTACACCCACTGTGTGCTTCCCATCAACACTTGCTTGTTACCTGTCTTGTTCACTTAGGTCTTTATTTTAATGTATCTGTTTCTTCTATTTTATGTTTATGAGTGTTTTGCCTGCAGATAAGTCTGTGTACCATATGAATTCAGTACCCCAGGAGGCCAGAAGAGATATTGGATGCCCTAGGATTAGAGTTTTCGATGGTTGGCAGCTGCCTAGCAGGTGATGGAAATCAAGCCCAGGTCCCTTGGCAGGGAAGCCAATTCTCAACCATTGAGATTAGTTGAGAATCTAGCCCCATTTTGCGGGGGAGGGAAGGGGTTTAAGTAAAATAGATTCCAAAGTAGTTCTGAAGCATTCTAGTCAGTAAATTACCAAAGGGGAATTCTGCACACATGCTACCTCAAGGAAATTCAGGCTCATCACTCAGAAGACCAGAGGAGATTCAGGACTCAGACTCAGTGATCACTGTTCCGTCCCTTCAGGCCACCTTCACAGTACCTCCTTCTACAAGGCATCTTCCTTCTCTTCCATGGGGAATGAATTTCCTCTGTGCAATTGTGTTATACCCCCAAATTTGCCACATTTCTATGTGAGTCTCCATGGGTTAGAGATACATCTCTTAACTGGTCATTTGTTGTGAAGCTAAGAAGGAGGGGCACACACCATGAATGAGCCAGACTGTGGAAATGCTCACCCAAAGCAGGGAGGAGGACCTCACTTAAGACCTTCACTGAGACAGACAGGCACAAGAGGAAGGCCATGTGCCAACGTGTGAAGGGCCTCAGCCAACAAATGCAAGAAATAGCCTCTACAAATTTGAACAATATATTCCCTTTGGGAGAATGTGGGAAATTTTCTAAGAGCATTGCATGTGGCTCATCTTGAATGATGGGAATTTAAGGCTCTGGGGCAGGTGAAGTTTCCGAGGTCACTTCAAGTCACTCAGATGTGTGACTGCCCATGACCGGCTTTCTCGTGAGGCCAGCTTGACTACAATAGACATAAAGTGTCTCATTAGAATAGACCCAGTCTTGGTCCACTAACTCAGCACAAAGGAGCCAAATAATTCCCCCACGTCTTTTAAAGTAGAAATGAATGACACTGCACAGTACCTGACCTCCAAGTTGAGACAATAAGATTCTGAGAAAAACATTTTGATTGGAGAATGAAGAAGGAAGGCAAGGAGGGAGGGAGAGAGGGATGGAGAGGGAGAGGCTGTGGAGAGTCCAGGCATCATGGTAAGCATTCAAAATTCCTTAAGCCACAAATAGTACATCTGGATATAAAAGGAAACAAACAAAACACAATTAAGCATGCTCACTGAGAGGGTCCTAAACTTGGGAATCCTCATTTTCCTAAGGCATGTAAGTGGTCTTGGCCCTCAAGATGGCTTGGGGATTTCTTTGTAATATCACACATTCTAGGACTGCGACTCAAGTGCTGATTGATCTTAAATTCTTTACAGAATAAGTGGAGATCTTAAAGGTCATTGATTTAGATAGCTATCAACATGCCAAGATCAGGCCTTCCAAATTCAAATTTTCCTGGATGACCATACCATGCCAGGGTGAAAACTCAGGCATCTTAAATTGTACTCTTTGTTGCTAGGCTTTCATAAAACAGCTGAACAGATGTCCAGCCATTTCATGAAACCAGTAAAGGAAGGGGACTTATACAGTGGAAATATCCTTCACACCCTCTCCAAGAAAAAGAAAATATGTTTGAAGTTTTAAGTGAGGTCCTAGGAAACATCAAAGAAAAGATCACTCTGAAAACCATTCCATGTGTACTCCAGCAGCACACTGTGAACATAGCTGAGTGCTCAGATGCCTCTCTGTGGAGATACTTGGCCAGCTGTGGCAGCCTGGACATGATGTGTGAAATCTCTAAGCCCTAGCCAATAGCATCTACTGTCTTCTGTGAGGCATTCTAAAAAATATCAGACCATCTGTTCTCAGAAAGTCCTATAAGGAGCTCTCATCAGTATGGGTACTCAGTCTCTCTCTCTCTCTCTCTCTCTCTCTCTCTCTCTCTCTCTCTCTCTCTCTCTCTCTCTCTCGCTCTCGCTCTCTCTCTCGCTCTCTCTCTCTCTCTCTCTCTCTCTCTGTATGTGTGTGTGTGTGTCTGCTCTAATAAAATTGTAGATTCAAGATGCTTCTAAGTCCATATGAAAACTGAATGACAGGACAATTGAAATGTTTGGCTTACACACCAATTCATATCTTCTTCCTTAAATGATACTTTCAGCTTATCAGGTGACAATGGTTAAATTTCTCTGGGTTTCGGAGCCCTCCCAATTTTTCTATATCCCTGAGAGAACATTGATTCTAGTCTTCTCCTTCACTCTGAGACTCTCATCTGACCAACAAGTAAATATAAAACTATGCTGTTAAAACTTACTTCCCTACAGATAATAAAATACATTCAGTCAGTCACTGGGAGCTTAGGCGTTAGGTTTGTCTTGGCAAACTTTGGCCTTATGCTTTGCAAAAATTTCTCAGTAAGCCTATTTCCATGCATCAGCTGAACTTCTCAGAACTCACTCAGAACTATCTCCTTGATAGGCCACCATGGGCAGAGTGTCTCTTCCTGCTGTTGAAACAAGAACTTACGCATTAGGAATTGCTATACACAGCTCAATCAGTCAATGCTAACCAGCTGAATAAAGTGACTTTTTCTGTCTTACTCGTAAGAGATTCAAATTCAGAAGACAAACTAAATCATAATTACTTTTCTGCCCTTATTTTACTCTCTAGGTCTTCACATTTCTCTCTCACTTACTTTGTTAATATTTAAATTTTTTTTTACCACATGTGCGTGTGTTTATTCCCATGAGTGATGATACACTGTTGAGGGTCAGAAGATAAATTTCAGGAGTTGATTCCTTCTTTCCATTATGTGGTTTCCAGGGATCAAACTCAGTTTGCCAGGCTTGGCAGCAGGCACCTTCCCCACTGAGCAATCTCACTGGCCTTCCCAGTTGTTTTTTATTTCTCTCCTTTGCACATTGTTTCCTTCCATCTTCTTTTGCTCCCTCTTCTCTTCCTCACCACATTAAGCACACATCCGAGGAAGCTTCTAGATCATAAAGCATCAACCTGACAGTTTTGCCAAGAATGTCTCCTCTCTATATTGGTACCTAGCACACTGACCAAAGAACATTCCTTGCTGGTTGTCCTTTGGTTTATTAAATGGATGGATGAATGTTTAAAGAAATGAATCACCCTGTGTAGACATACCCTGAAGAGCAGATCCTTCTGTTTCTGATTTCATCTTCTCATTTGAAAACTGTCTTATCTTGTATGGCAAACTAGCTAGCATCTAAAAGCCAGCCTGATTGCTTTTAAGACACACATACAATTTTAGAATGATATCAAAATCAGAGTAAATGTTCTGTTATTACTAAATTTTGAGCATTACAACATTTAAAGTCTGAATTTATATGAGATGATTAATTGAAAAGGATTTAAGTGTAAAACATTTCTGAGTTAATAGAAAGTTGTTTGCTTATTTGGTTAGTTTTGTTTTCTTATTGGGTCACTTTTCTTTTACTTCCAAAGGTTAATTCTATGGTTTTGATTAACTTCCACCTCAGAGCTACTTCTTGAATTCCTCTGTAATTAGCCTTGGCTTTTATTCCCTTTTTCTTCTGACCACCCTGTGGTCCTTGTTTCTTATGACATTTTGTGGCTTCACTCTTTTAAGGATGGAACAAATCAGAGAAAATCCCAACTCCCCCCCCCCATGTAGGGTTCCACTTTTATACCCCAGATGTACACCTGACATTTCCTTCTGATGCCCAAGATCCTATTTTGTAAAGTTGGAGAAGACAACAGTCTTGAATGGACTCTCTGATAGACCCCACAAGGAATGGTTACCACCTTGTGGGCATAATTATCCACTTGCCCCCTCAAAGTGAAGTGGAAATTGCTAATTACACCTGTGAAAAGCTAATTGGGAGTCCACTCTGTTGCGAACAGCTGAAATGCACCTGCAAATAATTAACTTCAGACACCCAAAATTGTGCCCACAAGAAAGGAAAGGAAGCCCAGACTGAGATTCATCCCCTCCAAAGAGGTTTGTGTTCCCCAGGTTTTCTTTTGCACTCTTTGAACATCCAAAGGGGCGGAGCTGGGGGTTTCCTGTAACCAGCCACAGAATCTGGCACAGTGTTCCGAAGCAGCATGTGTCCTTGCAGTCCTAATACCATCATTATCCAATAGATGCTATCCCACTCGTGGGAAAAGAAAAATGGGCTCCAGAGCCTCTCCTTTCTCTTCTCTCTGTGTGTGGTAGAGAATTTCCACATACCACGTGTACCCCCAATGATATTTGTATGGAATCTGCCAAAATAAATGTTGTAGTCCCTTTATTTTTAGTTAGTATTGCACCGGTCCCTCTCAGATTAAACAGTCAGAGGTCAGGAAAGTTGAGATGAACCAATAGTTTTAAAACCATTGTGCTGCATGGAGTTATTTACATAGAGGTTTCTCATATATAGACTTGATTAAAAGCTGAGGATATTTGCTCAGCAGAGAGGAGAAAAACCATCATTATCTGATTTTACATGGAATTCAGTGGCTGCTAATGAAACCCGGGGCCTGTATCTGGTTAAGGCATTCTTGGCACAGGCTTGTCACAAGTAGAGGTTTTGCCATGTCAAGGGGATCTTTCACTCAAAGTGGCGACCCATATTGTACTGAACAAACACATGAGTTTTTAATCGAGAACAATAGCTTAACAAACCACTTCCCAGGACCATTGAAAGAAAAATATGTGCCCAAGGCAGTTCTGGCACCAAGAGATGTTTATTTGAAGGCATTTACTTCAAACCATAGTTCTTATTGCCCAGCAGAGAAGGACCATTAAAAAAATAATATGAGGAGAGGAGAGGGGAGGGAAAGAAAAACAGAGAGAGAGATAGATGGAGAGAGAGAGAGAGAGAGAGAGAGAGAGAGAAGCTTGAGCTGTCAGTGATGTCAACTTTAAGTGTATATGCACTAATCTTTTCAAAAACTGGTCCATTCACACATGCCCAAGCAGACATGCAGACATTTATGGACTTCAAGATACATCAATTTTAAAGTGCTTTCCATTAGAGATTATTAATCCTGTATCCCTTAGAGGCTTTTTTGTTAAATTCTATACAGTGTGTTCTGAGGCATGTTAGTAAGACAATGCATTTCTGGCAAGTTTTACACCCCAGGTACTGTCCTAAGAGCATTAGCTTGCTTGTCATGATGATCACATGGCAGCTCTCTGGCTTTGGTGGTCTCCACAATCCCCAGATGAGTATCACTAAGTAACACAGCTAGCTGCCAGCAATGGTCAGTGTATCTTAGCCAGAGGCCAGGTTCTACAATCCTTCTTTTCCTCTGAAAGAAGAAATGTGATTGGAGCATTGTGTTATGTATTTTATAGACAACTTGTTCACGTAGTAGCATTTAGTCAATAACAACAACTGGTCAGTGTTTGATCCAGAGATTAACTTAATGTTGTCATGATTCATCTCAGCATAGAAATGGAATGAACTGCTTTAGATTCTTGTTCTTAGGTTTCTTTACTCATCCCAAGTCCTTCTTTTCCCTCCTTGGTGAGGGGAAAGGTACTACACCATTTTTCCCTTTTGAGTCAAAATCAGGCTGACTTGATTATGAGTACCAAGCTCTGAATGTGACGCTTGCTTCACAGACTGTGCATTTCACTAAAGTCATTGTAATGAAGTGAAACTCCCAGGTTGTAGTGTTCTTCCAGGGCAGCTGTAGACAGTCTTGGCAGTTCTGCCAAAGAAAAGAAGAATTCTACTCGACAGTCTAATCATGTAGACCTTAAATCTTAGCAATGATCCCCCGAAGTGTGGTGCCCTATGAAAGAGGTGGTGACAAGCAATCAGATGGCTGGCTCAAAGGGTCAGTATGGGAGGCCAAGCCTAAGACTTTATCCAGTTAGAGAACTGGAAGACTGCATCCTGACTTAGCTGTGTTTGTTGTGTCCCCATTAGCTGGAAGCTTGCCACTAATAACACGAAATTGGAAAAGGGTACAATGGTAATAATGATGATGAGACTAACATCCATTGAGGGCTTGCTGTATTCTAGAAAATGTCCAAAGCTCTTGATACAGATTCACTTTGATCCTCACAACTGCCCATGGTCAAGTACTCTAAGATGATCGATTTGACAAAAAGGTAAACTGCAACTTGGAGCTTTACTGATTCCCCCATTAGCTACCTTTCTAGCCCATTCTTTGTTTTTGTTATAGAAAAACTTAGTATGTAAACTAGTTATAAAATAGCTAAAAACTAGTTTGTAAATGACATGGATGGATTTTTTTACAGTTGTAAAGGCTGGAAAACCCAAGATTGAGAGATTGACATATGATAGAGCTCTCCATATGCCACTATCTTAGAGAGATAGGGAAAGGGACAGAGACAGAGAGAGACAAAGAGGGCACCATGAGAGCAGAGGAGGGTCTTGAGGTTCTTTTATTAGGAACCCACTCCCTGGGTAATGATGTTAATGCCTTGAAAACTTTCCCGTTAAGCCCCCACCTTCTAGCCCTGGGAATTAGTTGGGGAATTAATTTCACAACACACTTTTGGCAAGGACACATTTGAAGCCAAATACCACTAGAAAATAGAGTAGGTGAATGTCATAAAATAGGTGGATGCAAAAGTTCATTGTGTTTCAGAGTCCAGGAATATAACCAGGATCCAGAAATGCCTCAAGAGGGGTTTGGGGATGCTTAGGTTCCCCTCCCCCCAGGTATATGAAATTTGATTTAAAGCTATCATAGCATAAATCTCACAAGCAGTTGAGGAAGGATTTGATAAGCTGAGAACTTACTTTGGCACAGGATAGAACTGAGAGAAGGCAGAGGGCTGCTCAGTCAACTCCTTCAAAGATCCCAACATGATTCCCAACATTGTGCACACTAAATGTGAAACATAAAAGACAGGAAATGTTCACAGCAGGAACTAGACTGGCAGGTCTGACCTTAGCTCCTTCTGACCTTGGACAGGTGATCTGAACTCATCATCTCACTATGGGAGAAATAGGAAGTAATGATGGTGAGGATGGTTGAACTTTATGAAAAATGTTTGTCCAAAGAAAGGCCATTGGTGGCAGTGGAAACCCTTATGTCTTGCACTCCTATCCTTTGAGAAGTGGTATGGAAAGCTTGAAATTCACCTCCAACATGACTATTCTGAGGAAACTTGTCATATTTTTAATGGAAGTATCTTGTGTGTGACTTCATCTAAACTTCTACAAATGCTGGACCCCAGTAAATGTTCTCAAATCCATTCCTGGTGTGTGTAGAGAGTTCCTCCTGATCAGCTTTATTTACCCTGTCTAATGGGTGTGCTCCTGCAGAGAAACTGTTTCCTGCCCAGGGTTACTTGTGTCCTTGCAATGTCTCCCAGGTAGTGTACCACATCTCACTCTTGTTCTCAGAGTTATGACCAACGTTATTTGTAAGTGAGGATGTTTTGCACCTATAATGTGACTTTAACTTGAGCATCCCAGAATGAATAAAGTTGTGCACAGTGATGTGGAGAGAGACTACATACAGTCACATTTTTGAGAGAGCTTGCCTATCGTGACAAGGCTGTATCACTAGTAAGTTCCAATACCCAGCATCCTTGGGAGAAGGTGAGCTTCGCCAGTGGATATAGCAATGCGTAGAAGCAGCCTGCAGCAAGCAGAGGGGAGGCATAGAAGGGAAATTACATCTATTACATCTACTACTTACTTGGAAATCCCCACCTATCAGATACATGTGATGAATTCCCCTACTGGGGATATACTGTTGGGAATGCTTAATATTACCCACTTTCTATAAGCCACTGTCTGCATGCATTACATACCAAGGGGTCAAACTTTACTTTCTAGTCTTGTGAGCATTTGTCTTATCAGGTGTGTTCCTCTCCTAGAAGAGACTGCAAGGCAGAAGGTGACATGGAAAGCCTGGGAGTACTTGGGCTTTGTTGTCCCTGGCCAAGGAAACTGATGAACCAGAATCTATGCTCAGAGATGGTAACTAAGGCAGGTTCTGTGTTTCCTAGACTCCCCCAGTGGGCTGTGAGTACGTGGAAATGTGCTTTCTATGGATTGTTTATATTTTTCAGGTCCACCTTCAGTCTTAAAAACTTGGGCTGGCCTGTTTCCGTGTTGGGGTCAGCTGCATCTGGCAGAGCCCTGTGTTGTTCTGGTACTGCCATGACATGTTATCACAAATACAGAAGCCTAACACATCGATTTGCTCTCTCCACACCAGAACAAATTCAAGATGAACTTGGTGGTCCATTCAGGGCTTCACTGGACTACCATTAACTTAGAGGCTGGTACACTTCTTCCAAGCTCATGGTTGTGGAAGAATTAATTTCCTTCTCTTGCTTTTCACATGGGTCTCTCCATTTTCATGACAACCATACAGGTAGAGTTTTTATATTTCTGATCTCTTTAACGTTCCTCCCTGCAGGGTATCTCTGGCATACTGTTCTGCTTCTAAGTACTTAGGTGATTGCATTGGGTCCCCCAGAATAATCCTGAGTGATTTGCCCATTTTAAGGTCATTCCATCAATAATATTAATTGTACATGCAAGGCCCCTTTTGCCAGCTATTATTAATGCAGCAAAGGCAACAAAGCCATGAATCTAGGAGTCTACATCCCACTAAGAGAACACATGCCCAACCAGATTTTTCCTAAGGTAGCATTTTGCCATGGTTTAACCCTACATGGAACTGAAACTACTTGTTAGATTCTTGTTTATTCATGTGCCCACTGGTTCAACAAATAATATTTCAACAAATATTGCAGGTAATTACTCTGTGGTAGGCCTGGTTCCAGTACTCAAAGCATCTGCCTTTGAGTTGCTTGTACTGTAGCAGTGGAGGCAGACTTAACAAGAGCTGCACTGGGAAGATGGACTTGAAAATTGCTGATGTACAGATTAAGTGTACTGTGAAGTAAGAGAGACTTCTGGTCATTGTGTCTCAGGCAGGTAGAGCTAAAGGATGGAAAACATTCAACCAGTCTAAGAAACCCAGGGTAGGATAGTCTTCTCAGCAAATACCCAACCCTGTTAAATGGCTTTACTGTTGTTCTTGGGGACCATTGAGTTCTAGCATGTTCTGTTCTGTTTGTGAGTCTGAGTGGGAAGTTGAAGTCTTGGAAATACTATGTAAGACATGGAGAAAACTGGCCAGAGCCATTATCCAGCTTATATGCAGGCTTTTAAACAAGGAGTCTGTACTCTGCGATGTAACCCATTTTGTTTTGTTTTTTAAGGAATAACTATGTCAGCCAACTTTTTTTCTTAGTCATTTCATGTCAGAGCTATGAATTTCAAAGGTATATTTTAATCAAACCTTATTAGTATATGTCTGAATTGAAATAATATAATATAAAATATGGTTTATACTTCAAAATACAAAAGTTAAATGAAATGAAATATACTATGGCATGAACCCTTCAGTATGGACAATGAGGAATCTTGCTTTGATCCTAAATCATTTGTAGGTTCTCTGGCAATTTCAAGCTTAAATTATCTTGGTTTTAACACATGCAAAATGAACATATTCTCATGTTCCTAGCTTGGTTTACACTAACAGGACTGCCATGAGACTCCAGAGGAGAAAATGGATACACAGTGATCTGAAGCTTCCATGGTGCATGTTTAACAGCCTCAAGAACTGGAGTCAGATGAGGACATCTGACATACACTTTCATTTTTGTCTATCATTTTGCTTTACCTGCACTTTACTGATGCAAATAGCTTTGCAAAGATGTCCATAGTGCTTTCATCTTCTTTTCCAAATTTTGTATCTTAGCCCATCCCTGGAGTCTTTTTCTTGGCCTTGTAGATCCTGTTCCTGCCTCCCACATGCTTTGAAGTGGGTTTTGTAGCATCCACAGTAGCCAAAAGGGTTACATGAGAAGACGTGGAAAAGCATGTGCTGCCCAAGGCTAGGAGAGCACTTGACTAAACGAGCATATGTGGCTTTGATGGAGGGGTTCACATTTAATAGGAGAAATAATTTTGAAGGAATGATAAAAATTTGGTGTTTCTATTAAGGTCGGCTCTTTGAAGATGTTGTGGCAAGCCTTTTATTTCCTTTCATGTAACTATTTACACATGTTGAGCATTTCTGTGTCCTACAATTTAGGGTCTCTCACTCATAAAGAACAGTGGCAACGCATAATAAGATTGGCGCTGACAGCTGACAGCCTGGTTACCTGTACCCTATCAGTCCAGAGTTTGTCAATATCCAAAGGGATATCCTAGGCAATGCTTCTGGAAGGCTGTTCATGTGGGGACCTCAGTTTGTGAAGCAGTGTAGAATGCTGGAACGATACTGGCACCAGACACCGAGTTACCTTGTGCTTGAAGAATTCCCGGATGGAACTCACCTGGCTGGCGACCACTGGATCTGTATGGGTCCCAAGAGCTTGAGGTGTGGTTGGTGTAACTCTGAGACTGAATTTCAAGTTACGCTTCATTTGGTTAATTTAAAGAGTCCAGCATGGCTATAGAAAGTGTACTAGACAGTGTAGGTAACCTCTGTAGTCTGAGAAGGTTTGTGGAACAGTGGGCGACAGGACAGTGGACCTGGTCGGGTAGCTTTGGTGCAGTTTTTGACTCTCACTTGCTATAGGATAAGGTATATATTTTCTCTATGCCTTAGTTTTTCTTTGGCATGAAGACTGTGTCCACTTCATTGGACTGTTGTGATAACTGAAATAAATATGACACCTGCCATTCATTCATTCTTTTAATGGACTTTAGATTCTAGAATTGTTTTAGAACTGTTTGACTCAGGACACGTGCTTAGCATAGGCCTGTGAGCCACAGAAACACAAGCATCATTGTTGCACATTCACAAACCTCTCCCCCCACTTTCCCCTTATACCAAGAATCGGAACATTAATTATAGTTTTATGTCTGCATTGGGTTTTACCCCTTTCCTAACCCATAGAAATAAAAAAACAACATGAATTTTGTGGTTTTATTTCTATTGTTTTATAAAATGGTGATACTCATGTGTTCCAAGAGATCATACAAAGTGTGATCTCTTTATGCCCTTTAATTAGGACTTGTCTAAAAGTCTCTAGGTCTTCTTGACTGACCCATTGACCTCATTCATCACATTTCTTGCCATTTGAGATTGGCATATCTCTTATTAATTGTTGTATCATATTATAGCAATGAGTATACCTTTTTCATCTCCTTTGGAGCTTCCAGGTTTTAAAATGCATAGTGATTTATACATGTATATATCATAAACATTTTCCAGAAAGATTCATTTATCCTAGTACTTTATTGTATATAGTCTTGATGATCATGTTAGTAAATTATTTGAAGCTATTTTTTTAAACTTGGAATGTTTACATCTTGCTAATGAACATGCCTTGAGGATTGCTTACTTTAGTGTTTTCACTTACTAATTCAGCAAGTGCTCCTTGAAGCCCACAATATGTGAGAAATTATTTTGTCAGTCGCTGAGGACGTGAACATGACTGACATGTCAAAGCACTTGCCTTAACAGGGTTAGTTTCAGATCAAGAAATAGACAGCTACAGTGCATGAGAGTGGAGTGAGAGCTCAGGCAGCTGGTGAGGGAGGCATACAAGCTAGCCCCTAGTCAAGGAACATTTCCAGCAGAAGCAGACAGCACGTAAGTTGGTTATGGGAAGATGAAGAATAGGTAGGTTT
This sequence comes from Pachyuromys duprasi, assembly GCA_028658305.1. Lineage (NCBI taxonomy): Eukaryota > Metazoa > Chordata > Mammalia > Rodentia > Muridae > Pachyuromys > Pachyuromys duprasi. The sequence continues at coordinate 22,164,937 of CM053753.1, read as the reverse complement.
ATAGAAGACTCACCCAATGTACCCAGCAGAGGCAAGGCTGAGGAGAGGGATATCCAGCATTTAGTTTCAACAGAACTCCACTTGCCTGAGGCTCGGGTAATATGAACTAACTTTATTAACAAAGAATAATGGATAAAGAGCAGAAAACATGGGTTATGTACCATTTGCCTGTTCTAACTAAGTGTGGCCAGATTGTTCTTCTTCCTTACACTCCAGTTTCCACCATATATGAAACAGGAAAAACAAAACAAAATAATTCTTGTCCTTTTTCCCTTCAGAAGCTCCAAAGACCCTTTGGAATATAAAGTTATTCCATAGGAATGACAGTGTCCTTTAATTTCAAGGTTGAAAGGTTGTATATGGGATTCATTAAGAGATGTAATGGATATGTACTCTAAAATGCCTAAGAAATATGAGGTTGATCTAGAATATGGTAGCCCCTAGCCAAGTCTAGTTATTTAGATTAAAATTAAATAAAATTAGAAACCAGCCCACTTACTGCTCCTACTCATATTTCAAATGTACAACTAGCTACAAGTTGTTAATGGCTACTGTATTGGTGCAGATATTTGACTTTCCCATTATCACCAAGTTTTATCGGAGAGCTCTGAACTGATGTGATCCTAAGGCAGAAATTATAGGTCTGAAGCATCTATGCAGTCCCATTCTTTGATGTGACCATTACTTTAAGGAAAATACTATGGGAAACAGGTAATTACAGAAAAATTCAGGAATGTGAACATTCATATCTTTTAAGGCATTGTTTATTAAAATGTATTGGGGTAAGAAGGCTTGTTTATCCAATAGTATGGCCTTTTTGAACACACAGTATTGTGTTTGTATACCTACATATATTTATTTGGGCACATAGTCAAACCCAATGCAGAAATTAAAGAGTGGTAATGCATATATGTGTTTATTTTCATTGAAACATTCTACACATAGTGAAGTAGTGAGTTGATATTAGTTGCTATAAATGTGTAGGGTGTGTCTCTCTGTATACAGTATACATGGAAGAGAGGAGAGGAAGTAAGATTGGTAAGAGAAATACAGGCATATTGGGGGTAAAACACGTACTAACATCTGAAAGTTACTTTTGGTGGATGAAACTGTAGCATGTTCTTTACGCTTTCTTCTTTATATTGTCTTATGAATCTTCCGATACAAATTGTTCATGTAACCAAAAATGAAAAGGAGAGCAGGAGTGTTTGCACATGCCTGGGTATGAAAATGCTTGCCTGAACAGCAGCTGAGAGACATTTTTTAAAAGCATATGGTAGGTGCCTGATGATTTGCAGACATGGGAGTCATGCTTATTTTGCAAAGAAAGGGATTTATCTTTTCCATAAAATACTGTCATCGCAGATTATTTGGTGGTATGCCTTAGCCCTTACTGTGGAGGCCTTCTGCCTCTCAACACACAAGGCTCAGTACAGCAGGACCACTTTCCTCTATCTGAGATGCCCTTACTATGATGTTTTTGGTGCAGCTAAGAATGTGGTGAAATGGTCTGATACTTTTCTGAGCAAGGGATCCAGATGTGGCTGGCAGTTGTTCAGTTTCTTTCTTACCACACAACCTGGTGATTTGAGGTGTGGCTGCCAATCAGGTTGTAGGAGAATGCTGTGGGGACCTCACTGCTTCAGTTGTATCAATAGACAAATGTTTCTAGTACACTCTCCCAGAGATTGCCTTGAGACTCCAGAACTTCCCAGCCATCCTGATCTTCATGAGTACCAGAGTAAACAAATTATTCATTTAAGCGGCACTCAACTTGTGATGGTTTCACTTACAAGTTTTCTTCTTTAAACTTGCAAAGCCATGCAGATCCCACTGCTGAGTTTCACTTTCTGTGTAGTACTCACCAAATTACCTGTGACACTATGCCCTTGGTCATAAACAGGCTTTGTCATGAAGTGACACAGCTTTACGCAACCATATGTAATGTAAGTGATCAGGGTACGTGAAAGGTTGGCTACTCTGAGCTACGATGTTTGGTAGGTAGGGATATTAAATGCATGTTTGACTTTATGATATTCTCACTTAAGAGGAGTTTATAACCATATGGTAAATTAAGGGTCACCTATGCTCTTGCTATTTATGTAAAATATTTGGATTAGAAGAAATCAAAGTCCTGAACCGATTACCTAAATTATTTCATATCCTGCCTCTTACTTTCCAAAGACGTGGCATCTTGGGAAGGTGGCTTCCCAATTCCCTCTGTGCTGCTTCTGACACTCAGAGGAAGTCATCAGTGATGGCTGTCTGCTTCCAAGTGCTTGCAGTGTGGATCTGGGTTGCAGTGCTGCCTTTCTCTACACTCAAGATAGTCATAATATACTTTGGAAGCCAGGTAAGAATTTACTCAAGAAATGGGGAAATTTTTCACCCACAAAAATCTCTCTGTATCTGAGTAGATGTGACTAGCACTTTCCCATTTTTCTGAAAGCTATAGGCTTTTCTAGATATGTAGGGGAAAGCTGTGTCTACTGGGGAAGACAAAGCTGCTATTATTTGACAAGCACCAATCTGTCTCTCACTCATGCTAATTTCCTTTGAAAACCGAATAAAGCTAAGAAATTGGTGAAAATTCTGAAAGTTTTATTAACTCCAATTCCATAGCTTGTGATTTAATTATAAAATGTATTTAAAATTGATATTCAGGACTTGAGAGAAGGTTATACAGCATCAAGATGTGAGTTTCAATCAACACCCATGTAAAAAGTCTGGTGTGGCAAAGAACACCTGTACCAGCTACCCACCCCCACAGGTAGGAGTCTGGGATAAAAAGAGCCCTGGGTGCCAGCCTAGTTCTAAGTTTAGTGAGAATCCCTGTCTGAAAGAAATAAGACAGAGCATGATAGAGCTGTACACTTGACATCTTCCTTTGGCCTCTGTACATACACACAACCTGCACACAAATATATGCATACTACACACATACACACACATACACACACACGCACACACATGTATGAATACAATAAAAACATTGTGGTTGACATTTTCCTGTGGAAACAAAGGGAAAAATGAAGCAATAGAGACATTTTTCTTCTTAACAAAAAAGATGCACAAATATAAACATTCATAGTTTTTTTTTCTCTTAAAATCATTACCTAATTTGTGACCCTGAATTGGGTAACCTCTCATGCTCTCAGTTTTCTTACCTGGGAAATGGGAGAAGCGGATACTTTCTAAGTTCCTTTAGCTCAGGCATATTGTCTGGCCCTGGGGCTGGCTTAACTCTACTTTGTCATGGTCTCAGGATTATTTAGATTTGGCAGTGATTAATTTCTCTAAGAGATCAAATTGCCTAAAACAGAGAAGTCAATGCAAATAGATTTTGGATGTAAAGAAAATTATGACTATTGTGTTTCAATAGTCTTGAAAACTCTTAGAAAAAACTCTGCCTGGGGCAATGTTGCCTACTCATTTTTTTTTTCCTTCAGCAAAAACAGCTGCAGAGCAAGCCAGAAATAATGAGTTCTTAGAAGACTCAAAAGGCCAGAAGAAATTTTCCTTTCACCTTACATAATTAGATGGAATGTTTGGTTTTCTGTAAATCTTGGATTTCTCAGGTTGCATCCCTTAGTTTTGTGGAGAGTGGGTGCCAAGAGTGTAACTATCACCCACCATACTGAAAAAATAACTCCTATGAGCAAGCAGACAACCTGGTATCCTGATACACCTGCACACATCCACAGAATCTGCAAAAGCCGCTGTGACGTATGTGGTGTTCCTAGGTTCTTAGGAGAGTCTAATACCCAAAGATTCTTGGGAAAGCCATGCACTAGTTAGATTGAGGTTTACCTATAAAGGGTGTGTATGTGTGTGTGTGTATGTGTGTGTGTGTTTATTTCTAAATATCATACATTCTAAGCTTCTAGGCATTCCATGACTATGTGGATAAGGAAGTTTTGTTACATGACATCCATCCTGGACCCAGGTTCTTTCCACTTTTTGCTCCTTTATCTCTTGCATAGGGTTGACAAACTATCTAGGCTATTTTTTGTTTGCTTGCCTTTTGGTTTTAGTTTTTTTGAGACAGGGTTTCTTTGTGCAGCTTTGACTGTCCTGGACTTTGTAGACCAGGCTGGCCTTGAACTCACAGAGATCCACCTGCCTCTGTTTCCTAGAGTGCTGGAATTATAGGCGTGAGCTACTGCATCTGACTTTGGGGTATTTTTTTTAAATGAAGGATGCATTAGTAGAATTCAGCAATGTCCACTTTTTATCTATATTTGTGCTCTAACAGCAAATAGTTGAGAACTCACAACATAGCTTTGGTATTTTCGGCTACAAAGTTGGAAAGATTTGCTTTAACCCTTTATAGAGAAACTGTTTACCCTAACTATAGCATGACTGAAGTTTGGTCTGGGTCACATCCCTATTCAGCATTTGGAAAAGGAGAGGGAAAAAAAAAGAAAAGATAAAAGAGGAGCCAATCATAAATTTGCTCCTGCCAGAACTGGACACGCTGCCCTTTCCTCATATTCTTTCCATCAGCATATATTATCTGTACCAAGGGTTTTTATGCATGTGTATAGCGTGTTTTGATCATATTTATGCCTTTTATTTTCTTATTTTATCTCCCTTTCCCCTTCCATTTACCACTCTTGATAGCCCTAGAAATCACCCTCTTACTTTCATGGACCTTTTAATCTCTGTGAATTTTATATAAGGGAAAACTTATATTTGTTTTTCTGAATCTGGCTTGTTTTTCTGAATCTGGCTTCTTAACACAATTAGCCTCTAGGTCTATTCATTTTTAAAATGACCTAATTTTCTTCTTATTTGTGGCTGAATAACATTTCTTCATGTATAGATGCCACGTTTCCCATTCCTTGGCAGGCTCTTGGGCTGTGTCTACTACTGTTATGAGCAGTGCTGAGATATCATGGATAGGTGATATCTATCGTTTGCAGACTTGGGTTTCTTTGCGTGTGTACTCAAGAATCATGTAGCTGGGTCATACAACAGTTCCAAAGTTTTGTTCTGAAGAACTGCCACACTAAGCTTTTCAGTGGCTGTACTACTGTATGGATCCTTTTTCCTTTCATCGTTGCTAGGACTTGTTGAGTTTTCTTTTGTTGTTGTGTGGGATCTTTAGCTTTGTGTTAATCTAATGCTTCTTTAACTTCTAACTACGACTACTACTATGACTACTACTACTTATGAGATGCTTAAGAATAAGGATGACTCTACCTAGAACCCCCTGTGTGTGACAGTTTGACTCTCAGTAGTCACTCAGCTTTCTGAACCAATTGAGGGCCAGGCACCAGGAAGGTAGCATGGAGAAGGAATTGTGATTTGACTAGGTTTTTTTTTTTTTTTTGCTGGCAAAACCTTATGATGATCATTTGTATTTTGTCCAGGTTTTCCAGATCTAGGAACATGCCTGCTATCTCTGAATTAAACTTCTTTCATTTTTAAAAATAAAACTATAAATAAAGATAATTTAGTGTGCATCTGGACAGACTACAGCTATTTTCTTTGGAATCACCTGGCAAAAGGAATATCAGTTTTCTCAGCATTGTTCACAGCTTTCTGCTGGCCTGCTGATAGGACTCTTCAACTAGGTGAGCAGCCCCAAGCCTAGAGCTGGCATATGGCCACTGAGTGTAGATCATAAAAGCTGAGTTCTGGGCTGTTTGATGTTGGGGAACTTGCTACATCTCTTTCTGTTTAGATACCCAACCAATGTTTATGGATCATTTACTAATACTATGTCCTGTGCACTGTTACGGATGTACCTCTAAATATATCAGACCAAGATCCAAATTTATCTCTAAAGAGTGAGACCACCAGGCGATGAACTGCACAAATAATAAACAATTTAAAATAGGTAAACTACATAGCAGGTGATATGGCAATCAAAATTAGCCAGAAAAAAAAATTGAAATACATCTGTGCTGGTAGTTGTGAAGATTCAGTGTGTTCATGTGGGTCACATGTCTGTGCAGAGCTGGCACATAAGAGTGTATAAAGGTTAGGAGGGAGCCTTTCTTTCCTTGGCTGTTTTACCTTTAAAAGTGGAAATAAACTGATCCCATTGGAAAGTGTGTGGCTAAATTTCAGTTATATTGGTAAGTTAACATTGTTGTAGCTGTGGTTCTTAATCTTTACAAAACTCTATTATTCACTTTATCTCCTGTAAATTATCTCATGTCAAATGTAAGGATGATTTCTGAGGGGCTTGCTGAAGGCAGCAGAAGTGGGTGGTAATCCCATGGAGACCCACTCCAAGCAGATATTCTTTACCCTCCTTCAATAAAACGACCTCTGCGCAAAGCAATGGTGAAATTTGATGGCCACCACCACAGTCTGGGATTATGGCTGTGCAGTTCAATGTTCATGCATGCTGCAGAAGTGACTTGACTGTGTCACTCACCCAAAGGCAGAGCGAAAGAGGGTCAAAGCGTGCTGGTTCTGAAGGCGTTCGTATCTACTGGCAAGAGTCCTGTGTCTGTCATAGCTTCTTTGTAAAAGCCATGAGGCAGGGATGAACTGTCTCTAAACCTTCCTTCTCTTAGGGATTCTGAAGCATGGAAGAAAGTAAGGCAGATTAAACAGTTGGGCAATTGTGATTATCTGGCAAACTCCCAATAGACCTCTAACTGTGCTGCCTCTGGGGTCTAGTGACCATGAATCCTGGTCACTACTCATCAGCTAAAGTGTCCCATCCAAAACATGGCTGACAGCAGGCCACTGTGAAGACATAAAGGACTGTGGGTTGCTTACTGGATCTATGAGACCTTGACTCCATAAGTATGTGCAGGAAGGGAGCCAATGCTGTGAAAAGTTGCCTTAAAGGGTTAACTGGCTGCAAAATGAACTAAACTATCATAGCCAAGAAGAGCTGGAGAGAGAGGTGGGATGATATTTACTGATATCATAACAGTCATCAATTTCCAAGTGCTAGATAGCAATCTCAGGGTCTCTTGCACACTAAGCATATGCCTTCTCACTGAACTATAACCTCAGCCTGTGAAACTTATTTATAATTATTTTGATTCTTTAATTACTATGCTACACAGGAAGTTTTTTGAGAACCAACATAGGGTATGGGCTATATCGATAATAAGTTCAGTCTTGTTAACACTCCTTATCAGTAGGAAGTGAAAACCAGAGAAATTGTTGAGAAGTGTACCTAGACTAGTCTCAGATCCAAAATAGTTCTAGGATTGATTAGTTATGTCTACCACTCTACCAAGAACGCAGAGAGCAAGAACTCAAGCACCACATTTGCTTTCCCTAGGCTAACCTATATGTCTTAATAGTTGCTAAAGAGAAAGATGCTTTATTCTTATTTTGCTTCCTATGAATGTCCAGCCATCACAGAGATGGCCCAACATCTGTTCTCAGAATGAACCAGTATTACATGACTGTGTTTATAGCTTGACACACTACTACAGTTCACAGTTGTTAACTTCATACATAAATATTTATACATTAAGCTCTGTGCAATTTCATCATGAATTAAGAAATATCAGCATTTAAAGTGATATAAATCAACAGGTACCAGATATAAAATATTTTTTATCTTTGCAACATGATGCTTTACAAAAGAAGGGAAATTACAGACTTATCACATGTTTAAAATGTCCTTGGTTTGAGGATTTTATGTTTTCTTAAACACAAAGTCTAGAATTATACTTTCTTAGCATTCCTTCACTAGCTGGTTCTTCACAACCAGCTTTAAGATATGGGACATGTACGCTCACCTTCATATCCAAATGCAAGGTAGGAAGGTCATGGGGAGAGATATCACTTTTTTTTTTCCTTTTGATTTAAAGTTGTCTTCTTTTACAATTTCAATTACTTAATTTCACTAAAATTACAATTGGAAAAGTAATAAACTTAGTTCAGAATAGCAGGGAGGTAATTACCTACAGTCAGGTCTTAAAGAGCAGACTATGCTGGAAACTGCCGCTCTGTTTTCAAGGAGAACCACGTTTCTCCTTGAAGCTGGATATGAGCTGGCCGGGTTTGCTCACAGCCACCACTGTGCCTGCACTTTCCGCCTCTTTTAGAACAATGGAGTTCAGTGTTGCACAGTCCCTATGTTCCGTATGGGTGAGCTTTTCGACTTTTAAAGTCATAATGGTAAATTCTAACCAGTCAACCACACTGGATATTCAGGATAAGAAACCAGAGCATTGAAATTGGTATTAGTTCTTGCAGGCCAGGGATGTTTGTGCAAATAAAGCGTAAGTGGCATCGAGACACTTCCTAAGTGACAATGAGATGGTTTAATCATCATAGAAGTTACATAGAAGTCACATAACTTGATGTGAATCCTCCAGAAAAACAAAAGCAACAACAACAAAAAGCCCTGGGACCTTGAACGTACTAAATTTTCCCAGGCGGTAGTTTGTTTGTGGCGTATCTGAACCTTGTTTTTGTTGTTCATAGACTGAGCACTTCAAAAGGAAAAAAATTCTATAATTCTCAATACATTTTAATAGGTCACCATGAAAACATAGTTTCTCATAATTTCTTTAAATAAGGGGTTTTATAATACTTATAAAACTTTAAAATTTTTTATATGTGAATTATATAAAAACCAAAATATTTTGTTCAACTGTATTTTCCAGTGACCCAATGGTAGATAATTAAAAATGACATGTTTTTTTTTACATTTTAATAATGTTCCTACCTAGGAGTTGTCACTCTTCCTAGCTCTGTCTTCTCCTACCTTTCACTTCAGACCTCTACTCTAAATAGCATCCCTGTTTGGTTATGACCTGTTCACATACAGTGTGTGAACAAGCACAGTATGTTGACATGTGGTATACAACCAAGATAGTGTTTACCCAGGAAAGAAATGCTGAAATATGGAATAGTTAATATTATTCAATACATCATATTTATATCTACAAATTTATAAAGGGGTGCTTTTACAAACTCTTTTTGAATTATAGCTATGCTTGACACTCAGTTAAAAGAAAATCTACTTAGATTTTCTCTGAAATTGGCTCTAAAATAGTGATTTGGTTAAGTATTCAGTTTACTTTGAGATTTCCCTTCTTGATTATGTTTCCTTGGGCAATGGTTCTCTGTGGTTCCTGAACCTGCATCCTCAGAATCTTCCAGGAACTGTTTAGGGATGAAGAACTCAGACCTACTCCATCCTTGTAGAATCTGGGGCTCTGGGCGTAGGGTCCAGCGGCCTGTGCTGTCACAGCCTTCTTATAGAGTGGGCTTGTAAGTGGGTGACTGGTGAGCTCACAGGTCCTGCCCGTGTAGGACCCTTTGTGCAACTGGCGCAGCCTCACAGGGTGTCCAACCTTCTGACTGTCAACATAATGTCAACAAAGGTGCCAGGCCGCAGCCACAGCTATCCTGGGATGCTTATGTTATACAGCCCATCTTGGAATTTGTAAAGATTGCTTACCAATAGGCTTGTGGCTTTTGTTTTTTAATTTGTCCTGGGCCTGCTGAAGGAGATCCAAGTCCTTCATGTATGTGTTATCTGTGAATGCTCAGCCTGAAAATTCACGTTTACCATAAACATACAAAGTCTTTGCAGCTAACTATTTAGCAGTCCCCTTGATCATGAAGTAAAACCCAGTCACATTATTCACATGAAATTGGTCCCAAGAGAAAGTGTCAGTAACTTGTGTTAATAAAGCCAGAATCCATCCAAATTCCTGCTGTGATGGACTCTAAATTCGAACTGTGAACTAGATTCAATTCATCTTCCCTTAAACTGCTTTTGTCGGATTATACCATCACACACACACAAAGCTGAGGAAGAAACTTAAGATAGCATATATTATTATCTTTTGTTTCACTCTGTCAGGACCATGTCACTGTGAAACAATGACATTTTTAACCTTACATCAAACATGAACGACGAAAAATTTTGGTCCTTCTTGTTGTTAGAGAGAAAAGGGGAAAGTGGAAGACAGACATAATGGGTAGTGCTTTATTCTTATTTCTGTTGCTGTGATGAACTATCCCAACAAAAGCAACTTAAGAGAAGAAAGTTGGTTTGTTGTTGTTGTTTTTTAGTAATTTACAATTTCAGGTTACAGCCACCCTTGTGGGGCATTCATTGTGCCAGGAACTTGAAGCAGCTGTTCATGTCGCATCTATAAAGAACAGAGGGGAAATGAAGGCATGTGTGATTACTTTCTTGCTTGTTTTTGCTCAGTTTGAGTCCTCTGCTCTAATACAGTTCAGGGGCCCCCACTTAGGGAATGGTACTCCCTGCAGTGGGCTATGCCTTCCTACATCATTTACCTCACTTCAAATGATACCCCCACAGATATGCCCACAATGCCAACCCGTTGTTGACAATCCGTTATTGAGGCTTTCTCCAAAAGTGATTCTATGCTGTGTCAAGTTGATGAATTTGGCTAACCCTCACTGGCAGCTTAAAACATCATCCTTATTTCTGTAGCTTATTGTAAGTCCTTGTGGGTAGCGCAGAATGACCATAGGGCACCCTCAGCTTCTAATCTGTTATATCAGTATTCCTCCCTGAAAGAAGCAATATTCTTCCAGTGATTTATGGGTCTTTGGCGGGGAAGGACTCCTTCCTCATCCTTCTTACAGGCTGTGAGCTCATACTATAGAGAGATGACACCATGCATTGTGCTCTGGCCCGAGGCATGCTCTGAATTTCCATGGGGCAGCAGCCTGACCTCTTTGTGTGTTGTCACCCAGCTGGTACTAAACTAGCACTTCCAGCTAAGAGAGTCATTTATATACTACCTTTGTAGTAAATTTCTTCCTGTAGCTGGCCATGATACTGTGTAGGATTCCATGTGCTATGAAAGTCTTTTGGAATGTGTAGGATTACAGTTCTGCTGAAGTGCTGAAAGAAGAGGCGGGAAATCTATAGACAAAATGCTTCTATCCTACCTAAGGCAAACCCTGGCCCTCTCCAAAGTCAGTCTGATATTCTTAGCCTATCACATTGTGGTTCATTAACTTCTGCAGAGACTCTGTGTGTGGGGGCTTGTGATTTTTGAGACAGAGTCTTGAGTCTTAATATGCTAATATGCCTGGAACCTGCTACGCAGCCAATTCTCCTCTGGAACTTGGAATCCTCCTGCCTTTGCTGTCTGAGTACTAGGAAGGATTACAGACCATGCCACCATGGTTACCTTTTTAAAAATAACATTCTTAAAAGTACTCTTAGTTCATCATTATAAGTCAAGCTTCTCTTCTAGATATATAATCCCTTATGTTCTTAGAATTTTGATATTGCCTATTTAGAGATAAATACTTCCAATTCTTGTGTCTTAAAAAGTGTCTTGATTCTCCTTTTATTCTCAGATCATCCAGTTTTAGGTTGAAATAATTTTTCTTCCACTGCCTTCTAGTTCTCACTGTTTCTATAGAAAGGTTTACTGTCAGGCAAATTGTGAATACATTTCCTCTCCAATTGTTTTAAAAATGTCTTTCCTTAATGCTCTGTAGTCCTGCTACATTGCATTGGTATTATTTTTGTTTTATTTATTCTGCTTTTCATATGTATAAAGTTATATCTTTTATGTGTTTTAATTCTCAGCCATTATCCCTTCAAATATCTATCACTTTCTCTGTATTTCTGTTTCTTTGTGGAATGCTAATTATTTGTGTGTTAGAGTTCTTCTTATCATGTAACATTCCATTTTTTTTCCTCTTTCCTTTTTTTGAGTTTCATTCTGGACTATTTGTCGGTTTTTCAGTTCCTTTGTTCTCTCTTCAACTGCTTCTAAAATATGTCTGAGTGAAGTGGAAGTTTCCAGTTTCTTTGGAAACTCAGTTGTGTCGTGTGAATATGTTTTCTGTTTTGGTTCCAAGTGTTGGATATGGGAATGCTTTTCCTCCACAGAAAATAGCCCTGGTGGAAAACAGGCCCCATGAAAAGGTGCCTGACGTTTGTCATCTGGACATTACCTTGTGCATGTTTTTTGTGAGCTAGGAAACATCCTCTTGTGGACTCCGAGAAAGGATGAATAGAAGCCTACAGACAGTGAGATAGACTACTTTGCATCTCTACCTTTTGCAATGGTTTGCATCACTTTGCTGATTTTTACAGAGAGAAATGCTCCAGAGAATTTTTCTTGCTTCTTCGGAGTTTGCTCACTTTGGCGGACTCCTGCCATTGGGGCAGAGTCTAGCTGCTTTTGCTGAATAGTTCCACCACTGTTGCTGTTGCTGATGCTTGCTGATTGCTGCTACTGCTGTGGTTTGCTACTTTGCTGTGTGACTGGACAGCTGGTATCCTGATGACTAAGATTGGTATATCCTCAGAGAACACAATGACCCTAATCAGCAGAAAGTAGCTAAAAGAGGTCTCCAGCCCTTTCCCTACTAATCTCCTATGTAAGGGGGGTTGGAATGGAGATAGAAGCCTTTAAGAACCTTAAATAAAGTAGGTGTTTGGAAAATCTAAGCCTACAGCTGAGCACCTCCCTTGAGCTTTTCATATTAACAATGATTTTTTTTTCAGTCCCCAAAGTTTAATTTGGGATTCTAAAATGACTTAGCCTTTTTTTGATCACCTTTGTTTCATGTTTACTTTTTGCTTAGTTCTTTGTATTTCTTTTTCTCTTCTAAGTATGTAAAGAGAAGAAACCTAAAATCAACTTCTTTGGGAAGCTTCTGATATACTATACACATTTGCTCTTTTAAGCATTTAAAAATGACTTATATTCTCCAATCTGTAATTTTGCTGTCTTACCTCAAGTCAAACTCTTGCTTTTTCAGCTTACTGATATTCCTTCCAATCTCCCTTCATGATGATCTATGAGAACTTTTTTATATTTGGAAAATCATGGTAGGTCCTGTAAGGAACTAATACAGAGATGCTCTCCTCCAAAGAGAATTTACATTTGCTCCTTCTGAGAGAAGTGGACTTCTGTCCACCTGGGGTCACTCAGATCCCAGGAAATGTTGTTTGTCAGGACTTCAGGGTTAATGTCCTGTAACTTGCTAGGACTGGTGCCTCAGTTGTCCTGGTGACCTTAGAGTTTGCTTCCTGATTGATCCTGTATATTATCCATCCTTTCAGTTCACAATTCTGGTTGGAGCTCTGGTTTAAAGTTTCATTTGGTGTTTTCCTGTTTATCTCCATCTGGTATGGAGTCTTCTGAGCTTGGTGTGCTTACCACTGCAGTCCCAATTATGTTTGTTGTTGTTGTTGTTTTAAGAAGGTCATTCATAGCAGCTACCCAGCCATAGGTGGGCAATGAAAGTCTCTGACTTTTCATATAGAATGTACACATGCTAGTAATAAAATAACTCCATAAAAGTCTTAAAATATTTTGAGCCTGTCTCTATTGATTTTATAATAGTCACACATTCTCAGTTGTTCTAGCATTTTTCATTTAAGCCATTAGCCAATCTCCTTAAATTCAAGCCCATTACTTCCTGACTGTAAATATCCCTTTACATGTATGAAAATAAAATCTAAAAATCTACTTTCTTAAGAAGTTCTGGTATGCAACAGACATTTATTCTCCTAAGCAGTCTTAAATAGAATACATAAGTGACTTTTTTATTTTAAGCGTTCATTAGGGGTTACCCTGTTTTAGAATTGACAACCATTTTCTTAAAGGACCAGATAGGATAGGGCATCTACTGCAGCTACTGAACTCTGCTGTATTCATATAAAAACAGTGAGACAGGATGTAAACATGAGTGTGGCTGGGTTCCAATTAAACTTTTATGACAGACCCAGGCAGTGGGTCTCTGTGCTCTACTTTGTTGACCCCTGTCTATTCTAAACTCTGGAACAAGTCATTCTGTGCACTGAATCTCTACTCATCCTTGCTTTAGGGGTTTCTGCTTCTCACATAACTCCAGTTAGCTTATAGCAGTTCCTGAAAGGTGTAACTGTAATTTTCACATATTCATTTAGTGTCTTATACCCCGGCTTCCAGAGGGAAAGGTTATGAGTGCAGGAACCGTGTTTATTCTCACTTCATGCCAGCACTTAGCACAGTACCTGAGGTAGCAGGCACTCACTCAAGATAATTTTTGTACTGGATAGCTGAGGCAGCTTCAGAAAGCTTGCACTGTAATTAGAATATACACTTGCCTGAAGAGCTAGCATAGGTTCTGTAGAATTGAGTAGCTTCCCCAAAGTCTGACTGCTAGGAAGTAGCCGTCCCCAGGTTCGATCTGAGGTGGCTCTCTCTGCAGATGCACAGTCCCTGTATGGGCCCCTCGGTTTCTTGGCTCTGTGCACAGATGAAGAGCAAGGCTCCCCAGCTATTCTTGGAGCTGGGTCAAGCAAGTGAGAGGTGGGGGGTGGCGAGGTGGAGTTACAGAAGCGTGGCATTAGTATCGAATGAGGCAAATGAGCTGACTCAAGTTAACCAGGAAAGGATCAGTTACCAAATTGCAACAACCCCACTGTTAAGGTACAGGAGTATGATCCAGGGTCAAAACAGTTTCATGCCAGCGGGATCTCAGCGTTCTTGGGGTGGTGCAGGGAGAGTAAGTAGGAAGGTTCCATTCTCAGTGGAGATCTAGGGCGGAGCAAAGTGCCCCAGCTTATCCAGGAGGTCTGGCAACCATTAAAGAGAAATGACTTCCTAAATTCCAACTGACAGGGCGACTGAGAGCGCTGTGCCATCCAGGATGTGCAGCCCCCATGCGCAAGGAAATGGATATGCTTTCAAAACTCGTGGGGTCTCTCCGGTTTGTCCCAAGCCTGGGAATGTAATGTGGAACTTTCTTTTTTGAAACAACAATTTTAAAGTTAACTTACTTTTCGTAGGATTGTGGAAAGCTGTGTTTTGCTTATTAGTCATTGGAAAATCTATATGACTAAAATATGTTTAAATGTCAGCTGGCTAATAGAACAAGCTCAGGGCAGGAAAATAGACCATTAGAAGCAAATCAATCATTAATTTAATATGTATTACTTAAGAAAAAAACACTGAAGTAAAATGAATATGACATGATGGTCCATTTCAAACATCCAGTGAATATAACATAAAGGAATTGTCTGCCGTGATTCTGTGAGTTCAGCCAAGCCATCAGAGGCAACTCTTAGGACCTCACAATAACTGTGAGCTTAGCAAAGTTTTACAGAATTATGGCATTAATTTTCTGGAAGGTACTGACTATAAATAAGGATGTATTATTTTGTCAAAGTAATAATGCGTAAGCAGAATAGAATGTGTTAGGTGTAATGGCAACTAGCACATAACTTATGCAGCCATAACTAACTATCCCTAGAGAGAAAGATGTGGCCTGTATGCTCACTCACAACTACCAAAATTGTTTATGGTAAAAAAGGATACTTACTAATATTTTAACCTTTGTGATTATATGCAACTCAAAATTTTCTGAAAGGAAAACTTAATGTTATAATTAAATCCCTCACCACGTGTGTGTGCACCCATGTGCACTCACCACAGACTCAGATATACCAAACACGATTTACAAAACTAGAAGTTGGGAACAAAATCCCTGGTAACCCGGAGGAAATAACTCATTCAGTCGCAGAGCCTATTATAATCATTGCAGTTGATCATCTAGTTTGTCCCCGAAATCCCTGGCAGAGAGGGCAAAAAGGGCAACAGAATAAATTATACCATTCTTGTTATTGGAAAGGAGGAAATGGACTGGTTTGTGGAGATAAAGATTTTCCTGGCACCAGACAGTCAGGAGTTTCTTATGCCTTGTTTTCTATAGGAGTATTGAACCGCATAATGGATAATGTCCTCACCAGCCCTTTCCAGCTGTGCAGATGTGGTTTTCTTAGAGCCATGTACTGCGACAGCTCCCAAATACAAGCTGAATTCAAGTCATTAAAGTGCAGTCCAGGGAAGGCCCACTGAGAGTGGGAAGTTTTACTTTATGTTGTGAACGATGCATGGTTTTGCTTTCAATACATATTTCACAGGTCTAGAAAGAAATTAGCATTTGTGTATCTATGCTGCTGAGACCTGGCACTATTTGTACATATAGGAAAATTCCCCACAAATTTTGCCCAGCCCACTCTTCTAAGTCACCATCATCTTCTATAGTTAGTGACAGCAGAAGCCAGCACTCAAGTTTTTCTGTCACCCTTGCTCTCTTGATTCATGAATAATATACTGGGGTAAGTTTGTTCACAACACACAGAGGCTTTCAAGAACTTGGGCATTTAGTGGATGGGAAAACACTATCCCTCTTAACTCATATGTCTAGGTAGAATTTTAATTTTCTTATTAGTTTTAAGTTTTACTGTTCTTATTAACATTAGTGTTCTGCTGTTAATTTATGTCAGTAATATGTCAAAGAAACATGAGTTGTATAAGTATCAAAGGAAACCTGTCAGGGGAGAGGGCTAGTGAATCTCTCAAAATTGCTTAAAAAGTTAGGAGAGGAAACCTCCCTTTAGAATTGGGTAAATCTTAGAATATTCTTCTCACTCTGAGCCCACATCAGTCAGTGGTGACTGCCCACTAGAGACACTTTTTAATTAGCATGTTCTCATGATCATTTCAATCTGTGGGTGCCACCTCAGCAGATCTGAAAGATATTGACTGTCCAAACACTGGAGTTCTCCCCTTTCTTTCTGCCTGTGCCTTTCTTGTAAATTCGGTTATCTTTGGTATTTGTAAAGTGCCTGGAAAACATGAAAATGAACAGTGATCTCAGCTCAGACTAACCTATGTCCTCCTCAAAGCACAGGCTTCTAGCACCACCAAGCCTAGTTCCTTCCCCCCCGTCAGAAAATATAGGAGCTTCTGGGTGGTAAGTTGGCATTCACCTTCCTGCTCTCATTTCTCAGTTTCAAAAAAAGGATGTTCTACTCTGTATCTTGGCATCCATGTGGTTTTCTGATCTCTGTAAGGCTCGGTTCTTAGCAGCATGGAGATTCACCAAGGCCATTGGCTATCTGCCAAGGACTTGCTTTGCCTTCTTAGCTTTTGTTCACTTGGCCTATGTTTCAGAAAATAATAAATGGGAGAGCTTGTCAGGATCTCAGCTTGCATAAGTATGTTCATTTTTATTCAACTTTCTATTACCGCTGTTTCTTGGATGCTGCCTTAGATACTTTCCTTATTGCTGAGACAAGGTATCTAACTGAAGCAACTTAAGGAAGGATGGGTCTGTTTGTTTGTTTTGGCTTTCCCTCAAAGGAAAACCCACCAGGGTGGGAAAGCAAGGCTGCATGACTGTAAGAGAGAAACTGCTGGTCACATTGCACCTGGAGTCAAGAAGCAGAAAATAGCCAACGCTGTGCTCAGCCCGCTCTCTGTCTCTGTCTCTCTCTCTCTCTGTTTTGTTTTGTTTTCAGACAAGGTTTCTCTGTGTAGCCTTGGCTTTCCAGGACTCACTTTGTAGACCAGGCTGGCGCCCATCTCACAGAGGTCCACCTGCCTCTGTCTCCCTGAGTGCTGAGATTAAAGCCCTGTGCCACCTTGCCCAGCTTAGCCTTCTCTTTTTTATGCAGTCAGGGATCTCAGTCCATGGAAGAATGCCACCTCTATTAAGGAAAGGCCTTGCCACCTTAATTAAACAAACCTAGAAAACTCCTCACAAACGTGCCCAGAGACATATCTCAATGTGATTCTCAGTGCTGTCAAGTTAGCAGTATAGCTATCACAGATGCCTTAACTTGTCTGCACATTTCACTGCTGCATCTGGTAGTCAAGAAACTGAAATCAAAAGGACATTTATTCAATGGTGTTTATTAGAGTCCTATGGGAACAGAGCCCAGTGGGTATGATGTGCTGCCAGTATGGAGGTTGGTCATCTCTCTTCATTTTAGCAGCAGGGCACTCTAAGCAAGACATAGACATTTGTCAACAGTAACATGATTTATCAGGGTGGCAGTTGGTGGCCTAGAATTTGAAGAGACTATATTGTCTATTTACAAGAGCAAAAGAATCCCATCTTAGCCCTCTGCTTCCCTGCCTGCTCCCAAGACTGGAGATTTCCTTTTTAATTGTCCATAGTTTTGCTGAGTTAGCAAAGGCAGTGCAATTTACCCATTCCTAACCTCTAACACTGCAAGGGGAGCCTGTGAAATATTGCCCAAGCCCAGCCTTGGTTTAGCCATGAATTATGCACTGTGTATTTAGACTATTCTGCTGTTATAGTCTGTTTATCTGTTGACTTCCACTAAGATTTAGGATTTTGTTGTACTTAATAACTTGCTTTATTTTGTTTGACATCTATTTTATGTCCTCCATGTGCGTGGATACATAAGATACACAGTCGTGGGCGAGGGTCGAGAGAGAAAGCCCAGCCCTGCAAGCACTAACTTTGAGAACTCTGGGGTGAAAACTTTCACATACTCTTCATTCTTCCAGAGAGCTGAGATTTCCCTCCCAAGAACATGTAACAGATAGGTAAAGGGAAAGAAAATGAATTTTAGTTCCTCTTGATCATGAATGTTGTCTGTTAACAATGGTCCTTAAACTTAAGGTGTCAAAAAATGTTCAGTTAATTCAATATCAGCCACAAATAAAAATCTCACTGTTTTAGAGCATATTGTAATATTTATTATTTCTTTCACTGGCCACGTAGCTAAAGCTTTTAATGTGGTGGGTTAATGTAGCTTTTACATATCTAGCAAATAAGAACAGTATTGAGAAAATGAGATGACAGTTGATTTTAGTTTGATCTTAAAATGTTTTAAGCATTTCTTAATCTTCACATGTTTGTGTCTGGAGCTATAAAAAAGTTCAAAAAACTGAAAATGCTCATAATATGACTTATTACATGTCTGCTGTATATGTGCAGGGGATATAGATATATATTCATCCTTAATGTACATTTATTTATTTGTGTGGTTAATTTGAAAGACAGGACCTTACCTTGTAGCCTAGGCTAGCCTCAATCTCATGACCTCTCCCTCAGTTTCTGATTAAGAAATGTGAGCTGCCATAACTGATTCTTGTTATTGTTTGATTTAATTTTATTTTATATGCATTAGTGTGAAGGTATCAGATCCCTTTGAATTGGGTTTACAGACACTTGTGAACTGCCATGTGGGTGCTGGGAATTGAACCTGGATCCTTTGAAAGAGCAGATAGTGCTCTCAACCAATGAGCCATAGGTCAATTTATATGTAGTAATTATGTCTGGAGAACTTTTGTTTGTTTTTAAGACAGTTTCACAACATTCTTGGCAGTCTTGGCACCCTGTGAAGACTGTTTACACACTCCTGCTTTTATCATCATTCTCTTTCTACAACCAGTGTTCCTAATTTCTGGAAGGAAAAAAAAAATCACAACACTCCTTTCTTGGATCTGTACACAAAAAAATCACCTGAACGTACGAGACAAGCATACTCATAGGTGTGTGAGCTACCATTCAGACTATTCTTCTTCCTATAATCCTCACAGACTAAGAGGGTCTGAGGGTAGGCAGCTTTGCTCCTCTCGCTTCAGCTTACAAAGCCAGTAGCAGGAGATACACTTCCTGAACTGAACCCCGGTGTCAGCTCCTTGCTGGGCTTCCTTGCTTTTAAATAGACAGCAGCGCTGAGACAGGAGTTCACCAGAGTAGCTCACATCCATTTACCCAGCAAGCATGGTTTGGCTCAGCACCAGCCTCTAACGAATGTCCACTGACAGATGAACCATGTCAACCTCTAGCTCCACTGAGTTCTCAATGGAGCTGGGAGATGGATTGGTGACTGGGTTGGATTTCCTCAGAGGTAGCCATCTAGATAAAGATTTGAGTGAAAGTAGCTTACCCAGAAGGACAGAAAAAAAGTGAGGTACTCACCCTTTTGTGTTCTTTCTACTATGGGCTGAGGCTGTTCCCAGGAGCAATAATGTCCCGTGCACCTGGCTTGTATTTATAGAGTTGTCAAGAGGCTAGCTGGAACCATGGTGTCTGCTGTAGGACCCTACTGACAAGTGTTCTGCTAGTGAGCGCCAAGGGTATGAAGGTAAGTTGTTGACCAAGGTAGTTGTGATGGAATCCAAGCTGTAATCAGTAATTTCAGTGTTAGAAGGGCTACACACTATGGAAGGACCTCCAGGAAGCCTGTCCTAAAAACTTGACAGTTTCCTGAGGCAAGAAGAAGTAGCTGGTGCAGTCTGCGATGGAGACAAGCATAAAAATGTTCATTAGGTTGGAGTATGAGAGAGATGAGCAGGACCAGATAGACAGAAGTCAGATCCCCAAGGGCTGAAATCCACTTGATCCCGTGATACAGAATTCAGAATCATGGATGAGTTTTAGGTGGGGACATTATGCAATCATGGAAAAGCCTTCTAAGCATCATTTCTGAAAATGCAGAGAGGACAACAGCTAGGGACAGGAAGCCTTGCTGAGATTGTACTACAATCAGCCAGACCAACTAGGCCCACTCATTGCTTTCTAGTGACCAGAAAACTGCCTGTCTCCAGGCCAGCACATCCTAGTGGTGTCCACACTGAATGCCTGTTGATGCCAGCATCTATCCTGGCCTTGTCAAGAGACATGAATGATGACTTTTGTCTTTCTGCAAATGCAGGAACCCTTATTATCTTTCATATTTCATAAATAGGGAGGCTCTTATTCTTTTCAGAAGAAAAAAAAAAGGTGGGGAAATTTCTCTTGAAATCCTATCCAGTTTATTACCACCAGGTAAAACATTCTTTCTCTTACAGAGTTCCTAGTAAATTCTTCTCAGGTGTATTGTTTTGGGGAATGATAATGGTGTTTCAGAAATAATCCCACAGTGTGCCTCTAGCCTTCTTCTTGCTCACAAAAAAATTTCTTTCAGTGGTGTTTGGTTTGTTTTCTTCAGCTCGACTGCGCGTTGGCTTCCTGGATGAGTCTGTAATGTTATGGTACATCACTGTGGCCTTGGTGCCTTGTCTGCTGAGGAGCAGACCTCTAGTGCAGTTATTCTCAACCTGTGGGTCACAACCCCTTTGGGGTCACATATCAGATATCTTGCATATCAGATACTTTGATCCAAATGTAAATATGCATTGCAGTCATGTTCATCCCTCCCCATTCCTGCATCTCCTCTTCAATACACCCACACAAGTGGGATACAATTGAAGACATCTGGTAACAACCACAAGTTGTAAGCCTTGCGCCGATAGTATGTTCATGTAGTGCAGATAAGAATAACCTGTTATAACATGCTGCCACAGGTATTAGTTCAGCCAACACGTTGAATGAAAGACAATAAGGAGAAAAGGAGAAGGATATATGATGCTGAAAAGCACAAATAGACACAAATTAACCAATGGAAGAACACTGGCCAGTGGTTTTCCATGTTGAGGAGTGACTAGAAGAGGCACAAGAAGTCTCTGGGATATAACTGTACCTTGTGTCTTCAAATGCACTAGGTCCACGTTTATGATCATTTTGTGAGCATTCATGGAGCTACATACACTTACGATGTGTGAAAATTTGTACATGTGGGCTATTCCTCAATTATTCTTTATTTAAAACAAAACTAAATTGGAAACAGAAGCTATAAGCTATCTGAGCTGAACATAGTTGAGTCCAATAGCTAAGTCATACTGCCTGTTTATGTCAGAGATATGATATCTGGGACATGAAGGTCCAGAGAAGGAGTAGCATGTGTTCAAAGCCAACCAAATAAATAATCAATATGATGCCCAGAGAGTCCCTCTCCAAAGACTCTCCAAAGTCTTCCTCTCTTTCCTTCAACTCTTCCCCTGTCTCACTCCATTCACTCTCAAATTCATAACCTCTTCTTGGTTATAATTGTTTTATATACACAACACCCACATGCACATACACACACACACCACATCTACTGAGCTCTTATTTGTTGCTTGTATTTCCATGTACCTAGGGCTGACCATTTGAGAATGCATAACTTATCAAGTAGCTTGACTCTGGTGAAAACATGTTCACCCTCTTGCTGCAGCCATTGGTTGCCTGCAGCTCTTCATCAAGGTGTAGGATCTTGTGAAATTTCCCCCACTTGTGTTGGCATGTCCATGTCGACTGGTATATTCATTATGCACATCTTATTTAAACAACTGTATCATGGAGGTTTCTTGGACACAGCTTCCCTGTCATGTCCAGAAGACACTACCTCCCATAGTAAGTGTCATTGTCCTCTGGCTCATTCAGTATTTCTACTCCCTCTTCTGTAGTGTCCCCTGAGTAGAAGTGTAGAAGTTGCATTGCAGACATATTACTTAGGGCTGAGCACCTCAGTCGCTTGTTCTCTGCATTTTGCCTAATTGTGGATCTCTAATAGTCTCTCCTGTTGCAAAAAGAAGTTTCCTTGATGAGGGATGAGAGTTACATTTACCAGGGCCAGTGCAGGAGCTGTATAACCCAAGACATGCCAGGAATGTTGAGGTGATCCTGACCTGAGAGGTTCAGAGAAGGGCTGAGTTATTAAGGAAGGGTCCACAAACAAGAAGATCAAGGTCCTTTAGTGGCTTATTTTGAATCACTGACAATTCCTCTATTGGAGGGAAGATTATATAGGCGAGAAATATGGAAAATAGAGGATGATCTCTTTCTAAGCAAGTGGCTTGGACTCATGCTGTAGTCATGGCATGCTGTCACTGCCCAGCATTTTAAGAGCACTGTAGTTATCAGGGAATGTTCTTGTTAATTTTCTAGAGCTGATATTTATCTCTTCATCTGAGGTTTGAGGTGGCCGGACCTTTGCTACATTCTTCATGTCTTCCAGACGATAGTAGAGAGGTATGGCCACCTAAACAATAATCAAGGTGAATAAATTTAACTGAGTATAAAAGAAAATAGTTAAGAACTGTCTCAGACCTCAGCAGTTAAGAACACTTGCTAATCTTGTAGAAGACCTAGGTTCAGTTCACAACCACCTGTATTTCCAGTTCCAGAGGACCTGACACCCTCATCCTCTGACACCCTCTTCTGTCCCCTTAGGCACTGTATGAATGTAGTACACAGACATACATGTAGGCTAAACACCTATGCACAGAGAAAAACATACATACACATTTTAATAAGAACTCTCTCCCGGCCCTTATTCTACTATGGCTAATTTGTAAGCTTCTGGGAGCACTGGATTATTTTGTGTAGTCACAGAATGAAAGAATGAAAAGAATGGATGTACTGTTGGCTGCTTAGTCAACGACACTGGTGACAGGGGGTGGGGCCATCTCGGAAGTCTCTAGGGTGGAGAGGTTGCTTCCAGAGCATGAAGAGGCAGTTTCTAGAACATAGATATTCTTCCCCCTTGTGACCCAAAACCTTGGAAATGCCCTGCCTTTCAGAGGCTGCTGTGAGACTTCCTTGGGGTTAAACTTGATATCTTTTGCAAGATTTGACTTTGGAGCTCTTTTGAAGCTATAAGAGTAGTGTGATAGGATAGGAAGTAGCAATTTTCTCCAGTGGCTTCTGAAGGATCAGTACAGATTCAGTTTGAATCTTTGTACATTTATTGGAAAGGGTTTTTTAAACTTCTCATCCAGATTTCCCATTTAACATAAATATAATTGTTAAGAAATAAAAGATGCTATATAAGGCAAAATGGATGAAAAGCTAATAGTGAAATATTCTGCTGCATAAGAAATAACTGAGAGGCTAAATCAAGTCTATTGTGAATAAGGGCAATAACAACAGTACTCATTTTAAAGCAACCAGATAAGGGGCTTACTGAACATTTCTCACAATATCCATGCCAGCTATTAATAGGAATGTGTTATTTTATTTGCACTCTACAGATGAGAAAATTAATGCTCAAGGACATGTCTCCCATAAAGTCCCACAGACAGCAATTATGAGAACCGGTATGAAAGCAGGTTTCCTGGCTTATGTTATATCCACACATATATCCAGTGTAGCAGTACATATTTTCTGCGACATAGTAGAAGTACAAGGTATAGTAGGAGTAACCTTCCTAAGGGCCGAGCATTAACTAAGTAAATGTCTCTTCTAGACACACTCCTGATGAGTATTTTGGATTTGGATGGAGCTTATTCAATTCACCCTTTATTCCCTCCATAGCCAAACCCCATAGCCAGCACTCTCAAACCTGGCTGCATGTGTTCAGAATGACAGTTCCAGTGGTTATGGTTTGAATGCAGAATGCCCCTTTTATCGCAGGCTCCTGTATTTGAATACTTGCTCCCCCAGAGTGATGCTGTTTGGTGGATAGTGGTAGCCTTTGGGCATGGGGCCTACCTAGGTGTTGGGTGATGGGTGAGCCTGGAGGGTTATAAGCTGCCTTCCTTCCCTTCTGGCCCTAGTTCCTGATCCATTGATGTCTGACAGGCTGTACCACAAGCTCCCGATGTATGGTCAGAATCTCAGTGGTTAGACTTCCCTGCAGTGATAAACTGTATGACTTTCAGTTATGAGGCAAAATGAACCTTCCTTCCTTTAGGTGGCCTGTACTGGCATTGTGTAATAGCCATGTAAAAGCAAAAGCAGAGGTAAGATTAGGGCCACATGATTTTTACTTTCCCAACTCTAGTTTATTCAACTTTGAAATAGGTATCCTAGTTGTGGTTATCCAACAAGAGTTAATTGAGAAGGCTAATGTAATGTTATGCAATGTAATTGGGCATTGCACAGTGCCAGTTCATCAGAAAATGATAAATATGATTATTTGTCCTAAGAAGTAGAACAAGGAAGCATCCTACACATATCCCCACACATAGAGATGTAGAATTAATTGTAAGTCCTTATTTTAACATAGAGGCCAAACTCTTTGTATATTTAGACTTAGTCATGAACATTGGCACCGACTGGACAATTAACTTGTTTTCATGGTTCAACGTGTAGAGGGCTCTGAAATCGTTTCCAAAATATGTGGATAATCTGTATTTCAGTTACTACTCTGTCCCATTACAATGCACACACACTCTACAGCAAGGTGGAACTTGGCTCAGTTTTTTTATTAGATTTGCAAAGGAAAAGATAATTGTTCTACTGTAAGTTGGCACTTTTTAGGTTTTGTGTGACACAATATGGTGAGTTTAACTCAAGTGATGAATGAACTTTAAAATTTTCCACATCTGAAACAGATATACAGGCAGGATCTACAGCAGTAGTCAATCCGTGAATTAAGAAAATAATGAAAGGATAAACGCACATTTCAAGATCTAAGTCTTTGCTCAATGTTTTAACCACATGGGTGATTTCAAAGTCTCAGTACTACTGAGATGGAACAGAAGTAGCTGGCACCTTGCAAGAAAGGGTTAGAATTCCTTGTGACGTTCATGTGTTAAAGAAGCCATCAGAAACGATCGGTATGAGTTCAGTGATGCAGGGGAAACAAAGCATCTGAGGGAGAGCTGCTTCTGGGGTAGAGTTAGTTGCCTCTGACTACACTAATCCAGAGAGCTGACCTAGCTGAGGCAAGACGGTAAATTGTGGAGCATTTCAAGGTGGCATCATTGGAGAGTGTGGTTTGGGCATGATTCAGGAGGCTTTTCATCCCAGAAATGAAAGAATGATGCTAATTTTGTAGAGCTTTGTATCTCATCTAAGCATTCAAAGACTGAGTTTGGAGATTCAGAAAACAATTTTTCTAATCAGGGTCTATTTCCAGGTTTCCATTAATTCTCAGAGCATCTCTCCTTCATATGTTCTTTCATCACCCACATTGGCCAGATGCTTTTTTCAGTCTCCCCTCAACATGTAGATTTGTGACAACTTTTCCAAGAAGTCTTTTCTAAGGATGGAAGGAAATAAGTTCTCCCTTTATATCTCCCACTGCACAGTACCACGCTTCCTATCCTGTGTGTAGTCCTTATCTCTTTCCTTTTTTAAGCTTAGAATATAGTCATTGCCAAGCAATACATAGTAAAGCCTAAGAGAGCAGATCTTTCCTTTGTTGGTACTTGGCAACTACTGCCTGTGTGAGAGAGCTAGCTCATGGAGTTGGCGACATGGCCCAGTCGGTAGGTAAAGTGCTTCTGATGCAAGCCTGAGGATCTGAGTTCTGATACCTGGCATCCACCTAAAAAGCCAGGTATGGGGAGATCCAAGATGGCAGCACTGATTTTGCATGGTATCTGTACAGCAGGACAGCAAAGATTGAAGAGTGACCAACAAGCAGTGCTGTGGAGCCAAAAATGCCAGTGTCTGTGCTTTCCAGGTAAAGAGGAGAGCCCATGGGAAATGAGTGGGTCCAACCTGAGGTTACCCAGCTAATCCCAGGAAAAGTTATCAGTAGTCTCAGCCTCTGGCCACCTCCTACTTTTACCATGGGTGGTTACCTTCCAGGTACCAGGGGTGAGTGGCTCCAACTCTGGACTTCTGAAGCTCAGGATACATAGAAATAGCCCCAGCCATGGTTCCAAATTCTACCTATCTCCCTAAGGAGATTAGCCAGACCTCTATGCTCACAGATTCTGTAAAAATGACTGAGCTCTGTGAGTACAGTACCTGAGCACAGTGTCTGGGCAGCTGAAGTGCATTAATATTGGAGCAAGAAAGCCAGTAGCAGGTAGTTGATTCTACGACTTCCCCTGGAGAGAGGCGTGCCCCTGGACTCCAGTTGATCTTCAGGATCTTACATCTGAGGAGAGCTATAGGTAATTCCCTGAGAACCATATGCCAGTCCAAGACCATACCCATCAATCTGAGGAAGACTCCAGAAGAAACATCCAGCTTTCTTCCCAGGGCTCTTCCCATACCCCCAAGAACTCCAGTGGACACCAGGAACTACCAACCAATGCCAGTGACAACCATATGGCTAAAGGCCAGTGTAAAAACAATCAACCATGAAATGGCAACACCTAAGAATAATAGGAAAGTAGAAAGAGAAGATTCCCAGCTCCAAGGCCCATAAAATATTTTCAACAAAGTCATAGAAGAAAATTTCCCCAATCTAAAGAAAGAAATGCTTATAAGCATATAAAAAACCTACAGAACACCAAATAGATTAGATGAGAAAAGAAAATACTTTTGTCACATAATAAAAACACTGAATGTACAGAAAAAAATGTTAAAAGCTGTAAGGGAAAAAGGCTAAGTAACAAAAAATGGCAAACCTATCAGAATCACAGCTGACTTTTCAGCAGAGACCATAAAAGCCAAAAGGCCCCGGGCAGATTTTGAAAACCCTAAGAGACCCCAGGTACCAGTCCAGACTACTGTACCCAGAAAAATTTTCAATCACCATAGATGGAGAAAATAAGATATTCCACAAAAGAACCAAATTTAAACGATGTCTATAAATGAACCCAGCCCGATAGAAGATACTAGAAGAAAACTCCCACCTGAGAAGGTTAACTACACCCCCACCAAAAAAAGCCCACAGCATATCAATAACTTCACAACAGCAAAGCCAAAAGTAAACAGGCACACAAACACACTACCACAACCAACATCAAAATAAAAGAAACTAACAGTCACTGATAATTAATATCTCTCAACATCAGTGAACTCAACTCTCCAATAAAAAGGCACAGAATAACAAAAAATGGGTGCATAAACAAGACCCATCATTCTGTTGCATACAAGAAACACACCACAGCCATAAGGATAGACTTTACCTGAAAGTAAAGGGCTGGAAAAAGGTTTTCCAAGCAAAAGGACCCAAGAAACAAGTTGAGCTAGTGATTCTAATATCTAATTCAATACATGTTCAACCTAAATTAATCAAAAGAGAGAGGAAAGGTTACTTCACACTCATCAAAGGAAAATTCCGATGACATCTCAATTCTGAACATTTATGCCCCAAATACAAGGGCACCCACATTTGTAAAAGAAACATTAATAAAGTTTAAACCACACATAGATCCCCACACATTAACAGTGGGAGATTTCAATACCCCACTCTTACCAAAGGACAGGTCAGTGAAACAGAATCTAAACCAAGAAATGACACTGACAGATGTCATGAATCAAACTGACCTAACAGATTTCTACAGAATTTTTCACCCAAACACAAAAGAATATACCGTCTTCCCAGCGTCTCACAGAACCTTCTCCAAGATTAACCATGTAGTCAGTCGCAAAGCAAGCCTCAAACAGATACTAGAAGATTGAAATAATTCCTTGTATCCTATCAGATAACCATAGACTAAAGCTGGACCTTACCAACAGAAATACAAAAAGCCTACACACACATGTAAACTGAACTATTCTCTGCTCAGTGACAACTGGATCAGGGAAGAAATAAAGAAAGAAATTAAAGACTTCCTAAAATGTAATGAAAATGAAGGCACAACACACTCTAACTTATGGGACACAATGAAAGCAGTGTTAAGAGGAAAGTTCATTGCTCTAAGTGCCTTTATAAAGAGATTGAAGACATTTCATACAAGCAACATAATGCCAAACCTAAAAGCCCTAGGAAAAAAAAAAGAAGCAAACATACCCAAGAAGAGTAGATGGCTAGATGTAATCAAACTCAGGGCTGAAATCAATAAATTATAAACAAGGAAAACAGTTTAAAGAATCAATAAAACCAAGAGCTGGTTCTTTGAGAAAATCAACAAGATGGACAAACCCTTAGCCAAACTAACTAAAAGGCAGAGAGACACCACCCAAATCAACAAAATCAGAAATGAAAAGGGGGACATAACTACAGACACTGAGAAAATCCAATGAATCATTAGGGCTTACTTCAAAAGCATAAATGCCACAAATTTGAAAATGTAAATGAAATGGACAACTTTCTTGGTAGATTCCACTTACCAAAGTTGGATAAAGATCAGGTAAACAAATTAAATAGTCATATATCTCCTAAAGAAATAGAAGCAGTCATCAAAAGCCTCCCAACTGAAAAGAAAAAAAAAACCCAGGGCCAGATGGTTTCAGTGCAGAATTCTACCAGACTGCCAAAGAAGAGCTAATACCAATACACTTCAAACTATTCCACAAAATAGAAACAAAAAAAACATCACCAAACTGATTCTATGAGGCCACAGTCACCTTGATACCTAAAACTTCACAAAGACCAAACAAACAAACAAACAAACAAACAAAAAAGACAATTTCAGACCAATTTCCCTTATGAACATTGACGCAAAAATACTCAGTAAAATGCTTGTAAGCCAAATACAAAAACTCACCAAAAATATCATCCACCATGACCAAGTAGGCTTCATCCCAGGCATGCAGGGGTGATTCAGTACATGGAAATCCATCAATGTAATCCACCATATAAACAAACTAAAAGAGAAAACCATAGGATCATCTCCTTCGACACCAAAAAAAGCATTTGACAAAATCCAGTTCCTGTTCATGTTTAAAATCTTAGGGAGATTAGGTATACAAGGCACATATTTAACATAATAAAGTAAGTATACAACAAGCCTATAGCCAACATCAAACTAAACAAAGAGAAACTTAAATCAATTCCACTGAAATCAGGGACAAGCTTGGGCTGTCCACTCTCTCTGTATCTCATCAATATAGTACTTAAAGTCCTAGATAGAGCAATAAGACAACTAAAAGAGATCAAGGGGATCTCTTTTAGAGATTAGAAATTAGAAAGGAAGAAGTCAATGTATCACTATTCTTGGATGATATGATAGTAAACATAACTGACCCTAGAAATTCTACCAGGGAAGTCCTACAGATTACCTTCAGCAAAGTGGCTAGATATAAAATTAACACACAAACAAACAAAAAACAGTAGCCCTCCTATATACAGGACTGAGAAAGAAATTAGGGAAACAACACTTTTCACAGGATTCACACACATATGCACACACACACACTCACAAAACCCATAAAGTATCTTGGTGTAACTCTAACGAAACAAGTGAAAAACTTGTATGAAAAAACTTCAAGTCTCTGAAGAAAGAAATTGAAGAAGATATCAGAATATGGAAAGATCTCCCGTGCTCATGGATAGGTAGGATTAACATATTAAGAATGGCCATCTTACCAAAGGCAACCTACAGATTCAATGCAATTCCATCAAAATACCAACACAGATTTTTATAGACCTTGAAAGAACGATTCTCAATTTCATATGGAAAAACAAATAAAACCCAGAATATCTAAAGCATTCCTGTACAATAAAAGGTATCTCCATTCCTGATTTCAAGCTGCACTACAGAACAACAGTAGTAAAAACTGCATGGTACTGGCATAGAAGTAGATTGGTAGATGAATGAAATCAAATTGAAATAAACCCCCACACATAGGATATTTAACTTTTGAGAAAGAAGCCAAAACTATACAATGAAAAAAAAAAGAAAGCATCTTCAACAAATAATGCTGATCTAACTGGATGTCTACATATAGAAAATGCAAATAGATCCATATTTTTCACCCTGCACAAAACTCAAGTCCAAGTGGATCAAAAACTTCAACATAAAACCAGACACATTAAATCTGTTAGAAGAAAATGTGGGGAAGAGCCTTGAACTCATTGGCACAGGAGACAACTTCCTGAACAGAACACCAATAGCTCAGGCTCTAAGATCAACAATAAATAAAAGAGACCACATGAAAAGGAAAAGCTTCTGTAAGGCAAAGTACATTGTAAATAGAACAAAATGACAGCCTACAGACTAGGTAAAGATCTTTACCAACCCTACATATGACAAGTGGCTATTATCCAAAATATTAATAAAAAAGAAATTCTAACCCCAAAACCCAAATAATTCAATTAAAATTGGAGTACAGAGCTAAACAGAAAATTCTCAACAGAGGAATATCAAATGGCACAGAAACATTTAAAGAAATGCTCAATATCCTTAGAAATGTAAATCAAAACTACTTTGAGATTACATATTACACCCATCAGAATGGCTAAGATCAAAAACTCAAGTGACAGCACATGCTGGCAAGGATGTGAAGAAGGGGGAATACTTTTCCATTGCAAGTGGGAGTGCAAATTTATACTTTGGAAATCATTCTGGCACTTTCTTAGGAAACTGGGAACAGCTCTACCTAAAGACCCAGCTATACCACTCCTGGGCATATACACAAAAGATGCTTCACCATACAAGTACATTTGCTCAACTATGTTCACAGTAGCTTTATTCATAATACCCAGGAACTGGAAACAACCCAGATGTCCCTCAACTGAAGAATGGATACATAAATTGTGATACATCTGCACAATGGAATACTATTCAGCTATTAAAAACAAGGACATGATCAATTTTGCAGCCAAATACATGCATGGGCCTGGAGAAGATCATCCTGAGTGAGGTAACCCAGACCCACAGAGACATGCATTGTATATACTTACTTAAAAGCAAATATTAGCCATATAATACAGAATAACCATACTACTATCCTCAGATGTAAAGAAGCTAAGTAACAAAGAGGACCCTAATGAAGATTCTTAGTTCTTATTCATAAGGGCAAATAGGATAGACATTAGAATTGGTTGAAGAAAAGGAACATGGTGGAGCCCACCACAGATGTTCTCTGAAAGACTCCGCCCAGCAGGTGGTAAGATTTACAGACAAGCTTTGGGCAGAGCACAGAGAATCTTATGGAAGGGTGGGGGAGACAGAAGCTCCACAAGGAGACCAACAGAGCCAACCAATGAGAGCTCAGGGAGGCCTCCAGAGACGGATACACCAACCCAAGACCATGCATGGAGAGGAAATAGAACCCCTGCTCAGATGTAGCCTATAGGTAGCTCAGTCTCCATGTGCATCCCTTAGTAAGGGAAGCAGGGGCTGTCTCTGACATGGACTCTATTGCCTGCTCTTTGATCACTTTTCTTTGGCAGGGCAGCCTTGCCAGGCCACAGAGGAAGAGGATCCAGGCAGTCCTGGTGAGACTTGATAGGTTAGGGTCCATTTGTAGGGGAGGAGGGCTCCACATTTCTGAGGACTAAAGGAGAAGTATATGTAGGAAGAGAGGAGGGTGGGACTGGGAGGAGATAAGGGAAGAGGCTATGATAGGGATATAAAGTGAATAAACTTTAAAAAATTAAGTCAACAAAGAAAAACAAAATGTCAGGCATGAAGGCATGGATCTATGACCCCAGAATTGTGGAGGAAGAAACGGGGGAGTTCCTTTGTTCATTGGCCAGCCAGCCTAGCCAAGTCAGTGAGGCCAGTTGCAGTGAAACACTCAATAATAAGGCAGAGAATAACTAAGGAATACACATGACCTCTGAGGTCCATCCACATGCCCATCTACACACACACACACACACACCACTCTACTCCATTAACACAAAGAACCAATTCCTTACACATACCAATAGACAAAAGAAGATGGTATGCTAATAGAATCCAGAGAACGTAGAAAATGTGGGAGGAACAGGAAATCTTCGATGCTAAAACATTGGGAGCAAGGAAAGCTCTCGGAGGGCTCCATGGTAGAATGGAACTTGAAACAGTGAACAGACCACATCCTGGGCTAAGCTAGAGCTCAGAGGTGAAGCCCTTGTCTCCTACATGCAAAGCCCTGGATTTGATCTCCAGCAATGTGAAAGGAAAAAAAGTAAGAAAGAAATTGAACCTTTCCCTTGCTGCAGTAATTTATGAGTGTGTATAAGATACTTCTAAGTCTCACAAGTTCAGTTATTGCCATGAGGTTCTGTACCCTCACCAGGCAGCCTTTATTACACAAATTGGTACCTAAAATAAAGACATTTGACAAGCTCCGTAGGAACTCTTTGCCTTGGGGAGAATATGGGAATGATGAACTTCTGTGGCATTTTCTGTAAGTTTTAAATTTCCTGTGAAACAAATTTGTTTCCCTCTCATTCCTACTCTCCAGCTCTGTTGAAATCTAGGTGGGGATGGGAGTTAACAAAAACAGGGAAGACAAATCAGAAATAGTTTTGTTTTTTAAAGCAAAACACATATAAAAACCCAAGTACAGAGGATTTCACCTCCCTTTATATAACTTGTAAGAAATATTTCCTAGTTTAAAATCAATTGCATCTTCTATAAAATTACTCTTTTCCTCTCTATAATGAAAACATCCCAGATTAATACAGTATCTTTATTATATGAACTTATGGTAATCTGCAAGATGTTATAGGAATCCATAGCACCTTAGGAGTGTGACAGTTCTAGATAGTTGTATTCTCATTCTAAATAAATAAATAGATAGATAGATAGATAGATAGATAGATAGATAGATAGATAGATAGATAAATAAATAAATAAAAAGCTTTTTTAACATTTTTGAGATAAAGTCTTGTCAATAGCCTAGGCTACTCAACCTCATGTTCTTCCTGCCTCAGCCTCCGACTGCTGGGATTGCAGGCTTTTACCACCATGTCTTCTAATCTACAATGGCTAGTTATGGCTTTTAGTGTTGGGCCTCACTATAGGGACCTTAGGAATGTCAGTCTGGTATAGTCATCTGAGAGACAAGTGATGACACCTGTTACCCAGCCAGATGACTCTTTTTCCATAATGTCACGGATAGCATTTCCTAACCTTAGTAAGTCCGAATGGTTGACATACTGAGAAGACACTGTCTGTCTGTCCTTACTTTAAATTATAATTGATAATATTTTAAAACAGGATCATCATGAAGCTTTCTTTAGGACTATCATTTTAAGGGAAAGAGAACATTACTTCAAGCAATAAATTCTACCTTTGTCATTACTTGACACTGGCTCAAATACACTGGAGTATTTAACAATGATTTGCTGCCAGGCTAAGAAAAAAAATATGTTTATTAATGTGATAGTTTAGAAACTACCAGCTTACCCAGGCCCTGTATGAATGCTTGTCTCAGATCACATCCTTGACTTCTGACTTTTTCTCATCATCTTGGAGCTGTGAAATTTGGTTCTCTTTCATCCATGGGAAAACTGAGGCCTTAACTGGTTCTGTTCTAGAGAGTGGCCACACCAGCCTTTAGAGCCCAAAGCTCTTATCACTACTCAGCACACTTTTCCTGTGTGAAACAGAGCATCTGGGGATCATAAGCCCTTCTTGGCAGAAGGGGGCGAGTCATCTCAGTGTTCCTCTAGGTGCCCCTTTGTGGAGGATTGCTTGTAGTCGTGGGTGGAGATTTAGTCCTTTAATCCAGTTGCAACCTTAGGGAAAGTGCCACATTTTGGAATCCTGGCTTTGGTGCCTTCCAGTCCTACCCATTTACTATTCACAGACTTTACTCTTTTGTAAAATGGGCATAAGAGCAGCATTTACTAGGAGAAGAGTGCTGATTCCCTGGGGAACTTAGAGAAATCCTTTTATTAATGTTCAGAAGCTGCATTTAACTGTAGCTGTTATTGTCACATTGCTATGGTGACCTTTTGTCATGACAGCATCTTCCTAGCAGGCCAGCATACATGATTAGAGCAGTAATTAAGGTTATTAGGAATCCATGTTTTGAAAACATCCTCAGGAGTAGCTATGAGAAGATTAGAAGTCAGGAAGAAAGCTTGAAGGCTAGTTTGAAAGATAGACTTCAAAGAGTAGTGCTTGTAGTTTGCCATCAAACTGCTGGCCCATGGTTAGATGCTTAGTAGAAAATTCCTTCAGTGACTAGCTTGGAAACCCTGGACTACTTCAGGGTTTAAATCTCTTTCATCCTTTTGAGTAACTCTTCCTTTTTGATACAGGAGACTTTTATGACTTTAGACTTTCTAAAAGAAAGAAATGGAGCAAGAAAGAAGACATGAGAATCCACGTCTCCCCTGGGCTCATAGGGAACCATCTTGGAATGTTTGCTGACACCCAGTCAGTAGAGCAGGCCTGGCAGGGAGGACCTGTGGTTTGGAGGCTGTGGAGTAGATTCCCTTCCTGGTGCCTCTCCTGCCAGCATTTCTGTGTTGAATACAGTTTCATATGCAGGACCCTGGAAAAGTCCCAAGGGCAGGTCTGAACTTGAAGCACAGTGATGAATATGGGATGTCCTCTGCAAAATACCACAGCCCTGAACATCTCTTTTTAGACGTCCTTCGCTGCCTCAGCATTATTTTGAATGTTGACAGCCTCTACCATGGCAAAGACAGACCTTTTTCTCCAAGGTTTCATACAAAGTCTTAGGCAAAAGCCCAAATCAGCATCGGGAGAGAATGTCTAAATGTATGTGGGTGCCATACAACCTGAGGCCACAGATGACAGTTCTGACTTCCTTAAGACCCCCATTTTTTTCCAGTTAGGATGTTTGGGCCTCTATGAGTTAGGAAGGTCTTATCCCTCCTGTGTGCTCCTCTTTGGGGCTTATCATGTGTGACAATAAAACAGGACTGCACCAGCAGGGAAGAGGTGTACCATTGCTGTTGTTAGGAGCATGGCAGAGCCATATGGACCTAGTTCCAGGAGCCCAGCCCCAGCAGCATTGTGACTTTGGGCAAAAGTACGTCTATAAACTGGGTATAGTATTGGCATATACCACATAGGAGAACTTTCTGAGTAGGAAATGAAATATATACATAAAATATTCATCTACGCACAAAGGCAAGCATACATAATACAAAGAATGAACCATAAATTTAAGGGAAATTTATCACTTTATAAGAATTTATTTTAATGACTACACATGTTTATGTCTCTGTGGGTATGTGCTTATGAGTTCAACCGCTGCAGAGACTGGAAAGAAGGTGATGGATCCCCTGGAACTAAAGTTACAGGCAGTTGTGAGCCACTAGGTATGAGTTCTAGGAACTGAACTCAGGTCCTCTGAGGGAGCAACAAATATTCTTAAACACTGAGCCATCTCTCCAGCCCCAATAAAGAATAGTTTTTGTGATTGAGATGTTCTTTTATATTTTGTTATGGTATCTATCATTTATTGCATGATTTTAAGTCTAAGATACATTTTTGTCAAATTTTGAACTTATAAAATTAGACATCATGATTGATTAGTATATGTATAGCTATTGAGAGAAGCTTTCCCATTTTCCTTGGATTGGCACTGTAGACTGAAGAAGAAGTTAGAAGATATTTTAAAATCTGATTTTTTTTCAAATTGCTTTTTAATAAACTTCTGTACCTTCCAAATAGATAATTATATGATCTATAAATATTTACAAGTGGACTTCCCTTTTTCTATAGCCAAATATTAAGATATGTTTTTATCTCATGGCTTTAGTTAAAGTGCCTGAAACTATAGTGGCTATAATGGATCTCTTCTCTTGTGCCTTGTTTCTGGAGACAAGGATTCTACCTGTGGTTTGCCACAATGATGTTTATTGTTCATATGAAATAACACTTATTTTAAAATGTGCATGTTTTTCTTAGTTGTCCATGATTTTATGTCAAGAACTTTTAGATTTTTATGAAAAGTCTCCTGAATATATTCTCAATCCATGGTTTCCAAATAAATGTATATTGAGTTCTTGTAGCCAGATAGATAGCTCAGCAGTTAAGGGAATTTGTCTTGCAGAGGATCAAAGCTAGGTTCCAGCACCCACATGACAGCTCACAGCTGTCTGTAGCACCAATTCTAGGTGACCTCCTATGACTTCGTGTATACCAGACATGCAAGGGATCCACAGTCATACATGCAGGTAAATCATTAATGCACATAAAATAAATAAAATCTAAAAAAAATTAGTGGTTCCCAACGGGTACTTTTAAAACAGACAAAGGTTCACTTTAGATATAGTACAGGCTAATTTCTATGGTAAGAATCATACCCCGGCTTCTGATATATGTCACTAAGAAGTATTGGCTTCTACAGACACATAAGTATTTGCTTCTCTTAACTTATCAGAGTGCTGGGCGATAGAACTTGGATGATGAAACAGTCCTTCCTTTCCTCAAGTAAACTCTACTTGGCTATTTTGCTTTTTCTAGTGTGTTGCTAGACTTCCTGTGAAGGCGTTATGGCTTGTAGCTTTCATGTTGTATCTCAATTTGAATTCACCAAGGCTTTCTCCTTTTACATATCAAGGCCATTGCAACTTTAAAATTGAAATTGTTAAGCAGTCTTTATTTCTGGAACTCTTTAAACAGCCTAAAACAATATGTCTGTTCTTGAAAATGTAAAGGTATTCTCTTGTTCATTAATTCAACACCAGGGCTATTTTTAGAGAGAATTAGTTGACAACATTTTTATTTATTTCAACTTGTATCCAGTCTTGACAACTGTTAGTTTGTCACAAAAGACTCCTTCTCATAAAGCCTAATTTATTTTTAAGATTATATGAACCCCAGTCTTTGCCTTCACAACATCTGAATGTTTTCACTTTCCACCACCAAGATCTTGAAAATAATGTTGATAAATAAAGTAACTTGGCATTATGTATCACATCCATTGTGCACACATAGTAGGGATCTACAAAATATTCCTTCTCTATCCTTTTTCTTCCCTTCTTCCTCACCACAGCATTCCATTTGATGTACGAAGTAGAGTCTTGGAAACAGCCAGACTTACCCAAACAAGTTGGTAGAGCAGATATCTCCACTCTTACCTTACACTGTCAGGAGTTAAGGAACACTGTGATCTTATGTCCGTGTGTGTGTGTGTGTGTGTGTGTGTGTGTGTGTGTGTGTGTGTGTCCACATAATTATTTACTTGTACATAGTTTGCAGATTTACAGAAATGGCACTAATTTAAAAACCTCTTCTGGGTAATTTTTTAGAGTATGTTTTCACAGGCACTCACATACCTCACATTGAAAGAATACCCGGCCAGCTCTACCTAAGCCAACATTCCTACTGGGAGAACCACCAAGATGTTTCTAGACCCTGAGAGCTTTGGTTCCCCTTAAAAATTACAAATTAAGAAACCTTATGAAACTAACTTTAAAAGGTGCTTCACCAAGGAAATAGTCAATTATGTCACATTTCACCATGATAAACACCACGCCAAATGGGCACCGTATTCCTAGACTCATTCAGAGGAGAACCACACAAGTGTAAAGAGTAAAATTTATACACAGGATTAAGGGTAGAAGTGCGCACTGCAGCTTGTTTGCCCAATGCTGTATGATTGCTGAGCGTTATTTGTCGGCTAGAGGATCAGCTAAAGCCTGGTGTATAAAAACTCGTGCCAGGAGGAACTTTACTGTAAATCAAAGTCTAGCCCTATAACATCACTTTTTCAAGTTGTAAATTAACTCACGTAAATCTGGCTTTCTGGGTAATGAACAACATCTCCAATGAAGCTGGAGACTGCGCTAAATAAGCCCAGATTAGACTCAACACTGTTCTGCGCCTTCCTTCCCAGGTCTGGGTGGGTGCCTATGTGTCCACTTCTGTCACTAGGACTGGCCTTCTAGAGATGGCCTGCCAGGTGTGCCCTGGGTGTGGGCTGGGACCTCCTCAGCTGCCTAATGAGCACCCGTGAGGTTTGATTTTCATGAAACAGTTGCATCTGTTTCCTGTTCTGGCTGGGAATGGCTGTTTCCAAGAGGGTGTAGCCTGGGAACCTGGCTTGTGTGGCTTTTAGATGCCACACTCAAGTCCCATGCCTTTCATGCTAATTGGAGATTCTTTTTGATGGCTTGACATTTTGACATACGGTAGGAACTCAGTGCCAACTGCTTTTGTCCATGAGGAGAAATTGCGATTCTTTCTGCTATGATGTATGTTACTATTGTTGATTTAATTTTTTAAACTGTTCTTGGGTCAAAGGGAGAAATGAGAAAAGAGGGACAGTTTTTTGTAAGCAAAACTTTTGAGAAAAGCTAAAGGTGAGGATGGTCCTGGTGTCTCCACTGCTTTCTGAGGCTTCTCCAACCAAATGGAGTCATGCTCACAGAAAGACTGCAGTCGGTACTAAAACTAATGTTAACTCAATAGTGTTAATGCCTAATGCCTCTGTGTGTGTGTGTGTGTGTGTGTGTTAATGTCTGGCACTATGCTGTTTCTATGTATGTGTTCTCTCACTTTCTTCTCATTAATGAAATGAGTACCAGCTAGAAAAAAAAAGATGGTCTATGGCTAAAGAAGTCTGGGTCAAAGGCTGAGGTCACCAGCTTTAACTATTAACCTCGAGAGTATTTTGGAAGCAGTGAAGGCTCCTCTGTTCCCTTTGGCAGTAGTGACTTTTGCCCATTTCTTTTCCCTTCTCTTTGGATGCAGGTGCCAGCCTCTGATGTTTCAGGGACTGAAATAATAGCACAAATGACAGCCCTGTTTTGCTAGCTATGTACCTGTGGTAATTTGAGTTCATCTGGATAGTTATTAGTCTTACAAACACACTTTCTAAAGAGATGATAAAGAAAAGAGGCTGTTTGTTGTTTCTGCCATGTGAAGTCCCTCAGGACAGGGTCCTCTCTGGCCCAAGTTCGGTGGGAAATAATCTCCATACTAGCCCTGTGGACCTGGGCAATGGCTGCTGCCAGGCTGACCCCCTTGTCTTCCTTATTCCTGCTGCCAGGCTCACCTGCCTGCTTTCCTCTCAAGCTGAGGTGGATCATCGTGTTACTCTGGCCACAGTTTCTCCTGGGCTATGAGTTGCCCGGCCTCACACAGAGTTCAGGAAGGAGCATTTTTGGTCAAGCCTGGTTAGGACACACTTAGTGTGTTTTCTCTGTCCCATCCTCTCCGTCCTCATTTTTCAGTCTCCTTTCTTCACTCCCTCTCTCTCTCTACCCCCCCCTTTTTTTCTTCTTCCTTTTTCTTCCTCTTTCCCCTCACTCTACCCATTCCCTTTGCCATTAGTCATAGGGGAAGGAGGAAATTGTAAATTAAAGACAGAGAGCTCCTGACAGCGGACAGTTTAGAAGCTGAGGAAAGGGAGTGACAGCTGGGGAACACGTGAGGCCCTTTCAGAGAAAGCACACTTTTCCTTTAATAGGCTTCTGGCTGTCCTAAAATGTCCAGTGAAGAAAAAAAAAATGTCTTCTCCAGCTATACTTGAGACTGGACTCACTGTTGGAGTAAGCACTGGCCCAAAACAAACTTAATGAGGTAAGAACTAAAAAGGACCTGTGTTTTACGTCCCTAAAACTGGCAGCGTGTGCCATTCTCTTAACTCTGTCAGAACAAATACTAGTAGTTAGCCAGTACTAACAAAGGAAGTGCTTTTAAATGGGAAGTAATGGACGATAGTTAAAAGGGCAGGCTACGTACCCCTGCTGGACCAGGAAAGAAGAAAGCTGCCTGTCAGCTGTGGAGCCAGACTGTGCCCATTCCCTAGTAGCAGCCACCCATGCCGAGGGCCAAGGGTGTGGAGAGATTCCCCCACCACCTCGGAAGGAAGGCCTTGTATTGTGGACCCACACGTGCACAGGGATGTCACCCCTTTCTGCCAACCAAGGCAGAGCCCGAAGGGCAGTGTAAGGGTACAGGAGAGCCAAGAGACCAGGGATACCACATGAGTTCCAACACGTGAAACTATTAAAGACCATGAAGTCTAGGAGCCCCTGGGTGTCTTTTGCTCTAGTCCAGGCCATAGCATCGGGAGCACTCATCTTTGGTGTATTGCAAGATCCTTCCAATGAATGTGTGAGCTGTGGAACTCTTACTGGAAGAACTGAGGTTGACCGTACCCCTCTATGAAATCTTATGGACTTCCTTCCCAACCAGGCTAACTGACGCTTGAACTACTTCAGACTCTGAGGTTGTATCGTCTTGTGTCCTCTTTCCTCAAAGTAAGAAGCCTACCTCAGAAGCCCTTCTGGAGTCTTAACATAGGATACCGAAAGTGTGGGTTACGTGAGAGTCTTAGAAGGGAGCGGAGGTTAATCACCATGAACTACAGCGATAAACCAGAAAGATGCTTTTTAAAGATTATGATTATGGACTTCTAGTTAGAATAATTTGGGCATCAGACAGAGGTAGCAGCCCAGATCTGGAGGGAGGAGGCTAAAATGACAAGAATCTCAAATTGGATAAGTATATACACAAAGGCTGCCTTCTTTCCTCTTTGTTCCTTCAGTATATCCCTGGTATCCAGTGAACCGAAGCACAAACTTAGTTTTGCCCTGTGTGCTTTCAAGGATCCCAGGATATTATTAACCAAAATTGCCCTTTCCAGGAGTACCTGCCAACAATTTGGTTTATTTTATCATCTTCCTCCTCATTATTATTATTGAACCAGAAACCCATAGCTACCTTCTCTGTCTGTGGCATAGGTGTTGGTTTTGGGTCTACTGTATGCCAAGCACCATTCTGGATGTTAGAATATATTAAACAAAACTAACACTGTCAGCTAATATTCAATTCAGGATTTGGGAGGATAAACATGGCAAGTAATGGAAACATTAGGCTGGCATATATGAAATTATCATTTGCACAAATTATTTTAAAATGAAGGTAGGCGGTAGTGATAAATGCCTGAATCCCAGCACCATGCATATCTCTGTGAGTTGGAGGCCAGCCTGTTCTATGGAGCAAGTTCCAGGACAGCCAAAGCTACACCGAGAAACAATGTCTTAAAAAACCAAAACAACAACAACAATAACAAATTAAAGTGGGAGAATTCAAGCAGTAAGATCTGACAGTGTGACACTGTGATAGTGTAAGTAGGGAAGAAAAGGAGGCCATGAAATGTTGGCATCAGAGGTTAAAAGAGCACTTCCGGATAAGTGACATCTGAGCAGTTTTCCTTGGGCAGAGCACATGGATAACAGATCTGAGCAGTATTTCCGGGGGAGGGGGGGAACCCAGCACTGGCTACAGAGTTGGTGATCAGGAAGTAGGATGGGTGATACAAAGGGCTAACTTCTAGACACGCAGATGTGCTTTGGTCTCAGCTTAGCCATGTAGTAGTTTTCTTATCAGCCTTTTCTCTTCCATGTACGTATGAAACATAGTACAGATTCCAGGAGCTGTTGACTAAAACCCAGGGGATAAGGCAATATTTTTTATGGCTCCACTACACATCTTGCAGCATCCCTGCTTATCCTTAAGATGCCTTGAACCTCAGTCCTTTTAAAGGGGGTCATCCATGATCAGAACAGGCCTGTCATTTGAGTCCACCTGATGTTCCTGGCTTAGGAAAATCTTGGTGTCATTATCACATCTGGTTAAAGAGCTCCTGAAAGCCCTCTAGACTTTTTCTCTTGGAAGTCAAAGCTGCAAGATAAGCAGGGGTGGAAGGAATAGTGAGTGGTGCTGGGTACCTGTCATGTGAGGTCAAGACAGCAAGGGCAAATTGAACTGGCTGCCCCGCTGGTACCTCTGTGGTCTGTGACAGCCCCCTCAAACCACCCTTTGCAGGCATGTTAGCAATGCAGCAATGTGATAGCGGCTTAGAACATGCACCTCTACCCTACCCTCCCCCCTCCCAAAAAAAAGACCCATAAACTTTCTGGGTGATTTACATTTTATAATTGCACATGCTAGTTAACTATACTACAAGAGCCTAAGGTCGACACTTTGCTATGTCTAAGTAGTTAATTAGACCTCTTCTCTAATTATCGCCTCCCTCATTCACTTATAAATCCTTGAAGGTAGCAGGACCCCTTCTGATTTGGCTCACCACTTTATCTCTGATGCCTAGCATGGGGACTGCCTCAAAGTTGATGTTCAATAAATACTTGCTAACTAAGTGAATGAGTGGAGCTGTTCTAAAACCCAAGTGATATACTCTAGGAACCGCAAATGACAGAAGAGCATGATAGGCTGGGCTGCTTAAGGGGAATGTTGGACAGATAACTCATCCCAAGAGACTCCTGCTCAGGTACTTAGGCATAGAGACCCACAGTGTACTTTTTAGCAGCTCTTTCTTCAAAATTCGGGGGCTCTTAGGGAAGGCACGGTATGGGTTACCACTTCAAAATTCTGTCTCTCACAAGATACTAGCATGCCTGGTATTTCCCAGAGTTTAGTCAGTCCTTCCCAATGTATGCCAGATATGAGAAGCAGACTTGGAAATGTATACTTGCTTCCTAGAGCTCCTGCAGTAAGGGTTCTCATTGCCCCCATACATTACTCACCCTCCACCCCATCACTGTTCCTGGGATGAGCTCCGCTCTGGCTGACTCCACCTCCATCCTGGAGCCAGCACTACTTTGCCTCCTTGAGTTGTTTTCAAGGCTCCACAACCCTGGCATGTGGTTTGATTCAGTTAAAGTTCATACAAGCTAACATTTATATGTCTATTTCTGCATCAATTTTTTTTCTGTTGCCATGACAGAATACCTGACGTAAATGACTTAAGAGCTGACAGGTCAACTTTGGCTCATGGTTCCAGTGCATTAAGGTGGGGAGAGCAGGTGCAACAGAGCTATTCACATCATGGTTGCCACAAAGGTGACAGAGACAAGAGGGAAAGGGGTGTGGGGAAGGAGGGGAGGGAGAAGATGCAGAAAAAATAATGCCCATGCTTCCCCATCTTTTTATTTTATCTGATCCTCCTATGGTATTGCACTATCCCTGGCAGATCTACTCCCCCATCTTAGTTAATCCCTTCTACAGATACCCTTAGAGACACATCTCCTTTGCCATCCTTCTCTGGACTTCTCATTCTATTCAAGTTACACTTTCATTGGGTTTGGGTGTTGTTCCCTCTCTGTGTGTCCAGCTGCATGTTCTAGCCTTTGAACAGGCCAACTGTCCCTTTTCAAACTAGCTGGTGGCCATTCAACAGTAAGCATTATCCTGAGGGGCTGGCACCAAGTGGGTCTGCAGGGGGCTGGATTTTCTGCTCTTCTGACTGCCTGGACTATAGATTCACACAGTCTGATTACTGTTCTAGGGTTTGGGTCCCGATTATGTCCAGAGTTTGGAAACCCTGAGCAGACTCATCTCCTCTGATGTGGCACTAAGCCAACTCTTTTAAAATCCTGTGCCTCTCATTCTCATTCATCGGAAGGTTAGAAGCTGTTGTTTGTTATCTTTTTCCTGAGATTGATAAGGACAAGGCAGGAGTGGGATCTCATTATCAAGGTACACTTAAGCCAAGCTCACCTGAGCAGACACTAATCAGAGATGCTAGAGATGAAGGCAAGAGGCCCTCTGGCTTTCAGTCTAGTCCATAGCCTCCACCTTTAGATAGTCAAGTAGTGTTATGCATTCATGCTGCGTGTCTGCAAAAGTTAATCCCTCCAGTGACAGCTGTTCCCTCAACCTCAGGGAAGAATCTTCTGTAACAGCCCACTCTCCAGTGCTGAGCTCCCGCTATCCACAATACCTCTGCCAGTTTGGATTATCTGAAAGTGTTCCCTCTGAGTCATAGGCAGAAAGCCATCACAATAGCCACATGTGCTATGTCAGCAGGTAGAATACAATGGCTCTCTTAGACCCCAGGAAAGATTGATTGCTGCACTTATCTCTAGATTAAATACAAATTTTGGGACCCGTTAGGATCAGCCCTTGTAGAACCATTACACGAGTTTGAACAAGTACCAATAGTTGGAGATGGATGGGCAACTTAATCTGCCAAGAAAAGTGTATTTCAGATCATTCTTAGGTCTTAAGAAGGTTTTTTTTAAGTCTCCGTTTTTTCAAGTTGGTAATGGGGGTGATTTTGAGTGTTTTGCATAATTTGATTTATGAGGATAGTGTAGTCAATGAATATGTGCCTTGGTCTGAAATCTCTAGCTTAGGAATTCTAGCTTCATTCAGGAAAATAAGGAAAGCTGATTGAGCTTGGAGACAGAGAGAGGGAGAGAGACAGAGAGGAAGGAAGGGGAGAGAGAGAAGGAGAGGGAGAGAGAGAAAGAGGGGGAGAGAGGGTGACTAGATCATGACTCACTTTCATGACCATGAGGAAATTTGGAAGCACGTTAATGCACTGACAAATGCTAAGACTGTCTTCAGTTGGATGAAAACTGATTTTCAAAAAATTACTT
Organism: Pachyuromys duprasi; assembly: GCA_028658305.1. Taxonomy (NCBI): domain Eukaryota; kingdom Metazoa; phylum Chordata; class Mammalia; order Rodentia; family Muridae; genus Pachyuromys; species Pachyuromys duprasi. Next base: position 22,120,521 of record CM053753.1, on the reverse strand, counting down.
TAATCGGTCATTCTTAAAATTGACAAAGTTTGGCACAGAGTTGAAGGACTGTAGAATCTGGCAGCTGACTCTAACACTGTGTGCCAGAAGGGAAGAAAGGCTCCACCAAAATTGGCCTCACTGGCACATGTTCCATTGCTTGAAGTCACATTGAGCTCTGCCCAATGTGGATACACTCTCCTCACTTAAGAGCTGAGAAAGAATGTCCCTTGCTCTATTTAGGTACTTGATCCTATTAGGTGCTAGTTGGTGTGTGAGTAAATCCTTGAGTAGATATTTCACAGGTAGATGTAAAGATTCATTCCAATAACTGCCAACATTTGCATGCACAATTGAATAAAAAAAATCTGGAAATCATACTAGCTTGGAATTTGTCAGTTTAGAGCCATAGGATATAAACAGAACACTACTTTAGTATAGAAGAAGAAAAAATGATAGCCTGTCCAGGATGGCAAGGTATCTCCTTCAGTAGGTAAACATTCACTGAGGGCTTATCATTCTCCCTCATCAGCTAGAGATGAGAGACTGATGAACACAAATCCAGTGTGCACAGTCCAGGAGAAAAGCACCTAACATGCAGCAGGAATCATAACAGCAGGTATGGTTGAAGTCCATTCTGAAAAAGAAAGAGTGCCTGGTGCTTACCTGAAAGCAATGCTTGTTTAAAGGAGAAAATAAGTGGCTTATAAGTTGGGGCGGTAATTATGGATGTGCTTCTCATCTGTTATGGCTATTGTGGAAACACAATTTCAGTTAAAATTATCTGTCTTCAGAGAGGCAAATGGTTTTTTTTTTTCTAAATTTGGAGAGCACTGCAGGGCTCTTGATGATGGAACCATGCAGATGATGTGCCCCCTATTTTAAATGCAGAGGGAAGCATCTTATAGACTCTGCTCTGGGCTCAGTGGAACCAGAGAAACAGGAAAAATGGCTCCAAGAATGTTAGTCCTTGAGAATGGCTTTGGGGAACTTCATAACACTAAACTGAAATGTGCTTTAGTGATCGGGCTAATGTTGTCTTCAGGAAGCTCCATGATGAGACTCTAGTATCTCTTTAAAAAGAAAGTCTAAAGTAAAGATGCATTTATTTGATTAGATTCTATAATATAGAAAAAATTTTTAGAAACACTAAGTGCTCTATTTCATAAAGTAATATCCTGATATCCAACTTTAAAATATTTTATAAATGAAAGATAAGAAAGTATGGTACATTTATGAAGTTTGGGGGCAGCCTCATAGATACTCATTATATTATTCTCCCTGTATGTTAAAAAATGTCATAATGTAAAGAAGTCAAAAAGTCTGTATTTGTGCTATTTATAAAATACAACCTGTGTGCTACACAATTATCCTTGATTTCCATCTTTCTCACTCTGCAGAAACAGTGAAACTATTGCAGATCAAAAGCCCAAGGTCACCCAGTTGGTAGGTGGCAAAATTCCTCTGAACCATACTACACTTGTCATCTTGTCAATGCAATCCTCTCCATGCCAGTAATTCTCTCCACAGGCTCCTCCCCATCAAGGGTCTTTGAAGCCGTTGGAGAATTTGATGGAAGCATCATTACAGAGATGCTAGGCACCTCTTCCTGAGTTAAACTGTATTCCACCTCCCTACAATCACTATGCACCTGCTAATTGAAACAGTGGTCTCGATTTATTTTGTCTCCAGGGTCCCTGGGATACCTTGTCTTCATTATTCCAGCCACAATGAATTTTCTACACACCAAGTTCTTTGGTGCTTGGGCATTTGTCCATGTTTTCTCGTCTGCCTCCCATGCCTTTCTTTTGGCCCAATCATGGATATTCTCAAGTCCCAGATAAAGCCATTTTCTTTTTTTATTAAAGTCTTTATTAATTACACTTTATTCACCTTATATACCCCTGTGGTTCCCTCCCTCCTCCCATCCTAATCCCTCCGTTCCTCCCTTTTCTGCACCCTTGTCCCTCCCCAAGTCCACTGATAAGGGAGGTCTTTTTCTTCCTTCTGATCCTAGTCTATTAGGTCTCATCAAGAGTGGCTGTATTTTCTTCCTCTGTGGCCTGGTAAGGCTGCTCCCCCCTTGGGGGGAGGTGATTAAAGAGTAGACCAATCAGTTCATATCAGAAACAGTCCCTCTTCCCATTACTATGGAACCCAGTTGGACACTGAACTGCCATGGGCTACATCTGTGCAGGGGTTGGTTGGAGTATCAGTCTCAGGAAAGAACCCTGTGCTCAGATTTTTTGGTTCTGTTGCTCTCCTTGTAGAGTTCCTGTCCTCTCCAGATCTTACTATTTCCCCCTTCTTTCATAAGATTCCCTGCACTCTGCCCAAGGGTTGGCCATAAGTCTCAGTATCAACTTTGATAGTCTGCAGGGCAGAGCCTTTCAGAAGTCCTCTGTGGCAGGCTCCTGACTTGTTCCCTGTTTTCTCTTTCTTCTGATGTCCATCCTCTTTGCCTTTCTGGATAGGGATTGAGCATTTTAGCCAGAGTCCTCCCTCTTGATTAGTTTCTTTAGGTGTATAGATTTTAGTAGGTTTATCGTGTATTATATGTCTATATGAGTGAATATATACCATGTGTGTCTTTCTGCTTCTGGGATAGCTCACTCAGGATGATCTCCACCATTAACCTACAAATTTCATGATATCCTTGTTTTTTTATTGCTGAGTAATATTCCATTGTGTAGATGTACCACGATTTCTATATCCATTCCTCAGTTGAGGGGCATCTGGGTTGTTTCCAGCTTCTGGTTATTATAAATAAAGCTGCTACAAACATGGTTGAACAAATGTCCTTATTGTGTATTTAAGCCTCTTTTGGATATATGCCTAGGAGTGGTATTGCTGGATCTTGAGGAAGCACTGTTCCTAGTTGTCTGAGGAAGCACCAGATTGATTTCCAGAGTGGTTGTACAAGTTTGCATTCCCACCAGCAGTGGAGGAGGGTTCCCCTTTCTCCACAA
>CM053753.1:21998062-22117473 GCA_028658305.1 Pachyuromys duprasi | reverse complement strand
GAAATCTCAGGGTCATTTTGATTTGCATTTCCCTAATGAGTAAGGATGTTGACATTTAAATGTTTCTCTGCCATTTGATATTCCTCTATTGAGAATTCTCTGTTTAGCTCTGTACCCAATTTTTAATTGGATTACTTGATTTGTTGCTGTTTAATTCTTTGAGTTCTTTATGTATACTGGATATTAGTCCTCTGTCAGATATAGGGTTGGTAAAAATCCTTTCCCAATCTGTAGGTGGTCGTTTTGTTCTGACGACAGTGTCCTTTGCTTTACAGAAGCTTTTAAGTTTCAGGAGGTCCCATTTGATTGTTGCTCTTAGAGCCTGTGCTGTTGGTGTTCTATTCAGGAAGTAGTCTCCTGTGCCAATGAGTTCAAGGCTCTTCCCACTTTTTCTGTTAAGTGGTTTATAGTGTCTGGTTTTATGTTGAGGTCTTTCATCTACTTGGACTTTAGTTTTGTGCAGGCTGATAAGTATGGATCTATTTGCATTTTCCACATGTAGACATCCAGGTAGACCAGCACCATTTGTTGAAGATGCTGTCTTTTTTCCATTGAATAGTTTTGGCATCTTTGTCAAAAACCAGGTATCCATAAATATGTGGATTTATTTAAGGGTCTTCTGTTAGGTTCCATTGATCCACCAGTCTGTTTTTATGCCAGTACCATGCAGTTTTTAGTATTGTTGCTCTATAGTACAGCTTGAGATCAGGGATGGAGATACGTCCAGAAGATTATTTACTGTAGAAGATTGTTTTAACAATTCTGGGTTTCTTGTTCCATATGAAGTTGAGAATTTTTCTTTCAAGGTCTGCAAAGAATTGTGTTGGTAATTTGATGGGAATTGCATTGAATCTGTAGATTGCTTTTGGTAAGATGGCCATTTTTACTATATTGATCCTGCCAAGCCATGAGCGTGAGAGATCTTTCCATCTTCTGATATCTTCTTCTAATTCTTTTCAGAGACTGGAAATTTTTTTCATACAAGTCTTTGACTTGCTTGGTTAGGTTCACACCAAGGTACTTTATGACCTTTGTGGCTATTGTGAAGGGTGTTGTTTCACAAATTTATTTCTCAGTCCTTTTGTCTTTTGTATACAAGAGGGCTACTGATTTTTTTTTTTAGTTAATTTTGTATCCAGCCACTTTGCTGAAGGTGTTATTCAGCTATAGGAGTTCCCTGGTAGAATTTTGGGGGTCACTCAGATATACTATCATATCATCTGCCATCAGTGATACTTTGACTTCTTCCTTTCCAATTTGTATCCCGTTGATCTCCTTTAATTGTGTTATTGCTCTAGCAAGGACTTCCAGAACTATGTTGAAGAGATATGGAGAGAGTGGGCAGCCTTGCCTTGTCCCTGATTTCAGTGGGATTGATTTAAGTTTCTCTCCATTGAGTTTGATGTTGGCTATACGCTTGTTGTATATTGCCTTTACTGTGTTCAGGTATGTGCCTTGTACCCCTGATTTCTCCAAGGCTTTACACATAAATGGATGTTGGATTTTGTCAAATACTTTTTCATCATCTAAGGAGATTATCATGTGGTTTTTTTCTTTCATTTAGTTAACATGGTAGATCACATTGATGGATTTCCATATATTGAACCATTCCTGCATGCCTGGGATGAAACCTACTTGGTCGTAGTGGATGATATCTTTGATGTGTTATTCTATTCAGTTTGCGATTATTTTGTTGAGTATTTTGCATCGATGTTCATAAGGGAGATTGGCCTGAAATTCTCTTTCTTTGTTGGGTCTTTGTGAGGTTTAGGTACCAAGGTGAATGTGGCTTCATAGAATGAGTTTGGTAATGTGCCTTCTGTTTCTATTTTGTGGAATAGTTTGAAGAGTATTGGTGTTAGCTCTTCTTTGAAAGTCTGGTAGAATTCAGCACTGCAACCATCTGGCCCTGGAAATTTTTTTGCATGGGAGACTTTTGATAACAGCTTCTATTTCCTTAGGGAATATCGGACTATTTAATTGATTTACTTGGTCTTGATTCAGCTTTGGCAAGTGGAATCAATTAAGAAAATTGTCCATTTCATTTAGATTTTCAAATTTTGTGGCACATAGGCTTTTGAAGTAAGACCTAATGATTGTTTGGATTTCTTCAGTGTCTGTTGTTATGTCCCCCTTTTCATTTCTGATTTTGTTGATTTGGATAGTGTCTCTCTGCCTTTTAGTTAGTTTGGCTAATGGTTTGTCTATCTAGTTGATTTTCTCAAAGAACCAACTCTTGGTTTCATTGATTCTTAGAATTGTTTTATTTGTTTCTAATTTATTGATTTCAGCCCTGTGTTTGATTATTCCCATCCATCTACTCCTCTTTGGTGTGTCTGCTTGTTTTTTTTCCCTAGAGCTTTTAGGTGAGCCATTAAGTTGCTTGAATGAAATATTTCGAATTTCCTCTTGAAGGCACTTAGAGCAATGAACTTTCCTCTTAACACTGCTTTCATTATGTCCCATAAGTTTGGGTATGTTGTGCCTTCATTTTCATTGAATTCTAGGAAGACTTTAATTTGTTTCTTTATTTCTTCCCTGACCCAGCTGTCATTTAGTAGCAAGTTCTTTAGTTTCCATCTGTTTGTAGGCTTTTTGTTATTTCTGTTGTTGAGGTCCAATTTTAGTCCATGGTGATCAGATAGGATACAAGGGATTATTTCAATCTTCTTGTATCTGTTGAGGCTTGCTTTGTGACCAAGTATATGGTCTATTTTGGAGAAGATTCCATGTGGTGCTGAAAAGAAGGTAAATTCTTTTGTGTTTGGGTGAAAGGTTCTGTAGATGTTTGTTAGGTCCATTTGATTCATGACCTCTGTTAGAGTTATTGTATCTTTGTTTAATTTTTGTTTTGTTGATCTTTCCTTTGTTGAGAGTGGTGTGTTGAAGTCTCCCACTATTAATGTGTGAGGATCTATGTGTGGTTTATGTTTTATTAATGTTTCTTTTACAAATGTGGGTGCTCTTGTATTGAGGGCATAGATGTTCAGGATTGCGATATCTTCCTGGTGGAATTTTCCCTTGATGAGTATGAAGTGTCCTTCTCCATCTCTTTTGATTAATTTTGGTTAAAAATCTATTTTATTAAATATTAGAATGGCTACTCCTGCTTGTTTCTTGGGTCTATTTGCTTGGGGAACTGTCTTCCAGCCCTTTACTCCCAGGCAATGTCTATCTTTGTGACTTAGGTGTGTTTCTTGTATGCAACAGATTGTTGGGTCTCGTTTACACATCCATTCTGTTAGTCTGTGTCTTTTTATTGGAGAATTGAGTCTATTGATGTTGAGAGAGATTAATGACCAGTAGCTGTTAGATCCTTTGATTTTGATGTTGGCTATGGTAGTGTGTTTGTGTGCTTGGCTACTTTTTGTTTTGCTGTAGTGAGGTTATTTACTTCCTGTGTTTTCTTGAAAGTAATTAGTTTTCTTGGGTTGTATTTTTCCATCTAGTATCTTCTGTAACTCTGGATTTGTGTGTAGGTATTGTTGAAATTTGTTTTTGTTGTTTAATATCTTGTTTTCTCTGTCTATGAGGACTGAGAGTTTTGCTGGGTATAGTAAATGAAGCTGACATCTGTGTTCTCTTAGGGTCTGCATGATATCTGTCCAGGCTCTTCTGGCTTTCATAGTCTCTGTTGAGAAGTCAGGTGTGATTCTGATGGTTTGCCATTATATGTTACTTGGCCCTTTTCCCTTGCAGCTTTTAGTATTTTCTCTTTGTTTTGTATACTTACTGTTTAGATTATTATGTGGTGGGAGGATTTTCTTTTCTGGTATAATTTATTAGGTGTTCTGTAGGCTTCTTGTATTCTTATAGGCCTCTCCTTTCAGCTGGGGAAATTTTCTTCTATGATTTTGTTGAAAATATTTTCTAGGCCTTGGAGGAGGGAATCTTCTTTTTCCTCTATTCCTATTATTCTTAGGTTTTGTCTTTCTATGTTGTCTTGGATTTCATGGATGGTTTGTGTCAGGAATTGCTTAGATTTATTGTTTTCTTTGACGGATACATCGATTTTTTCCATTGTATTTTCCACACCTGATATTCTTTCTTCCATCTCTTGTAGTCTGTTGGTTATGCTTACCTCTATAGTTCCTGTTTTCTTTCCTAGGTTTTCCCTCTCCATGATTTCCTCCGTTTGTGTTTTCTTTAATTTTTCCAATTCTATCTTCAGATATGTTTTGTTGATTTCCTTCACCTGTGCGATTATATTTTCCTGTTTTTCCTTCAATTCCTTCCCCTGTTTGTTTGAACATTCCGTTGTTTCTTTTATTTCTTTCAGTGATTTAATCGTTTCCTCTCTGAGAGCCACAAACTGTTTGGCTGCATCTTCCTGTATTTATGGATGGCCATAATCTGTTTTACTGTATCTCCCTCTAACTCTTTACACATTTTAATTGCTTCCTCCATTAACCTCTTCATAAGCATAAATGTAAGGTCATCTTTTTAAATTTCAGTTATGTTAAGGTGTTCAGGGCTACTTGCCCCTGGGGAACTGGGTTCTGGGGATGCCATATTGCTTTGCCTTTTGTTGGTTGTGTTTTTACACTGGCCTCTACCTCTATAGCTATCTCAGTGTTGTCTGTTAATTTCTGGTGCCTGCTGCGTCTTGGGGTGGGGAGAATCCCCTTGGCAGGGTTCTGAAGTAGATCTCCTCAGCTTTTTGGGTATGCTCAACTGAATGGTGGTGCTTCTCAGGAATTGTCACAGTTCACCTCAGGCATATGGACCTATGTGGTAATTCTGGTGTTCAGAAAGGCTCTCCTCTCATCAGAGAAGTCTTGGAGATGGCTGCCCTGCTGCTGGGTTATTTGCTCTGAGTTTAGTGAACTGAAGCTGCTGTTCTTAAGGTATATTTTTTTTTTTTTGGTTGCAGCCCTCTTGAAGAACCATGGAGTCCCACAGTTTTGTCAGTTTAGCTAGGGATGACCAGTCACAACTTGGACTAGTATCTGAGGGCTGCTCTGATGGTTCTCCTGCTTTTGTAGGTCTCAGGTTGCAGCTGTGTGCCCCTGTGCCCTAGCAGTAATCAATGGCAGGTGAGCAGGGCATTCATGCCTGCAGTAGAAGTCTAGAGCCTAGAGCCTGCATGAACCCAGAAAGTCTCTGGAGCTGGGTGTCCTGAGTGAGGGACTTGATGATCCCTCTGCTGTGGGGTTTCCTCCCGGCAGGGACACCCAGCCTATGTTTGGGGGACTGTAATTCTTTCTGGGATGGCGAGTAGAACCCACAGGCACAGGCATGTAAGTGCCTCCACCTTGCTGGGAATTGGGCACCTGGATGTCTGCTGAAACTGTAACTTTTCCCTAGAACTTTGGGGGGGGGGGTGTTGTCGGCTGTGCTCTGGAGTCAAAACTGCTGTTCCCCTCTCTGTGGGTCACCCGACAGAGAGACTCAGTCTCTGGAGCCCTGGGGGCCACAGTTCTATTCAGGGCAGCTAGTCAGGCTCGCAGGCAGGGCTCTGCTGGTGCCTGGCTTTGGACTGACACCTGGGCATCCACCGGACTGGGTCTTTTTCCAGGGATTGTCTGGGTGACCTAAGGTTGGTCCTGATCGTTTCCTGCACCGTGGGGTTTTCTCTCAACTGGAAATCCCAGTCTCTCGTGTTGTGGGGCCAGAGTACAGTCCAGGACAGTGATCAGAGCACGCCGGAGTGTGGCTCTGGGCTGGCGACCAAGTTCCTCGTGGAACCGGGACCTCTTTTGCGATTTAGCTGGGAGAGCCGAAGCTGATCGAATCCCACACCGTGGGGTGTCCTCTCACCTGGAAACACAGGTCGCTGGTGTTTTAGGACTGAGAGTTCTGTCTGGTCACTATGCAGATCCTGCTGTGCGGCTCCCGATGCTGCCATCTTGGAATCCCCCCTAATGCCATTTTCTTAGATATGCACTTCCTGTTGTCTTCCTGGTAAGGTTATCATCATCATGTGGCCAGGCTCTAGTGGACCTATTCTGTATGTTCTCCATAGAGAATTGTTGAGTTGAATAGAGATAGACCACAGTCTATCTTCATCTACTTTAGCTAATTCACATCCCCTGAAAACTATACGAATTAGCTGTGTCTCTTCTCTCTTAACCCTTGAAATATTTACCCCTTCCTCCCTGATTCTTTCTTTTATGGGTTAACTCTCAAGTCTGTACAATCAAGCTTTCTCAACTATAAGCTAAATGAGGTTGAAATCCTTTTGATTTTTTTTTTCATTATTCTTGGCCATGGATTTTCTTGGCCAACCTAGTTTACAATGTTGGCTACCACAGGTGTGTGTGTGTGTGTGTGTGTGTGTGTGTTATACACATGCATACATGTGATTGAGCAAATGTGGATATGTACATATTTAGATGAGCATGTATGTACACATGCCTGTAGAGGCCAGAACACAACCTTAGAAGTTGTTGATCTTTTTTTCATATGTCTTAAGCCTTGTTTTTTAAGACATAATTCTCACTGGAACTTGGACTCAGCAAACTAGGCTAGGTTGGCTGGCCAGTAGGCCCTAGAGATCTGCCTGTGATTACAGATACATGCAGTCCACAGCTGGCTTTTAAAAGGTGGATAGAGAACTTAGACTCAGGTGCTAGTGCTTGTGCGATAAATGCTTTACTGATTGAGCCATCACCCCAGTCTCCCCCCCACACACACATACTCTTTGTAACGGATCCTGACAATCCAGTTGATACCCTTGAAGGTTGGGATAGGATCTCACTTACTTATATGTCTATTGTACGTACAGTGTTGTAGGAACATACATGCTTGTGAAATGTTGATTCCCCCCATCTACCCCGGTGGCATCAGCACATTGTGATATAAGAAGCATTTTTCCAGGTCAAAGAAACAACTGTGTAAACTCAGGAATAGTGTGCAGGTAATATCAAGGGCTAATTCTATTTATATTGCTAACATAAGATATGTCATCCACCATGTCTGAAGTTGCTCATCCTTTTGTTAAATGTTAGTGCTTCATTCAGGGTAGACTCAACTTTGTATTTCTGTATGGCCTATGGGCCACCTTTCCCCCTCATCTGTCCTCTTACATAGATGGCATTTTATCAGAGCATAACTACCCCCATTTGTTTCTGTGCATCATGGCTGCTTTCACGCTGCAAGTCATTTCACGAGAGACCCAGAGCCATAATATTAGCTGCCAAATAAATGTAAGGAGCCTAAGATAAAGCAAAACTCAGATTAACTAAACTCAGATTAATTAAAACTCAGATTTTCCATTTAAGTATCTCAGTGATTAACTGGATATACTTCTACTATTAAAAAAATGTTTACTCTCAATCTGAAGTTCACATTTCACTAGATACCTGAATCTGGCAGCTCTCCCTACAAAATGTAACATTCAATTACTTGGGTTTTTTTGTCGGGAGTGTTAGCAGATAGCAATGTAGTATTACTAACAGATATAGTGAAGGGGACAGCATGTAAAAACAGGGACAGTAGCAGGCACTGACTTTGGTACTATCAGTGTCAATGTACTAACTCATCTGTTCTGAAGCATCTCTCCGAAAGTTGGCTCTGCTGCTCACAGTGAGCCAGGAGAAGGCTTTAGTCTGAATCCCTGCCTGCTCCCTTGGCATGCCCTCTTCTGCCTTGGGCTTGCATCCTCATTTTGAATTAAAATGTATATCTTACTGTGGTTCTTTGTTTCACAGGTTTATATCATACCCTTTAGTCATTCTTATTCCAGAACCAAACCAGGGCATGCCTGATCACTAAATAGTCTATAGTTCATTCTTTGGTTAACTAACACTATTTATGCTTATTAATGTGTCAAATAATTATAGTGCTATTTATCTGAGTTATTTTATAGTATTTGATTGAGTGTGCCATACTACTTCTATACAAATCATGCAGGACAGTCTGGAGACAGCTGAATTAAATCATGAATGCATCTTTCATGCTGATGTTCTCAGGGCATTCTTCTGACTGTCTGCCCTTATGGCCCATTCATGGTCAACCATTTTATTTCATCTATCTTTCTCTTCAAAGTGTATATGAAAAAATCTTTTATAGTGTGTAGGTGTGTGTCTCATGTAACCGCTGGACTATATAAGTCAAGACTTGCTTATCCTGTTTATGGTTTTTAAATGAAAGATTATTTACATTCCTCTGTCCAGAAGATATCAAGTTGATCAATTTAACTCTTATTAAACACACAGAGCCATGTCTCTAAAGTGCCCCTAATGAAATTTTCAACACCCCAGTGAGATACTCGCTTCCTTATGGACAGTAGAAAGGATGGTGTTTGGAAGATAAAACAGCTCTGCAGTGTGCTTCTGGAGAGCCCAGTGTGCTCCTTGACCCAGGACAAGCGGGTTAATTTACCGATGATGCTGTGGTCTTCCCCTGTCAGTTTGTTCCCGTGTCAGCGCTGTGATCTGCTTTCTTCTTCTATTAGAAGATGGGCTTGAACCTGTGCTATTTTTTCATGATAACCTTGACCCTGGACTACTGTTTGGTATGGGATTTGTGTCAGGGATGGGTATTGACACTCTGTAGGTAAAAGGTTAAGCCTTGATGGCAAAATTATAAAAAGTTGCCACGCTGGAATTTACTTTTTTTAAAAAGCTTTCAATGGCCATGCTAAAACTTCAGAAGTACAAAGAAGACCTTATTAAAGCAAAGCATGTCTTAATTACTATTTTTCGTTAAGAGTAAAAATAGACTTTGTGTAAATTTAAGTGCACTGTTCCTCAGAATCAGCTGTAAAACTTAAAAGTGTCAGTCGTTCAGATAATTAGAAACACAAACTTAAGGAATGTGCAGCTGTGAAATTAACTACTAGATTTACTGAAGACTAGATTTTTCCAAACCCCTCTTTTCTGTCTTGATTATGTTACAAGCTAAGACAAACCTTTCTTCTTCATACTTTAGTAAATTTTAATGTTATTTTGTTGTTGTTTAATCTTTTGAATGGAGAATGGAAGTTACCATGTTTACTTTATTTTACCTTAATCTTTGCTTTCAAATGAAGGAGACTTCAAATGCCTAGGTTAGTCTGCTCCTGGAGCATGAGGAGGCAGTGGCAACCCCCTTTTCCTGTGCTGCCTGGTTTCAGTGAGCTGTAGAAGTAGCCATGCTCGAGCTTTTTTGAATGTATGGTAAGATTGCCCTGTCACAGGGACAGGCAACAGTGACCCAGCAGGACTTCAGCCCAGGGCTTGTGTCTCTTTTAGAGCACTGTGAACAGTGTGCTTTGCTCTATGCTCGGTTGGGTCCCGGGGAAGGAAGCATTGCACAGATAGGTAAACTGGGGCTGCTTTTGCTGTTTGGCTTAATTGTTAGGGAGCATAAGTTGGTCCAAATTGAAATTCCACTACAAAGGACTAAAATTATCAAAACATTAGTAAGATCCTATATAAAAAGAACAGGAAAGAAACATCTTATCTAGTGGAAACTGACAGTTAGTGCTCACCTTAGCAATCTACATGTTTTGAATTCTTCAACTATTTTAATATGCTTAAGCCTCATTTTTTTTTTTTTGTGGAGAACTTACTGGAGATGACATTTTATCCATTCAGTTTTGTCGATCTTTAAAAAAAAAATCACTGTAATCTTCTTAGAAAACACTTACAGTTTGTCTTTTTTTTTCTTAAGCAAGGGAGCTATTTTAGCTTTTAGCATATAATAATAAGAACAGAAAGATCCCTGTATATACTTCTTTAGATTAAATGGCTGGTTTGTTTTGGCTACAGACCTGACACACCTTGTCTGAATGCAAGCTAAGCATCTCCTAGGAACCCAGAATTTTGGCTCAGAAAGTCATAAGATAAAAAGAGGGATTTGAAAGGCCCTTCGAAGATCCCTTAAGGCTGTGCAGGGCCTCCAGAGATCTGAGAAGGACAGGGGATCTTTCTCCTTACCTTTCACAATACCCAAGAAGTGTTCCCAAGGATGCTGGTCTCTGAGGATGGGAAGGTGGATACAGAATGGCCTGTTTCATCCCATTTTCAGAGTCCTCCTCCACCTCATCTTTAGCTCATCTTTCCAATCTGAATGTTTAGTATGATAGAGTTTTTGCATAGACGAAATTTTAGTAAAACCCAAGTTCATTCTCTTCTTCATGGTTTTAGAACAAGCCATGCTACCTTTAGCAAATGCCAGAGGATCACTCTCAGCACAATTCAGAGACTTGATGGGAAATACTGGATTTCTAAGAAACGTAAAACATTATCGGCAGTTTCTTCCATCTAACATGAGGTACTGCTCTAGGCAGACAAGAAAAAGCAGCTCTTTTTAATATGGGAAATTAGAATTTAAAGGGGTGACCATTTGTTGGTGTATGTGCGCTTATAATCTTTATTTGATTGACTTGCCACTTACAAAAGAGAACTGTTAACTGACCCTCACATTAGATAAAGTTTTATAGATCTAAGAGTGGGTACGTAATCAGTCCTTCCTAAGAGTAATGGTTACATGCTCCAAATTGTCAGCTTATTTGACAAATAGTTTTTATAACTGTAAACATCAGAATCCCAAAAGAAACAATATCTATAGATTTCTAGTTCCTTCTGTTTTTCTCTCATTCCCTCATCACTGACCACTGACTATGTGCCAGGCTCTATGTGGAACTTATATGCGATTTCTCCTTGATTCCCTATGTCAGTCCTGTGAGATAATTACTACAAGGCTCAACTGAGAATCAAGAAAACATAGCCCTTTGACATTGATTGAGTGAGTCTTATGACAGTGTCTTTGCTGTGGGTTGAGCACACTAAGACACTGGGGTTTGACCTTACTGGGCTCACCTAACATAATTTTATTTCCGTGATTTCCTTAAAACATACATTTAGGTTTGTTACTGATCAAGTTAGACTATCGAGAGCTTCCTCATTTCACATGCTGAAATAGATCAGTTTATAGGGCAGGTCCTCAGTTACTTCTCAGATGCTCTTTGAAATCCATCTTTGTAGTGTGCCCACTCGTGTGACTATGTTCTTTTACAGTGGCCAGCCCTCACCTTGCCACAAAATACATGTTAAGAATTGCTAATTAAGGCTGGGAAATATGTCACAAAATAAGAAGTCACTGAATTGGTAGTAAATTCCCCATGCCTGCATGTGGGTATGATTTGATTTTCTTTTCTGAGTACTACTTTAGTTTAGTGCCAAGTGGAATCAGTATTTAATTCAGTGTATACCATATCGAGCTAAAGGATATTGAACTTGGTGTGTCAGCTGATTAATAAAGTAAGTTTGAAAGCTAAGATTTGAAAAGGATGAACATGTTTTAATATAAACATACATTTTCTTGTTACATCTTACTGTTTTTTTTAAATCAGAGTTAGAAGACCATAAATTCCCTTTCTTTCTCTTAGATGTTCTCCTTGCCTTGGTAGGGTATGGGTGGAAGGGATAGAAATGACTCCTGTGCCTTTGTGTAGGGATCAGGACACCTTAGGTGCTTGAAATGAAACAGTAGCTGGTGCCACATTGCTTCAGAAGTGATTTGAATTTTTATGGCCTGGGCAAGTGTTTGCAAATGATTCATCCAAAGACATCAGAATGAGCTAGAGACAAATGAGAGTTAAATAGCCTTGCCATGCCACACCTCTGTTGCTCTTCTGATTCTGGAACTCTCAGGAGAGAAACTAACCAGGAAGACAGCACTGCAATGCCTTGGAAATTGCTTACAGGCATACCTGGATCAGCGTCACCTTTGTCTCATTGGGCATATATCTTCCCTTAAAGTAAGACTAGTCTTGAATGTCTTGACGTAGTGGCATAAACAGAAAACACTGATGCTTGTCACAGAGAACACAGCAGGCATCAGGTGGCTTCCCACTGGCCAGCTTTAATTGTCATGACTGCCTCCTGTCATGGAGGAGGAGATGAAGGTACAGTTGAAGATGATCTTTAAAAGTCTCAGGATCGTGAGATCTCACCAGGGTGGCTTTTCAGCTTAGTGTTTGTGTTTCAATTTGTAAATGTTATAACTGTTTTTAAATTTTTTTCTCAAGCAAGCTGCAAACTTTTAAAGACATTAAGCCTGCCAAATTATAGCCACTTACTGCTGCCTGACGTGTTTTGCAGCTTAGACCCACAGAGGGACTGCCAAGCCTGTTCTTTCTCATTACCTGTTCTCTGTCTGGCCGGGAGTTTAGATTTTCGAAAATGGAAAAAAGCTGTTTGCGAAATCGCAAGGCTCTTGAGTTCTTAGTTTCTTCTTAGTATCAACGTTTATTTATTTAGGTTTGGGCTGGGTTTCAAAAGATTGAAATTGGAAACAGAGAAGGTGACTCTGAGCACCATTTATCTGTATATAAGTGAACATTCGATGTACGTTTAATTTAAAAAATTGCTGTTTCCTACAAGAGGGAGCTATTTTTCACATTGTTACAACATTTTTAGAGGTCACTAGGTGGTCATGTCACCAGCAGGGAGTTTTTGTTTGGCAGGCCCCATTGGCAGTTAGTTACAAATGCCTCCATGATTCAGTGTTCAAAGGGGGTTGCTTTGCAAGTAACAAATGCTTACAACCTGAGAACTGAAGTATAAAAAGTAGTGACAGGGGAAAATGTTTGGAAATGTAAAACAGCATCTTTAGTGGCCAAATTGGGCTGTTTGGGGAGTTGGAGATTACATGTCCACTTTGTATTTGGGCTGAGCCTTTACAGAAGCAGTAATGCCCTAACTAGCACAGCTGGCTGTCACCGGGCTTCCAACCAGTGAGGGCTCTTCATCTGTGACTTGTTCATTCCCGTGATTGGGAACATCATTGGGGTTCTTTATGAACTTCATCCCCTGTGTTTGCCATCGGGTGGTTACTTAACCTGGGCCTCTCCATCATTCCCCTTCATGCACACTGGCAATTTAAGCAAGATTAAGTGGGCAGCTAAAAGCACCAATTACCAGAACTTCTTTCTAGGCTTCTATATTCACAGACAGGGCAGTATTTCAAATTTGGAATAAGGGAATTGTAAGCAGTCTTCATGGGGAAGTAAATAAATGAGGTGTAGATGGATCTTGGAGCAAATGGCTAAGATGAGAATGATGAATAGCTAATCAATTGAACCAGAAGGATCTTATTTGCATGTTATTTTTTCAAGCATAAATGTGAGAATAATTTTTGTATTCATATTATGAAAACTGCATTGTCACCTGACGCCTTCCTACTTCTGTCTAAAAGGGAGTGATCTGAAGAGCACAACTGTCATTTTATAGTAGTTATTTTGCTGTGATAGTATTCGGTTTATTAGTATTCATTAATCTATAGGTTAATTTAATTCAGTTTGAGCTGAGAATGGTTACAGATCACATTGTATTGTTTAGGATAGAAAGGCTGAAGAATTTCAGATTTTTTTTAACAGAACAAAGAGTCCTGGGTCTACTTGGAGTTCTAAGAGAAACTACAAATAAACAGATGAGTCTTTTGTTTATTTAACTATATCAGACTGGTGCTAGTTCTTCTATTATGTTGAGATATTTTTAAAATCCTTAGGTAAAAGTGAATAACTATTATTACCACATGAATTCTTTTCTTTAAATTCATATTTCTAATAACATTCTGCCAATTCTTCAACCCTTTCTAGAATGTATTTTGGCTGTGATGGCTCATTAGAAAAATGGGCTTTAAAATAGGTTTCACTATAAAAAGTATTAGAAATAGTCCTCAGAAATTAGGAGAGGAAGTCAAAGAGTAAGAACACTGTCTCCTACATGCCACCAATTTGATTAAGCAGTTCCTTTTTTCTCCATTCATCAGACAGATTTGCTGACTCTTGATTACACATATTCTTAAGAAATACTACATATTCAGAATATGGAGATGAAATGTTGGTACTGTGGTAAACATTGGGAATGAATAAATGTATAGAGGAAATACAAATTTAAGACTATTGTTATTTAAAATCCCCTGATCCTTCTTTAAGATCATTTTTTTCCTCCTGGTTTCTAAAGGTTGATGATTTCAGTACATCTGTCATTTAGCTGAAAATAGTAAATTTATGAAGTACATTAATAATGGTTATAATAATGAAGTTTACATTTATGACAGAAAAAAAGCACTTATTATAAATGAAACTAACTGTGCTATCTGGTTCACCTGTTTTCTCTCATATAACACCTCATAAGAGGGTAAGTACAAGTTGGATATGCACCCTTTATCCAAAAAGTGTGGGACCTGAAGTGTTTTGGATTTTGTACTTTTCCCCATGTTTTAGAATATCTGCATATGCATAATGAGTTGTCTTGAGGGTTGGACCAACTTATCATACTTTAAAACTACTTGGAACCACCCATTGCTTTTCCTTCAATAGATTCCTATTGGCCTATTTGCTTTCTTGATTTACCATTGGCTTAAAAAGTTTGGTTTAAATGATGGAAACAGTGTCTGCCACAAAGCATGTCTCTACCATATACTATCTGATATTAATCATCTATCACCATTCCTACTTGGAATTCGGAAGACATAGCTTTATAGGCAGGGATACAGAGAGTCATGCCAGTCAGTTATTGTAGGATCTTGCAGTTTGACAGAGGCCTTTCCAAGGGCCAGCTCACATGACCTTATCAGAAGACTTGGTATTAGGTAGCATTTTATATTGTATAAACCTGACAACTAGCATATCTAAAGTCAAGTGACTGATTCAAGCTACACATTATAATTCAGGTGACTTTCTGTTGAACCCCTGTGCTCTAATTTGTAGGTACCCTCTCAGTTATACTAACAAGAGAAGTATATTGGGGGTGCAGAGTGTTCACTGCCTTCTTATTGGCATTTGAGACCTCATGGTCCATTTGGGGATAGCTTGTCATAGTCTGAAACTGTTTTCAAGAAATTTGAATAGAAGCTTTTAGATTTGTCTTCATTCCTTGGTCAACCCAAGTAATAATCCATGTCCAGTATGCTGGGTTCTTTCCACTGACAGTAGCATTGTGACTGAGGGATGAACCTCCTGTTGAGATCTGTCCTGGGTTTAAAATGTACTTTTTTTTCTGTGTTGTGGAAGGGGGAAATCACAATGCAAACAAACTGCCAATTAGCAAACATCAGATGGGTTGGAGATATAGTTCAGCATTGAAGGGCCTGTATTGACCTAGCAGAGGACTGCATTTAGTCCTAAGAATCAACACTGGGCAACTAACAATGGCCTGAAAATCTAGCTACAGATCATCCAAACCCATCTAAGGGCACCCGCATACAAGGACACATACTTTATAAACAATTTAAAAATTCTTTAAAAAATATAGTAAGTCCAGCCTGCCTGGGTTGGTTCAGATCTTCACTTTGCAATTTAGACATTTTACCTTAGCCAAGTTAACTCAGACTGCTCTGTTTTTTCTTTCTTATTTGTCAAATAGAACAAAATAGCACCTGCCTTACTGGGTTCTTGCATGGGTTGAGTTAATACAGTCAGAGCACTCAGCATCCCGTGCTGATGGATGTTGGCTATGTCGTTCCAACTGAAGGATCTACAGGTGTTCCGAATTCTGGGCAACACTGTCAGCTAACTTGAAAGTCTATGGACCAATAGACTTCTATAAGTCAAATCAGTAGAGAAACAAGTTTTCCTTGGTAGTGATCAACAGTTCCGTAACAGAAGTGCTTCTCCCACAGCTAGGGGAGTGAGAATGTTTCTCACTAGCTGGTAACAATCAATTTCAGCACATCAGAGGAAAAAAACCCTATGGGCAATAGGATCACTAGAGTAAATGCCAGCTATTATGGCCTTTAGCTCATAGATAGTCTCTTTTGTTTTGGTGTGACCCTATTATTCCTAGTGTGTTCCCAATGGTAGGAATGCCAGGCTATATCTTAATTGACTTGTATTTGATCCACTGGGTATTTTGTTTTGTTTTTCAGAAAACTCAAATCTGGGTTTTTTCCCATTAAGCATGGAGGTTGTTGCAAAGTCATAATATAAATATAGGTCTTTCCAAGAAAGGTTTAGGGTATCCTGCTACTGGTGTAACTTCATTACTCACTTTCCTAAAGCTCACCCACTAGTTCTCTCACATTATCTCTCTATGCACCCTTCTAATCCTTACCTTGATCGGTAGACAGAATGAATTCCAGCTTCAGTCCCAAGAAATTAATGAAAACATATGTTGAGTTATACAGTGTATCCTTGGCTAGAATATTCTGTCTAGGGATGACTCAAGATGGACTTCTATTGTTACAGAAAAACCTTCAAAGACATAGGGTGGAACAGCCACTCCCAAATTGAGTAGTGCTCAGCAAGTAACAGGGCTGACTTTCTTTTTACTCACCTATGACTGCCATCCTTGGGACCTACTTGAAATCCCAGGGTACTCTTAGAAAGGTGTCCCAAGAATTCACTCCAGCAAAGAGGTTAGGTGGTAACTTGTTCACTGGCACCAATCATGCCCTTGTTCTTAGTTCCAGCAATTTATGCATTGCATTGAGTTAAAAGCCCAATTGTTCCAAAAGGAACAGACAGGGTGAGGCAGTAGCTACTGTATTTCACACTGGACTTTCATCCACCTTCAGGTTTGGTTTTCCCAAGGGAAAACTCAGCTTTTCCTTCCCTGTCTGATTACTGTGGGACTCACGGGGATCCTGAAATTCATGCCTAATGTGGGTTATTTGTGGAACCAAAAGGTAGTCTACCTATTTCCTAAGGATAGTATATCATTTTCCAAGAATCATAATTAAGTAAAAAAAAATAGCTTTAGGTTATTTTTCAAGTCAGCCAACTTGACATCTTCAACAATATTTGAGAAAATGCCAAACAGTCTTTGAAGAGAAATATGGGCATCCATCTGTGTAGGATAGAGAAAACCAAACATGTTTTCTGAGATACATCCTAATTATAGTAACATCCAAGAATGGAATGGGTGCTTTCTAGACTTTGGCTATCATGGACCAAAATGGTACAGTATTTTTGAAAACAACATGTGCTTGACAATCTGATTATGCTTTTAAATTAAATATGACTATTCAAATATTGACTACCGTTAACATCACTGAAGAAAAGAGCATATTAGCAACAAAAAAAAAACGAGAAAAATCAATTACCAAATTTTGTGATAATTAAGAAAAGGACATATTAACAACAAAAATGAGGAAAACCAATCACCAAATTTTGGAATTGAAGGGCTTTTTTTTCTCCAGAAAATATATTAGTTAACATATTTTCATATTTTCAGAAAATAAGCTAAATCTTACTTCCTCTCAGTGCATGTGTGTGCATGCATGCACACACTCATACCACATACATGCAGGTATGCCTATGCCCTTAATTGCCAGTCTTTAAGTTGACCCAAATTAACTAGTTTGACCACACTTTTCATTTCCTGGTCCCCAACACTGCTGAAAGTGATACATCTTAAGAACATGTATATAAGCAGGATACAATTTAAGTGTTAGAGTCCCCTTAGCTTTTCCTCAGACAAACCACCCGGAAGGCACCTTGCCTCCCTTTTCCTCCCCAATCCTTTCTAGTCCTTCCTGCCTCCACACTGAGGCATCATTGTCATCCTCTGCAAAGCCTGCTCCATCCCCCCAAACCACAAGGACATTTCTTTCTTACTACAACCAAGCATTTAAAGAAAGGTCCAAACGTCCAGGGCCTGGAATCAAACAGACCTGGATTCAAATTCCAGTTCCTTAAAAGCAGTAAGAACTTGAGTGTTCCAATCAAACCTCACAGCCTCACAGCTCAATACCACAACAGTGTTAACTTTGTTAACTATCTTCAAAGGACTAAATCAAACAATGTGCTCTATTGTACCTTGCCTATTTGTGCAGTAACCACAAAGAAAATTATCAGTGATTGCTAGCCTCTATCCTAATAGAATCAACCATTATTTGTCTGTTTTTATTACTTTACATTGTTTTCACATGCTTTCATTTTACTTGCTAGAATAATTTATGAGCTCCATCCATTACTTATCATTCATAGCATATGATATGGTGTGCTGGGCTTAGCAGATTTTCTGTGAATATGGAAGATACTAGTATATTGGTTGACAATATTAGGTTGCCCTTTTTGACAGCACCTTCACTTTTTTATGAGTCAGAAATAGATGACAATTTTATGTTTCAATCTAACCTCTTCCCAAATAAAAGGGATTTTATTGGCCTCTTGGCTTGTTCAGCTGTCTGTCTATCTATCTATCTATCTATCTATCTATCTATCTATCTACCTATCTATCTACGGTCTTTCTAGACAGGGTTTCTCTGTGTAGTCATGGCTGTACTGGAACTCACTCTGTAGAGCAGGCTGGCATCATCTTTAGGCATGCAGTCATCATTAAGGAGATTTCCTAAGTAGGTCTTTCTTCACGTGGGACTTTGGAAAGACCACTGAAAGGTTATGCAGTCTGATTCTTCTTTGCCTCCTGTCTTAAGTCTTGTGAAGAGAGCTACTTCTCATGAGCTGAGCAGCCTCAAGGCCATCCAAGGAAGATGGATGATTTGCTCTCAAAGCAATCAGTCGACAGATCAATATCACAGGGGATGGAAATCAGTGTCAGGTTGGAGTTTGGTCACCAGGGTGCTTGCTTACTAAGTGTTCTTCCAGGTCTAGGGCCTTCTAATAATGGGCTGAGTTCTGTCACCCTGTAGACTTCTGGTCCCCTCCCCACTCTTCCAATTTGTGTAGGCTATGCTAAACAGTAGGCTAATAGGCTGTATTGATAGACAGTGAATTGCTCAGCAACATAAATCTTGAAGGATAAAAAATTATCTGTTGGCATGTGTTATAAATAGCTAAACCAAAGCCAGGCAATGGTGGTGCATGGTTTTAATCCCAGCACTGGGAAGGCAGAGGCAGACAAAGCTCTGAGTTTGAGGCCAGCTTAGTTTATATAGCGAGTTCCAAGACAACCAGGGCTACACAGAGAAACCCTGTCTAGAGAAAACATAAATGAATGAATGAATGAATGAATGAATAAATAAATAAATAAATAAGATAGGTAGATGAATGAGCAAAGAGACCAATAATACCTTTTTCATTTTGGAAGATGTTAGATTGAAATGTGCAATTGTCAATATTCATTTATTTCTGACCCATAAAAAGTGAACTTCCTAGCCAGGCATAGTGACACATACCTTTTATCCCTGTACTTGAGAAGCTGACTCAGGCAGATCTCTATGAATTTGAGGACAGCCTAGACTACATAGTGAGTTCAGGACAGCCAGGTCTACACAGAGAGACCCTGCCTTAACCTCCACCCATTCCCCCCAAAGTAAACTTTATATCATTGAGCCTTCCAGTCATAGATAGGAGGCAAAGTTTTATGCTTGCTTTTGAGCCTCTGCTTTGTGGTAGATATTCAGAATACAGGTGATAGGGCTTAAGGGAACATTACTGCAGCTCATTTCAGCATATGGCACCTGCTGGTAGAATGCCATGTGGGTTCTTCTGCCCAGCCTATGGATTGGTAAGTAGGAAGTACCATAAGATCTTACCTTTGTTCTTCATAGTAATAGGCTATTTCTTGGCATTTTGTGCCACCACAGCCATCTCAGGACTGTGCAGAGAGTCTCTGAGATATACAGAAAATAAAGAATGAAAAATCCCATCCACATTGAAGCAGGGATGGAATCTGTCCTGTTTATATGTTTATCCTGTTCGTATTCCCAGTACCTGGTACACAGAAGCCATGGTGAATATATGTTAAACAAATTGAAAGAATCGAAAATCTAGATTCCAGTTACCCATCTGGTTAGTGTTGCTCAGAGGGCCAGGAGACAGCCACCTCAGAAGAGCATGTTCAATTCAGATTGGACTTCATAATTTCACATCAGAAATGTTCCTGCTTGTAGTGATCATTCTGCCTGGATGGAAATTTTACTTCTATGCATTACAGGGCCACCCATACTGTAAATCTGAGACTACTTTCTATACCATTGTGCTTTGGGCTGGTTCCCTCACAATTCTTTCCAGATGTGAAACATTCAGGTAGTTTACCAGACTCTCATCCTGTGATGGTTTTCTGGTTTGGGATTCCTTTGCTCATTGACACAGAGCTCTCTAAGTATTGTCCCATAGAGTTTGGTCATGAATCCAGAAATTTCAGGTAACTAACAGAACTTTCCATTTTTATTCTGGGTTTTTTTGGCTGGTTTTTACAGTTCTTCTTTACTGATGTCTCTTTATCAGTTGCTTAGCACCTCAAAACTTAAGGTATATGTGGGCAGAAGCACAATTCCATGCTTCTGGAACTTGGGCTCCGAGATTCATTCACAGCCATTGAATAAATTCCCCGTCCTCCACTGTAGAGTAAGGCCAGAAAATATGGTCAAAATATCAACAGGAAAATCATTGTGTACTTTACTTTTCTCTCCTGTTGATGTACACAACAATTAGTAGTAAACAGGCATTAGATGGACTCTTTGTGTTTTCATGATAGCATCTTAGCAGTTTTTTGTTACTGTTGTTCAGTTTTGGTCAGAACTGTGATATATACAGTCTTGCTTCACAGTGTTCAAGTGTATATGTGTAATCTCAGTCATTTGGACCATAAATCATTTTCAGAAAAGCCCTTCCTCTCGGGGTTCATTTGTAAGACTTATAATCTGTTTTATTATGGATGCTCTTTTAACAACTCCATGGCAAGCACATAAATGTAGAAGCAACTTTGTGTCCACTAAGTGACCTCCTTCTAAAATAAAGTCAATTAAAGCATACAAAAATCAGTCAGCTGAAGTCTATTACCTTTGACTGTTTCTGCATTGGGCCCAATCTGATAAGAGTAAATTGGTAATTGGTAAATGATCTTTTGAATGTATGTTTTCATCAAGAGAAAAAATGTTGGGAGAAACAGAATTAGAATTCAAAGGGAATCTCTTCTGTGTCAATGTCCTTTCCTTTTTTTAAAAAAAAATTAAGTATCTTTTGGTGCATTTTAATAGTATAGGTTTTAGACTTGAGCTATTTGGGTGGAGCAGGAATGAGAAGAAAAGAAAGCGTCAGTATTTGTTGCAATGGCCACGAGATGGCAGATCTAAACTCTAGACTTCTCAAAGTAACTGAGGCACCACATGAGTGATTACATCTTTGACAAGGAAGCCAAGTTTTAAAGGAGCCAAGACAAATGGCAGCCAAGCATTGCCTTCCCAGAGAAAAGGAGTGTCCAGACCATCCTAAATTGTTAGCCAGTTCATTGCTTACGCAGTGAGAGAGAAATGCTTTCGGTTGGTAGGTATTTCTTTCAGCCTTTTCTAGTAGGTATTATGTCTTCTGACCACCCCTTGTGACCTGATTTTCTCCTGGCCACCAATATCACTCATAGTTCACAGACATGACACACTGTTTCCTTCCCCTTGTTTACATCTGCCTTTTTTCCCTCATGGATCAAAAACATGTTAAATAAAATGCCTCCAGAAAACTCAATTCTATATAAATGTATCTACAGAGTTCCTCCCTGTGGAACCTTAACTCTGCCTTAGACATCACAATAACACAATTCTATGGTATATTTCCTTTCCCTGCCACCTTTCCTTCTCACAGCCGGAGAATGACAATCTATTTTTCATTATAATTTGCTTATAGTAATAGGAATATACATATAACATAAACAAAGGAGGTTTTATTTAATACAAAATCGTCACATTAAGAAGAGAATTATCAAGTCTAAAGAAATATTCAATGATTAAGAGTTCTTAATGCCCTTCCAGAGGACCATAGTTCAGTCCCTAGCACACACATCTAGTAATTTACAACTGCCTGTAACTCTAGCCCAGGGAATCCCACACTCCATCACACGTCCTCCACAAGCATCCACACAGATACATACACATGGTATATACATACACAGGCATATACACATGCATAGACACATTAGAAATAAAAGTAGATCTGAATAAAACATGAAATATCTAGTTCAAGATACAGGAGTGCATTTTGTTGCTTCCTGTAAAAATCAGTAAATGAATAATTCTAAATGGATAATATAAGGAAATTAAAGAACAAGAACTCACCTTTAGACACATTTATACAAACACAAATGTATACATACACATACCCACTTGCCAATAGAAAGAACCAGTGAGCAAGTGCCCTATAGGCTAAGCCTTGAAGTCAACTGGCTTATTCTCTGGCAGTTGCTGAGTACCAACCAAAAAGTCAATACCATGGCAAATCTCATGGCAGTAAGTGGTCATCATAGGCAACGGATTTCTTTTAGGTAGGTATTAGGCAAAGCTTTGCCCACAGGCACATCCATATAGATTCAATTTTTCACTATCAGTCATCAGTAACCTCCCAAGGTCTCTGGTATTACATTTCACATAGATCAGTCATAGAGGAAGTAAATCCCACAGAGTATCCATCTCATTACAGAAGACAAATGGCAGAAATGATCAAGTATTGACATCTAACTGTACATACGTGGCAGGCAATGGAAGTCCATTCCACTCACCCTCCCTGCCTCTCAAGCTTACCGATTTAATGTAAAGATTTTTAATGGAAGGTTTTCATTGTTGTTTTGGAGTTGTTTGACATTGGTTAGACTGTGTATTAGACCTTGACTTTTAAAGGGTTACCTTTGAGAACACTTTTCCATTTCCCAGTTTCTTATGCTGCATAAAATCACATCCAACCCACTTCTGTGTAGCCTTTTGGCTCCAGTGATATTGAACAGTTATTAACCAAGTCAGGCCTGGCTGTCTGAGATGGGCTCGTCTCTAGTACACAAACCCTTTTCCACACTCAGAATCTGTTTTCTCCTTTAAGTTTGTTTGTGAAACAGATGTCGGCTCATGAAAGTCAAATGTTCAGCTTAACAGAAACCAATTTTAGAGGTTTCTTTGAAACCCTGTCCTGAAAGTAAGAGACTCATTATATGTTTAGATATATTTAATGCAAGAGGGGCCTGGTACACAATAATGCAAAACTTTCAAGTCTTTAAATTTGTTGGTGTCTGTGTTCTGAAATAGTAACTGCTAGTGTGTTTCACATGGCAACTGAACAAAAGTCTTTGTGTGCATTAGCACATTTAATTTTTGTAGTTATTCTTCTTGGTTCATTTAGAACCAAATCTAAGTTTCAGAGATAGTAAATGATTACCCAGTTACAAAGGCAGTAAGCTCTGCTAATGATCAGACCCCAGAATGTTTGATTGTAAAGCTCAAGCGCTGAGGATGAGTAGGTTCTCTAAATGACCCCACTGATATTTCATTCTCAAGGATAAGTTCCTTCTTTAAAATTTTTTTATCATTATCATTTATTATAATTTATTCAATTTGTGTCCTGGCTGTAGTCCCCTCTGTTGTCTCCTCCCAATCCCACTCTCCTTCCCTCTTCTCCCCCTATGGCCCTCCCCAAGTCCACTGATAGGGGAGGTCCTCCTCCCATTCCCTCTGACCCTAGCCTATCAAGTCTCATCAGGACTGGTTGTATTGTCTTCCTCTGTGGCCTGGCAAGGCTGCATCCCCCAGAGGGAGGTGATCAGAGAACCTGTCATAGTTCATGCCAGAGAAAGTCCCTGCTCCTTCTGAAGAAGCTAAGGTACACAGAAGAAACCTGCCCTACCCTCCCTCTCCTGCCTTCCTGTGCCCTTCCCTGCTCTCTCCTGCCCTCTCCTGCCCTCCCCTGCCCTCCCCTGCCCTTTCCTGCCTTCCCCTGCCCTCCCCTTCTGTTCCCTGCTCTCTCCTGGCCTCCCCTGCCCCAGTTTCTTGCTTTTGGATCTAGCACACAGTATTTAGTCATACCTCTCTACTAGGAGCTTGACAACAGTCCCTCCTGCGCTTCTTCATTGCCTCCTTATTCAATCAATGTATCAAAGGGATAGAAATTATCTGGACGGTAAGGTAGTAGCTCTTCCTCCTATACCACTTCCTTCAGCCTTGGACCTTGTACATGAAGGGAGATCATTTGGCTTCATGTTCACCAACTCTCCTTCGGCACATAATGCTAAGTGTGCCTGCATTTGCCATCTCAGTGCTACGGGTGTCCTTGTTGAGAACTAGCTTTCTAGTGTACTTGTACTTGGAGCAACCTTCAGGGAAGACCAGCTGCCTCTATGGGTTACAGGTTAAAGTAGAATTCAGGTGGACTTTGTAACATAGAGCAAAGAACTTCCATTAGACTCTGTGGTCTCTGTTACAGGAAATTCCAGTCAGGTGCTAGGAAGTTTCAAAGAATGAATTTTTGGTAATTGGAATAAGCTATTTTTTTTTGAGGTTGGGTTTAGGTGGGTGCAGAGAAAACCACATTATAGAATCTGGCCTGCCAGAGCCTGGCCTTTATGAATCTGCTCTGCTTTTTTGTCCTTGATGAAACTAAGGTATGTCTCACCTTGTAGATCATATCTTGAGCGAGCTACTTCACTTTTTTTGTAAAGGGTCTTATGCTGGTATTACACATCATTGTGTCAGTAGGCATGGCGAGTATTAATTAACATGAAAGACCGCTTCAATCTCCGGTTTCTGTTTGAAAAGATATCTTTAAAACAGAGGTGCATGAGCACCCCTTTCCAGGGGTGATCACAGCACTCAACCAAGGGGCCAGAGAGAAGCTGTTTTGAACAAAATCTTTCATCGCCGTCTGTCTTAAGTCACCTCCTACTGAACTTACGGTTGAAGATTCAGGGTCAGAAGGGAAAGAAAACAACAATTAACTGGGAAAAGTTGATTGAGCAGATTTTTTTTTCCCACAGTCTGATTGGAGCATGATTGCCTGGGGCTGAGCACCATACATAATGTAGGTCCACCCTCATATGTCATTATCCAAATGCTTCTTAATGGAATGCATTTTTCCAAGCATCTGCTTTTGCAATTGAATGTGTTCCTAAAGATGGGTCAGCTAACCAAAACAAGAGCCCACAAGAAAGAAAGAAAAAATAAGTGTTCATGCTTCTGCTCTATCCCAATTTATAACCGTCCCTAATTGGCTTATTTTACTTGTAACTCTTGAAATTAATTTTAGGTCCCCTCTCCAAGCTCAAACCATCATTAATGAAATGACAGCAGCAGGGAGTGAAACAGAAATGTTTACAGTGCGCCCTTTTAAATTGAAGGTGATAAGTGTCATAGCTGTGTGTTACCGTCAGCCGACCCTGAAGCTCTCCTTCTTAGGTTAGCCATGGACAACACACAAAAGGAGACATTTATCATGGCAGAAGGTAGCCTTCAGCCCTCTTTTGTGCTACTCTCTGGAGGATGTTTTTCAGGGTGGCTAAAACCATTTTTTTCAGTGTTTTATTAGCTGTGTCTTGACTACCTCCTACAAAGTGAATGACAGTTTAGGGTTATTAAGTGTGTTCCTGTGCATATTTTTATCCATTGTTAACCCCCACTAAATGCATGGGGGGCACAGGACTCCTCCTCCTTCCTCTCCATTGTTGCCCATATTTGTTAAAGAAGTTATTCTCTTTGACGTGTGTTTAGGCTGCGCTTTGATAAAATGCTGTCTATGCTCCACTTTCTTAGCTTGGCACACAGCAGACTCCATAGATTTATTTCTCTTTGCATTATCTTATCTTCTTTGCTAGCATATTTGGGCTTCCTTTTCATATTCTAAGCTGTATTTTGGTGTGCAGACAGATTACCTCAGTAACTGTATACTAAAGTATAGCAGTGCTCTACAGATAATATTGCAAGCTTCCACTATATACTTAACTCTACTAAATGACTAAGGATGTGTTTTTATGTAATTCTTATGTTGTCTGTGAATAAGAAAAAAAGAATGGATTGAATACAGAAAGTGATTTAAAGATCTAGCAACATTTCTTGTTAGTGAAACAGAGCCAATTTCTAAAGCAGAGCAGATCTGGCCTTGGATTCAGGAGGCAATGTATTTACTGAAAAAAAAAATAAAAAGAATCTTTCTTTGTGTTTATAATCATGTATCTGGTCACTTGGTTGTCTTTAAAACCGGATTTTCTAAATGGTGGTTCAAAACGGTAAATATTTTTATTTTAAGTTTTCAAGTGGCTCAACCAAAATTCTCCACATGGGAAGAAAAGCAGAAAGAGTTAACTTAGCTTCCAGTCTATTCTCTCAAGCACACGTCATGTGTTTCATTGGAGTACCGGAGTGTGGGTGCTCTATGGCAGCATATTATCAAGTGGGCTCCCAAGAACTGAAAGAGTAGAGATAGAGGAAGTCAGGCTGGCCAAATGGAGCTCATCTTTACTAAATTGTGATCAGTAGCACTGTAAAAGAATACTTTTAGAACAAAAATAATGAAATCCCATAACTACACAGAATTTAGCTCATAGTGATTTAAAATATTGTTGATAGTGGAACAAGTCTGTGGATTTTTTTCCCCTCTGATCATTTTGTAAAGCTGGTTGTATAAAATATAGTGCAATGACCCTGCCAACTCAGAGCCTTGGCCTCTCATAGCTACCCATACAAAAGCAGCCAGAAACAGTCTTAACTTTTCCAAAAACCTTGATGGGTGATGTGGTCATACTTATCTTTATATCTTTTTGTTACCTTCTGATAATTGCTCCTTTAATTTAATGATCACAATTACTTACTATTAATCTTAATATATTTTAAGGGGGCTCATATTAGTTTCTGACCAATATTTAGGTAAGGGTTTCAAAATGACTATGATTTTCATTAAATGAATCTTACTGAGAGTTTTATAATTATAAAATGCAAGCATACATAAGGCATATTGATCAACCAAAATTTAAAAATATGAAGAAACACATAGATTATTTTTATGAATATTAATGTTGGTGAGTGGCCTTGAAAATGTTTTTATAAAAATTGTTTTATGAGTTATATTTTGTGATAACATCCATAAAGAATTAGACACTAATATCTATTTTTTAACACTAAAGTGAGAACTAAAAATTAATTTATTGAGATTAGATTTATAGCTCAGTAGTATAGTCCTTACCAGGCATAACATCCCGGTTCAATTCTTGTCAATAATAATGATGATGATATTATTATATTCATGATTATATCATCATTACTATTATCATTGTTGTTGTTACTTTTAATAATGTTATAAAAGGAAAAGTAAGTATTAAATCCTTAAGAACCCTGGATTATGGACTCATGGGGAAAGGGAAGTTTTGAATGGTCAGTCTTTGGGTTATGGTAACATTTAGGGATTGTTATTAAAGCTGTGTAACATCAAGCTTTGGAAGAGGCAAACAGGCAAAGAGGGCAAAAGTAGACATAGAAAGCCTTGTTAGAAGATTCTTGACATTTTTCTAGTGGGAGTCAACCTAGATTGTCCCAGATTTGCACATGTGAAAACTGTGCCCCTATCTAAACAGCCAGGCTGAGAATGATAGGACAGAGTATAAATAACTTTCCTGAAAACGTTTAAATGTACAAAGCTTTGGAAGCTTGCACCTGCTGTTTCTTGGTGAGTTGAAGTATTTCCCTACGATACTTAACATTCACTCTTATGGCGTGTTGTGGGAGGAAGGAATGATATAGAAAGGGATAAACAGAGGACTAGTAAAGGTATGTCCACATCTCTCACCTTTACCATTCAGGATCCTGTTGAATATTCACCCTATCTCAAGAACTGTGGAGAGTTTGGGACTGCCTTAGTGACATGTAGCAGGCTGTCCCACCTCCTCCTTGAATGTAGGAGATGAGAAGAGACTTCGGTGCCAGAGATAAAATATTTTATTGCTGACACACAGAGATCACTGTTGGCATTTTTGCATCTATTCCCTTTGCAACTGCTTCCACAGGTAGTAGGTGAGCACATTCGTGCAACGATTTGTATTAAAGGAGAGCAACTCCAATCTTAGGGAGCTTGAATACTTTGTTATAGACAACAGCATACCTGCCCGTTGCTTATCATGATGATATAGTATAGTAAGCAACCCTACCCTTTCACTCAGAGAGAGACCACCATTGTCTCCAAGACTCATTGCTCTACAAGTATCTTGACAAGACAAGAAGATAATGCCTTTGCTTCTAAAATGTACAGAAACCCAAGATTCCTGGTGAAGTTTCCCAGAAAACTTAAATGTTTTTACATGTCATTAAGACTTGCATCAGCATTTTAAGGGCTTCATATAGCTGTAAAGAAATATCCATAGGAACAGAGCACAATTTCCTACAAGCTTCCTAACACCTATGGGTAGGAGTAAAATGTTGCAGTGACCTGTGTGTTACATCTAGGCCTGTTAGAGAAAATTACTAACATTGGAATAGATTTCAAGGTTTAAGTGAAATATTTAAGCTTTTCCTGTCCTTTGGTTCAGCCATTCAAAAACATAAAATAAAAATATTTACAGTTCTCAATTACCACTTTTAAAAATGTATTTGTGAAGAGTCCATGAGGTATAAGCCTTGGATATGAACTCGAGCTCATGGGCTCCCCCTAGTCTGAAATTTACACAGCCTTGTCAGCACAGCATATTAGAGGAACATGCTATAGCAGAGTGATGGGCAGGTCTGATATCTCAAGATGTTACCTAGTAACTCAGGTAGCATGAGCTATAGTCGTTTTCATTTGAAAAGTGGACACATTTCCTGATATGTTCTACTCATGCAAACATCAGCCTGAGCTTCTGGCAGAAGCTCGTACTGCCAAGCATTAGTAGAGGCCAGAAAGACCCATATATATCCCTGTCATGAAAACTGGTTAGGGGAATCAGAGATTCAAATAATGGCCCCCTTGTCCAAACATCTAGAAGAAAGCAATTCTGGTGATAGGGACAAGAAAACACATCCCAAGAGCATGAGAAGGTTTTAATGTTGGGACTTACACACATGCAAAAGTCCCAATATTGAGGCTCCCCTGAAGCTATGATATCCTCTGAAGTATCTAGAAGTCATTTATGAAGAAGAGAAGAAATCCATGAAATACACTCAAGAAAGCCATCTGCTTATCCAAAACTTGTCTGAGACCATCCCAAGTTGCAATTTGTAACAAGTACATTTCTAAAAAGTGACTCTAAAGATGGGGGCAAACAACTTGAACCTTCCAAATAGTCAGTGTCATAAATAAATCCAGAGGGAAATATTTAATATTTAATTTTATTTATTATTAGTATCTCTTTATGTGTGTGTATGTGCACATGCACCACACATGCACATTCTTGAATGCATGGTGGGTGAAGGTAGCATGTGTGACACAGTGTACATGTGGAAATTAGAGGACACCTTTGTGGAGTTAGATTCCAGGAATCTGAACTGAGGTTGTCAGGCTTATGACCTAAGTATCTTTACCTGCTAAACTATCTTGCTGTCTCTAGATTTCTTATTTTGAAAAAGAAGGCAGATTATGTTTTTGAAGTTTATAAAAATTAAAAAGTGAACTCATCTGTTAATAGAACCAATCTGTTTGATCACCCATAGCTCCTTCTAGAAGCTGGAACTACCAAGGATAAATGAGGTCTTAAGTTGATAGGGTATCACAGTTAATAAATATTCATTAACCTGTCAAGTGGGGAAGGGCACCATGGGAAAATTAAGTGGTGTGGTGTGACAGAATTTAAACTGGGATTCAGGGTGGCAGGTGGGGCATCTCTGTGAGGGATGGTAACTGGAAAAACTTCTCTGATAAAGACACATTTTCCCTGGAATCTGGAGGATGGGAAGCAATGCCTATGAAATGAAAACAAGGCTCACAAGGCTAAAGAAATTGAAAATGGAAAGGAGACCCTTGTGAAGATCTCTACCTGATGTTGCAAGAGAAATGTCATATGAAAAAAAATTTCATGTGATAATGAATTTGCTGCCTGGTGTTTCTGGGGTGCCTTGAAGTCATAGAGACTTATTGGCAGATAATGTATAGCTTGATGGATGGATAGAACTGTGTTAGGGATCGATGTTTATCATGATTCCCTCCCATTTCTGATTTGTAGCTGTGTCTCTAAAGCATTTGAAAAAAACCCTCTCTCTAATGATAAAATGGCCACTCTTAATGATTCTGACCCAGCTACCTTGTCCATCTGAGAACAAAGTGTAGTTTCTCTTAAGTACTGTTTAAAGAGATTTTTCCACAGAGATAATAGTTGGTTGCTCAACTAAATTACTAATGCTACTTATTAGAGGATATTTTTTAGAGGATTGTTTTTGCTTTTCATTTTACAAAGAAGGATCACAATCATGTTTATCTTACCAGACAGGAAGCACTACTTGCGGCCATCAGTGAAAAAGATGCAAACATTGCCTTGCTGGAATTGTCTGCGTCCAAAAAGAAGAAGACCCAGGAGGAAGTCATGGCTCTGAAGCGGGAGAAAGACCGACTGGTGCATCAGTTAAAGCAGCAGGTGGGGCGTCCTGCACGCAAGGTGTGTCTTGCTGGGTCTGGGGCCTCGGTGCTTTCCCTGGGTTTTGCCATTCTTCATTCTCCCATATCCATTCTGCAGGCTCAAGCAGCTACAGCCAGGTAGGAGCAAAACTGCCTGCACTTTCGCTAGAACCCATGTTGCTGCTTCTCCATGGTGGTGTGCATGCAGCTGGGCTTGCGTGGTTTGCAGCTAGCACTGCTTTTCTTTCTTTTACATTAGCATCATCTTTGCAGAAATAGCTCTCAGCTCTCTTCCTTTCAGTAGACTTCCATTTCTAATTGGATCCTAGAAATGCCTAATTAAACTCTGGGGACTATCTTTCCCTTCGATCTTGCTCACCTTATGGGATCTATGAAGAACTCCCCTCATCTGGTTCCAAAAGTTCCTTTCTCTCTCTACTTTTCCAGCTTTTGTTCTTCAGCTGTTTCCTCAGGATCTCTCAGTGAAGGAGCATCTCCCTATTCTAGTCGCACTAGACTAGGCTTAGAGACCTGTCTGTCATTATTCATTCCAATTTATAGTCACCCCTTTGGCCCCATTATTCTTTATTTCCTTCTCTCTAGGCCATTGCGCTTGTCTTAGAGAAATGGAAGAAGAAAGAGTCCTAACTTTCACAGAATACACTTGGCTTTGTGGAGGGGTCTCTGGAAGCAGATGAAGTAGAAATTGATTGTATCTGAAGTATACTGGAAAGGCATCACGAGAATCTACAGATAGTGTTTCTTCTCCATATATAACTTGGGAAAGGACCACAGTGTAGTTCAGTGATGGAGAGAATGTCTATCCAGTGCTCTCTCCCCAACATGTGTGGAGGGTAGCGAAATCACTTCTATGTTTGATGAAGTCTTTGGGAAAGCAGTGGTTAAAAATTGTCATTCAGATTCTTGCTTTATAAAACCTACTCAGTTCAGTGGTGTGTGACCTCATAAGGTGCCTGCCACAACTCAACCTGTGGCCTTGAAGCTCTCCAAATGGCACAAGTCTACATGGATTTGGGGCCCTAGAATTGACACTTAGACTGCTAAGGTGAACTGTGCTAACCACAGTACCCGGGAATAAGCATCCTCACCCTGGAGAATGCCAAATCTTTCCTACCTCAGGAAGGAAAAGGCATTCTTTGGCAGTGAGCATGAATCCATTTCCTATAGGACTGCCTTGCTGAAAGACAGAGAGAGAACACTGCCATGCCTGGGCACCTTCTCCTTGCAGAGGGAGGGGCTCAGTTGCTGCCAGACATTGGGGTCATTCCACAGAGCAGCATGCCTTGCTAGCACTGGCCCCCAGGCTCAGAAATTGCTTTTATCTGGCCTCTTTGTTTGGGGCTGTGCATCTTCTACACTGGGTTTTCTAATCACTTGGCCTCAGAAAATCAAGATGAGCATCCTTTGCTTTCCCCCCACTACCTTCCCTGAGTACCCAGCACCTTCCTCTCCTGCACCTAACCATTGTAGCTTTCTCCCACAGGTTTATAGGTCTAGGAAACAGCCCCCGTGCTCAAATGTACCGTGCACTTGTGATGCTGGCTACAGCCCAGATTTTACGGCCAAGTACCACGGGTCCAGCTACGATGCATACATGAGCCAAAGGTCTCAGGTCAGTCAGTTGATAAGGAAGCACACCCCACCGAGGGGGGTGGGAATGCAGAAGAACCACTCTCTGATCTTGATTGTCACATCTTGTGCAGATTTCTAGGACTTGGTGGCCATGAAGTCTGGCACCACATAAGAGCTTCATTTTGTGTTTTTACGGTATCGTTCCTTATATTTTAATATTTCCCCAGTGACTCCAAACTTGGTGGCCACCACACAGGGTCAAGTAGCTTGGCCAGGCTGCCAAGCCATGGAGGGGGTAGAAGTATCACTACCAAAAACATGGAGCTTGTTTTTTCTCTATATCTTTTAGGTACATTTTTTCCTTCATATCACCATCTATTTTGCCATCTAAGACATTTTAAAGCTGCTTTTCTTTCTCTCTCAGAGTTATAAAAAAATGTGTTCTCCTGTGCCAGTAAGAACTGGGGGAAATTGTACAGCACCCCCACTCTTGAGACAGGTTCAACATGGAGATCTAAGACACTCAGACATCCTAGCTATGTGAGTTAGGCTCCTGCCTAGACTGAGGCAAAGTTGAAAGGGTTTTTTTTATGGAGAAGGAGAACACAAAGGAGTGGGGTAGATAAACTTAGCTTTGAAATCTTTCTTCTAGTCCCACCTACCAGTGATAAAAAAAAATCTCATATTTAAGTACCTCCATTGCAAGTGATCTAAGAATAATTGTTAATTTTCTTGTAAAGTCAGTTTTTGCTCCCTTTTCTTGACTGTTTGTTGTGGTATAAGCTCTGTGTTCAGGGTCCCTTAGAGATTTTTTTTCTTAATCATCATAGCCACTCTACACATAGGGGTCAGAATTTCCTCTTTTTAAGGGACCAAAACTCAGATTTGAGAGTGTGGAATTATTTAGCCCAAAGACCCACATCTGGTAGTGTGCCTTGGGCTTTATGGCTGCATGACCTCATACATAACCCTCTACATGCAGGAAGAAATCCTGTGTGACAATTAAAAAGGTCTTTCTGGAAACTGTGAAGGTACTATACTTTATAAGTCTGAAGCAGTTGCTTAAATACCCAGGTAAGATATCAAAATGATGCCATCCTGGAGTTCTTAGCCTTAGCTAGTTTGATTACATCATAAGTAATGTCTAGTCATTGTGAGCTACCACCATGAGCTAGGAATGAATCTGAGATCTTTGTGTGCATTCACTCATCAAACCCAAAGTAACTGGAAAAGAAGGGAGGGTGATGCCCTTAGAGAGATGAAGGTGATGTCCAGAGAGGCCAGGCAATTTGCTTAGGCTGCACAGTCGTACGTGGATTTTACCAAAAATATCCTGTCTTGAACTGCTTCCTTTGACTCTGGTTTTTAGACTAGGTATCTGGATGATTGTAGATTTCTTCCTGATCTTCAGTTTCTTCATTTGTGTATCAGAGATTTGAAACACAAGGTATGCAAAGTACTTTGTGTGTGCCTGGCACATAACAAGTGTTATATATATAGATGTGATCTGTTCCTTTTATTGCTCCTGCTACCACAACTACTAATTATCATCACCACTGACCTCAGGGGCAGTTGGGTTTTTATTTTATGGCCATTGTCCTGCACACAGATGGGAGTTAGAGCTCACAGAGAGCATACTGTTGAAGCGTGCTGGAGAGAGCAGACAGATACTGGCCCCTAGCCTTCCTATTCCCCTTCCCCAAACTCTCAAGGCCTTGGAGAACATCAAACAGACATGTCAAGAGCCCTAGATCCCAATCTCAATCCATAATGCTCACTAAATTTGCTTGGTTTGTGGGTGCAGCCTGTGGAGATAGATGCCAGCTCGAGAAGATGAGCTGAGAGCTCTTCTGTTTTCATTTCTTGGCTGGCAAGGGAGAACACAGCCCTCCTGAAGGCAGGGATAGTAGAAGAGAAAGGAAGGTTATGTGGCCAGCTACCTCTGTGTCTGAACAGGTAATGATGCTTTCTGGCTTGTGAGATATACCATGTTATACAAACTACCATATTAGTCAGTGTGTCTTCCCCAGGAAGTCTCTCTACTGCCCAATCCTGGGTGAGTGAACAGAAGGAGTTCATTCATCAATCATCACAGTCATTGAGCCTTACTAAACATAAAGTGGGCACTCAAAGAACATTTGTTGTGGGCATGTATGATTGCTTGATGCACAGCATCATGTGAAGTACATCTCTGTCTGCTGTCTCTTTCTCTCTCTTATGTCTCTCCTTTTTTTTTCTCTTCAGCAGCCATTTTTTTCTTCTTCTCTGCTAGGTGCTGGGGAGTCATCTATTTTCCTACAGTTATGAGAAAGGTAGCAACAAAGGATGTAACCACTGCCAGAGCATCTATTCCTGCCTGCAGTGCAGAGCGGGGTTCCAAGGCTTCTGGAGTGCTCTAACTTAGCTCTTGCTAGGCTGGATACTGTAATATGGTTGGCCTTCTTTAGTTCCCCTAGGAATTGGAATAAAGGCAGCCAGAGCGAGTGTACTCCTCACCTGGCCCAGGCTGTTAGTCATCCAAGGAAGCCAACTCCAGTACCTCATCTTATGGAGGAGAGAAGGGCTTTTTTTCCTTAGTGAGACAGATTTCCTGTAGGTGTTTGACGTGGCAAGTGTTCTCTTAGAGGTTAGATGATTTTGAAATATCTATTTGGGACTAAAATTAGTGAAGACACCATTCTTACAGAACTCAGTTTTAGCCATGAAATAAAGGGAGTAAACAACCTAACCAGGAATTACAGGATAAAAAACAAAATAAAATACAGACCAGAGTAAAGAAGAACAGGAGAACAGTGGGGGGGGAGGGGAGGAGCTGGGGCCAGAGATTAATTAGGGCAAATGGGAAGGACTTCCTAAGGAAGGAGAGCCTTGAGCAAAGGTAAAGCAAGGAGAGAGGGAGCCTTGTAGACCCCCAAGGCAGGACTGTGACATGGAAGGGACAGCCTTGTAAAACACAGGATTGACTCAAGAAGCACTGCTAAGCCAGTAGGCGTCTGGGAGTGAACAAAAGATGAACTGCCAAAGCAGTGGGAGCAAGCTGTATAGGGTGAAGTGAGCTAGGCAGGACTCTCTAGGGTCTACTAAGGGAGGCCAGCTCTGGGCTAGACATTCTCAATAATCACAAAGTAGAATATACTAACAACCCTAGAGCAGAGCTAGGTCCCTCTACGCATGCATGTCAGCATCCATTGTTGCAGCCTCCGAGGATTCCCTGCAGTTGGCTCGCGAATCTAGAAACATTGCTACTTTCATTAAAGCTACTGTGAAGACTCATATCAGGCTGTCACATTTCCTAGGATTTTCAGCCAGTGCTAGAGCAAGGCCCTTTAGCAGATCTCACTTTCTCAGCCTTGTCACCATGCTTGCAGTCTGACTGCTGCACCCCTTCTTCTGTGGTGGTTTTATCTAGGCCTAGAGTATAGTGGGGAGCTGGGCCAGCTATTCTTCACATCAATGAGCAGAACAGAACCTTCTATAAAGATGTCTCACTTTGTTCTCACCATCCTCCAGCCTCTACTGTTGAAATGTTTGCTTGCCTCTACTTGACATCAGGATAAAGGAAAACTGAGACCAGTGCTCTCTCTGCCTTGCACATGCCATTTCATTTGCCTGTAACACTTTTCCCTCTTTCCTTTACCTACACTTGCTTCGATGTCAATGCCAAATCACTTCTTCAAGTAAGCCTTCTGGAACCTTCTCAGCTGGATCACATCCTCCAATCTTTACATTTATACTATGCATTTATCAATTTCTTAACCCTTGTAACAGATGAATTTTTTCTCTGCTAGTTTATTATCTTCAAATGGGAATATGACCTGTGTTTATCTCCAGCCCCTGCACAATTACAGGCTCATGATAGGCTTTTATCAAACACTTGTTGAACTTATGAATGAGTCAGAGAGCCACCAAGGCACCTTTTAAACAAATGGGACATTGGTGGTATCACCTTCCCTTTGGACAATAATTCACCTTTTAAGACTCACTCTAGTATCCTAAACTCTACACAGGATTATAGAGCTCACAGTGGTACTTTCCCCTTCCTGCTATGTAATCAGCCCTTGGTCAGGCCTTGTCCCATGTCCATAGCACTTGAAAGGATGGTTGATTTGAGCCCTTTTTCTGAATCCCTTTACCCTGTTCTCCTTTTAATTCCTTCCAGTGTCTTGGATCCTTCTGGAGCCAAATATCACTCAGATCCCAGATGCAGCCGAGAATTCTCATTAGTCAGGAACCCCTCCATTCCATTTCTGGCAACTTCGGAGTGTCTCATAAATCAATTTGCTGAGAAATACCTTAACTCCTCTTCAACAGCTGTCAGGAAATCCAGAGGTGATATGCAGTGAGTTCAGAAATTCCAACTATGCCTGACAATGAAAGCCTCTTTATGACGCTCCTTGAGTGTTGACATTGGGTTGTTTCTAGAAGTAAGAGAGCTATGCAGATTAACCTTCTTGTGTTTTTTTTTTAATAAAATGAAAGATTAAACATAGTGTGGTAGAAGAGGCATTTGAGTTAAACTAACTTGTGTTTTCCTCCCATTTCCACTCCTTCACAAGCATATACCTCGAATGGTATGCCTGCCCTAAAAAAAAAAAAAAAAAAAAATCTGGCTTCCAGATTTATGCAGTTTTGGGAGTGGCTTTCAATTGGGAATGAGTTAAACTGTGTGTGTGTGTGTGTGTGTGTGTGTGTTTTCTTCCTCTAGGGAGTTCTAAAAATTATGAAAAATTACTATCTTTTGGTCTTTGGTGTCTTGAATCCAGCCCCAGCCCCCAACCCCTTTCCTTTGCCCTTGAAAAAAGGACTGACTTCAAAATAATTAATTCTGAAACCATTGGATTTGCCTGCTGCTAAAGGGTTTTTGAAGAAAGCTTAAATCTAAATCTTACCCCCTAAGCCTTATTCCCAAATGCTTCCCTGTTGCTGAAGCACCGATAGGCACATCCTTGATGAAAATGCCTTTTTAAATGAGGGCCAGACACCATTGTTTAGTGAAAATTAGAACCAGCTTATTTCTCAGAACCAGTTAGAATACTTCTGAGATGAGAGATAGATTGTACTTCAGTTTTGTTTTCCTTTCTTCCCAGATCTGGGCATCGCTCTGAGCCATCAGGAAATGCACAGGTCAGTTGGGAACAGGAAGCCAATAGAGGAGAAGGCAGGCCCACTCATTCACTGGGTTTCCCCAACAGTTGGCAGGGAGTGCCTTGCTAAATATTTGGATGGCCATGCCAGGCCATCACAGGGTCCTCAATCTCCCTGCCTCCCCTGGGTTCAAAGTCAGGACTGTCTTCAAGGATTGGCTAAGCAGATATGGTCATGAATGACAGGAGACAGAGGCCACTCTGCAAAGTGTCCAGGAGAGATATTCATGAACCTGGGATGCTAGTCACAACTAAATATGAGCACGAGTAGATTTGTGTTGAAAGCCAGCGTCACCTCATTGATCAGCCAGGTCTATCCCCTTCCATTGAGATCAAGGAACTCTATTGTCCACTTATATTTCTCTTGCATTGTATGTAGATGACTATTATAGTTTATGAGGAAAGCACAATTAAATGGCAATACTGAAGCTCCATGCAATAGGGTTCCCATAGCCTCTTGTTGTGCTTGGATGAGCTCCAGAAGAGCTTGATTTGATCCCAGCATTGTAATGTATCACAGACCCACTCCAGATCAAATTGCCACGATGCAAATGCACCGTTGTTTCAGCCGACTCTCATTGGGTTAAGTTGTTCTTGGTCCCCTAGTAGGATGTAGCCACATCTCCATCTTTGACTTCAGTACTCTGTGTGTATCTGAATACTCCAGCAAACCCCTTTAAAACATACTCTGATCTATTTGCCACAGGTCAAAGATGGGCTGTTTCCAAGAACGCAAAACCTGGTATTACTAAAAATTCTTTTTTGTTGTTGTTGCTAACATCCTGTTCTTGAACAGGATTCTGGTTTGCTATCTTAGCCTGGACACTTTCCTTACCTTAGGCTGATGCCTCAATCCCAACACTCAAGAAGTCCATTTGGCCCACCAGTATGACTCTAAGTATGTTCCAAGACTGTGGGGACCAATTCTTTTCCATGTATTTCTCCAGTTCTTAGTAGGACATCTTCCTAAATCATGAAAGGGACTCTAGTTATCAGAAAAATCATATGGTAAACGTGTTAGCTCCTGTTTCTAAGCATGTGTGGCACCCCTCTGCATATGTTGGCACTCTGGGTATAGAGATATTGACTCTGTCTTGAG
Organism: Pachyuromys duprasi; assembly: GCA_028658305.1. Classification (NCBI taxonomy): domain Eukaryota; kingdom Metazoa; phylum Chordata; class Mammalia; order Rodentia; family Muridae; genus Pachyuromys; species Pachyuromys duprasi. The sequence goes on along the minus strand of CM053753.1, from coordinate 22,079,537 downwards.
CATTGATTGTGCATTGATGGCTTCTGCCACCACTAATGTTGGTGTTGGCTTATGAAAAAGACAGGAGGACACAGGGTCAAAGAATACTTCTTGCAGAAGCAGAAATCTCAGAGTTATCTGAAAGGAAGTTTACAGCCTGTCTTTTGTGACAAATGTCTATCTAACTTGGTTGTTCTCTATTATGTTCAAAGGTTCCTAGAATAAGTATTTCTATTCGGTAGTGTTTGGTTAAAAGGTGCCCCACTTTAACACACTTCTAGTGTGTTAAAAGCTTGGTGTCCAGCAGCCACAGTGGCCTTGGTAGGAGGCAGTCAGGAAGTACAGTCCAGACCCTGTTTGAAGAAGGTAGGTCACATGAGAATTGTCCTTTAATATAAGCCTTTTCTCTGATGTCCTGCTTGCATCCTGGTCCCTGTGAGTGGAGCAGCTCTTTCTCACCCCTTTGCCAGAAACAGTGCAGCCAGCAGACACACACAGAAATGGTGAGCCAACTGAATCTTTCCTCTTTTAAAATTGTTTCCCTCTGGTATCTGTCACAACAACAAAGGGTTTAACATCCTAGGTAAAGAATGAAATAACATATATGCCTTTAGCTTTTATTTTGGGTTTTCTTCAGTAGAACAACTTGAAGAGAAAACTTCACTATTACGCTCTCCTGCTTTTAGAAAAGGCAGGGAGGGTGGGTTTGGTGGCATACTTCTGTAATCTGGACACTTGGTGGGGGGTAGGACCAGAAGGATCATGAGCTCCAGAATGGTCTGAGCCATATGCTTCAAAAGCAAAATAAAAGTGAAATATTAATGAGGAAAATAAGAGGAAGAGAAGAGAATATGTGTGTGGAGGCTGGATCTGAGCAATTTGCCAACTTGGCTTCAGAGATCTGAAGCCCCCAAATAGTACCTACGTATTGGTGGAAGACGCTGGAAGAATATGCTTAGAGGGCCGAATGGAGAACTTCAGGCAGATGCCAAGATCTCTCACATGATGTCTCTCCTTCCCTCCCTTCCTTCCTATCCCCTACCCTTCATCCTCTTCTCTCCCTCTCTCTTTCTGTCTTTCTCTCTGTCTCTCATTCAAATTGCACATCTGTGCTCTATTTTTAAACATTTATTCTTTAAGTGATAACGCATGTTTTACCAAGCCTCTTATTGGATTAGACATGTTTGAAATCCCCTCAACTTTAACCTCTTCATTACTGCCTCCAACAAATGCGCATCAGCTACCAGGGCAGAGTGCAGATCAGAGAACTTTCCCAAGATGTTCAAATCACCAAACCACTTCATGAGGAGAAAGAGACCCTATCAGGAGTGCTGGGTTTGTCGAGGTGCCTGTGCTTTTAGAAGGAATCCAACTGTCACATTGTGTTGACTCTAGATCTTAGGGTAAGATTCAAGGTTTATGTGGTACACTGTCTACAGAGCCCATTCTCTTCATCATAGGCTGGAGTAATTGAATTGGAATTCTTACTGGAGTAGGGATTTTTAAATATATTCCCTCACGTAATCCTCACAGAAACCCTGAAAACCAGGTGCTAATAATCCAGCTAGAGATGCAGAGACAACGGCCTGGAAATGTGCAGGGGCCTGTTCTAGGGAAAGGTCTCAAATCAAAACTGCTATATACTCTTCTTTTCTCAGGAGCTGGTGCAAGGAAGAAAGGATTGGAAGGGAGTAAAGAAAGAAAGGGAGAAAGACAAAAGAAAAAGGAACACAGAAAGGTTTCTTTCTGTGGCTCTTTTTTATAAAAATATATATTATTTTTAAATTGTTTTTTATAATTAATTCACTTTATATCCTGATTATAGCCCCCTCCCTCATCTCCTTCCAGCCCCATGCTATCTCTCTCCTCCCCCTCCCCCTCCCCTCACTGAAAGGGGGAGTCTACCTTCTCTACTATTTGACCCTAGCTTATCAACTCTCATCAGGACTGCCTGGATCCTTTTCCTCTGTGGCCTGGCAATGTCGTCCCACCAGGGGGAAATGATCAAAGAGCAGGCAACTGAGTTCTTGTCAGAGACAGCCCCTGCTCCCCTTACTAGGGAACTCACAAGGAGACTGTGCTGTCATGGCTACATCTGAGCAGGGGATATAGATCATCTCTGTGCATGGTCCTTTGTTGATGCATCAGTCTCTTCAGGGCCAGATATTTTTGGCTTTGTTGGTCTCCTTGTGGAACTCCTGTCCCCTCCGGGGTCCTTCTATTCCCCCACTCTTCCATAAGACTCCCTGTACTCTGCCCAAAGTTTGGCTGTGGGTCTCTTCACCTGCTTTGATCCCCTGCTGGGTGGAGTCTTTCAGAGGACATCTGTGGTAGGCTCCCATCCTGTTCCTTGTGTTCCACCACTTTTGGTGTCCATCCTGTTTGCCTTCTGAATAAGAATTAATGAACAAATTGGACTGCTCATTCTGTGGCTCTTAGCACTCATTCTCATCTGGCTCCAACTGGCCCCTGTTGATCTGAGGCTTCCCTGGGCAGGCTATAGAGGATGGTATATTGCTTCCTGTTTCACTAGACCCCTTCCCAAAGGGAGTGCTTGATTTCCTGGGGTGCTGGTACATGCCTGCCCACAGCCTTCAGGATTTTGGCCTTGATGTAATGGCTTGGAAGATCTTTTTGTTACTTTTCCTTCTTCTATTTTATCATTTGACATATTCTGAAAAACATGTTTCTCTTAATCCTGATATCCCCCTCTCTCCCTGTCCCTCTCCCTCTCCTACTCTCTATCGCTCCCTCCCTACAAACCCCTGCTCTTCATAATTAAAAGTCCTTTCAGGCTGTCTTCACCTTATCATTTAAAATGAATGGAAAAAAAACCCAACAACTTCCTGCCCTTGTGTGCTCCTGATGCTGAACTTCGAAATGGATGAAAAGGCTTTTCACTGGCTTTGTGCTTCATCTCCCCAGTAACTCTGTTCAAGTCACACTCCTGCTGCCGTCAATCTTCACTGGTCTGTGAACCAGCTTGTGCTGTCCTGGGCTTCATACACACAACTACGAACAGACACCAAGCACAGACGTGCATGTGGAGTTGCAGATCAGTTTTCTTTTGCTACTTACTCACGTCCATCTTGAGAAGATACAGATTGTGTTACTGGTTGGATTTGTTGTTGTTTAGTTTTGTATTATTTTTCTACAATAAGCTTAAAAGCAAATTTAAAAGTTTCAGACTCACCCATGTTTGATAATTTTTACTGATTAGAGACTATGTTAAAATTTAATCATGGTTTAACTCTATAGCCATTCCTGTATGAACTTTTCCATGGTAGAAAGCATATAAATACATATTTTGACATATAAATAATATTCATAAGAAAAAAAATTTAAAATTTAAAGAAAAAATCCCATATCACTCATAATGCCAGCACTCAAAGTAACTGTCATTAATACTTAGAGTTTCCTACATTCCATTGTCTGTACACATCTGAATGAATATGTGGCAACTGAAGAATGTAGAATTCCCTTATCTCTTTATGCATTTGTATTGTTGTTCCCTGAGTCCCTGAAAGCCATCAAAAGCAGATCAATTGGTATCATTCCTGTACACTTGGGATTTTAATTTATTCCTGGTTTGTACTTTTATAATCATACTATAATGGACATTTGAATGTGCAGCATCTTAAAATGGTTTCCCTTATGATTGCTGCCCCAAAGTTGAATTACTGAAGTTAGGGTTGCTTACTGAGCATTTTAGAGAACTGAAATACATATACACCTGTCATTTGCTAATGCTTAACCAACAGGCAACTGCTTACTTTAATGTTGTCGGGCTCTGTTCTAAACACATGCTCTTAACCACTGTGAGTAGGATACTACCCTGGGTTCTTCCAATGGTCAGAGAGCTGAGCGAGCCCATGGCAGTGGGAGGTTTTCAGGGGTCAGGTGTGGGAAAGCAAGCAAGTATTAATTGAGCATGTACTATGTTCCTGGGACTGCTCTGGACTATGGGGATGCTACAGTGAGCAAAACAAATAAAACTCCTGATCTGAGGGAGTTTGACCTCTAGTGGTAGAGACAAAAGAGACAACCTACAAATATCAAACATACGAGATGTGGAATAATGTTAGTGCAGTGGGAAAAAATAATGGTGATGTTCTCTGAAGAACTTCAGGGAGGGGAATCCCTGAAAAAAAGATACATTGAAGGAAAACTTATATAAAAGAAAGGGTACTCCATGTGGAGCATTGTGTGGGGAGGGAGCACTCATGAGCACGGTGCAGGGAGGGAGCAGTCAGTGAATAAGCTCAACCAGAAGCTTGAGTCTTCTTCAGTCTACTCCGTGAGTGCAGTTACTAAATTGACAAGGTGGGGGAGCCAGAACCCTACCAACACCACTGTTTAAATGAGATTTGGGATTTTTGTTTGTTCGTTTGTGTTTTGTTTTTTAATGCACACAACAACCCAAACTCTACTATCTTATCTCTGTCCCAATATGGTCATTAGGAAATGCCCATTGGACAGAACCAGCTAAGTCTGCATCCTAGTGACCCTTGACACAGTCTAGGAATGGAACTCTGTAAAAGGTTACAAGTTCAGATAAGAGGGAAAGCTTTCTTTCCAGAAAACAATGAAGAGTTCACAAGAGTGGCACCTCAGAAGGCCAAAATACAGGGCTATGCTAATGTGTCCAGAAACCTCCATTAACTGCTCGTCCTGTGGCTCTGTGGCTGCTTCACTTCCTCTTTCTCCTGGGCAACCATCCTTAGAATTGCAAACACAGCTTGCTGGCCATCCATCAACTCTGCCTTCTGCATACTGGAGAAAAAGAGAGTCGCAGGAATCACAAGGCTAGGCAATGACTGCTGTCATGCCTCCTGGGCTTGTGGCTCTGGGGCTGACTTTTTAAATGTTTCAGTGAGGGGCTGGTGAGATGGGTTGGCGGTTAAGAGCACACACCACACTTCCTGAGGACCGGAGTTCAATTCTCAGCACCTACATCAGGTGGCTTACAGCTGCTTGTAACCCCAACTCAAGGGGGTTCTCACACCTCTGACCTCTGTGGGCACTTGCATTCATGTGCATATACCCCCACACATACACACATACACATAATTAAAATAATAGAAATAAATGGTTTAAGTTTCAATGAAACAAGAAGGAGTGGCAGACATAGAGGGTTCAAGATCTTAGAGTGGACCTGGGAGGTAGGGTTCTAGTCCAGCTCTGACCCCAGGACTCTGAGAAACTTAGATAGCTCATTTTACTTGTCTCTCAGGGCTCTCTGTTTGTCTGGATGACGAAGAGGGTGAACTCACCAAGCTCCCAGATCCTCGGAGCTTTGGCGATCTAAGATTGCTTAAACACTCAGAACATGTGGGGCACCTGGTAGATGACTGTGACTTTGAGGGTTCCCAGGCAAGGGGAAATGTTTGCTTCTGTGGAGCTTCCACTTGAGTAGGAAGGATGCGTCATCCCACAGCTAACATTTCCCAAGTAGACAATATGCCAGGGACAATGGTATCCTTCTGTTTAACTTATTGCAGTCCTCACAGAAATCGAAATAGGAGATGTTATCATTGCCATGCGCAATTTGCAGGTGGGGAAAGTGAGTCATAGTTCTGGTATGCCAGTGCAGCTACCCTGTACAAAGGACTCTGTTCACCACTTCTTTTCTTTCATACCAGAATTCAGTTGCATCTCTCTTAAAAGCAATCTTGGAGGAATCTAGATTTCAATGCTAGCTGGGAATATGAAGCATCCAAAGCTTTCTCCTTTTGGCATGTATAATCTGGACTCATCTCCACTCGCTAACTGGATGAGAGCGAGCAAATCGACTTGCCTTCCTAAAGAGTGGGTCTGTTGTTTGCTACCTGCCTCACGGAGAAGAATTATTTAAAACTTTTACTGTGGGACATGATTCTTGCCAGCTGTGAAGGCTCCACAGATATGTGAGGTGTTGGTCTTGGTTCTGAGACACAAAGATGGAGCTGCTGTGTGCTTCCTTTCAGAGTGTAGCGCTGTGCTTGTGGGGACGGTAATCCCGGTTTGTACTGAGTCTCTCAACAGAAGCCGAAGTCCACTTGATGGATCTCTGACCAAGGAGGAATTTGAGTGTAAGCATTCATAAATAGAGCCATCTATTTTGCTTTTTGGGGTACCCGACCATGAATTATCAAAATTAATATACATGAAGCAAAGAGAACACACACTATTGTTGGTTTGGTTTGGTTTGGTTTTAAGAACCCAGATGAGGATGGGCCTTTTCCTTTTGGAAAAGGGATGTTCATCTCCTGTCCCTGATCATACATGTCCAGGCAACAAAAGGCCTGTTAAGCCAAGGCTTTCTGAGGCTTCATGAGCTGGGATTTGGCTTGCAGGAAGAACCTTGCGTTCCTGAGCTTTCTAGTGATGCAACCCTTGGTGAGGCAGGGGAGCAAGGAGTTGCTATTTTGGAGAGTGAAGTGGTATCTCTAAGGGATTATTTTTTACAAAGCTGGGATACTTAAGTGTTTCTGATTTATCTTAATAGCAGATACTATGAGCAAATGTCCCAATTGTCTCTTTGTGCTTTTGGCAAGTCTAGATAAGAAATGGAGTGGATCAGACCCAACCAGAGCCTCTAGCCCAAAGTTTAGGAGCTTTAATCTTTCCCGCTCCAACTATGTGATTTAGAATTGTTTCTAGAGTCCTCCAAGCTGCAGGTGGACACATCACTTTGGCCAGAGACAAACTGGATTCCAACATCAAGCCTTCTGCATCGAGAACAATTTGCTTGGACTTGCAAGGAAATGGCCGTGCTTCCCACCGTGGTAGGTAGTTCCTCAAAGTCAGTTACCACTTCTGGATCATGGGTGTTACTGCTGTGTAAAGGAGAAGCCTCCAGCTTGTCATATACATAATCAGGATTCACCGAGGACACAGTGACAAAAGCTCTTCAGTTGGGACCATGCTAAACCCAGAGCCTTAGAAATTGGAATATAAATTATGTTGAAGCCACATTCAGTGCTACGATATTTGCTAACCCCTACTAGATATGGATAAATTCTCATGGCTTGATTTGGCATATTGAATCCATTCTTCAGATTCTCTTTGGGGACAGGAAAGGAAATACACAGCTCCACTCTAATTTTTTTCTTTTGTTTCTTCAGAATGGGACATAATTTTTTATTGTTAGCTGGTGGAAACAGATGAATCACAGCCAACTATGGCTCACCCCCACAGGAGGAAAGTATCAGGCTGTGGCCGGGAGCATAGTCTTTGAGATGAACCAGGATATCTGAGTTTTGAAATTTCTTCCCACTTTAAAAAAACAAAAATTCAAACCATGCTGTTGAGAAACTGTTCACGTTCTGACCAAAGACCAAAAGAGTAGAGAAAGCAAAAAGCTACAGCTTCTCTGAGGAAAGTGTTTGAAGGCTATGTGTTTAATGACAACTCAACTGAACACAGACAGAGTCAGGAGCAGACAGAGAGGCCTACTAAACTCTGTCTTTATGTCTTCCAAGGAAAGGGCCTGAAGCTGGCTGTAAGCCAGGCATTCCACACTCCTGAACTAGGTCATCCGCTTAAGCATCACCTCAGGCACATCCTATCATTTTGACTCCTGGTGTTGAGTTCACCAAAATAAATAAATAAATAAATAAATAAATAAATAAATAAATAAATAAATAAAATGCTTAGAGATGGGTTTTTCTCTTTTGGCCGCAGACAATTGCAAACTGAAAACCACTGTTGAGTATTTTAAATTGCTTGGGTCGGAAGAAATTATCCCTCTCCTTTTTCTTTGATCTGCATCTCATGTAGTTCAGTGGTTAGTCACTCTTAATGCATAGGAATCTATCAAATTTGATGGCTCTGTCTGGGTTTGGGGCTTCCTAGATCACTTGGTTTTGTAGGTGCACAGTTATTGGAGTTGGATTGTTGAATTCAGGATTATAACTTACACTTTGCTTTAGCAGAGTGGCTTTGTAGATTTAGTGAGTGAGGGATCCTCTTGGGAGAACCTACAGTCTTCATCCCTGCTTGTCTAGAGAGTGGTCAGAGGTAGCCTTCTAGCTCTACTTGTTCTTCAGCTTCTCCTAAGAACAGAACTCCAAATTATCCTCCTGTCTCCTTGTGAAAATGGAACCTAAAAACAAAAGCAAAAACAGTCCCTGTGTACTGTGCACCGACCCATTGCTTTTGAAGGTTCCCTGGAACCCAGAGTAAGAATCAAAACACCTACACACAGCATCTCTTCCATCTCTGCATGGTCTGCTGATTGATTTGTGGATCATGATTCTCACTTAGAGACACTGGAAGCAGACTCTTGGTTCTCACCTACATTTTTTTTCATTTGTTGTTTTCTTTAAAGTCAAGCTCAAAGTAAGCAAATGACAGCAGAAGCTTCATTTTAGTAAAATATAACATTCCCTTGAATTTCTTTTGGTACGATACTGGGATGTCAGGTCTTTACACTGGAAAAATGCAAAAGAATTAAGCTAATTCTAGAACAAACCAAACAGAAGCCACCAAGCCTTTATTCAGATCAGAGTTGGTCCATGTTCATGCAAGTTTTCAGACTTAACATCTTTATGATTAAGAAAGTTTCATACCCTCAGAGAGGGGTTGCTGAGGAGAAGGTCTGCGAATTTGAAAGGGAGGAGAGAGACATACTGAGCACAGTGGTTTTGAATTTCAGCTTCTCCTAGGTTTGATGTGGAGCCTCATTCACAGACAAAGAATAGTTGCAATCAGAACTGAATCATAGGCTCAGTAACTTCCAGTAGGCTACACAACTACCAAAGAAGCTCAGGACTTCTAGCTCTCTTAATTCACCAGGATACTCCCAGCTATGGCAATTTTCTTAATAGAGTACATCTTGAGCCCAGCTATGATGATGTTGAAGAGGCTGGTTTTGTGGAGAGGGTCTATTCCTGACCCAGAAGCCCCAGGGTAGAGCTGATTCTGTAAATGTTTGCAATTAAGGACAGACCATCTTCAGGAGAGTTTCTATGGAGTAAATTGGAAGGAGGTAGGTAGTTTAGAGAGAGAGGGGTTGGCCCTGCCCAACAACTGAGCCATTTCTAGCTGATGCACAAGACGATGGGGAATTACTGTGCTCTCTCAAGCAGGAGTGTTATGTGAAAACTGTCAACACACAGCAAGCTTGGAACTAGAATTTTCACTTAATGATAAAATGTCTCCTGAGATAGTAGGGTCATTTCAGCTCATGAGAGCCTGCTGAATCTTAGACACCACCCAGGGCATGTTCTCCTTGTGTATAAACTTTATAGAAGTCCGTTGGGTATGGTTTGGCTCTTTTGTTAAAGCATCTCCACCCAGTCACCCCCAGAATAAAATAATAGCTTAATAGCTTCCTTTAGTATGCGGTTTTAAGATGTGGGTATCTGAAGGATTTTTTTCTCCATGGGACAAATGTCAAATAAAGTGTTCCATAAAGTTTCAGAGTCAGAGAGAACTTTGGTCCATTAACCTTAAAATGCTGGAGAGCTAAAGACCTAGTTTATTAACAGTTTCCAACTCTTGTCTGCTTCTGAATAGTCATTATGTTGCATTATTCTTTAATGGGACGTTTTTCCAAAAATAGTAAGGGGGGGAACCTAATGCACCACTTGATTTTGTATGTGCTTTCTTTGTTGTTGTTTTGTAGCATAATGTCCCCAGGCACATGCTGCTTCTGAGCTGTAATTACACTTTTAACCCAGTCCTTTATGTCTGGGTCCTTAATGTCCAAGCTCCTATATAATTACCAAGTTGACTGTGTGGGAATGAGACAAATATTTCTTGCATGACTTTACCCTATACATTGCTATAGTGTTGTACACGTCCTGAGCTTGGAGCTGTAGTCTCAACTCGAAAAGACCCAGCAAAGAGATATTCCCAATCTCTGGCCCAGAAAGCTAAATTCAGATGGATAGTGACTTGATCCAGTTGAGGTCCCCTGAGCTCTTGGGGGAGGATTTGAATTTGGCACCAGAGCCTTGGTTCAGAGCCTAACATGGACTTGGGAACATTTCCTTTTCTAGCCAGCTGTGTGTGCATGCCTGCAGCCATGCCTCTCCTTACAGTTGGGAAGTACGAATTCCTCAGTATCTGAAAGGGTCCGGATTTCTGAGACCTCCTGGAGGAAGTTGATTTATTTTGCTAAACTACAAAAATATTGGTGATGCTGGTTGCTAAGAGACATCAGAATTTGAAGCAGGGGAGGGGGAGAGAAAAAGGGTGTGGCTGTGGCCAGTTAGTGGGGGGAGGGGCTCCATTTAATGCTGTGCTGTCTCAGTTCACAAACACACAGGAGCCTGGGTCCCCAAAGGTTAAGCTTCTCCATCTCTCCCCAAAATCAAAGTCCTGTTTTCCCCAGAACTGAAATGATTTCCATAGCATTTTATAATTTGAGAAATAATTTCTGTCTCGGTTTTTTTTGTGTTTGTATAGAGAACTCATTGTAATTTCATGTATGAGTTCCTGACATGCATTAAATATCCATATCATATAAAAGAGAATAAAGGAGAAAATGTAACCTTGAAATCTAAGTATTTAGCAATGATCACTTGAGTAAGAGCAAGGCCTGAAGGCATCATATTTAAATTGTTGTCTCCTGAGGGGCTGAGTTTCCCATCTCTGGTGACAATGTGTAAAGACAAGCTCACCATCCAAAGCTACTACAAATAGAAAATCCCACCTGGGGAAAAGTTTGGACTATGCTCTTTCTCCCAATGCATATGTAGTGAGTGGCATTTACATGCACAGGACACCCTCATGGGTGAACTAGACTTTGTCAGAACCCAAAAGTCTTTTTCAGAGAATATATATTATATTTTATATATAATATATTTCCAGAACTCCCAATAGTCTACCAATAACTTCCGTCCATCCTGGGCATAGCATAAAGAAAAGGGGGTCAGCTATACCCTGGCTTACCAGCAAGTTGATGCCTCCCTGATTCTATCCTCACAAGTGACCCTGTCATACACTAGTGTATCCCAGTAATCAGAGCTTGGCCTTCCTCAGAGCTTAGTTCCCTTGCATGCTCCCGAATGCCTTTCCCACCTTCCTTCTGGTCTGCTCTTTCTGAAATCAGTTCCCACTAATGTCTTTAACATATACAGCTCTTCTCATTAAGAAGTAAGAAAGTCTCCTCTAAAATGGCCCAAAAGTGAAAAAGAACACACAAAGACATCTTATAGCTAATGAAATAGTAATGGCCACCAAGAGAGTCAGGAGATCCCCAGCTTAACTTACATTAGGGGACTCTACCTGCAGGGCACTTTCTCGCCTATGAGATATTTGAAGATGGAAAGACTTGAAGAAAGTTCATGTAAGCACAGTTCAGGGAAAGAGGTACAGACTGGATGTTGAATTTAGTGATATCTTTCCAAGTTTAAAATGTTTATATTCTATTCCAGGGATATCACTTGAATCTCTCTTTTCCTAACATATTATGGAAACAGCTGTGGTATGTTGAAGCATCCATCCTTGCTGAGAACAAACTCATGTCAGTAGGCAAGCTGTTTCTTTGCCAGCGTATTCTTTGAAGCATTACCGGCAAAAGGACAGCTGAACACCATCCAAATGTCCATAAGTGACTCCTTCTTTAGGGGTTTACTGTGTGTCTACTATAAAGCAGCCAATCACTTGGGGTCTTTGAATTATCCCCTAAATAAAATGAAGATCCCTGGCCTCCCAGAATCTCCGTCCTAATACATCAAGGCAGGACCAGGAAGACATAATGGTCATCTGCATTAACTAATTGTTTGCTTTCTTTATAATGTGTGTGGTATGAACATGTGTGCACATGTTTGTGCAGGTGTGCACACATGTGTGGCCAGAAGTCTCCAGTTGCTCTCACTCTATGCCTTCCGCTCATGAGATGATTCCTCTCAACGAACCACGGCTCCCTGTTTTCAGTTAGCCTGGCTGGTCAGCAAGCCGCCAGGATCCTCTTGCTTTTTCTGTCTGCCGGTGCTGGTGGTACAGGTGCATACAAGGCTGTGCCCAGTGCGTCCGTGGCTGCTGGAATCTGAACCCAGATCCTCCAGTTTATGTAGCCAAGTGAACCGTCTCCCAAATACTCTTATTTCCTTGGTACTTTATTTTACAGGCTGTGGATATATGCATGTCTGCTTGAATTATGCCAACATTTCTAGAAATATTAACCAAGAAATCTCAGTATCAGGAGTAGATATTAGGGGTTTCTTTTTCTTTTCTTTTCTTTTTTTAAACCAGCTTCTGGCCCTGCTTACTTTTGCTTCTTGACTATGCGACTTGCATAATATAAAAACTTATGTGTGTTTAAAAAAGAAGACAATTAGAAATCTAAATCAATACTGCAGTTAGAGAGCTAAGCTTTATATTTCAAAGAAGAAGGAAAAGTCTTTATCCAGTCTGTAACCATCCATATTAAAGAGATTGGATGTTTAATACCATCCAGGCTGTGGGAGTAAAATCGGAATTCAACTCTAGTACTCAGAGCACACGCTTGTGTCTTCCAGTGGGTCTATGCCATTATAGGCTTTAGGTTGGTAGGCTTGCCCTCACTTACAAAGCAGTAGGAAGGCAGATAGAAGCTGTGTGGGGCCTACAGAGAAGAGTCTTTGGCTCAGCCCTGATTCTGTCAATGACGGTTTAACTTTCACCATCTGGAAGCCTTCGCCTCTCCTCTATGCCATAGTGAACTTAGTCTCTCACTTAAAAGTGCAGCCAACCACTAACATTTAATAACCTTATCTTCTGGAAAGTCTCCAGTGGCAGGGATAAGATTTGAGAACTTTAAATTCTCTAGAATCTTCAAGAAGACTTCCCCCATTCTCCAGTCAGTTTTCCCTATGTCTGTAAGCATGTATATATCATGTATGTACCTGAATATCTATTTTTTGCGTAAGTCTAAGCTTTGAGCTTGTATTATTTCAATTGCAGGGCTATAGAAAGCTAGAACGTGGAGTTTCTGGTAACAAAAAGAGGTAACTAAGAGAAATTATTTTTTAATGTACTCATTTGATGGATGTAATCTGATATGTTGGTGAGGAAAATGAACATGTTGGGAGTAGAATGTCATTTCATCCCTTCCGGAAATTGGATTTCTGTCAGATTCACAAGCCTGGACCTTGCTTCTGGTTCAGGGTGGTAAGATGAGAAAATGTGATGGCTACAGATGACATTCCATGCTTGTGTGCTAGAGGGATGTCAGCTAGGATGAGCCTGTGAGGCCTGCAAGTGATGAGTTGTCTTGTTTGACCATCTGTAAGGGGCCAACAAAGATGGCCTGAGAAGAGTATGTGACTCAGACTCTCCTTTCACCTGGGACTAACTCAATCCTGATCAGGGTGGGTTTGCAGTGTGCCATATAAAGCCAGCAAACAGTTCAAACAGAAAGAAGGGATATATAGCCAGCTAGCAACCAGGGGAAGATAAATGCCTCAGGGGCATTTATATCTGCCTCAGGGATTTGGTATTTGGGACACTTGCTGTGAATTCTTTCTTCCCATTTGTCTTCTGACTGATTAGAAAATGGATGAGGATGTTTACATTTCTTCCACTTGTCTTACCCAAATTGGACACCAGCTGGGAGAGTGATTTGTTCCCTGTCCAAGGCACTAGCCATCTCTCTAAGTCTCTCTCTCTCTGAGTTTCTCTCTGAGTCTCTGAGTCTTTCTTTCTGAGTCTGTCTGTCTCTCTTCTGGCTGCCAGGTTCTTTGACCTGCCAAACTCTCCTTCCTCCCTCAGCTTCCCCCTGGCTCCACTACTTATGTGCACTGCCTTTCTAACCGTGTCTTTCTCCCTCTTGTGTTGTCATTGCTTTGATCTCAAACCTCGAGGTACAGAGGAGGTCTTAGGTTTTGCCTTTCTGCCTGGTCACTTTCAGAACTAGGAGCAGGTCCAGATGTTCTGCACAAACATCAGAGCCTCCATGGAAGGATGTCCTTCAGGGTATGTTCACTTTCCCTGGACTACTGTGAATGTCTGCTCTAATGTCAACAACCCAGAGCATCTACTGTAACCGTACTTTTATTCTGATGAGAATTTTTTCAAGTGTCAGCCATTTTGGGGACCCCTTTCTCTGTGTCTTCTGAGTATCAAGGTGTCCTTTCTTTAGACACTCTCTCTGTGGTGTGTGCTATAGTTTATTACAGTACATTTTGAAGTAAACATGTAACTCCCTGTGACTCCTTAGTCTTCTGTGAAGTCTATGTGGGTGCCCGTGTCTTTCTCTGGATCTCCCTCTTTTATTGAAGCATGCCACGGTCCCATCCTACGCTGCTGATTATGCATTCTCAAGGGCCCCTTCATGGGTGCCCAGTGGCGTGGTCACTTCAGTTAGGCCAGGCCCTGAGGGCCTCCTTCGGCTTTCATCACTGGATGGAGATGACCTGGCGGGGCAGATCTCAGCCAGTGAGGACAAGTATTTGCTGACTTACGCACTGAATGAAGATCTCGACCTTCTTCGTCAGCACAAATTTAAGTCATAAAACTTAGAAATACCATTACCATTTTCGTCCCTCCATTCTCTACTACTGTTCTTCTCCCCTTCCCCATTCCTCCTTAACTCTTTCTTTCTCACTTTCCTTCCTCAGTACCTCTTGTGCCCTCTCTGTTCCCTCCTTTCTTTTCACCATCTTTTATTCTCTCCTGTCTCCTGTCCTCCTTTCTTTCCAACTTTTTTCTTATATTCAGAGGTTTTTTTAAAATTGAGATTTGAACTCACAGTCTGCTTTGTAGAAAAACTTAAAACAGACCCAGCGAGAACCTTCTATAGTTCAGCAGAGGAGCCTTGGCTTTTTCTGGGACCCTCTATGGACTCTCTGGTTTGAAACAGTTTAGATTCCACATAAAATATGTGTTGTTTACCCAGGCTCTTCATGCTCTGCATACTGTTACAGTCCTTGAGGAGCTTGTCAGTGACAAGTAAGATAAATGAATGAAGAGGACTTTACAAGTGTTTAAAAGCTAAGTATAGCATGTGCTGCCCACTACTTAATTACACAGACCTGTGCTTAGCCTAGTACCTCTATGGTGGAAACTTCTGGCGGCCCTCCCCCATACTCTTCTGCAGGCACCACCTCTCGGGATGTTAGAAATTCCTTGGTAGTCTGCAGTTGCTAGCATGTTAGCCAGATCCAAACCTCTCATGCTGGTTGAAGCAGCAAGGGGCAGTATAGATTGCAAAGGATGGCTTGTGAGTTTACACTAGGGGTAGTGAACACCACACACTCCTTTGAACCTTGAGGGCTGCATTGGATGACTTGTGAGTTTACAGTAGGGTTAGTCAGCAACATGACACTCCTTTGAACCTCAATCGAGACTTTGTGGATTTCGTCCTTCTCACCAGGAACTTTAAACTCCTGTGAGCAGCTTCTCTTTTATGCTCAGACTGGAGTCTGTCCAGAATCTCAGCTCATTTCCAGACCAAACTTGATATTTTTTTTTCTTTTTATGAGGGAGCCAATCCACAAAGATTCAAGCAGTCATATACAAAGTCCTACAAGAATGCTACAGTCCCAGTTCTTTGAGCTGGAAGCTCTGCCTCTGTTTCCTCTTCAGGTAAGCCAGGACAAGAATCACCTCTACAGGCTAGTAGTCAAAAATATACATTTACCTGCCTTTTTCACTGTCATAGTGAAAGTAGCCTCCACTCCAGCCTGTGTCATACGGCTGCTGTGTCATGTGACTAAGGTGACACAGCAGAGCATCATTTCTGACACAGCAAGGACCAGGTAAGCAAAGAGGTGACTACTGACATTAGCAAGTAGTTCCCTCTTAAAATGCCCATGTTCTTCCTTACACTGTGAGGGAACGGACCCTCCATACTACGGGCAGAGTTCTTTCTGTGTCCGTCACTACCCTCCCCTCAGTATGCTGTGCTGGCTGATGGCAGAACAGAGATGATGTTGGCTATAGTCCTTATCCATGACCTTCCAGGGAATTCCCAGCTTCCTAAGGTGGCAGCAGAAAGCTCCTTGAGAGAATAATCTTCCTCTTCTGACTTCAGCAGGAAAGACAGGAGAGGGAAAGAGAGAGAGATAATGAGAGAGAGAGGGGAGAGAAAGAGAGAGAGAGAGAGAGAGAGAGAGAGAGAGAGAGAGATTGAAAGAGAGAGATTGAAAGGGGGGGGGGAAGGAGAGACTTCAAAGCTGCAAATACTTCTCTCTGGAGGATTCAGAAGAGGATTTAGCATCTGTCTGTTGTGTTTGGTCCATGCTGAAGATTTCATTCCCATGGTCATCCATTCCATAGAGACAGGAACCGAGCCTCATTGAACTGGTTCATTCTGGGACTCAGGGTGAATATCTGATAGAATCGAACTGTGCCCGGGCAGGTGCTGTTTCTCTAGAGAATATGGCAGCTGTCATTCAAGACAGTGTAGAAAGGTGACCCGTGTTCTTGGGTACATTCATCCTATTCAAAAGGAAGGTTTAAACTTGAGGATGATCCAGTGAGGACTTTATATGAGATTTCTAAAAATATTCTGATAGAATGTGTTGCATTTCTTAGGAAGTAATAACAAAAGTACAATAGCAGGATGAGGAGGTGAGAGTAGGAGGGAGAAGGGTCAAACAACACTTGTAAACAGATGCCACGACCCTGGCCCATTCCCCAGAGATGGCAGTGTCACACACATAGCATATGGCTTTGGTTCTATCCTAAATTCCTCATTTTATACCCCAGACTGATAGGTTCTTCCAAGAGAGAGGAGATTGATTTTTCTTTCAAATAGGTTTTCTGCTTCCTCCACATTTAATAAAGGAATAAAGAAACATCCGCATAGCATGTCTTGAGTTGCATTTCTTGTTCAAGGTCATGGGAGGGCCAGTTTGCTGTGTTATGTGTCTGTCTTTGTCTTCTCTTATGCTCGTAGACAAGTTTACTTTCAACTCTTAACTGCAAAAGAGTCTAGCTTTGTGAGTCTTCCTTCAGCTGTGGGGGAATATCTCCTGCCTCTAGTTATTCATTTAAATCCTCCTCCTCCTCCCTGATATTTCTCTTCTTACACTGTGCTATAGCTGGCTCCAATTCCCTATGTCTTATTTGCCTTTGCTTTGACCTCTGCAGCTAGCCTAGGACCTTGCTCTTCATCTTACTACCATCAGACATGTTACTACTGGAACCAAAGCCTGGATTTTTGTCCTGTTCCTCCATTCACTAGGTGAACAATTAGGGACTTACTTAGGAGCTCTCTTTCATAGCCAAGTAAATTCAGAATAGTTGTCTCAACTGGTGTGTGTGTGTGTGTGTGTGTGTGTATGTGTGTGTTAGAGTTTTGGAGGTATAGTTATGTATGGTTGTTCTTGTATGCATGTGATTTTAGGGACCAGAGGTCAACTTGGATATTGTTTCTCAGGAAGCCTCTACCTTGGATTTGGGGACAAGGTCTCACTTGGATCTGGGATCACCAATTAGGCCAGGCTCATCAACCAACAATCCCTGTGGCACTTCCTTTCTCTGCTTCCCCAGAGCTAGGATATACCATCACACTTAGAATTTAATATGTATATTGGAGATCAAGCTCAGATCCTTATGCTTCCATGGCAAGTGCTTTACCAACTGAGCTATTTTCCCAGCCCCACAAAGTGAGGTTTTGATAGGTACATGTTAGTCACACACTTAACCTGGCACATAAGTATTCTAGTCATTGTAGTTCGAAGAATACTAAATTACTTTTGAGCAATTGTCCATAGTAGACACTTGACCTCACTTCTTCCTACTCATATGCAGAGCCTTAGAGTGATGAAGTATAGCTTCTTCATCTCTTGCTTACTTTATTTTCCACTGTGACCTCATCATTCAAACAACTGATTCTACTCAATTAAAATTCACTCTCATCTAAGCGTCATGCCATTCAAAAGGGCGCCTCTCCGTGTTTCTGATTCTGTGCTTATTAACATGCTTTTCACCTTTTACTTGCAGACAGGAACTGTTCATTTTGCTCTCATTAGGTGAAAAGGAACATGCATAAAAATTCTGGAATGTTTTATATTAGCCTGCTGGGAACCGGGAAGAAAAGCCCAAAAGAAGAAAAGTTGTAATTACCGCTGTGCAGAATTATCTTTATTTTCCATGGTCACAGATCTTATTGTATACATTTTTCTTTCTTTTAAAAATCATACTTACCTAGATTTTAATGTTAATAGCATCTGGATGACCGATCAAAGCTTTATTCTTTTATTGCCACCTTGTTGAGATATGTGTAAACTTTTAATATTTTACTTTAATAGCTACATATTGTCATTAAGTTCTGGCATCTTCTAGTGAATCAAAGATTTTCATCTTGTTTTAGAAGCACTTTGAATAAATTGTTTAGAAATGCCAGAAGAGATACAATATCTAGCACCTTTGCACACATAGTCTTCATAATGGATTAGTTAATGTATAAAGTTTTGATTTTCCAAGTTGACATTTGGTGCTAGTAAAAGCCTTCCAAAGTCCCCTGCTCTTCCAAAAGCTGGGGGACAGTAAGAAAGTGCATGTCTTAACACCTAAGTAGTACTTATTCATAATGAGGTAATTGGGCAGGTAGACGCCAGGCCTGCTTTACTGAGAAACAGAATATTCCTTAAAGAAGAACAAGTTGACTTGGCTAGTAGCTCTAGGGCTATGCATTTGTCTCACTCCATCTACTCTCAAGAAAGGTAATAGCAACAACAACAGTAACAGCAACAGCAAGGAAACAGTGGACCGCAGGGAGGGTATAAATGCTCAATGCTTAACTGAGTCACCGCAGTCTCCCGCTGCATACTTCCCTCGTCTGTTCCAAAGTACCCTGTGTCCTCCTGAATCGCTCTCCCGTTCATTTACATGGATGTCACACATTTGCTAGACTCTGTACTCGGTCATGAGTACAAGGATGATCCATGGTACTTTCTTCAAGAGATTTTTGCCCTAGAGTGGAGAAAGCCAAGCAAGCATGCATGCTTTTGCCGTTCTTTGGGGTCAGCACTATGAGCTGGTAAAGTATTCTGTGAGAGACAGAACACAAGGTCCCTTGTGACATGGGCTTCTGGAAGGTATATCTAGAGGTAATGGCATTGGAACTAAGAACATAAGAACTCAAGGGTGTAACTCACTTTAAGGGGTAGAGGGTGAAGGGCAGGACTGGAACAGAAAACAGTGCCCACGCATCCACCCCACAAAAAAGCTGGAAAAGTGAAAGATAGCAGAGGTTAGAAAGGTTACCCTTTCTAATAAGCAGTTACCTAAGCATATTGAGGATCAAAGCTCCTTTCCTGAGGACTGTGGGAGCCTCTGAAGAAATTCAATTCAGAGTAAGAGGGATCTAACGTTACATTGGCTGAAGAGTAGATTCTTGCAGCAGGCAAACATGCAGCAGGAAAGTAGTGACAAAGCATCGGCCCTAAGGAAACAAGATAGTTTCTAGAAGAAAGTAAGTCCAGAAAGTGCAGAAGTGCAGTCATGTCTCAGCAGTCATGGTGCAGTGTGTGGAAAGCAAAAACAAAAACCAGAGATGGGGACTTCAGGTTGACAGAAATGGCATGGGGGTGGGGAGAGCCGACCCCAGTACATTACTAAATGAGTCCTCATGTTCCTAAGTGCTATGTTATGGAAAGGCTGTCTATCTCCAACTCCCATAAGTTTTTCTGGATTTCCAGTTAGGTCTTTCCAGAAGACCTGCTACCTTCTGCTGGTCCTTTCTTGTATCCTTTGGATATAGGAACATGAACCATCCTCCTTGGCCCACTTGTTGAACCTGTGTAGAGTTTGAGAAACTAGCATCCTTGTCCGAATCTGTGTTAAAAGATTTTCTGCAAGTTTTCTTTTGTGGACAATTTTTTTAATCCCCCCTGAATTTTCTTTGTGCAATTAAAAAAAAAAAAACAGTATCACTGGGCAGGGACAGGGTTAAGTAGTGCAGATTGTGGGGTGGGGTAGGAAAAGAGGTCCATTTTCAATGTACATTAAAGGAGCCAGATTGCTCAGTTATTGTATAGAACATAACGTGATCACCCAGGCTGTAAGAAATCGGTCACAGTTTAAGAGATATGTTACAAGCGAGATAAATAAAAATAGTCTGAAGTATCAGACCAAACTCAATTTTTCACCCTTGTTTCACACTCTTCTCTCATCCTAGACTAATCAAAAGAAGCCTCTTTTGTTCACAATTGCTCTGTGTACATTTCTCCCAGATCTGGCATTCATATGGACAATGTGGTTTATTTATATTTCAGCACCAAATTGGAAAGATGACATCATTCATTTACGGTCTTCATCCCATGACATGACTACTCTCCGACACCTCATTTCGGCAGACACATTTAGGGCTGCATATAGCATCTTGTTTAACTTGTGCATTCTTTTATGGGACACAGCTCAGAGGTAGGGGGCTGTAGCACTGTCACTGGTAAAAGGGTGACCTCATAGAGCCACAGGGGCTCCCCTGAAGGAGAAGGGCATTCCAATGTTTACAATAGCAGTGTTAGTATTTGTTCATTTAGCCCCCACCACTCATTCTTGGGCTTGCCCCTTCCTTCTCCACTGTCACAGATCTTGTAGTTCCCTCTAGGCCCTAGAATTCTATTTGGAAGAAACGGTTCCAGATTTATTAATCTGTGAGTTCAAAAGTACAGTCTCCCATGGAAATACTGGGATGTTAGGTGTGAGCACTGAACTTCAGCCTCTCGTGTCTAAGGGCGGGAGTACCGAGGAGGATGTGGTCCACACGTGCTTTTCTGCCCTCCTCTCCTCCACACTCATGCATTGGGTCTTCTGCCTCATTAAATGGGCAAATGAAGACTGGGAATGCTATCAGCTGTCCCTGAGATGTTTTTAATTTAGTTTTTTAAGTGAGTCTTTTTATATTTTTATTGTTTGATCATATACATGCATTTTATGCCCTCTTTGGGACCTTTCAAACATTGTACATATTTTAAAAGATGGAATGAATAAATCATGAGACATCCTTTGGCAGGTAAAGCTGGAGCATGAGGTGTTTTCAAAACTTAACAGACCCTGAGTACTTATGGGATAGCTATTTCTACCTGTTCAGCTGTTTGCCTTCTCTACTAGCAGCCAGAGAAGAAAGGGGGCTTAAAGACTGAAAACTGGAAGACCCAGAAATGTCCATGTGTTGGTCAAGAAATGGCTCTTGGGGCTAAAGTCCACATCTTCCTTACTGGCTGCCAAATTACAGTCGTAATAATTCCTCCAAGGAAAGCTTGGAAAGCAGAGTTGTACATGAAAAATGCTGTGAGCATGCATTAGTTTTGGTGCATAATGCTCTTTTATTATTAAATAATTATTATATCGCACAGTATGATTCTGACTGGCTGGCAGCCCTGATGGTCTCCAGTTGCTGGCTCTCTGAGATACTTATGGGCCACTGTCATCTTGAACCACCAGGGGAACTGCTATAGCAGTCCACACTAGTCCTCAACTCCAGGTGACCTCTTTTACCAAAGAAAGACATGCCTCCCCTGTGGAGCATGGCCGGCAACCTTCATCCTTCCAGTCAGTGCAGCAATATCAGCTTGCTGACTGCTTCTGTGGCCGAAGCTTCAAGGGTGGGCATAAGGAAAGGTCCTAGAGGATAGATGACCATGGTAGAAAATATGCTTATTACATACAGGGCTCTGGGTTCAATCCCTAGCACTGCAAAAGGGAAAATAGAGAGACAGAAAGAAAGGAAGGAGGGAAGGAGAGGCGGGACAGAGGAATCAACAGACAGACAGACAGGAGTAGGCTGCTGGAGAAAGTGCTGTGAATTAGTTAGACTCAGAAATGAAGATGAACGAAAAGGGCCAAGAGGAGGAATTGCAACCAAAAGACACAGTGCACAAAAGAGAACAGCAATAATGGTAGTAAAGGCATCTGACTGACACTTGCTCTTTAGCAATCCCAGGAAGAATCATGCCCATTTTAGAGGTAAGGAAGTCAAGGCTTGGGAACAGTTAATCATCTTAGGACAATGCAACTGGCAAAGTTAGGTGGAGCAACACTTGAGTCTAGGTGGTCCTATCCTTACATACTTTCTAACTTTCCAGGCTTGCTAATTTCTTCTGCTCTTTTCAGTGGGCCTTAGGCATTGTTTATGTTGTTGTGGCCTTGTTAAGTCAGTTCATGCCTGCTCTATTTCTTGCCCTACATAATAAGGAACTATAGCCCTGTGGGTCTCAGTATTTAACTATGACTCCTAGACTCCCACATGACAAACACTGCATGATTAGAGCAGTCAGCTTGTTTTCCACTGACTTTGCTCCAGTTCTCTCAAAGAACAATGGGAGCTAAAATCTCTGCACAACCTTTCCAGAGATGTCATCATTGTAGCAGTGAACCATCTCCAGCTGTCTCCCTGTTTTTGGCAGCTTTGGAGTGGACTGCCTTTGGCATTTCCCTGCCGTGTCCTGTGAGGGCATTGTTTGTCATTCTGTGTCTCCACACAGCCCTCTCCCAGCATTCCTTCCCGGCCTTCCTTCTGGCCTATTCTAGAGGATGTAACTGCGGGCACCCTGTGATTGTAAGCTCACTCTGGATCTCTTTGGTTATACCTTAGGATGTGTCCCACTCCCCCTTAGAAAGTGCATTGACATGTACAGATGTTACATAGCTAGCTTCAAGAGTGTGACTAAAGCTTCCTTCACCCAAGCTAATGGCATAGCCTCTCTTTATTAAGTTTCAATGTGTAAAAAAATGAGAACTTCTTGATTCAAGTAAAGGGAGCCAGCCCTCCTTGTGGGTGCTGTCACCATACCCCGAGTCTACTGGGCTTGTTGTCTAGCTCCTGATGGAATCTTCCCTGGTTTTCCTTCTGCACAGACCCAGAACAGAATGAAGTTGATGGCAGACAACTATGATGAGGACCATCATCATTACCACCACCACCACCATCACCACCACCACCGATCTCCTGGGAGGTCACAGCATTCCAACCACAGGCCCTCTCCAGACCAGGTCAGTTTCATTGATGCTCACCTCTAGGACCCCTCTTATGCTTTGGATATTTTAAGATAAAATAAATAATCCTCAAGAAATAATAAACAGCATAAAGTGATACGTTCTTTGAACTGAAACTAATAGCTTTGGTATTTATTTCCATCACTCAAGGAATCTAAATGTTTTCCTTTCTCCTTCCTCTTTAAGGTTTTGTCTTTTCTTGTTTATATTATGCATTTTCATTCCTCCCCTCCTGTCTTCTTTAATGATATGCAGCCTATTGCTGGCTCATATCTAATGGCTAGTTACTTTGAAATGTGCCTTTCCAAGTTTTAAAAGAAAGCACACTATTCCCAAGAGCTTGGCAACCAGAGAAACCTTGAGTGTGCTGAGCACTCTCCTGGAAAATCTCTCAGTGATACAAGTTAGTGGTGTAGTGACACACCAAAAGGAGAAGTCCATTTTGCTGCCTCTTTAGTCAGTAAAGTCAAGGAGTCCAGTTTATTTGGTTTGGAGCCCATCTTCTTCCTTGACTAAGTAAAGCAAGTGAAGAAATGAAATGACAAAACCAACAGAGAAAGAAAGAAAAATGCCTGTAGTTTTCAACTGGGTTCACACTCATCCACTACTGGCAAAAAAAATATATAGTCTAGTACTAAAACTCCTGAAGGCGATTCCTATGCAAATTACAAAATTTGGTGCTAATAATCAGAACCAGATAGTCAATATAAGTAGGCTTTTATCTTTTTTGCTGTACTTTTGTAATGTATGATCATAATATGGTTTGTACACTAAATTCCAGTAGACATGGGACATTAGGAAAAGGTACAGAATCATCTGTGGAAGCTGGAGTATCTCAGATACCAGCAAGGGACACTGTGGTAGAGGAACGCTGCGTGGAGAGAGGTGTCAGTATTTGCTGGGGAAGGTGAGCTCTCTAAGCTCCTGAAACTTTCTCAGATGCCCCTCTTGTCTCCCTTCCCTGGCATCCCAGATAAGTTAGCTTAGGTCTAGTCTTCAGGATGTTTTGCCAGAAATAAAACTCCAGGGGGAGCCAGTTATTTAGTGCACAAACCATTGAGATCCTGACCTTTGTACCCTGAAGAATTTACCCTCAGAGACCCCAGCGCTGCAGAAGGATTCCTCATAGGACTTGTGGCTTTCCAAAGCCATGTGCAGAAAGGCCCCAGTTCATGGACTGCAGCCCCCTGAGACAGCTCTAGAGTTGGATGACCTGGAAAGTGGAAAGATTAATTGTATGTCATTACCGTACATGTCCTTGTTTTCGTTTGGTTTTACGTATTCAGTTTTTGCCATTACCAGCACATACCCACACCTGCTCATCCTAGCATATGTGAGATCACTCCTCTTGGATATTGCCCTTTGGCACACTGCATGCAGAGAAGACAAGGTGCTTGCTATTCAGTCCTAGAATAACAACCCAGATCCCTTAAGGTCTCCTTTCCTTTTTATTTATTTATTTGTTTGTTTTGTTTTGTTTGTTTGTTTGTGTCAGTCAAAACAAGACCCAACATAAGTTTTAAGCTGATGAGGGCTCTGTTTTCTGAACTTGCAGTTTAGGGTGAAAGCAAAGGGCTTT
This sequence comes from Pachyuromys duprasi, assembly GCA_028658305.1. Lineage (NCBI taxonomy): Eukaryota > Metazoa > Chordata > Mammalia > Rodentia > Muridae > Pachyuromys > Pachyuromys duprasi. The sequence continues at coordinate 22,055,119 of CM053753.1, read as the reverse complement.
ACTGAGAAGGGGTATTTTACATTTGAATCACAAAGGCTGCCAGACTTCACCCTTTCAGGGTGCAAAGGAGAGTTAAGCGTGAACCTCTGGCCTTATATTTGGTTGGTACCAGAAATAGAATTACTAGACCTCTTCAGCTAGATTCATGTTAGATCATGGCCTCCAGATTTAGGAAATGATGCCCTCCCCTGCACCGGGATCAACAATGCATATGTCAGCATGGGCGTCATTATGGAACTCAGTCATAGAGGGCAATAGAGAGTCTTTCCCAGCTGATTACAACCCCTATGCATGATTGTGGAGGGCATGAAGAGTGATGCCCTCGAGGCTAGAGCTACTTCTTAACAGAAAGGGAGAGCTCTGTCTCAGAATGGCATCCCGAGAGTCACTACAGAGACTGAATCTGGATGAGGTTCCATCTACTGTCCACTGTGCTGAGTTAGCTGAGTGACCTAAAGGGAAATGATTTCTTCTTGTGAGGCTTTCCGATAGCCATCAGGGTCAACCAACCATGTCTCCTACACAAGTGGCCACAAACTGTTGCCCTTATTTCCTGGGGGTTATGAAGAGATCAGAAAACACAAAAATGAGGAATTATGAAAAATCAATCACTTTGCTAGGTTTCCAGAGCAACTCACCACCCCCTCAGGAAACACAAGAATTGCCAGGCACTTGCAGAATTATATTCCTTTTCCAGTTCTTTCCTGTCTCTTTGCCCTTTGCTGTGAGGTTTTTTTTTTAATTTCTTTTTTGAAAGAAACTGAATCTAAGCATTATAAGTCTAAACTCACGTTTTCCTAAGTAACTTCTAGAACATTAGTCCCGTGAGGGAAGTCTTGAGACAAAGACTTGATGGGCCAAGAATTTTGGGAAAGTACTTCACATTTTAACTCTATCTCCTAGCTTCCCAATGCTATTAGCAGATCAAAGGATCTAAAATGGCTCATAAGAAAGAAAGCCCCATAATTTTATTTAATCCAGCATTTCCCAGACTTATTTGATCATGGTTTAAATTTTTTTTTTCCTAGTAACATCTGTGCTTTAAGAAATAGTGTTCTCAGGGTATCAGGTAAAGTTAGAGACTATCTGGTTGAAAATGAGACTGATGCTATTTCTAGCTATGCTTTCATGGGAAGGAGGAGATTTTAGGCACTATCCCTGCTGATTAGCACAGTGGAAGGTGGAAGTGCCTCTTCTGTTCATTTCCTGGACAGTGAGTTGTCTCACCAAGAACCCTGAAGATCTGGACCATGGGAGCCATTTATGGTGAGGACATGGAAATCAAGGGCAGTCATAAATACAGAGCCCTTCAGTAATGGCAAAACAAATAAAGGGGCATGGGAGGATTTAGAGAAGCGACCGGAGAAGTCAAGGCAGTGTTTCTGTCACAACATATAAACCCTGCCTGAGAAAGTAGCAGCTAAGAGCTGGAGGTCAGGAACCCAGGATGACTATAGTCATCAAATACATCCACGCAGAAAAGAACTTCCCAACAACATAGTAATCATATAGGAAGCCCCCTTAAGCCAAGAAGTAGCCACAATATACACAACATGTATTTCCTGTGATATAACAAAGACCAAAGTAAATGAGAGATGCCAGCGACACATTAGTGATTCAACTTTTATTGAAGTTACCAAGATTGATTTTATAAAATCAAGCAGAAATACAATTTCTCCTAAATGCCCTGCAGAGGCATTTAGGCGTATGTATCATCTGTTATTTCGTATCATCTGTTATTTCCTTTAGATTGTATCCTTCACTGCTTTAAAGCATGCCAGTGATACCAAGTCTTTCTGCTTTTGTTTTTTGGGGGTTTTTTGTGGGAATCTTATAACTTTTACTGTCCCAGAAAAAGGTATATTTTAGTAAGCTCTTTTCATTGCCTCCTAACCATGTACTAACCCCATCAATGAGAAAGCACAGTGACATGCATACTCAGACCCAGGATAGTGAGGTAGGTTCAGCCTGCCCCTTGTGTGCCTAGGAACCGACACGTTTCTATAATGGGCACTAGGTGGGATGCTTAAGGGCCAGATCCCATCGCTTTTTCATTCTGAATGCCTGCTCATGGAAAGGCACCCGGCACTCTGATTATAGTGTGCTAGCAGGGCCTCACGGATGCAGAATCTGAACATTTTAGAGCTGGAAGCCCCAGAGTAGGCAACATTTATTGAAGAACAGAAGAGGAATCTTCTGTCTCCTCCTGTTCCCATTCACTGAATGGAAACACCCAAGCACAGGAGATGGGAGGCTAAATCCATTTCACTACCTATATAATTTACAGATCTTGAAATTTTAAATTTGCATACAGAAATCCTACTTCTCTAAGAGGGATATGGAGTCCAGAAGTAAGGAGACATAATACTAGAAATATGAGAAATAGAGAGAGAAGGTGATTGAACTCCATGTTAATGATCTTTTTGCATATTACAATGCACATGCACATCTGACTTCTGATTGCACATTAACAAATGTTTCTTGAATGATTTGTTCCCAAAATATACATGAAAAAAAAAAAAGAACAGATGGATGTGTCCCTGTTATGCAGGCTAAGAATGGTACTTGGAGAGAGTATTCATGATCTAAAGACATACAACTGGGCTGGAGAAATATTTCAGTGATTAAGAGCTCTTGCTGTTCTCACAGAGGACCTGAGTTCCATGTTGAGCATTGAGTTGAGAGGCTTAGAACACTTTATCACTCCAGCTCCAAGGGACCTTATTCCCCCTTCAGACCTCCATGGGTACCCGCACTCATGTTCATATACCTTGCCCCCTAACAGCCATACAGACACAGACACACATAAATAAAATGAATTAGTTTTTTAAATAATTAAAAAATAAACACATGAAACTCAAAATCTTCGGGGCCAAGGCAAGTGCCCATGCCTCTAAGTGCAGTGGCTGCAAAGCCCCTGGCTATTTATATGGATTTTTTTTTCTGTGCATATACATCTACCTATGCTTGCATGGCCAAATCAGACCCGTGGTTTCTAGAAGGCAATTGTGTTTGTTTTTTTTCTTCCCTGCTGAATTATAGTACATTTTATTAAATAGTGTGATCTTTCCCCCAAAGTAGAATTAAAATACCTCATCAATTTCTTGCTTATTTTTCCCAACTTTTGTTGCTTTCTGTCCAATCTTCTGTTTTGTGTCCTTCTCCCTTTCACCACACTCCACACTTTTTTTTCCCTGATCGCCTTTGTGCTTTAAAGTCATATGTCACTTTGTTGATGAAAGTTAGGCTTCTTGCAAGCTCTACTATTGCCATGGGTTCACCAGAGTGACATTCTCCAGAAGAAGAAAAACTGATCCAGAGTAGGAGTGTAGCTGTGGACCATGGAACACTCTTAGTAGAGGACTCCCAGGACCTGAATCCCATTGCATACTCGCCCTTGAACCTTGGCACACACAGGAGCCTAAAGAAAACGAGGTTCCCGAAGCAAAATCTTTTTCCTTGATACAGGCCTGTCTTGTATTCAACCAGAATGGTGGGATACTTTCCGGTAGTGGCTAGCCCCAGCAGATGCTGGCCTTTTCATTTTGCATTTTGACGTTAGGGGGCTTGTTCTGCAAATCTAGCCCCAGAAAATTGATGGCACAAATATTTGACCCACTCCACTTGGCAAGTTTCCAGGCTCTTTCTTCAGCTGCATTGATCACTGCTCCTCTCTCTGCTGCTATTGGTTGCTGTGTATGCCCACAGCATGCCTTGCCTTTGAGCTGTGATGCCTTTACACAGAGGCTGATGCCCAGGTGACTGGACTTGTGACTTGCTTCAAGGACTACAGCACTTATGTAGCCTTAGTTCTGAGGCTTTGAGGCCCCAAATGTGTCCTTGTTTCTCTATTCTCTATTTCCACTAGCCAATGATCTCTAGGTTTGCTAACCTTTGGAAATAGGAGAGTTCCTACCATCTTGCCCTCCCACCTCATATACACCTCACAACTGAGGACCTGCTCTAGGTAGAGTACTCAGGCACCTACAAAGAATTCCCATGGAAGAGAAATTTGAAGCCAAATAGAAAAGTAGGCCCTCACTGAGGTAATGGCTAGAAGCAGATGAGCTAGCCAGGCCCCATAAGTTTTCTGTCTGGGAAAACCCACAAGCTTTCCTCTTAGATTCTGTGTGTAGTCAATAAGAATTCTATAGCATCCATATCCCCAAAGAGAAGCAGCAGTTACAGTTTGCATTCTGGTCCCTATGACTTCTGACAAAGCCATCAGACAACTGTTGAGATCCCTCTGCCCTTTGGGAAATGTAAGATGGGGGACTGTAATTGGTGTCCATGTGCTTTCAATGGTAGATTAAGCAGAGCAAAGCCCTTTGAGTTCTGGCAGAGTTCAGTGTGCTCTGAGGCCCCAGAAGATGAATTTTATGTAAAGTTGTTATTCTTAGCCTTTGCTTAGGAATGGAAAAAAAGAATGTATTTTATGTTTTGAGGTTAAATGGGTGTGGGACAAATGTATACACAGAGTCCTGTGTGTATATATGTATGTATCGCTATGTGTCAGGATGTACCAAGGACTTCACCACATATGGAAGAATCTCACACGATCATGTTTAACTAGAAATTTCTCTCCTGTATATATATCTGTGTATAGATGTATTTTCATGCTTATTACATGGAAGAAAAATTAACCACTGTATATCAAATTTACAAAAATGTAGTTATAGAACAGCAAGGGTGAGGGTATGAGAAAAAAAGAGAAGGGAGGAAAAGAAGTAGTGGGGAGAGAAAGGGAGGGGAGAGGAGAGGAGAGACTCCATCATTTCTAGTTGTCCAGGCAGTAACCTGGCGAGAAAAGTTGTATGTCCTTAGCTTTTGTATCACTATCCATTTTTTGCCACCATGCCTAAAGTTTTCCTGAGGGAGAACTTTCTCTTGTTTTGTTTCCATGTGTTTGTTTGTTTGTTGTGTGTGTTGCAAATTAAATTTCATGGCCTTTTTCTGAAAGAAGCCTTGACCTTTGGCTTCAGAGCCAACAGCCCATGAAGGGCTCTCTCTCAACAGCCCATGAAGGGCTCTCTCTCTTCCGGGTGCTGATGTTTATTGGATGGGAAAAGGGTTAAGATATTTCTACCACTGCCGCTCCTGGGCCGGATTTCCCAGAGCTGGAGCCAGTGAAAACCTAGTGTGTCCGTGGAACTGCCATGGACTATGAGCCACTTGCTACTTTCCCACCGCGTCTTTGGTCCTAAGTAAATTGGAAGATACTGTATTTAAAACTCAGCAGCTTAAATAAATAAATAAATAGATGTATGTGCTAAAGAGATGGCACAAATACCACTTTTCCCCTGGTCTTCACAGTGACTACCAGAATCCTCAGAGCCACTGAAATATATGCCAAATGGCCTCTGCCATTTCTCACCATTGGAAACGGAAGGTGGAAGTCTATTTGCTGGCTTCCTTTTAAGAGCAGAAGCTCAGGGGTGACACTCTGTGGGGCCACAGGTGAAGAGGGAGATGGGACAAATGTTGCTGTTGTGGCGGAATTTCAGGGCCTCTTCCCTCTAATGGCAGCTGCAAGCTCGCCCAAGTGTTCCGGGCCCAGGAAAGGAGTCTGGTTAGCAGGCACTGGGAAACCGGCTTTGCAGATTATTGCCAGAGCTCTTTAATCTGGGTGTGATGTTAATTCCTCCTGTGTAAGCACATGAGGCAAGCCCTGATAAACCCTGCAGAGATGGTCTTAATGTGTGGGAAAAGAGCATAGCTGCTCGGTGTGCTGAGACACTCTGGACAGAAAAGGGTTTTCCTCAAAGGAGGCCAGCACCTATTCAGGATTTTGTTCTTGTTCTATTTGGGGTAGAGCAGGGCTTTTTCTCTTTACTGGTTTGTTTTAGTTTCACATTGTGTTTGCAGTATTAGGGCTTCATTAAGAGATTTGTTGCCCTGTCTTTCCAGTCAGCAGGGCTTTCAAGCCCAGCCTGCCCTCCCCAGCCTGTCTGTAGGTGGAACTCAGGCTTGGCAACATCAGAGGCTGGATTCCCTTTCAACGTGCTGCTTTAATCCAGTCACATTTGTCTAACAGGCAGCATGTCAACCCTCTATTGAAAGGGGGTGGCCAACCTTGAAGTGCTGGGAAGCAGGGAAATCCATTTTATATTGCTGAATACCACTGCCTCCCTTTCCGCCCCCCCCCCTTTAACTGATGTAATAAGGATCATGTTTGACTTGCACACTCCAGGCACTTGCAGCTCTTCAAAGATAAGGGAATAACATAAGGAAAGGAGCTGGAGGCATCGTTTAATATACACTGTGCTCGCTCACAAAGTCTGCAGGTTATTGAATAAAAAAAAAAACCTTATTCATGAAATAATGGCACTATACACATTTGGACTCAGGTGTCTATCTACTAATGAGTTTAGGAAACTCTAGCTTTGAGCAGCCTAGAGGTGTTAAATGATTATGACTCTCTTTTGTGTTCCCTTGTTTCTGTACATGTGTTATATAGAATGGCATTAGTGTAACATCAATCATTTGTTGAGTCATAGTGAGCAACTCCAGAATGCTCCTAATACAAATGATGTGCCCAGTTGGAAGCAGCTTAATTTTCATTCTTCTATTTAATTCTCACAGTACCCCATGAAGTATGGGTACTACATGTATCCCCCCTCCTTTTTTTTTCCTCTGTAAGCAACTGAAGAATGCAAAGTCAAAATCTAGATTTGGTGGCCCAACAGGCAGGAAATAATCCAACAAGAGCTATGCTAAAAACAAATTTTTACTGTTTAACAAAGCCAAGTGTTAATGACTGATAGATGAAGGAGCAAAACTAAAACCTGTCTTCATTCGTGCACCTTTTGCATTGTTATCTGGCAGTGCCTTGGCTTTTAGCAGATGTTGACTTTGTGCCCCCAAATAATGATGGGGGTACAAAGACTCTCAATGGAGAGTCTTCCAGTTTTCCTGGATCATTGTTACTGGGTCTATTCACCAGAGACTGGCTTCTCTGAATTTCTTTTTCTTGAAAGAAATATATCTAGATAGATAGATAGATAGATAGATAGATAGATAGATAGATAGATAGATAGATAGATAGATATGTATGTGTGTGTATATATATATATATAAGTTTTTATATATATATATATATATATATATATATATATATAAACTTCTCTTATGGTACTAAAATTTTGAGTACCCAAAGATGCCAAGTTAAACTTGAAAGAGAAAGGCTGCCGCCATAGTGTCTGTAATGTTCTTGGACACTCAGCAAGAGTGTCCCTGTTTGGCCTTGCATCGGGCTTCCTGAGATGAGTCTACCTGGCTCCAAGGGCTGTCCAGTCTGCCTCTCCCCTGAGAGGTGCCCCAGTGAGCCCTGTCACAGGTGAGCTACCCCAGTCATCCCCCAAATCAGGCAGGGACGTTTCTTCCTTGATTAGGTGGGGTAAGAAGAATGAAGCAGGGAAGGATAGAGCTGAGGTGGTGGAAAGGGCAAAACATTCTGTGGAGACGGGAAGTGATCCTCACCTCAGCAACTCTGGAAGCAAGGCAGCATTCTCTTTCAGAAGGCTCATTTAAAACACAACAACAACAACAACAAAACCCTAAGAACAGAGCCACAGCATTGCCGCTGCTCATTCACATGCGCAACTTGGCTCCTATGGCTGAGAACCAATCAGGCAGCCTGAAAAGAGTGAAGACACTGTCCTTCTCCCACAGCGGGGGTACTTTTGCTGAGGTACGGCCGATATGTCTATGTGAATAAGTCCCATGAACTGTGAGGACCCTTTTCTTCCAAGAGTCAGGGGACCTGAGTTACGTGGGACCACCACCATTGTGGGGAGGAGGACAATGTCCAGAACACTGCAGCGCTGGGCTGCACTGAGTCAGCCCACACCACAGAGGGAGGTTCAAGTGCGCTCTCTATGAGTCAGCTCTGGCAGGGTCAGAGCGGTACACTTTTGCACTTGGGCAGTCCGGAATTTTTACCTTGGCTCCACAACACCCTACCAGGTGTTCTTTGGTGATTTGCCTCTCTGTTCACCTTCCCACATCTGTACAAAAAGCTACCTGACACCTGTGTCTGGGGCTGTGGTGAAAGTTAGCAGAGAAAAACAGATGGCTGTGAGCACTCTCTCTGACCCAGAGGAGGTACTGACTCTGGTAGCTTTGGAACCTCTCAGAGATGAGAAAGCACTTATACTTAAAGCAGCCATGGACGTGAACTCGGAGCTGACTGAGGCTTTCTCATTCTTTGGGATGCTGCTGCTGGGTCCTTCACGTGGAAGCAAATTCAAGTCACAGCCGTCCCTGACTCTACCACCCAGGGTAGAGATTTTATCCACGAGCCGCGCATCCAGGAACAGGACAGATAAAAGGAGTGAATAAGCAGTCTTTAGAGGGAAGATTTGGACATAGACAGGCTTTCTCTGAGCCTGTTTTCCTTCACACACTCTGCAGCTGGTAATGTCAAGAGGATGTTATTTTCGGAAACCCAGGCTCAGTGCATGTCCTGGACCCTACACTATAGCCCTGCTTTTGTGACTCAAAGTTTGAAAGAAGTAGGGGTAAGGCAAAGTCCAGAAACTGCTCAAACTGCCCTGTTCCCACACAGGAAAATCTTTTGAACAGAAGGTGAGGTTACTTTCTTGCAGACAGTGTCAAGTTCCCACAAAAGCCATGAGTTAGTCACTGAAACGGGCTTTCCCTCAATTTCATCCTCTTTTCTAGTTAAGATAAGTATGGCAATAAAGTCTTCATTAGAAACTTAATACTCTAGTTTTAAGAGAGAAAAAAGCAATCCAATAAAACATAGCTAGTGATGGGTTTGGTTTTTGTCTACCTGCTTTACCTAACACTTCAAGATAGAGACCAAGCCTTACCATGGTTTGTTTATCATGCCAGACCATCAGGTTCCTGTTCAGAGCTTCCTTGATGAGCTAATAAGTGACACCCCCCCCCCAACACACACACACAACAGCAAGCCTTTTGGCTTGTCAACAGTGACTCAGTTCCTTTGTTTCTAGATCTTGTCATCAACAAACCCACAGTGAGCAGCCCATCTAGAGAGGAATTTGTTTTATCTCAGTGTTTAGAGAATCCCATTAGAGCCTGGCATCTGGACTGTAGGGTTTCCATCAAGGCCTCTTGTCCATCACATTATCCTTGAAACTGTAGCTGCATTCTAGGGTTGTTTGACAGTTAGGCCTCTCCTAGCCTCCAAACTGGCTGTCTGTAGTCTCTCTTCTCTGGGCTCCAATACACAGAGTCCATTCCCAGCTTCAGATGCTGTAGACAAAAGCAGACAGATGGCTGATGGACCGGAGCAGCCTCTCCCCATCCAGATATTTTGGCAACTTCCAGCACAGCAATTGCTCACAAAGGACACACCAGGGATCAAACAGCAGTCAGCATCTAGAAAAGCCACTGCAGGGTAGGAAGCAGGAACTCCAGAAGAGGAAACAGACTCAATAATGCATTTTAAAACTCTGAGCATCTCTAAATGATGTAGCAAGTTAGGGATTAAGGGTCTTTATCTGTTTTGTTGTTGTTTGTTCTTGGTTTTTAATTTTTTTCTGATCTTCAAATTTACATTTCTGTGGCATTTCTGAAGAGCCTAATATTTGCATAAAGAGAGGCAAACAGGGAGCAGTCATACAGCTGCATTTGTTTGGAAGACGTGGAGCTCCCTCTCAGATTAGCTCCTGCCTCTTTGCTTTTTATTCCTCAAGTGGACACTCTATCTGACCCAAAGAACTTGGCGATGAGGGTCAGTTCATGTTTATGCTTTGAAGAAAAAAGACCAGGAATGGCCACCATTTACTTTTCTATTTTCCTCTTAAACCTTGTTAATCTTTGAAAATGAAGAACTTTTTAAAATACGTAATATTCTCAGTTCCTGAGAGGAATTTATCCACATTTCTACCATGTTAAATGTTAGCTGAGTTTATGTTGGGCTGTCATATTTCTTTACTTTATCCACTAGTGTACAAGCCGTCCATCTCAACATCTGGTTTTTAATAACCCTCGACATCTGGGAGCTCCTTTTTATTCCTATGGTGGATGAAGAACAGTAGTGATATTGGCAGTGTATATTTTCAAGCTACAACTCCTGTCTGTTTCAATCATAATTAATTACCACTCTTTAATATATTTAATTTGCTAAAAGTGATTTGCATTAGACCGCAGTTCACTGTTAGGAAAGTAGTGGCAGATTTTGGTGGCATTGGCTTTTCTTTCTTCTCCTTTTGAAATTGAAATCCTATATGAATGGACTTGGAACAAACTCCATGTAAATGTGCTGTTGGGTTTTAAATGCAAAATGAAATAAATTGCTCTGCAAGCAAAGTTATTTGACAGCCATTTAGGAAGCGGTCAGCAGGGGCTGTGGGCTGCATTTTACAGAAAACCTCCAATTTTGTTTTGTAACTGGCAAATTGTAGCATCTTTCTGTGCCTGGGAATTTTCTTGCCGAACTGATATTGGGGGTCAAGAACCTTAGGATGAATGTCAGGGCCTCTATTCAGAGAATATGCTTACGTACATCCCCACTGAAATTCTGCATTGAGTCTGGCAGGTTGCTAGGTCCTCAAAATGTCCTTAATACTGCCCTAAGCTGTTCTGCTGGAAAGTATTCTTCTTTATTAACATGAAAAGGAGCATCAAGTTTGCTTTTCTCCAGAGACAGAAAGTCCAGCTAGTGTGACAGCGCACTTTCCTCAGTCCTGTAGGGATAAAGTATTGCCAGAGCACTGGATAGGAAGTACGTACACTCCTCCAAAGTGATTGCTGCACTTGCTTTCTGCAAAAGCATTTCTGAAGGTTCATACTGACTTATCCAGTTCAAACGCTCTTGATTGACTCAGGTCCCATGGGGGGATTCTCATGTTTTCTGAAACACTGATTCTTTTGGCAGTCTGAAGTCTCTGGACCTTTTCTCAAAATAATATTTTAAATGCATAAGAGAAACAAAGTTTAAAAAAAACTGTATTGGGAATCAGTTCAAAGAGTATACATATAAATCCTCAAGTAGATAAAAATTACCTTGGCTTACTAAAGGATATGAAACCACATATTGAATTGTGTGAAATTCCTGGTTTTGGAGGTCTATGATAGTGGTGTTTGCATATACCTCAACCTGCTACTCCGTCCAACACCTGCAATAGTACAGATCCAAGTGTGAAAAAGTGTTCCAAGTTACTTTCCTCTTTACTTCCCGTTTTCAAAACAAAGATACAATCCTGGCACAGTCTACTGTCATTGGTGAGTCGCTCTCGGATGATGTGTGGGGCCAGCACATAGACCACTCTGCCTCACCTGCTTGTTTAGATGCCGCCTGTGATAGGGGGAACTGTTCACAGCTGGGACTTTGACATGAAGCATATACTACTATCTATAAGAATTTTATTTCCCTGCTTATTGGCCACTTCTCTAGAAGTTAGCCAGAGCCATTTTGGAAGCATATTCAACCAGAATCCAAACCAAATTAGTTTCTGTTTATCTATGGCTGAACACAATGTTAAATTAAACATCCTTTCTGCAAGCATTCTGCTGAAATGAAAGTTTTACACTTTTAAACTTTTTATTGTAAAATCAATCATTCAACATATGTGCACCTTTCTACATGCTGAGCACCAAATAGAGGTCAACAAATAAGATTGCAGAGTGCTGGAAACATTATAAAATAACCAGTGTGGGTTGTCGCATGCTAAAGAGCTTATTCCACCTAAGTAAATAGGTTTTTTCTTAATTCTTCTTCAGCTTTTATTGATACTTTGAGCTTAAAAGAAATTAAGGGTATTTGATTACTATAATTACTTCTCTGCTTACTTTAAAGGCTTAATCCACCTTAGGCATATGTAATTCAGATTGCATGCTTTCCAGAAAAATAATCATCTGCTAATATAGACTAATTTTAATCTCCTAATCCAGTCTTGACAGAGTCACAGCTTGAGTAGGTGGAATGTTTTTGTGTAGGGTTGCCATAGATACAAAACTTGGTTATGCGTTTGACAAGCCAGTGATGTGGAACTTAAGTTACTGTGGATTTTTTTCCCCTTACTCTTTAAGATGAAACAGAAAGTGCAGATTCATGTGCCTTTCCGTGCATGTCTGTGTGACTAACCTTCTCTTCTTTCATTCTGGCGCGCCTCCTCTCTGTGCACCTCCCCACCTCGGGCCGGCCGCAGGATGACGAGGAGGGCATATGGGCATAGCCGGGCCTGTAAACCAAAGTTCCAGTTTTGTTTTGAGGGGTGAGAAACCATCTTTTCTATCATTTTTCTTAAAAAAAAAAAGAGTTTGCATTCTAGTGTTGTATTGTGTGTGTGCTCAGTTGTGCTCGCTAATGTTTGTGGTTGTGTCCTGTGTTTGCTACCGTGTTCCATGAGCGCAGAATGGCCGCGTGCTCTGACCATTCCCAAGAACCCAGACCCTCCCACCTTGCCTCCCCCTCCTACCCTCACCCCATTGTTGCTCTGCCTTGTTGGGGCTGGGTTTAGCACGATCCAAATGTTTCTGTGTCTTTCAGATGTAAACTATGCCCTTAGGATTCATGTACACTCTTCTAAGGCATGATTGTAGACTCAAAAAATGTCGCAATTCTGCAGTCGTGGTTTGCAGCCGACTGCTTGCTTTACCAGCTATACCAGTGTGGCGTGACTCTCATGTCCTTCTGGTTGTGCCAAATATTTGGCGAGGAATAAGGAAAATAAAAGTATGTATCTTCATGGAGCTGAAATGGTCATCTCTAAGAAGCCTGTTGAATGGATTGTACTGTCCCTTCTGTGGTGGTTCTGAAGAAGACACGAGGATCAAGGAATAATCATGGTGAATGTATAACCAACTCTTGCAGTAGGTTAGAATGGATGTGTGGCTACAGGAGGTCTTAGCAGCATTTAATCTGTGGCTTTGATTAAAACTTGAACTTCTAAGGGGATTTGCATTCTTAATTATGTGCATTGCATTTTATAGAGGGCTTCTGCTTTTTTTCAAAGCTAATCTTGGCAGTGAAGAACCGTCCTTTTATTTTACTTTGTTTTGTTTTCTTCACTGTGATTGAGTAAGGGTGTATATAAATATACACAGTTAGAAATGGAACACTGAACTCTGCCTGCTAAGAATTGTTCTTCTCCAATACAGTATGAGTGTTTACCACCAAGCCAGAACTCCCTGGAGTTTAGTGTACATATGATGACGTGTATATGCCATTGAACTTGATGACACTGTGTATGACATTTTGTTCAGAACAAAGAATGTGATAGACTTTGTACTGGGGTAATTTTTTCTGGTCAGAAGGTATTTCCTATGCTGGTCTTTGTTCTAGGATAAACATGAACTATCACAGTGCTAAAGAACCAACATTGAGACAACTCTTAGAATAATTGGATGTTAATTTCTCAAATCCTGCCTTTCTAGAGCATGGAAGTGCAATCCATGAAAATTTAACCCCAAACTGGCATGTTTCACCCTTGGGTGCCAGCTTCACTACTGTTTCACTTCTTTGTGGAGCCTGTTGTAAATCTCATGCATGTGCCAGTTGGCTTTGATGGTTCTTGTGGCAGGATATGTATAGGCACTAGTTTGGGGATAGGGTATCTGTAAGCACAGTTAAGATGTCATCTCCGGAGCCATGTCATGCCAGTAAAGCCTGCTGTTCAGAGGTCTTGTCTCTTCCTCCTGAGTAAACGGGGAGGCAGTACTGGCATGGACACTATAGATGAGGAGGAGGTCAAGAGGAAAGAGTGACACCAGGGTGCCACCATAGGCAAGAGTCAAAAACCTAACAGCCTCTCTAGGGAAAACATGAAGACATAGCGTTGGAAAGACTTGACGTAGGGAAGCCAACAAAAGGTATATTTACCTATGATAATATTAAATAGAAAGGGTTTTTAACATCGAAAAGCAAATGTAGAACATTTACCAGCAAACACACCAAGAAAGTATAGGCACAGGAAGGCTCCACAGGTTTGGGAATGGTCTTACGAAGGGGCCTGACACTTGGGGCTCTCCTGTGAAGCGCTTTTTTGCAATAAGCAAATGTTAGGTAGCTATGCTGAACTTGTGTCTCTTCCTGAATGATGACTGCTCTTTCACAGGATTTAGGACATCCATCCTGATGTTTCCTGTGCCCCTCTCAGAATAGACCCGGCTCCAAGATCCATTAGAAAATCTTGTTTTGATCAAAGCAAATATAGAGAATAGTGTTAAGTCCCTATCCCTTTATTGCTCTGTCAAGTCCCCCAAACACTGTGCATCCCAGAAAACAACTGTCTTCAGAAAATTCAGATATAATATTCTACTTTAATATGTTGTAATAATTTTTTATAGACTTCTGGGGGAAACTGCTGTCTTTCTTTGGGACTCCTTTAAACAAGTGTGCTCAGACATCCTCAGACTTTTAAAGCTGTATCTTTAAGAGTTGAAATAATGAGATACTGGGGTAACCTATTTTTGAACAACCATCACATGTTTCTGGTTGTATTACAATCTTTGAGGCCTAAAGAGACATTAAATTTATAACTAGAGATGAATAATAATGGTGCATTAAAAACTAACTGTTTTGAGTGCTTTGATTTATGGTCCTTATAAAAGAAACATTACAACATGCTCTTTGCGTATGCATCAGTTATACGCTTATAACAGCATCAGAGGACTTCACTTGAAACTGGAACCCTGGTGCTGAAATGAATCATGATTTAAGCCAAATTGCTCTAGAATTTATAACAAATTGGAATTAGCATATCAGCCCAGCAGCTCCTCCCTCTATCACCGCTTCTGAATGGGAGGCCCCGGCCTGATTTATTTGTCTTCCTGTGATCATCCAAGAGTGGTATTTTATGAGAGCAAAGTGTACTAGGGAAGTTTGCTTTTCTAAGGAGTTTCAATGGTCCCTAGAATTAACCTTGCTCCACCTTTAATCGGCCAGACTTGGCTTTATCAGTCGGTGGCCTGTATACTCCAAGGGCCCTGTACTTTGAAGGGTTGGATCCACTCCTAGTTTAAGCGCTATGTCACCACTGTGAGATGCTTATGCTTTCCCAACAAGGGGGGTTCTCCATTTTCATTTTGCAATGGATCCCACAAGGAGCATATTCAGGGAAGCTTGGACACAGCATGCATTCCTGCACCCTCTGACTGGTTGCTGCTCTCTGCTCACCCCCCACCCCCCCCCACAGCAATTGGTTCAGCCTCCCTGTTTCCTTATGCCTAGGAACTACCTGGGGATGCATTTCCAGCAAGTTGTTCTTGTGGGCATTCCTGTGGTGTGTGTTTGCAACCACTGTCCTTGGACTTTCCCCTGAAACACATGCACTTTTAAGTGTGAAGACTACATCATCTCCCTTATTTCACAAAGTCAGAAAAGGTAGCTATTCACTTCTACATTGATTTCCTTAGGGAAACCCGCCGGGCGTGGCAGGCTTAGGCATCAACCGATAACTCATCTTCATTGAATGAGGCTGCTTTTCTTAGGGTCCTAAGAAGTGCTTTTGTCTGTGAACACTCAAGGAAATGGGACATTAGGAGACCAAGTTACGGTACCTTGAGACTTACTGCCACATTCGCTTTGACCCTAAGTTTTTTGAACTCTTGTTATCTTATAATTGAGCATGCAGAGGGCATCATTTTTTTATTTCTTAAATCATCAAAAAGGAACACCTTTCTCTATTGAAAGCATATGTGAATTTATGACCTAATTGATGAAGAGAAACACAAAAGCAACATTAGCAAGTTCTGGTATGGGATTGTGGTGCTAGTAGAAACATCTTGATACAAATGAAGAATGGGAGCTATGTGACATGATCAATAGATACAACCTTTAAACATAGGCAGAGGATCTTACACACAGGAGCAGTGATGGAAGGCTCAGGGGAACTCAGGGCACCTCAGAAGGTGTCTCACTACAGCTGTGAAGTTCATACAGTCCTTGCTTCTCCCCACACACAGAAGGCCTATGCTTAGCCTGGAGTTGGAAAGATGGAGTGGCTGAAAGCAAGCCTTGCAAGCAGCCTCTTGCTCCTCCCCTTCCTCTGGGGTTTTCTTCCCTGCCTCCTCTAATGAAATACTTGCTGCTGCTTCTGTTTGGCTTAGGCCTCCTATGGTGATTAGGCTGATGGCGCTCTACCCTGTACTATTGGATATTAAGACATTCATTTATTCATAAGTTTGCTTTCACTTACTCATCAAATGGTTAAATTCATGGTTACCTGCAAGGATAATGATGATGAATAAAGTAAATGTAATGATCCCCTGTTAATCTTACGATGTAATTAAGAAAAATAGAACATAAATGATTAAACACGTTACTGGTTATCTTACAAATTCTGATCATTACTTCAGTAGAAACCAGGAAGATACTGATTGTAAGAGGACCTCATTGGACAAGGGTGTTCTGTGACTTTCCTAAAAGAAAGTGGGTTTTAAACCAAGTCTTTTTTTTCTTTTTTTAAATATTAGTTACAGTTTATTAACTTTGTATCCCAGCTGTATCTCGCTCTCAAATTCCCTCCCAATCCCACCCTCCTTTCCTCATCTCCTCCCTGTCTCTTTCTAAGTCCACTGATAAGGGAGAACCTCCTTCCTTTTCATCTGATCCTGGTTTATCAGGTATCTTCAGGACTGGCTGCCATGTCCTCCTCTGAGTCAAGGTATACTGTGTGTAAGCATGTGTTTATGAAGTAGGTACAAGCAGGTACACAGAGAGCTAGGAGCAGGCCAACCTTTACAGAAAGCATTTGAGTGGAACACAAAACAGAGATTATGGCAGAGAGGTGGGAAAGGGCCAGACAGCATGAGGCCGTTAAGGCCAAATAAAAGGTTCAGACTCTAGCCTGAGAAAAATGAGTAGACACTGGAAGATCTTAAGCAGGGCCATGACATAATTCACTTTTTGTTGTAGATGGACAACAGCCCTGGCTGCTATGCAAAGGCTACATTTTCCTGGCAAAAAAAAAATGCAGAAGTAGAGGCCATCCTATCATCTGAGAGAATTGATGATGCTGACCCAGGGCAGCAGCAGTGCAGATGCAGACAAGTGTACAAATTGGAGAAAATACTAGGAAATGAAGCCAGGAGGACTGGATGAAGAGGTCAGATAAAGGATGAAACTGTGAAAGCCTCTGTAGGTGTCAAAGCTACAGAGGCTTTTGGAGGGCCGAGGGCTGGATAGGGATCCAGGATTCCTTTTTTCTCTAGGCGTCCAGTCATCGTGGCCAAGGCACATATATGTAGGCTTCTGACCTGTGCTCTTTACCATTTGCCTGTGTAGCAGCCTGGGAGTCTTTGGCCTCTTGTTATAGTGAAATACAAGCTGAGTTTAAAGTATGACTGAAGTCCAACTTTAAGGCCTCTCCAACTCCCTAGAAAAGGAGAGACTTTAACTACCAATGATTGTGAAAACATAATACTGTCTTCTGGCACAGGCTTGCAATCTCAGCTATTTGGGATGCTGAGGCAGGTTGGTCACTACTGCAAAGCCATCTTGGGCAACTTAGTGACACTTCTAGTCGTTAAAAAACAACCTACCCAACCTGTGATTGAGATAAAAATAAATAAATTAAAAAAAAAAAACCTACAAATAGGGACTAAGGTTCTAGCTCAATGCTAATGTCCATGCTACTATACATAAAACTATGCTCTTCCCCAGCACCATACAAAATAATAATAGTAAATAATGGGATGAAGAGATGTGTGTGGGGAGGCTATTCTATAGACAAGGAAGTGCTAGAGGTTGTAGGAGCCCAACAAGTCCCTGGAGAGTGGGGAACAGTACTAATATCTCTTGTTGCCCCTCCTCAGATCAGCAGGTTTCCAACAGTCTTATCAGGCAAGCACATCTCATAGGATCTTGCTGTTTCTCATGTTTGACATTCCATCTTGAACTTGAGCATTGATACTGTCCTGCAGAAGAAGATTTTAACTCTCTTTTCAGGACCCATGATAGGAAAAAACCAGAAACAATTTTGAGATATTGCAGAATGGTCATGACACTCGTCTCTGCTTCCAGTTGCAAAATCAATTTCTGAACAGAGTGAGGTGGTTTTAAGCTTCACTTCTGTCTCCATTGCTACTACCTCTGTTTTAATTATTCCCCGGGAAGCCATCTATATATTTTTATCTTCTATCTGAGTAGAAAGTGAAGCTACCGTTTAGAGTTAGAACATGGACATTGTATGTACTGTCTTTGTAATCCATGTTTTATTGGAGGAAAAAAATGACTTTATTTCAATAATGGAGGCAGACAGGAAAAAAAAGTGAAGTTGCTGTCCTGAAAGGATTTTGGATTGTCCTCAGCCTTTACATTTGTGTCAGGAACACTGCAGAGTATGCAGATCCGCTGCCGTGGTTAACAGATGCCCTTGTGGTTGTGGACATTCCAAAGAGCATATGTGATCCTCAGCAGACATTCAGAGGTCCAGGGAAGAGCTGCTCATCTCCAGGTGCCATCATGATTTCTGAATGTAGGCAGGCCTGGGCTTTGACCCAGCTCTGCTGGGCAAGGCTGGGTGAGCTGTGCAGGTGCTTTAACAGTTTAGCCCTCTGTTTCCTCTTTTGGTGGATGTTGTACACGGCTCATAGGGCTGTGCTAGGAACCAGATAAGCAGAGCTAGGTATGGTACCTCAGCCTGCCTGGGGCTCAATATTAGGTAGAGTGTCACTATATGTTTTGCTCCAGGGTCCCCGTAAGTATAACTCCACCTGCCAGCTAAAGAGAATGATTGAGGAGCTGGAGAGATGGCTCAGAGATTAAGAACACTTGCTGTTCTTCCAAAGGTCCTGAGTTCAAGTCCCAGCAACCACATGGTGGCTTATAACCATCTATAGTAAAATCTGGTGTGCAGGCAGAATAGTGTATAAATAATAGATAAATCTTTAAAGAGAGAGAGAGAGAATCATATTTAAAAAGAGAGAGAGAGTATGTGTGATTGAGGCTGTGGGGCTAGTGAATTGAGGAGATGAGAGAAAAGGCAGAAGAAAGGGAAAATCAAACTGGGAAATGAATTCTTGTGAGCACAGATAAACCCGAGCTACCTCCATGTTTTCTAACAGGTATGTTTACCACCACCACCCCCCAAAATAAAACACACCCTTTCCAATTATCTTTTGTTTTTTTCTTAGTTTGTCCTGTCTGCGATACTTTAGTTTCATAGAAGAATTTTTGGTTTGTTTTAAGAAAAGGCTTAACCAAAAAAGCTTTTAAAAAGTTAAAAAAAAAATTAACAACAACCAAAAAAAAGTTTTAAAAACTTTTAACAAAGACTTTCTTTCAGGTAAAAGAAAAATCTAATGAGTAGCAACATGAAAAGACAGGGAATATTTGATGAACACTTGCGGCCTGGGTGAGTTGGGAGGGAGTGGAGGGCCATGATGTCTCAGTCCAGCTCTCCCTGCCCTCCAGTGTGGCGGGCTTAGGCTGAGGAAGGCGATCTCTAGCAGGACAGAGGCGACAGGATACTTAGGCTGTGGCTTTTCTGGAACCATCCATGTTACCTGGCACCTGGCACAGTTGTGCATGTGGCTTAGATATGATCACACTCTCAGAGCCTGGAACCTGGCTGAGAAGACATAAACAGGTAGTGGTGATAGATGACCATGGGCTAGACTTAGGAGGAAGCTAGCAGAGCATTGTGGCATTATGCTGCATCCTTCCTCGCTGAGAGCTCATACACAGGAAGCTCTCTGGCCCTTGCCCTTTTTTGTCATTTGCTTCTGAGCGTGGTGGTGGTTTGGTCTTACTTAACCTCTTTATGAATGATTTGTAAAGAGACAAAGATAGATGACACTAATTTGAGAGGTGTTGGAAACACCAGTGAGGTTAGAAAAAAAATCATACAAATGACCTAAAGAAGGATAGGAAGGGGACAAATCTTGGAGGAATCCAGATACTCACATCTGGTGAAATTAATCAGAGATGCGGATGTGAGTAAGTGGAATATGAAATACTGAATTTCAAAAAGAAGAAGAAGAGAAGTCTACACATTGGAAAGTCCAGCCTACAGTGTACCATGGGTCAAAGCATAGAGAGGCACCAGAGTCAGTGCAGAGAGATGTCAGGGTCAGTGAGCCCTTACTGTGTTGGTAGATACCAGAACAATAGTTGTGACCATTGGTGACAGTCCTTCCCCATAGCTTTTTTCTTATAATTAAAACCTCATATATTATACATACTGTTTCTCAAAGGATCCCCAGTTCCCAGAGAGGCGAGGAGTTTACAGAACACAGGTCCTAGATGAGGACAGGACTTCATTCTACCCTGTATATAGATCCAAGCTCCTCCACAGCCTCAGTACTAGAATATGTGGTCAGTGTAGCATTTTCAGTGACAAGTATTCAGGATCCCTCCTGAAATGCTTTCTCAGCCTTCACCACTAGTATCTAGGAGTATGCTCCTAGATATTCCCAGAGGTGAGTCCTGCAGCCATCTGACTGGTGGGCATTGTCACAGGCTAGAGCGTAGTTTTCTTTTTGGCTCAGCCTCCTTTGCAAACATCTCTACAAGCGCCAACAAATGGGAAAGCCAGATAACAGCCACAGTTAGAATGAATATCTCTGTGCCCCACTGGGTACCCCAACGGGGCTGGCTTCCTTCTGTTCTGCTTCACGGCCTCCCTTACAAGGTGTTCCCAGGTAAAGTCCTCCCATTCCCTTTTCTGTGAATGTGTTTGTCCATGACAGTGTGTGTGACAGGAATTATATTCCTTTAGCTTTGTTTTCCAGAATACACGCTGTTAATAGGAGTAACAATAGCATATATCAGTTGAGAGCTTCTGTTGAGTTAGGCCTTCAGCCAAGTGGCTCATCCTTATGGGGTTACGAAGTCTGGATTTCAGGTCCCATAGCTCTAAGTTCTGTGAACACGGGACCGCACTTGCCCTACTGCATGTTCCAACATGACAGTCACTTGAAAGAGTCTGTAGGAGGCACTTTTCCAATCCCCTTCAACCTTCACAAAGACCCATGCAACCCTAGGGCTACCCTGGCTTGCTTAACACTGTGCATGCTCATAAGTCAGGCCCTCCTTTGAGTGTGCTGGTCAGAGGTCACAGGGTATAGACAACTTCAGATTCTGCCTGCCCCTAAGCAGAATCTTAGGATCTCTGTCAGAGTGGTAGCAACTGATTTCTTGGAAAGATTGTTATACTCTTTGGGAGAGAAAGTCAGCTCTCTAAATGAACCTGGTAAACCCATTAGACCCAGAAGGAAAAAAAGAAATGTTATTTGTGACCAAAGGCATCCCATGAACTTTGTTGAGAGGAAACCCCAGGACTGAGTCCCAGACTAAAAGTTTCAACCATCACCTTTACTGGACAACTTTCACTTCCTACGCCCACCATTCGTTTTTGCCATCCATTACTTTTTTGTACATAGTAGAAAAATCAGAAAGTTTGATGAAGAATCAAAAACACATCTTAAAGCATTATATAAGAAGTTTATTTATTTATTTATTTATTTATTTATTTATTTATTTATTTATTTAGCCTTGAAATTTTGAGGTAGGGCTAAGGCCTTGTAACATAAAATGATAGGAGCCAGGAGGCTGACTGCATGGTCCCGCAGGCTCCCACTCTGCATGGTGCCACAGGAGGCCAGCTCTTTAGGGTTCCAGAGGCACTGTAGTTGAGAAGCACTTCAGCTCTGGAGTAGCACAGACTGAGTTCAAGTTGTGCTTCTGCTCTTAGGCCTTTGAAGGCAGGACTAACTCCTGTGGCAGTGGTCCCAGATTCACTACCACTTGCCTCTCTTCCCATAGGGACGAACTGGCATCTCTCTATAATTTTGGTGCCTGTTTCACTATCAGACAGGCTAGGGAGACAAGGCAGGCACAGGTAGGCAGGCTGAAGTTGGCACACTGGGTCCCTCTAGGCAAATAAGGGGCAGAGAAAACTGCCCCTGCTCAGTGGATCTGTTCCTGCTGGGTGTGAAATGGGCTGTGGCAAGCTGTGAGTCAGTTGCAGTATGATGAATAGGGCTGATGATCACCTAGCTTCTGTCTTGTGTGCATCCTGATTTCTGGCACCTGTTATCATAAAGAGAGAGTCTCCTTTGCCTCATGGAGCTGCACTGTAAACTGATTCCCCTAGCCCTGCTCTGGCTGCTGCTGGTTTTAGTTTTACTTCTTCTCTGTGTTCTCATTCCTTGGCACCAGGCCCTAGCCTGGTTGAAAACATGTCATAAGAAATACTTCTCACTCTTGTATGCCCGAGGATGGACAACATGCTGGGAAACTAGAGAGCAGCCTGCTTTCTTCTGGGGAAGGAAAGGCATGGCTGCTGCCATTACATTGTCAATGTGCAATGCCGTTCAAGCTCCCAGGCCGTTCAAGCTCCCAGGCCCTCAGTAGAACTGACACGGTGAAGAATTATCTTTCGTTCCTTGGAATGTTGAGTCAAAAAGGCGGAGAGGAGGCAGCACCACAGGCCAGCACCACAGGCCAGGAGCAGCGTTGTGCCTGCTAATAAAGGTCTTCAAGGTCTTCGGGCTTGGGAGATTTAATACGCCAGATGATGTAGCGGTGTGAGATACCCCAGATAACTTTTTTCCATGTTGTTATTCTTACAAATTATAAATGCATCCACATGTTAATGGTGGCCAGGCTGTTAAGATGGCTACATGTTTGCTTCCTGGGTGAGTATGTATGTGGGAGTGGCTCTGGTCACATATCAGATGCCTGCCAGGCCATATATGCTTGTGTTCCATGGTGAGTATCTCACATGAGTTAGGAGTCAGGCTCTGGGAGGGTTGAGCGAAGGTCACTGCTGTCTCCTAAGGTCATGGAGGCAAGCCTTCCCCATAAGTTCTCCATCTAGACCCTCATCTTTTGAGAAATCCATATTGTCCACCCTTGCGGAGAAAGTGTCCCATGTTCTGATTTTGTCTAATTTCTCATCTATTCCATGAGACAGGCAAGAATGGTACATGCACCATACTAACTTCATGAAGAAACCAAGTGAAATTGAGACAGTTGGTTTGTCCAGGACTTCTGAGACAGGGCTTCAGAAAATTCAGGTGTGAACATAACATAAGACCCATGGTCAGGTATTCCTTCTACTTGGCTTGTAGTTTCCTAAGATAAGAAGAGTTTCTGGGGCTGAAGAGATGACTCAGGGTTTAAGAGCCTGGGTACTCTTTCAGAGAACCCAGATTCAATTCCTACATTGCAGATTTGGGGGGGGGGGGTGTATAAAATGGGCCAGTGCCCTCAAGACAGAACTCTGAAAGACAGGAAATAAATACTTTGCTTACATATCAGGGTATCTTGTCTTCCCAGACCTTGCTTTGACTTTGAAAGCGTAAAATTTGAGGGAAGGTAGTATGTTATCTATAGGTGATATAAGTCTAACTTAAAATGTTATCAGGGCAGTCTTGCTGCCTTTTACAGTGGGGTTGGGAAGAGGTACAAAGAATGACAAGATCACATGAGGTCTCATATGCTTCTTCTCAGTTCTACCATTATAGTACATAAGCATCCAGCAGTCATATGGGTAAGAGAAAAACATTGTGAAGTTCCAATATAAACTGTATTGGTGGATAGTAGCATGAGAATTTCATAGGAATTTTGTTAGTCACAAATGTTATTTTGATTTTCTTCCCCCATTGTTTTTAAAGTTCCACCCCTTGTTGGTTGCCAAGCATAACTGGTTTTGACCCAGCTTGCTGTTGTCTGTAACCCATCCTGAGGGCTTTCACCTCCTCACCTGGTAGCTACAACTTGGGAACTGAGAGGGGAAGGTCCTTGCTCAGCACATGGGTCCAGAATCTGAGAACTGGGGTTGCAACCAGGCATGTCTATCTCCAAAGCTGCCCAATGGGTATCTTGCTTGCTGCATTGGCTCAAGTTGCATCCCTCACGTGGCTCTTACAGATCTCTGCTTCAGACTCCCTACCCAGCCCTCTCCCATGGGCAGCTAAAGATGGGTCTTTTGTGCTAAGACTATGAAATAAACCAAGGTTCCTATCTACTTCCTCTTCACCATCAGACTCTTTCCTACTAACTACTTTATTTCCATATTCTCACACCATCTTCCAACACCTTTTCCTTTTCATGTTCATCTTTTCCCATTGATAGAACAGTCATTCTGCCTGTTGAAGTTTTGGGGAATTGAGAACGGGACCTATACGTTTGGCAGCTTGCCCTTAGGAACACAATACTTAATACCTTGAATCTTAGCAGCCTGATCTGGAAATGGAGAAGTAGCCTTTTCTTCTCCTCCCCCCTTAAATTATTCTGAAGTGCCAAGGAAATAAATATGTATTGTTTTTAGCATGTTCTTCAAGTGTCCCCTCTTCTGACACTTACTTCATTTCTTAGCAGTGCAGTGTCAAAATGTCTGGAAGCACTGTCTTCTTGGCAGTAGAAAGACCTACATGCCTTACTTCCTATCTCCTATGATGTGTTGAGAGTAAGCATTCATCTACTTGTCAGTCCTCACAGCAACAGATCATGCCAAAGAGACAAATGAGCCCCATCTTCCTGTGGCTCTCCATGCCAAGAATGGGTCACTTCTAATGTTCAGAGGGGTGAGCAAGTAGTCTAGGCAATAAAAACTGTACACTCACAGGTTCTAAATCCTATGCCTAGGCATTGACAGTAAACTGTCACCATCAGTGGCCTGCTGGAATTAGGTTAGAAGCTTAGAACCTCTAGGTATTTGAGAAATATCTGTTTTGAAGTCAGGAGAAATTCTAACACATACCATAAACCCAGCAAAATTACAAAGAGAATTCTAAAGCTGCCTTTTTCCTAGATGTCGGTGGTGTTGTCTCTCTGGATCCTAAGTAGATAAAGGAAATGTTGGAAACAGCTTGTTGAAAAAGGCTGGGTTGTGTCTCCTTTGCCTGAAGAAAAGCATGTGTACACTCGCCAGTGGTGACGCATTCTCGGAGAGGTTTCGAGGGATTGTGCAAGCAGGGTATATTCTAGTAGATGACAGGCCTTTATGCCTTCTGTTGCATAGCTGCCAGCAGCTGGCATCCCTCAGAAGTTGTGTGAAAGTGGGGAAGGTGGGGGTGTAGACTTCTGAAAGAGAGTTAAGGAGACTTTGTATGTAAGTCTTAATCTCATTGGGAAATTTTAGGGCGAAAATGTAATTATATGTGAAATGCCAACAACCACAGCCAAAAGAATGTCTTCTCTTTGGAAGGTCCTTTGTTGATGAGATTAAAGGCTAAACCCCTGTGCCCCTGCCTACAAATCATTCAGATTATTTGAAAAGAAATGAAAGACGACACTGGAAGGGGAAAAAGTCACATACCACAATAGATGAGGCTTAACTAATGCCTACCTCTTTAACAACTAGTTCAACCAATATAGTTTGAGTACCCACTATGTGCAATTCAAGAGAAACTGGACAAAATTCCTCCTTTTGAAATATTTTACTTGAATAATGGATTTTCTTTTCTTCCTTCTTACTTTTATTCTTTCTTTCATTGGGACAAGATTTCATGGAGCCCAGGATACCCTTACACTTGAGTACTATATATTTTATTTAATATGCATAGTATAGTTTATGTTAAGCATTGGTTAAGTACTCCATCTAAACAACAAAAGCCTATGTCAAATTATTATACAGCCAAGGCTGAACTTGAACTTTGGATCCTTGTGCCCCTCCTTCTTAGGCACTGAAATTACCAGCGTACACTACCTTGACTGGTTCAATCAATATTCTTAATTAACTGTCAATATAAGGATATGATAGTAAGAATTCAAAGCCATCCTGTTTATCATCAGGAAAATTCACATTACATTAGTTGGCATCAAGTATGTTTTTAGGTATGAGCATGAACAGTTGCAGTAGCAGGTGGCAGAGAGGTGCATGATGTGGCTTGAACATGAGGACTGTGAGGAAAAGGACAAGGTATAGAGGAAGTAAAAGAAAGACAGGGAAAGGACAGTAGTGTTAGAATACGGGATAGAAAGAGCTGACAGACCCACTGGAGTCTAGTAAGCTACAGAGCAATGGAACCAGAATCATAGCAATGAGCTCCATTGGTCTTGGGTGGAAGCTAGTCTACATCAAAGGCTGCTTTTGTCCACACAAACCTGTACTTATTTGTCTTTTGTATCCACATGTAAGCCTTGAGTTGAAGAGGAGAGGTTAAATAAGGCTTCTAAGGAGGTGGGGGCGCCTGTCTGGAACTTAGTTATGTCATTTTCCACCGCACCTTCATTACTGTGTGACCATTAAGAATCATCATAGAGGAAGTGTTCTGAAGACCCAGCTCTTAAACCTCATGCAAATAAATAAATAAATAAATAAATAAATAAATAAACCACCAAAAAACAAAAAAACAAAACAAACAAAAAACAACCCGTCCTCACACAGTTTAATTTCTAAGAGTTTGTGCATCATCTGACTTATATGAGTCAGCTAGAAAATCAAATAGTGAGATATATGCATACATATAAGAATTTGTGTACCATATATCTTATATAATACACATAGTGTAGAGTATGTTAAACATTATTTTAAACCCTCCATCTAAGCAACAAAAGCCATTGTCAAGTTATTGAAACTCCTCTACTGACAGGCTCCTAACTTGTTTCCTGTTTTCTTCTTCTTTTGATGTCCATCTGCTTTGCCTTTCTGGATAGGGATTGATCATTTTAGCCAGCGTCCTCCCTCTTTGTTAGTTTCTTTAGTTGTACAGATTTTAGTAGGTTTATCCTATATTATATGTCTATATGAGTGAGTATATACCATGTGTGTCTTTCTACTTCTGGGATAGCTCACTCAGGATGATCCTTTCCAGTTCCCATCATTTACCTACCTGCAAATTTCATGATATCTTTGTTTTTATTGCTGAGTAATATTCCATTGTTTAGATGTACCACAGTTTCTGTATCACAGAGGGCCTCTAAAAGGCTCTGCCCTGCAGAATATCAAAGCAGATGCTGATACTTATGGCCAACTGTTGGGCAGAGTGCAGGGAATCTTATGAAAGATGTGGGAAATAGTAAGACAGGGCGAGGACAGGAGCTCCACAAGGAGAGCAACAGAACCAAACAATCTGAGCACAGGGCTCTTTTCTGAGACTGATACTCCAACAAGTACCATGCATTGAGAAAACCTAGAACCCCTGCACAGATGTAGCCAATGGCAGTTTAGTGTCCAAGTGGGTTCCATAGTAATGGGAACAGGGACTGCCTCTGACATGAACTGATTGGCCTGCTCTTTGATCACCTCACCCTGAGCGGGGAGCAGCCTTACCAGGCCACAGAGGAAGACAATGCAGCCAGTCCTGATGAGAGCTAATAGATTAAGATCAAAAGGAAGGAGAGGAAGACCTCCCCTATCAACGGCATGTGTGGAGGGGGGGGGGAGGTGGGATTGGGAGGGGAAGAGGGAGGGGTTTATGGGGGGATACAAAGTGAATAAAGTGTAATTAATAAAAATTAAAATAAAATAAAACTCCTCTACTTACAGAAAGGACTGGAAAGTATAAAGGAGGATGATACTGAACAATATAGTAGGAAAAAGAGTAACACTGAATGAAGACTTTAGAAAGCCTTGATTGATCCTAGGCACAAATATTTTAGAATTGGTTTTGCTTAATAAGAAAATACAAACAAAACAAGCAGGGAAGCTTATATACATTTAATGAGGTTGCTTTGTGAATTAAATCCTTAAACCATGTACAGTGGGTAGTGCTGTGAACGTAACATGCTAGCTGCCTTGATAGATGGAAACTGTTAAGAATATTCCAAAGATAACTGCTGGGTCCTTTGAAGGATTTTTGGGAGGGTCATGTAAATTGTTTGTTATGCTTTCTTTCAATTAAAACAAGAGTCTCCTCTATGCTGAACCCTCCTGTATATATATAAACATGCTAAGTGCCTAGGTCAGCTGTTCTTAGTTCTGAGATTCCCTGCCCTGGCTAAAATGGCCAAATCATAGCAAGGAACAGCTTCTGAAGCACACAGTCTGATGCTTCACCTCCAACTTTGGAAATAATAAGGGCAACTTCACTGAGCTATTACCTCACAGCTTAGCATTTTGCCATGTACTACTTGATTACCCCCTAACACACTCTGAGCAGTTCTATTTTCAAGATATCTAGATCCTAGGGAGTCCATGAAAGTTGTCCCCAGGAAGTTACAGACAGTGAACAATGGAGCTGGCTTCTGTGAATGAGCAGTTGGCCTCTGGAATGCAGTATTCCAGGTTTCTCAGCCTTTGTGTATTAACAATCAGGACTAGACACTTCTTAGCCTTGCATGCAATAATGGGCCTGTAGCTACAGGATCCTAGTAGTATTTCTGTCTCCCAGTGTAACAACCAAAACTGATTTCAAAGATTGCCAACTGGCCCCTTGTAGGCAAAGTCACCCCATTTGAGAATACTATATATACATGTAGAAGCAATGTACCTGCATGGCCAGGAAGAATTCTTGGTATTCACTTAGACCATTGTTGAACTTTGACCCAGTAGCTGTAAAGCCACCTCATAGGCTTTACAGCCAGGAAGGCAGCTGCTTCCCTGTAGAGAGGAAGGGAAGGGATCCTTCTGATATAGTGTGCACTAGGGCATGCTGGGTGGAGTACCCATTGAGGTGTATTGTTGGGTGAAGGTGCAGAGTGCAGTGATATTCTGAAGAGACAGACGCCTGACACTAGAGCATAGCAGATCCCAACTCCTGCTCTAGACAGTGACTGTGGCGGTCCTTGAGTTCACAGGCCTGGTTTAAAGCCCACTCCACCACTAGTTGTTGTCAGAGCCTGGGGCACATATTTAATCTAAGGGCCTCTGTTTCCTCTCCTACAAAATATAAGCAATCTAATGTTAGTTTCTGCCTTACCTTAGTAGTAGTGGGAGTTCCTAAAATCACTCTCTTATATATCCTAGGAAGTATCCTGGTGACTTTTATCATTTGTTCTGTCCATTGGGCTTGAAGCTGTGGTACTAAGTAGTTATGAAAATGGGGTCTGGACTCAGACTGCCCAAGTATAAACCCAATGACGCCAGGTGTTCTCTATGTGATCCTGACAGAGCACCTCAGCCCATGAGATCCTCCAGGCCTCCATGTCCTCACCCCTAAGCCCTACCCCCAGAGTTAACCTTTTTGAGCCTTGACATGACCAGGAGCTTGCTGCCCAGTGCTACGCAACAGAAAATCTTGTTAGCATTTGCTACCAGTTGATACTTCCTCTCAGCATCTTTCCTTCCCATGGCTGCCACAGCAAAGTACCATGAACACTGATCAAGATGTGGACAGAGTGGTGTCCTAGTTCTGAGAGGCTGTCTCTCTATTCTGTGCCCCTAGCTTTCTGGTGGCTTGTGGGCAGTCTCCTCTGCTGTTCTTTGACTTGTAGTCAATTTTCCTGGGCTCTGCATGCCCAGGGCTCTCCTATGGAATCCTTCCTGTTTCTGTGTCTACATCTTCACCCGTTTCCAGAAATGCTCCTTATGTACTGAAAAAGTCAGGTCACCTCGAAACTCTTCAGGCCACACCCAGGTGCACTGTTTTTACCCCCCCCCCAGTATTTACTCAGAATAAAGTGGGAGGGTGCCCACTGAGTGGGGAGTTTGGCATCTGTTAACAGGGCCTCCTTTCTCCATCAAGGCTTGACTCTCTCCATCAAACAGGAACCTGCTGCTAAAGTTTTCAAAAGATTGTTGTGTTGTGAGATTTGAGCAAACTTGATCTTCCAGGTTTAACTTAAATATTGTTTCCATTTTGAAGCCTGTCATGTGAGTGTACCACAAAGCGCATTTGCTTCCCACACCCCCAAGGCCCGGGTGGAGGTATGTATGCAGTAATAGAATACCAGGAAGAAAGAGGGAGCTTGAAATGGATCCTGGGCTCTAGGCCTGGGCAGAGACAAAGCAGGATGTAAGTAAAACCATTACTTCTCCCTCCTGATCAAAGGCAAGATGCTGCCCCCGCCCCCTTCCCCACCACCCAGAAAGCAATTAACACAGCCTGGCGGCTTTTTGGTAGTGATGAGGATTCTCAGCTCAGGACCAGTTCTTATTCACAGGGGTTGAAAGTGGGAGTACCCCCATGTGCCCAGGTTGAAAAAAAAATGCAGGTTTGCATATAGAATCTATTATAAAGTTCTGGAGGAGGAGCCACGCACACCAGCTTAACATGTTGACAGATGACTCTCTTCATCTGCCTTTGGTTTCCAGTGAGATCAGAATTTAGCAGCAGAGACTAAAAGGTTAACATTGGAGGAATCAAGTAGACTCAAATAGATTTTACAACCACCCATAATCTTGTTAAATGTAGATTCTGATTCCTCTGGGGCCTAGGTGGAGCCTGATGGTCTGCATTTCTGACAAGCTCCCAGGTAGATTTGCCAGATTTGGAGAGAAAGAAAAAGAAGAGTGGAAAGTAGGAAGACAGTACAGCCAGTTACATTTGTGTGCCCTGTGCTTTCCTGGTAACTCTGCTCCCAGGTGACATTCATGCTGATGTGAGGACCACACTTTGAATGGCAAGGGTGTATATGAGAAACACACACACACACCATGAAAGTCTGATGAAAAGGCGAGACCAAGCTAGTAGATGAGCATCTGGTACAATTTAGAAACCAGCTCATGGTTTACAGGGTAGTCACACAGCAAAGTGTAACTGGCTACAGACAGAAACAAAACAATAGCGGCCAAGAGAACATCTCTCCTTCTGAAACAGGTCCCTTGCCTTCTTAGTCTTAAAATCCTGGGGTCAGAGGAGTACTTCTGTTTGCTTTATTTACTTAGCCACACGTGGGGTTGGAAACTCCAAAAGGAAAAAAATCATTAAAGAGCTCAAAAATACTACTTAAATCCTGAAGCCATTTTGTCATAGCCAGCCTCCAAGTCTGGTCCTGCTTCTCAAGTGAAGAGGGCACCGCAGCATCCTTGCGACCTGGCTTCCTGACAAGTGCTCTGTGGGGCTTGGAAGGGGCTTCACTTGCACTGATGTTTGATGTGCAAAGCCAAGACCCTTTGCCTTTGAAGCTGAAGAAATACTCCAGCTCCTTTGAGGGTGCTGGGCCACCAGAACCGCCTCTTGTAGGTGGCCTGAAGGTTGTTTCAGAAGCTTAGCCTGAACTTATGAATTCCTCTGCCAAGGGGTAGCCATTGCAGAGAATCAGAGTCTCTGAACCCTTCTGCCATGTGCAGCCTGAGAGGCAGATCCTGGGGGCTACACATGGTTCAGGTCTGGTTTG
The DNA here is from genome assembly GCA_028658305.1 of Pachyuromys duprasi. NCBI lineage: Eukaryota > Metazoa > Chordata > Mammalia > Rodentia > Muridae > Pachyuromys > Pachyuromys duprasi. The sequence goes on along the minus strand of CM053753.1, from coordinate 22,024,014 downwards.
TAGGTCTGGCTTTTCAGAGCCTTCTTTGTTTTGTTCTATTTTTAAAACACAGCAAGGTTGCCTACATTCCAAATCTTCCTTGCCTGCATTCTATAATGAAAAGCATTTCCTTCCTGCCCATCCATAGTCAAAATTGGGTTGAATCTTATATATACTGGATTTAGCCATGAATTTAATTGGTCGGGGAGGGGACAAGGGGGATAATACTTGCCTTACTCTTTCAGTGTGTGTTGAGTACCTACTGTGTGCTGAATCTAAATGGCAGCATCTTCCCCTACTGCCTGTCTGGTCAGAACTCAGCTCCAGGGCTGTGTACCAGTGATTTTACACGTCTCTTCAGCAGCAACAGGCCCCTGGTGGTCAGTACATGTGCCTTTTGTGGGTGTCTACAACATCTGTAAATGCATGCACTGCATGTATGAGGCAGGTTCCTGGCCATTTGCCCTTTTCTTCTCACAGTTCATCCGGGTAAACTTTCTCCCTCAGAGCGACTGCACCCTTCTCGCTGTCTTGTAATGACCACAATAAGTATTCTTATTATAATACGGGCTTCCTCTGCCAAGGCTGGCCTCACAGTTCACAGTTATTAGATATTTAATTTGTTGTTTTTGATACCACAGTTAAGACTGGGGCAAGCACCCTGTACGCGCGTCTTAGGCACATCTGCAAGTATCTCTCCTATCAGAGACCGAAGATTTTTCATGTGCCACGTGAGATGGATATGATAAACTGATAACATGGTTGTTTGCCAGTAGAGAGAAGCATTCCGATGGGAGTCTTAAGGTTCTCTGCCCATGCTGTCCTTTTGGAGTTAATTCAGGGTATATACTCCCATCCACCATTTTGAGACCCCACTGGGTGACACTTTCAAGTCTGGAGTCAAACTTCATAGATTTAAAACTTGAAATTTACAATGTGTAAATGTCTTGAAGTTGTATGGGCTTCACTGGAGAAAAAGCAGAAAAGAGAAGAATAAAGAGGCTGTCTCTGGTGAATGGGTTATTTATTTATTTTTTATTAATTACACGTTTTTCACTTTGTATTCCCCCCTGTAGCGCCCTCCCTCCTCTCCTCCTAAGCCCTCTCTTCCTCCCTCTTCTCCACATATGCCCTTCCCAAAGTCCACTGCTAGGGAAGGTCTTCTTTTCCTTCCTTCTGACCCTAGTCTATCAGCTCTCATCAGGACTGGCTGCATTGTCTTCCTCTGTGGCCTGGTAAGGCTGCTCCCCCTTCAGGGGGAGGTGATCAAAGAGCAGGCCAATCAGTTCATGTCAGAGGCAGTCCCTGTTCCCATTACTATGGAACCCACTTAGACACTGAACTGCCATGGGTTACATCTGTGCAGGGGTCCTAGGTTATCTCCATGCATGGTACTTGATTGGAATATCAGTCACAGGAAAGACCCCCATGCTCAGATTTTTTGGTTCTGTTGATCTCCTTGTGGAGCTCCCTTCCTCTCTAGATCTTACCATTTCCCACTTTTTAAATAAGATTCCCTGCACTCTGCCCAACAGTTGGCCATAAGTCTCAACATCTGCTTTGATACTCTGCAAGGCAGAGCCTTTCAGAGGCCCTCTGTGACAGGCTCCTACCTTGTTCCCTGTTTTCTCCTTCTTCTGATGTCCATCCTCTTTGCATTTCTGGATGGGGATTGAGCATTTTAGCCAGATTCCTCCCTCTTGGTTAGTTTCTTTAGGTGTTCAGATTTTCGTAGGTCTATCCTATATTATATGTCTATATGAGTGAGTATGTACCATGTGTGTCTTTCTGCTTCTGGGATAGCTCACTCAGGATGATCTTTTCCAGTTCCCACCATTTACCTGCAAATTTCATGATATCCTTGTTTTTCATTGCTGAGTAATATTCCATTGTGTAGATGTACCACAATTTCTGTATCCATTCCTCAGTTGAGAGGCATCTGGGTTGTTTCTAGCTTCTGGTTATTACAAATAAATCTGCTACAAACATGGTTGAACAAATGTCCTTATTGTGTACTTGAGCCTCTTTTGGATATATGCCTAGGATCAGTATAGCTGGATCTTGAGGCAGCACTATTCCTAGTTGTCTGAGAAAGCGCCAGATTGATTTCCCAAGTGGTTGCACAAGTTTACATTCCTGGTGGATGGTTTTTAAAAAGTCCAGATTGAACTGAGCTTTGTTCTCCCAGGGGTAGGAGGTAGTCTCATTCTTCATGGAGGAAAGAAGATTCAGTTGTCAAATGCAATGTGTAGGGGGTAATCAGCAGAATCTAGAGATTCCGCACTATCCTTTGGTCACTTAGTCAAAACTCAGCCATTCTTGGGGTGCAGGGACTTTGCAGATAGAATGACAACTTCATTTTAGTGTACCATTATGTTTTAAAATGGAATATTCTGGTTCATTTAGTTAGATATTAACCCTAAAAAATGGAGGAAAAGTTTGAAGCTAAGGGTATATACTCAATGAGAGAACACGTGCTTTACATTACTAAAGCCTGGATTTGATTCTTAGCATGGAAGGAGAAAATAAAATGGAAGAAGAAAGCAAATAGGGGAACTACAGAAGGGCAAAAAAGAGAGCTGTAGAATAAAAGAGGTCAGAGAGTTCCAAGCAAGCAAGAGGAAGCTCCTTGAGGAGGGGACCCTAAGCCAGAGGCTGTGGGTGGCCTCTAGAAGCTGAGAATGACTCCCAGCCAACCACCAATACCCAGAAGTTTTACAACCACATGGAGCAGAGTGCTGCCAATGACCTGGAAGGCTGGAAAGTAGATTCATTCTCTGAGTTCCAGAAAACATGACAGTCTGGCTGACACCTTGCCTTTGGCCTTATGAGACACAGAACAGACAAATAGCTGAGCCACACTATGCCATATTTCTGTCCTAAAGAACTCGGGAGTGAATGATAAATGGTGGGGTGGTGGTGTTAAGCTCTTAAATATGTGGTAATTTTTATGACAGCTACAGCAAAGTCGTGCACATGGTTGGGCTAGCATCTTAGTGTTGGGCAGGGCAGAGATGAGTGCCATCTCTGGCCGCCATTGAAGGAGGGAAGGCTAGTATTATGTTGTTAAGAACAGTATTGTCTGGGTGTGGTCAGCCTGGAAGAGTGGGTGTTTTCTGCACTTTATTCCTAAAGTAGCCCCACAAGAACTGATGCTTTTTAATATTTTATTGTGATTTATCTTATTGCTTTTTTATTGTTTTTAACTAGTAAGAGTTGCGAAGTTCGTAGAAGTTAGGGCCCCGGGCAGAGGACAAGTGGCAGGACTGTGCCTCAAGCTTTCATCTGTAGTACAACATACTCAGACTCAAACATGAATTGAGTACACCACTCCAGTAAATATGAAACTAATGTCTTCCCATATGTTAAACGATCGCAAGCAGTCACCATCAAGAATGCCTTTCATCATGTAAAGCCTTTGACCTTGCTTTAATGCCCTTGGAATATTATACCATCAGATTCTGAGCAAGGAGGGGAAGAAGTTCAAAGTTAGATGGTCAAAGAAACAAGAAACCTCCCACCTCCCTCCCTAGGCTCTTCATGTTGAAGATAATGCATGCATGCTCAGATTTCTTCTCGATTCCTTGGGGATCCCTTCAGCTCCAGATTGTGTCAAAGATTATGCTTTCCTCACACTAACCACTCAATTCTAGGAGTGAAATCTGAAATAGAGACATGTTTATACCATCAGGAACCAAGTGAAATAACTGCCCAGTGTTGCTGCCATTTTATCTCATGAGGGAGGACTTTGCTGAGCCAATGTTACCTCAGTTATCTTTATAAGAATATGATCTTAGATTCAGCCAGAGACGGTCTGAGCATGTGACATGGCACCCTTTATCCTCATTCATTCATGTATTTAAACGTGTAAAAGATATGAACTGATCTCTTATACTGTGCCAGGGTTTGACTTGGAAGCTAAGTATACAGTGATGAATTAAATTATCTTCCAAGCTAGTGAAGGAAGTCTAGAAAAGCCAACAGTTGCAGATCAGTGTTTGAGGGCATCGGTATGCCAGAGCTAGATCCCTGAGCTGGAGGTAAAAGGAAAATAAGTGTTGGCCAGGCACATAGAAGGTAGAGAAGAATGTTGTGATATATATGGAATATATATATGTGACATAAATGGAAGCATATAAAGGTACACGGACATATCTAGACTGCAGAAGGCAAAGAGACAGAATGGCCAAGGCCAAAGAAAGCAAACAACTTAGAAAAAGCTCCAAGCTAAACTCCTGTCAACTCCAGAAATAACAAAAACCAGGCACATAATGTGTGTGTTATGTTGACATGGATTTTGATTCAGTTTTCAAATGCATTGAAGAGAGGGTAGCAGACAGAATTTTAAGGAAGTGGCCAGTTCCTTTGAGGATAAATTGGAGAAAAGTGCTCTACTATTTAGAAGAGAATGAACTTTCGTGTAAGGAATGTGCAAGGAAGCACTGAGCAGTGGCATGAATCTACAGCCTGTGCTGCAGAACGATCTCCCTGGCGGGAGAACTAGCAGAGGTAGACGCTGCTGGGATAGTGATATAGAAAGGGTACATTGCAGTGCTGGGAAAGACAGCAGGACTGCAGAGCCAGGTGCCAAGAAGGACCAGTGAGGCTTAGATGTTATGAGGTGGAAGGAAAAGAGAGAGAATCCACGGCTCCAGTCCACAAACAAGTCTCCCTTCTTAGGCAAGGGGCAGCTCTGTAGAATGGCTTCTTGGGGATTTCAGAGCAGGTTAGCCTCTGACATGCTTTGAATATGACGACAGAAGAATAAAAAGCTTTCAAGAAAACATAGCCCAAACCCTCACAGAAACAGGGAAAGATACAGTTTCCAAATGTCCTGTGCTTTGCATGCCCATGTTTCCTTTGGAGAAGGTTGCTCGCTCATAGAGGGTGGCAGGTGAGGCAAGGTATTCTGTAAGCCTCTGGAAGGGTCAGAACAGCTGTAGTCTGTCTGTCCTATGTGACCAGAGGCGTGATGATGTCTCAGCAGGTGTCCCGGTTCTTGGCTTGGCATGTCACAGCAGGGCTGCCAGCCAGCTGGAGTCAGCAGGTCAGCGAGCTTAGTGGCCCTTTCTTGGGTTGCACTCCTGTGGCTGCTATAACCCAATAGCTAAGCCTCATCACAGGCTAATAGGTAAAAGGTACTCATACGGTTCCCATCTCCTTGTGACTTAATGTGGGGGTGGAGGGGTTCCTGAGCCTCTGGACAATGTGTGTTCAATGTATAATAGTGGTATACAGCTGTCCTCTGCTTCAACCTGCCCATTCATTCTCTCCATCTTCTGATACTAGCACGTGGGTTTTCTTTAAGAGGCTCTGTTTGGCCTCTTAGTTCTAGAGTTTATCCTGCAGCTGGTTTTGTGTTGCTGGCTCAAGTCAGCCAACTGGAGTCTACTTTCTCTAGGTTTGCTCATTCCAAGAAAGATATTGGAACCATCATGATTTGGCCAATGATGAGCACATGATTTAGTAGCCTGACACCAAAGTCTCAACTCTGAAATATCCTTTGAATTGGGAAAGGAGATGTGAAAACATGGAGTGTAACAGTCTACAGGAGCCACAGCAGGAAGATAAATCTGCCTGAGGAAGCTGGGTGTGGTGGTGCACACCTTTAATCCCATTACTCAAGAGGCAGAGGCAGGTGGATAGCTGTGAGTTCCAGGCCAGCCTAGTCTACAAAGAAAATCCAGGACACCCAAGGCTACATAGAGAAACCCTGTCTCAAACAAACCAAACAAAATTTTTTTTAAAAAAATTTGCCTGAGGATAATTATAAAAGAGGGAGGTAGACATGGGTTATGAGTAGCAAACATAGATTTTGATAGGTATCCTCTCAAACCCTGGATTTTTTTCATAGCCCAACCCAGCCTAATTCTCAGTGATTTAGCTATAGAAGCCAGTGAGATACCATAATCCAGTTTGGGTCTAGAAAAGTAGAAATTGCACCATTAGTGAGTATTTAGTTAAAGTCAGCTAATCAAGTATTTGCTGAAATGCATGGGGGAGTCACACCTCAGAACTATAGAGAGAATGCAAGGCTTAGTGTAGTCATAGCAATAATGATAATAAATAAGATTCCATTTGAGGGGCATTGCCCCTATTTGGATGTTTCTTAGCACTTTACACACATTATTTCATTTAATACTTTTTGAACAAATCTTTATGTTAGATAACTGTCTGCCTTTTACAGAGAAGAAAACTTTGACTTAGGAACTTAATAAATGAAATAATAATAAAATAATGATACAGGTAAATAATAACAGTTAGTGATAGAGGTAGACTGTAAGGTTCAGTGTACTGTGTCCATGATGTCTTATCAATTTACTGTCTTGCTTTTCTCTCTCAGGTAACTTACACTCTGTTCAGGGAGACAAAGGAAATACTTTGTGCAGTCAGGGCAGATCAGTTAGCATACTCAGACAGACAGACAGACTTACACACACACATGCACGCACAGCACATATACACACATGCACGTGCATGTGTGTCAAGGACCTGAAAATAAGAGAAACAAGACTATGCAGCTTTCAGAGCACAGCTGAATAGATCAGAGTGGAGATCTGTTCAGGTGCCCTAAAGAACTAGAATGGCTAAATAGAATAAATGGAGTGACCTGAATATATAGACAAGAAAGAAATGGATGCGTCAGAATCATCATCCTGCTAAAAGAGCAAAAAGTAAGAAGGGCAGAGAGGGTGTTGTGGGAGATATGCATGTTAGCACTGGTCCGTGGCATTTCCCAACCATCAGACCATCCCTGCAGGGTGGTGAGTGAGGAGGTGGGGCAGCCGAATGCAGCTTCCCATGAAAGCTGCCATCCCGCTGTGAATTAGTGCAATGAGTCCCTTAGTCTGGTGCCCTCAAACAGCTAATTTGGCTAATACCCCACATTTTTGGACCGCGCCACGCTCCTTTTCATCACCCTCTGTCCCACTTGTGCTCGTAAGCCATTTTTAAGCCTTTGCTCATATATCTAAGCCAGTGCCTCTGTAGGGAGAGGACGGTGCTTGCTGTGCACACTCATTCCCACTTCTGCATGGCCCGAAGCCATTGTAAATGAAACTGGCTCTCACAGCCTATCCAAGTCTCCCTGCAAGTTCCCACAAGGAGAGGCTGGGTTGGTCTGAAGCTGGCAAGTGCTTGGGTCCATATATCCATTGCAGTAAAGTAATCCCAGGGACCCCTGGTTTGCAGTGTTGATTGATGAGGTCTAACCACTTTGAAGGCTGCTCTTTTGGAGATAGATCTCCCCTTCACTCTGACAAGTGTAGCTTTAGAACCTCCTAGACTCAGGGTCAGCCCTGGATGATGATGTCACAGTATCTGTTTTACAGTGTTGTCTCCCCTGAACTCACCATTGCCCCGGATAAGAGTCCAGCCATTCTACATACGGAAAGAACAATGTGCACACTGGAGTGATAAGGAACTTGAATTACAGTTCCAGCTTCATCTTTACTTGTAGTTTGAATATGTTTTCCAGCTTTAAAACATGAGCAGAATAGCAGAAGGTAACTTGTAGATTGTCTGTGAGGACCAAACAGGAAAGGGAAGGACTTAGCCAGTCACCTGACACATGACATAGACATACTTGCCAGGCGTGAACAGGGTTCCCATGGGTGGCATCCTAGTTTGTCTGGCCAAGCCATCACTCTGCCCACATTTCCCTATGTATGGTCTAGACCTTACTGTTCCATGCAGCATCTTAGGCCCCCAGCAAAGCAGAGTCTCATAGAAAAAGGCCACCTGATTTCAGAGCTAACAGGGCTCACCTAGGTGGCCTTGGGATTCAAGAGCAAAAATGCCCATTGAAGAAATAGCTCAAGTGGGATAGGTTCACCTCTAGGGACGAGATAATGAAGCTTTGAAGGCCAGCTCCAACCCGTGTGCCATAAGAAATACAGGCCTAGTAACTGCCTTTATTTTTTTAAATAAAAACTAAGAATTTAGATTTATTTGTAAAATCTTATTTTTTTTATACAAATGAACACTGATTTAAATTCTTTTAAACGCTGTGCAGGCCCATGTGCCTGTATGCCAGGAACAATCATAGGGCTTTAATTTATAGCCCCTGTCTTAAAAGCTATCCAGGACTGTGGTAGGAAGTGTCTGAACAGGGCCCACATAAACAGATCCTATGACAAGGGTGTGACACAAAACAGTTGGCAGTGGCAAAGTGTGATCCAGGAAGCACCAAGAGGGCAGTGTGGAACAGGGCAGGAAGGGGAAGTCAAGCAGCGATGGGGAGTTGTCAAATCCTAACTGTAGGTGGATGATACAGGTAGATGGGCCTGCTGGGAAGTTCTAGGGGTCTTGTGGTATGTTAGTCTGAGCATCATCCATCAGAAGAGAGAGAAGCTGGGATACACAGCATCTGCTACTCCTGTCTGTCACTGGCTGAGCTCTGTTCTTAGAGGAGAGACTAGGCCCAGATAGGCACTTTTGGTGTTAGGAAAAAGGTAGAAGGAAACAAAATTAGAACTGCATTATGAGTTTTCAGACCCTGATAGTAGAAGCAGATGGCAATGGTCCTCAAACTGGCCTCAGTCTGCGCCATCAGATGAAGCTTCCAACATATGTGTCTGGTCTCCTTTCTGTGCCAAAGCAGAAGCTGGGGCAGAAAGATATGGGAGCTCCTCCAGGAATGACCACTGCCGGGCTTGCCTCTCAAACCTTTGCCTGTCAATTATAGAAAGATCTGCACCATTCCATTGGCCCCTTGATCTTCCATCGGGATCTCTGGGGACAGCCCTGCACCCGTTTTCTTCAGAGTGGTTCAAATTGTTTTATGTCTTCTTAGCTGCCAAGTACAATGTCATAAGCAATAAATAAATAAATTGTTGGCCTATATGGAAAGCATATTTTGACCAGATGCGTCCTTGAAACTTCAGCCTAAAACATGAAAGTCAGATTGGAAACTGCACTCTAAAAGCTTGGGGAAAGTAGGTTCACCAGAAAAGCAATTTGATTGGCAGGTGCTACTACCCAGCACGGGGTCCACGTCCTGCTGATGGGCCAGGACATCTGTCTTCTGAAACACGGGGCTGGTGCATGCTGAGTGTGGGTGGCCCAGCAGGATGGCCCAGTTCAAAAGGGGAATGAAGCTTTGGGTATTGCTTAGCTGGAGCCCTGATACCTGTGAGTTCCTTGACCACCTTCTGATTGACTAGTATGGAATTAGCCTCCCTTATTGCCAGGACTCAGTTAAGCAGCTTTTCCTGGGGTGCGAACTATTCTCAGCTGCCTTGACTTTCCTGTACACAAAAGGCAAGACCATTGGGATATGTAACTAGGAATGAGCATGGCTCAAAACCAGAAAAGAAGGTAGGCGGCCCTAAGATCATGCAGACAGTGTGAGACAGAGATGAGTCAGCAGGCAGGGATCTAAGAGAGGAGATGTAGCCTGGATGACATAGTCACCGTGCAGCACTCACCACAGGTGACTTGCTGTGCCCGCTGGCCGGAAATCCTTCAAACTGCCCTCTTAATTGCCTTTTAAATGACAAGCTTACAAAATGTTGGGTCGACTAGAAATGAATAAGAATAAAAGTGAAAGTTTCCCTCACCATCCCTAAGCACCACCCAGCCAGTCCTGATTCTCAAGACTCACACAGAACAGTGTATGTACGGACATTCATGCACAAGCACACATACATACACACTCTTTTTTTTTTTTTTACAAGATTTAAGCTGTGCTACAAAAATTATTTGTAAGTATCTTTCTTGTAGTCTTATATTATGGGCATATATATATATATATATATATATATATATATATATATATGTGTGTGTGTGTGTGTGTGTGTGTGTGTGTGTGTGTGTGTGTGTGTATTTAATTTTCAGTCATGGCCATTGCTTGAGGTACTATTTTGATAGGTTGTAGTACTCCCTTGACTTTTTCATGTGGCTTCTAGGGTCATGCCCCCAAATTCCAACCTATTGTCAACAGTGCAAAAGGTCCACAGCACACAGTACCAGTGATATTACAAGTCGGTTGTCTTTTATCATCCATCTGCTAAATTCAATAGACTTTAAAATTATGTAGGAATTTAAGGAAAACATCATAAAAATGAGGATTTTGATGTGAAGTGTATATGTGTATATATAATACAATGACATTTAGGGGATAAAATGTATGTCTAAGGAAAACTAAATAGGTCACTTTCATAACTGATTAATTTTCCTAAAGGAATTTCTTCACCCACTTCTTCTTTATAGACTTCTTTGTAGGCATGTGTGTATTTACATGCATGTGTATGCGTGTGTGTGTGTGTCTGTCTGCCTGCCTGCCTGCCTGTCTATCTTGACTCTAGATGGTGAGGAATAGGCCATGGTATCAGGTTCCAATTCTGACACTTTCCAGAATATGGCCTTTGTCACGGTGCTTAAATATCTCTGTGCTTCTTCCTCCTCATGTCCTGATGCAAAGCAATGATGGGTACTCACTTGAATGGTAAAGAAGGCTGAAGACTCTTACTCTCCTCTCTTGCTCTCCCTGCCTCTCTTCCTTTTCTGGGGCCCCTACCATGTCTCTCTCTTTCCTTTTCCTTTCTATCTCTCCACCTCTATCCAATAAATGTCTTTCATTAAAAAATGTAAGAAGAAGAAGACCGGAGAAGGGGATACCTCAGAAGCCCTCTTGCCTACACTAAGCGTCTCCAGGCAGGGAGAGCCGTGGCAGGCAAGGAGAGGCATGAGAGCCAGCAAGAGCACTGGTCTCATCAGACACATGAGTTAGCAGGTCCTGGTCTAAGAGCTACAGTCACTTTGCAGGTGCTGGCCCTCTTCTCCCAGCCAGGTAGTAGGGAAAAGACTGGAAAACAAAATACTTGGAGAATAATCTTCACAGTCAGTAGTCAGCTGCAATTGTCTCAAAATGCCTGAGAGAGTCTCCCAAACCATCAGCTGTCCTGGGCCCAGAGCCTGATTTCCAGTTGTGGATGATAAATAAACACAGCCCACTGCCCGGCATGGCATGTGGCTATTTTTTAACCCATGCAGATGTGTCCTATTTACATTGAAGCTGTCATAGGATTTGGTGAAGGCCTACAGGATCTGAAGGAAGGCAGCCTCTCAGGCTCTGGCGGGTTCTCAGGAGAGGGAATGGCCCTGCTCCTCCATAGAACATTGGCGTTGTGGCCCTGCGGGATTTGTGAAGATCTGAGCTCCTGTTGGCCAGCAGCAGAGTCTGCTGACCACGCAGGCTTTGCGCTAATGTACAGGAAGGTATGATGAGACAGGCAAGGGTCAGCACTGCTATAATTTTGACGTTTTTGCAGTCTGTGGAAAAGTCTTGAATCTTTAACAGATACGAAAATCCTCTCATTTGGTACAAGCTTGTGCATGGCGGATTGAGTCTGAATTGAAACACCAATTAGAGAGTACTGCCTGCTCTCCTTTTCCCTGAGTGTGAGGTTTCCTTAGCAAAATAACTTGTTTGGCTATAATTTTCAGATTCACCCCTCACCGACCCACGCCTTTGGACTGTTAGAGGGAAAACATGGAGGTCTGAGCCTCGGGAAGAAAACAAGGGAGAGGGCGTTTCAGGTTCATTCCATGTTCTAGAGAATCAATGTTTGGAAAAATGGGAAGGCCTGCTCAGGGCGTCCCAGCCTGGACTCAAGACCAGAACCCACAGTTCGCAGCCTCTATGGGTATGATTTCTGCTAGGCTTTGTCAATTCTCCATGCTCTTTCTCTCAGGTGAGGCATGTGGAGGGGAAGATATCAGGAATTTAAATGTTCTTTCAATTTCTTTATGGCTTATCCTTCCTAAATAGGGAAAAACCCTTGATGGCATGGTGAAGAGACTCTGTTTCCAGGAGAGGAGTCTGGATTCTGATCCCCATGTTGGACCTATGGAGTCCAGCAGAGGCTGGGGCACACAGAACACAAGCGCGCACACACACACACACACACACACACACACACACACCCCTTTATAGTAGCAAGGACAGGGTGCACACAGTGTGCTATGACAGAGCAATGCAAGCATCTGGAGCAAGACCAGAAGAAGGGGTGCTGGGGCATGGTTCTTCAATCTACCCGGGTAGAGTACAGCACGTTCTGTCTGCCAAAGGCCTAGAAGGGGCACACAGACTGTCTCTTCACAGAGATCAATCACCCCCTTTCTTTAATTGAAATTTGCCAAGTCTTTGTGCCAGGTAAATAAGCAATAAATACAGAGCAGTTGGCAACATCCTGTCCGTGGGGGGGCCGGGGGGGGGGGAAATCTGAATCAGACACTAACAAGTAAATGAGCAAGGGCGGGCATTGAAGACAGTGGTGAGTGCAAAGGTATGGGGAGTGGAAGAGACAAGAACAGGGGTGCGCTCTCAGAAAAGGTCTCCTGAAAGGCTGATGTGACAAGACTCCCCAGCCCGGGAAGGAGTCAACACAGAGGAGGTTCAATCCACAGACTCAAGGGAAAGGTGGTATGAGGTGATGCAGGAGAGGTAGGCCAAGCTCATGGGCTAGAGCAAGCCTACTGATGTTCTAGGACGGATAGGGAGCTACAGGAGTTTGTAAACCAGGGAATGTTGTGCTGACCAAGCAAAAAGACAGCATGACAATCACCCATGCTGGGAGATGGCATCTCAGGGGTGGGTTTGTGGCTCTCTAGAATGACAGTTGCTGTGAATTCCATAAGGGTGACAAATGGGGAGAACTGAAGGGCGCACACTCCTTCGTTTCATCATGAGGAAACTGAGGCAGCGGCCAGTGAGGGCAGTGGGAGGCTAGCCCAGAGGTGGCGTCCTGAGTCCTCTCCTCTCCTGCCTCTGCCTCTCTACCCACCAACACATCCCCCGGTTGCCCTGTTTCCCATCAGACAGCTCAGAGAGCACTTTTACAGTTTGTTTTCAGTAACTTGTTAAAAGGCAGTCACCTTGAGTGACATTACTTCCAAAGAGCAGTGTCACACGAGAGGGGTACCTTTGCTGCATGGGACAATGAGAAATACAATGGAGAACTATTTTCCAGTACAAGAATTCAGGTTCATCTTGGTCCCTGACTATGACCTTGACCAAGTCCTGTTTGCTTTCCTCTGGACCTACACTCCCTCCTGTGTCTTAGGAGAGTACAGAGCATAAGTGTTATCTCAAGGTCAGATAATTTTGAACTAAGCCAGTTAAACAAATTCTCCATTGTAGAACTTCTTGGGTTTTAAATATGCAAATGAGAACTGCTGGACCCCAGGACAGGGGTGCATGCTGATGTGTGTTCCTGATGTGGTATCAGATGGGCATCTCGGCAGGTGGGCCTGGAATGCCAAACAAGAGGTAGGTGGCACCTTACAGGACATGGGCCCCTCAGGACAGTCTCAAAAGCTAATGTGTGAAGTAATCCTGAGGTGCTAAGGTCTCTTCTGTCCTTTTCTCCCTTGGCACCGTAGTAGAACTGCCAACTGCATCTGGGCCTGCTGTTTGTGGAGAACTTCCTAGCACCAGGCAAAACATTCGGGGTTTGGGGATTACTGGGGGCATCTGGGCAACATGCCCCAAAGGGGTCAGCTCTGTTGGTGTTCCGTCTGTACAGATGAGGGATGCTGGAGTTTGGTCAGCCTTGGGAGCTCTCCAGAATTCTCACAAAAGACCCACCCAAGTCTGTGCATTGGGTTCTGGCACTGGGTTATTCCTTGCGTTAACTTTTCTCACCCCTGTAGTGACACACCTGACAGAAACGGGGTTCCAGAAGTTCTGACTATCCTGGAGGCTGAGGTACAGTGGGGCAGCTCTATGGTACTGGCTCCCCTGGAGCTTCCATACGCGGGAGAGTCAACAGGTAGAGAAAGAAGAAAGAGAAGTGTGTCTGTGGTGTAAACCCTAAACCTGTCCCCAGCAGCCAGCAGCTAGGCCCATGCCCCAAAAGTTTATGACCTTCTGAAAACACGTGCTTAAAACGTGAGCCTGGGCACTTCACTTTCAAACCCTAACTCTCCACTATACTTTGAATGAAGGAAGGTGGGTGAGTTAATCACTGAATGGATGGATGAGTGAAGGCTGGATTACTATATGGAAGAGTGAGGGAATATTTGCCCCTCAGGGTTCTCCTCACACTTCTGGTTTTAGAAGTCTGCCTGGCCCTGAGGGAAGGGAGAGGGATTTGCTGTCATTTCTTGTTTTCTTGTGGCCCTGTGGACACTCTGTGTGACATTGTCTAATGCCACCAGGGGACAAGTATGTACTACCCCATTGTAGAGCCTGGCCTTTGCCAGGCAGCATCCCCTGGGGTGTCTCAAACCACCTCCCCTGTCAGGCCCATCCCACAAAGAAGGCTCCATGCAGACACACAGGCAGCAGCCTTCAGCTTGCTGGGGCTCTCTGTGAGTAGAGGCCAGCTGGGCTAGGATTGGAACCTGAAGAAAGATGGGCAGAGATCAGATAAGCATCCCTTCCTGGGCAATGGCAGCCTACCTCCTCCCTATTCTCAGGCCTTTGTCAGATGACTAGCAGTTGAGGAATGTTGAAATGGATCTCAGGCTCTGATCTGAATTGTAATCTCAGACGCTATACTTAAGTCCACCTAAAGATATTTCAATTTGCTCACTCCTGCTCTCTTTTAACTCTGCTTAGCTCAGAGCATACTTTGTAACCCTGCAGAACGCAGAAATCCAGGACATATTTCTTGATGTTTTACATCGCAGTTGTAAGTCTCTCTTATCCTTTGATGATCATACTTTAACTTTCAGTCAGTGTGCTGGCCGGTGTGCCTGTATGATATATATACGTTCACATTTATACCAACAGCATAGTTCCTTTCATCTTTTTCCTCCCAAAGCCAGACTTGAGAGACAACATTCAACCTCAGATTAATTTCCAAATAACTTTGTTCAGCTTTCATGGCTGCTGCCAAAAAGCCTCTCTCCAAGGCCGATTGGTTATAGACCTTGTGGTGTCAATAATTAATAGTCCGTAGTCCAGGGGCACAGCACACAATGAGGGAGGAGCAGGAACAGCACCAAGAACCAGTTAAATATACCACAGAGTAAAGGACAGATTGAGTTAAATGGATATAATGCTGTCCTTCAGCCGCTGACCAGTGATCAAAGGTAAGGATGGATCAGGCAAGACTCTGAGTCTGTGGATCAATGGGGTGCTGTGTGTGTGTGTCTGTGTGTGTAAGAGACAGAGACAGAGAAGCATGAGTATCTTTTAAGACTGTAGGTTTTGCTGTTAGATTTTATTTGAAGCCTAATATTTTAGTTTTTCTTTGACCTTAGACAAATTGCTTATAAGTGACTTCTCAGTGCCTCAGTTTCTCTATCTGTAAAGTGGGAAAATTTTTTATTATTACTCAGAAGATGCTCATGGAGTACCTCCTCTGTTCTCGATGTTGTTCTTGATGAAGGAATGCAACAATAAACAAAAGAACAACATTCCTGGCCCTAATGGTACCACATTCCATGGGCATAGAAGGTGCAAACCCTACAGGGAAGGTTATCAGGGAGATTTTAAAAGATTGGAAATGTAAAATGCCAAGCATGGTGGGTGGCACAGAAAAAGGAAAAAAAATTACAATTGTTCTTCATTAGGTCATTTTTACAAAATAGTAGTTCCAGTAGTCCCAAGTCCAAGTGCTACCATTTCATTTACAAACAGGTTGGGGTGGGAGGAGACAATGTTTTGCTAATTTAGTCAAAACAGTGCACCTTCATACCACACTTCTTGAAGAAAAATGATGGTTCTCAAATGGATTTTAGCTGAGGAAGATCAGCACTTGGGTGACAGGTCAGACATGACAAACTGGAACAATGCAGAAAGGAATGCGTGAACGGTGGGATTAAGAATTGCAGGGCAATTACTTTCTGCAAACTGATACGCAGGAAAGAAACAGGCACACCTTGTGATCCAGAAACACAATGAGCACAAATTCACTATTACAGAATTGCAGAATAGGCAACCCCCTACATAAAAATGGCCTGTTATTAAAAGGGGGGGTGGGTGTGTTGTGAAATTGCTTTGGAATGTGGGCCTCATTTTCCACTAGAGTGGAGTTCATGGACTGGTCCTCAAGGGCTTATTTAACCTACACTTGCCTGAAATGTATTATTTCCCCCTCATGGGCCACAGTCTGCCACAGCACTTTAGGAGACTGACTGGAAAGGCCCTCCTCTCCCTGCACCCACCTTGTAGCAGCATGTAGCAACTCCACACGGATTTCCTTGGGTCCTCCATATCAGAAACTCATTGTTCAGGGCTGGTGTTAAAATACTGCAAGTAAGCCAAACATAGCATTAAAACATCCATTAATTAATAGACTGCTTTCCAAATGAGCCCCCTCCCCAGACATCCTTCTGCATTTGATGCTAGGCCTCCCACCAGGCTGATGGTGAACTCTGTGTCTGTCTTTTTCTGGATTATCTGGGTATTTTCAACACCAAAATACACAGAGAAAGTAGGCTGCACAACACTTGCAAAATGAAGCAGTGAAGGTATCAAAGGACGTGAGTTCTCACAGAGCTGATGAAAGAGATATGGGAAGTCTGGTCTGTGTCACTAGCAAACTCATTATCAAATGATGTCAATTAAAAGTAGTAAATTTAATAAGCTTGATGATAACCCAGAGACTTCAGAGTAAGTGAGCAGATGAGGGAGGCTTATGGCAACACTTGGAAAAATGGTATAAGCCTACACTATTTTTTACTCTCTGAATGATGGCGCTGATGGAAGACAAGGATGGCGCTTCAAGCCCTCAGACAATCTGGCTGAGGAAATAAAAATTTTGTCTCATTTCTAAGATGAAATCCCAATTCTCCTCTCCACTAATTATTATAAAAATGGTAATTGCTATGAAATTGGTCCTGTTAAAGTGGCAGGTGCTCTCATCCAGGTTCCAATTTTCCTCCAATAAGAACTTTGTCTATTAAAGAGGTAGGTTCTCATTCTATCTTGCCAAGGTGTAGAGACTCCAGGATTATAGGCGGTGGGCCACATAAGGATGATTGATGATCCTACTGATTCCCTTGAATCAGACTAAAGGTTTGAAAAATTTTGATAACTGTTGAGATTAAATAGTACTCCAGTGGCAATTTTCTGGTTTTTCTATGTTTGGTTGGTTTGGGGTTTTTGTTTTGTTTTATTAAATGCTTTCTAAGGTCTGGTAGTTGCCAATTCTGATTTTTAACTTACATTCTAAACTTTCAAAATAATCCTCTTAACAAATCACTATGACCTTGATGAAAAAATAGTTTATTTTAGAAATTTGCATCTAATTTTATTCTCTGTATTGATCTAATAAAACCTTCAGGAGGAATTGAAACTTCAGCTTCATAGAACAAAGTTCACCTTGGCAATTTTTTTTATAAAAGCCACAAAACATTGGTTATTAAAGCCAAAGGAGGGCCTTCAAGGCTTCATGTAGGACTGAAAGAGACCCAGGTGAGAGGAGACCCAGAAAGCTTTGTCAAAGAGTCCTGACCTGTATGTTGTGACAGATACAACTTCTTGCTCAGCCTGAACTGGATGTCA
The DNA here is from genome assembly GCA_028658305.1 of Pachyuromys duprasi. NCBI lineage: Eukaryota > Metazoa > Chordata > Mammalia > Rodentia > Muridae > Pachyuromys > Pachyuromys duprasi. Next base: position 22,006,574 of record CM053753.1, on the reverse strand, counting down.
GAAGGACCTGTCAGCTCAGGTAGCCCCGCCCTTCAGAGAAGGTTCCTTAAGCCAACAGGCTGTTCCTTCGCAACCTAAAACTCTCAAGAACTGTTTTCACGAGCCACATTTGCTCATGAAAATGTATGTCTGGGTAAGTGACATGGCAACAAAGTTCTGTAATTAGTCCCTTCAGGCAAATAAATGCACCTACAGGCTTCAGTGCTTCAAGGCCCTGTTTTCTCGACAAGGAAATGGTACACCTCATCTGTTTTTTTTTTTTTTTTTTTTTTTTGAGTAACTTAGTCTTAAAAGCAAAACATGGATAAATCTATGCATCAAACCAATTCTCTCCTCTTCCTTCTTTGTCCCACCAAAGGGAGTATTTGCAATGGATGGAGGTGACCAAAGATTTGTACTGTATACTTTGAAAAGAGTGTATGTTGGCAAAAGGCATGAGCCAACACGGGGAATTCTGTTAGAGAAATGACTCAGCAGTTAAGACCCTCTTGCACTCTCAGAGGACTGGAATTCAGTCCCCAGCACAGATATTGGGCTTGTCATCACCTCTTGTAACTGCAGTTCCAGGGAATCTGACTCCCTCTCTGGCCTCCACATGTGCAGCCACATGAATGCACACACATACTCACAAAATAAGTAATAAGTAAAATATTTAGGAGAGACTTCTTAGTGAATGGAGCAAAAGCTAGTCTTTTACAGAGAAAGAACGTATCTTGCATGACAATGGGGTATAGCTACTCACATTCCATGCCTCTTTATGGGAAAGTAAAAGAAGAGTCTCCGAATAGTTCATGGCCTCCAAATCTACAACCCCGCATTATTTGTTCATTCCAAAATTAGTGAGTGTCTCCTTTGGGGGTGGCATGGCAAGCAAGTGTGTGAGTCCACTGTAAGGTGCCCATTTGCCTGAGCTGGCTCTTCTACCTGGGAAAGAGGGAATTCTGCTTCCCTGCCGTACACTAGCCCTTGGGGTTTGAATGGAATTAAGGCTGAGTATCACATCTTGTTGGTCAATGCTAAGTATTCCTCGGTAAGGCGTGGCGTTACACACCTGTAATTTCAGCTTCTAGGAGGCACTTGAATCAAACTGAGACTGGAGACTGGCTGGCTGGCAGAAAATATGGCCCTGTGATGAGTATGCCGTTTACACTGGATGCAAGTTAGAAATTTTCTAGTCTAATGCTTTTGTTGTTGTTGTTGGTTTTGTTTTGGTTTTTTCACAAAGAACCTGGAGGAAATGGGGCTGGAGAGGGCAGGAACCTCTCCGACCCCTTATACCTGTTTAAATTGTTAATAAAAAGGAAGAAGGGGACTATATCAACTTTGTGTCTGAAAAAGCAATGTCTGATGAATTCAGGGATGTTAGGGATGGCTGGATTCAGGGGCTTTAAAAGGTGTCATTAGCGTTCTGCTTCTTGAGATCTTTGGCTTTATATTCCCCAGGGGACTTCATTCTCTGGTGGACTCACTTCAGATTCACATAAGAGAGTAAATAGCTGCTGAGAGCTGCACTCCCCCTGGCAACACACACATGCCAGTGTGGATGCCCCAGAAGGATGGAGACAACATTTTCCTACCATCCTCCCAGGAGATGGAGTCTCTCACTATGTAAACTTCTATCACACTTCCATGCCAGTTATGGGCAGGCAGAAGATATCCCTTCAGGGAGCTAATAAAAAGTCTGTGTGTGGGGGGGGGGGGGTTGGGGATTTAGCTCAGTGGTAGAGCGCTTGCCTAGCAAGCGCAAGGCCCTGGGTTCGGTCCTCAGCTCTGAAAAAAAAAAGTCTGTGGGGTAGGGGAGGGTGGTGGTCAGGAACTGGATGGCACAGCTTTACTGGACATAGACATGGAGACCTAGAACTCTCTCACCTAATTTTCCTCACCTCTACTGTGGCCCTGCTGCAGCCAGCACATCCCCTCAGTGATCAACGACTGGTTCCATTTCTTGGAATCTTTCGTCTCAGTAAGAAAGGCAGGAAGCAGATCTTCGGTTATCTCAGTACTGGGTCACAGGGCACATCAAAACAGGCAGCCTAAAGCAGGAGTCCTGACTTGTACATTCAATTCTGCAAGTTAAGGCAGATCAAGCCACTTGTGGGTTCTGCTCCAAGGCTGAGGCTTAGGCAGGACCTTCAGAAGGCACTCAGCAATAGAGCTGTGTGACAGGGCATTGAAGGTCTTGGCAGAAGAAGGCTGCCAAGCTTCCCCTAGAGTTGGAGCATTGTTGTAAATGTGTACTTCGTCCCTTGGTAAAAACAGGTAGACCAGGAAAGAACTGGTGAGGATCAGTACAGTCAAGGAAACCAAGCACATGAATAAGAAGGCAAAGCTACCCCATCCAGCCTCAGTTTCCTCTAGAAATGCTAACTATAAGCACAGGATCTGCACTATGCAGCATCCTTCCTATCAGGCAAGGCAGGGCTTGTCAGAGACCCTCATAAGTTACCTCCTTCAATATGACACACTCTCCAGGGTTCCCAAACTGCAGATCAGGGCAGCAGTGATGCCTGCTAGGCAGTGCTAGCCCACCCTTCTCTCTGCTTCCTGTCCTTTGTGAACTCAATGGATGTGAGTCTGAAGCAAGCCATCTTACTAACAACAAAAGTTGAACCCGTATGCATGCCTGTGCACTTACATACATCCAGTCTCAAGCTCTATGGGCATGAAAGTACCCTCTGTTCAGGGTGCCTTGCTTGGGGCAGGAAGGGAAAGTAAAAGTTAGTTAGTGTAAGTACTGATGTAGAGTTGGTAGCACTTTGGGACCAGGCAAGATGCTATTTACTCATTCACTTATTAAAGAAATATTTACCTATATTTTGTATCACTAGCTGAACAGTGTGTCCCTGCATCTTTATCTTTAGCCCTGAGCCTGCACTATTTCTCCTGCCCACAGGCCCCTTGGCTTCTCTGTCTCTGGTCTTTCCTGACCAGAGATTCCTCAGAGATTCCATCTCCTAGAGTTCTACATCTAGGTCTCTAAGATCCATCCTTGTACCAGGAGGTTGCCCTCCTCTTACTGCATTAGGTCTGAAGGCACTGTTCTCCTCCTAGCCCATGGGCTTCATCTGCCAAGCTTGGGGAAACTATTTATATGGTGCCCGGGCATCAGGTTCTGGGAAGAGCAAAGTCAGCTTTTGGCTTGCCTGTGTGTTCCCTGTTTTCCTTTTTAGGAACTTCCTCTGGTTGTGGCATACAGGCAGAATAAGAACACATAGACCCTGAATGCAGTGAGCAGTGCTGGCTTCTAAGGTATGGTCAAAGGAAGGAAAGTGTCACAGACCACTCATCATCTAGTCTTAGAGTCTCATCGCTGTGCTGCCCACCATCTCCAGAGGATGGTGCTGTGAGGATCACAGGGATACTGTTGATAGAATCCTAATAGTCCTTGCTGAATAAATGTTTCAAGTTTTCTTGATTTCCTTGCATGCTTTAGAACAAAGTGGTACTGATTAGCCAACCCTATCTACCCTTAAGGAAGCCAATTTAAAAACCTGGTAACCAGCCAACAACATAAAAGTATTTGAATGTAGTGTATTTATTAAATAATGTGTTTATTAGGGGGGATGGGCAGGGACTTTAGTTCCTGGTCTCACAGTACCCTTTGGTAAAAAGATTCTAAATTCTAATGTGACTCTTTAGGGAGTCTCTCTGAAGTAGTAAGTCATTCATGGCCAACTTTTTAATTGAAGGTAATAATAATTCCAATAATAATATTAAGAACCACCATTAGCTTAGCAAGGACTGAATTCACTGACGTAATACAAAGGCTATGCCTAGCGATGACTGCTTTGCTGAGCCCCTGGGGGAATAACTTTCATAATCCATTGAAAAGTTATGAGCTTCTTGTATTTGCACCAAGAAAGAACTCAGCATTCACCATTTGGGAAGCCATGGAAAGATGAAGAAAAAGCTACTTGTACTTTTAACAACATAATGAATGCTAGAAATGAAGTTACTTCATACAAGGATCTCTAGGGGGAGGCTAGGATGTGTATTGACAATGGAGGAATATCCTAGTTTTATAGGTAAGGGCAATTTTTAGGCTCTAGCAACAACCATGGTCAGGGAAAAAAAGAAAATGATGACTTCTGCTTGTTGTGAAATAAACAGGGCCAATGGGGTCACTGTCTGGGTTGGGACAAGGAGAATCATTGTGTGGGAGAAACTGAATGGAATAAGAAGAGTCTAGGATATAGCCTCATAGAACTGAGTTCAATTACTGCTTTTGCCGTTTGTTAGCTTTCTGACCTTGGGCTAGAAGGCTTAACCTTTATGAACCTTAGTTTTATCATCAGTAAAATAGGGAAAATAACAACAGCCAACTTGTGGAGTCAGAGAGATGATTGTGCCAAATTTTCCACCCAGTGCCTTTACTACTATCTACAGTCTCATTCTACAGATAATAAAAATACTAATAAAAGCCTTCAATGCAGCAGGAACTATGATGGCTATAGGGATCAGTTCTTTTATGTTTATGGACTAGGAATAGGAAGAGAACGGGAGCCTTACAAGAGAGCTGATCCTGCCAAGGTATGAGCCACAGGCCTGGTGTCTGGGAAGAAGACCTGGGTATACAACAGGTTTGCTGTATGGAGATGGAGTGAGAGGGAGGTGACTATCATAATTGCAACATTATGAAATATAATGGAAAGTAGTGAGTGTTGTGAGTGAACCTGGCATAACAAACTAATCTCCTCATTTCTCTTTGATGGGTTTGGCCCAACAATGAACCTGTAGGCCATCACTGAGTATATATGTTCAGACCAGGGTTTGATCTTAGCAAGCAATGACTGTAGAATTATGACCTGCAAAGCAAGTCTAGTACCCTGCCTGCCTGTTTTGTAAATAAAGTTTTATTGGAGCCCAGCCACTCCCATTAATTTGTTGTCTGTGGCTGGGTTAATGCAGCGTCATAGAATTAAGCCATTGTGATGGAAACCATATGGCCAGCCAAGCTTAAAGTATTTACTTTCTGGCATCTCACAAGACTAGCTTGCCAAACCCTGATTTAGAACATTACTGGTTTGGTGAGAATAGATAAATCTGTGGAACCATCCATTCATTCGGATGACTATGGATCATCTATAATGCTCTATGCACTGGGAGAGAGGCCTACAGAATCTCCGGTGTGACATTCAGCACTTGTGGCAGCCATGTGATGTTACTACCCATTTTTCATCTGGCAAAATAAAGGCTGAGTGCTTTGCCCATGGTCATCAGCCAGTTAAGGCCAAAACAAAGACTAGAACCAGAGTGGTCATTTCCCAAATACTCTGCTGTCAACCCCACCTCTAATAATGTGTTTCTTCATGTTTGTTTTACTCCCCCACCCCCCATTTAGTATGGATAACTGTGAGAATGGGGAAAAGATATTTTTGTTAAAAATCAAAAAAGATTTTAAAAAACAGAATCTGTGCTAGAAAGTGTTGCTCTTCAGAGGGGGTTAGTCAAGTCCCTACTAGGTGATTTTTCTCTGTTCCTGGTCCTCACCTCACATCCCCATTGATAAAGCCGTATCAAAAACCATCTGAAAATGCTTTCTCTCAGAATGATCTGATTTCACCAATAATGTTGATAAACATTAAAATGACAGAAAGCATTTCCTGTTCCAACCTGAGATCTAGAAGGATTTGTCTAAATATTAGCATACTTTTAAAATAATCAGTGGTTGATTATCTGGATAAGAGGTCAAAAAAAGGATGTTTTTAAAAAGAAAGAAATAATAAATCCAGGCAGGTTGTCTTCTGGGAGCTCTTGCTGCTGCAGTACCAGGGGGAAGAATTGCTTCAACAGATTGCAAGGGACCTCTGCAGAGTCGAATCTCATGATCCCTTTAATGCTCCTTCTAGACATGGCTTTGCCAGCAATTCCTCACAATAAATACAAGGTGGTATTTCTAACTGGAAACAGGAGACAGAGCCTTAGCAGAACAAAGCACACTTCCTTCAAAGACCATTTATGAGGACAGTCTAACTTCAGTATCTGAACAGAGGTTCTACAGGCAGGTTCTCAGATAGGCTCCTCACACTTCACCTGCAGATGTCTCTATCAGATTGATTCATTCCCCTGGAAGAATACTAGCTTTCAGTATTTTTTTTTTCAAAAGAGATTCCAAATTGCTTGTCAATATTACATCTTATATGTAAATCTCAGTAAGGATCAGGATATAGTCAGGACCAAGAGGGTTTAATAGGGAGAAGTCAGGCAGGATCATGGAAGTAGAATAAGCTGGTCCCAGTGACTCCTAGAAGCCTGGACACTTCCACACTATGCAGGTAATTTCAAGGTTGTTTAAGGATTGGACATTGCAGAAGAATGCAAGAATACATGTAATACTAGTGGCAATGTGTTATCCTGGCTTCTATCTGTTTGTTACAGTATGAGCAGATCCTTATAAACTGTGTTCATGTAGTCTACCCTTGACTCCCTACCCGTCCTAACCATGCCTTCAAGATCTGCTTCAAAGCCATACACTTAGGAAGAGGAGGGACCCTTTGAGCTAAGATGTGCCGTGCAGAGGTTTCAGCTGGCATGTCCGCAACATCTGAAGCACGCCATGGTTAGATCTCCAGCTCTACCAACTCAAATGCAGCCTCCAAAAGGCCACGTTGGAGGGAGGTGGCCTTTCTTGCCCAGTACATTTAACTTCCAGGTATAGTTTGTATACTGATGAGAAAGAAGCAAGGGACAGGGGGTCAGGCATTGACGTCATGTTTTTAAAAGAGACTCAAGGGCAATGTCCTTTTAAAATGTAGTACCTTTGAATGAAGTGTGACATAAGAAATGTGTAAGTTTTGTCTGGATCAGTAGAATGTAAACGCCATAAGGACAGACTCTCAGCCTACTTTTGTCACTTCTTTAGCTTCGGGGATTAGACCATTGCCTGGCACATGGTAGACATTAATTGATGAGTGCATCATAAAGCAGACTCGTGAGGAGTCATGTATGCTGTGTGGTCAGTACTCGTTATATTAAATGCCTGTTCTTTGCTAGGAGCAAGAATAGGAGCCGACCTAAGGTGCTCAACACAGCAAAGGGAGTTAGATATATTAACCAATGGTTTATGTCCCCATAAGCAAGGCACATGGCGCAGTTACTCGCTTTTCAAACACATGTATTTGATATGGTAGATAATATATGAAACAAAGAATCACTGTGTATCTGATACTTATTTGCCATCCTATTATATCTCTCCCATAGTTAAAACTACTATTGTTTTGAGAGGGTCATGCCATATGAAGGGCTCACTGAGATGAGAGACTATGTATACCTGACTCCCAGTAAGACCATCACAGACAAGGCAGGGGTGAACCCAGAAGGTCTCAGTCTTTCTTCTCATTGTCTGGATCTTCAGCTCCAAACTAGGCCCACCCTCTGTTTCCTCAGGGAAAAAGTCCCTTATGGCGTGAGCAGTTCCCATTATGCTCTCTTAGCACTATGGTTTCTCCTTCAAACCCAATGTTCCCTTTAGCAAGGTCCCTCTGCTTGTAAAATTTGATTACCTAACCTCAGGAAGGTGAGCTCAGGGTTGGCTTTGCTGAGTTTCACAGTGTGTCAGAACTGGGAAGAGGCCTAGGTAGGGAAGTGAAGGAAATTCTCTGCGTATCATTTTCAAATCATAGATAGCAACACCTAATTGCTTGAGTTGTTACAAAATTAAATTATATCATATAAAAGTTCAGGTTTACCATGCTAAGAAATACATTTTATCATATTAAAGAACAAAAATGTAATTGTCAAAATAGTCATATCAATATGGCATAGTAATAGCTTCAGGGAGAAAGGGTGTCTAGAAATGAGTGTCCCCATTATTTAGGTTCAGTTATATCTTGTCAGGATGACAAACATGCTAATAGGACCATTTTGGCATTCATATTTTTGTTCTTTGTGTTCCTTCCTTCTTTTTTCCTTTCTTCCTGTTTTCCTTCCTTCCTTCTTTCTCCCTCAGGAGAATGAAGTAAGCCTGTACTCTTTGTCGCCATGCAGCCCACCACAGGGGTGAAGGAACAGATCCTGGCCCAGGTGCTGGTGTGGGAAACCTTGCTAGACCACTTGCTGGCTGTGTGGTAGCAGGCTGTTTACCCCTTTACTCCCATTTTCCTTATCTGCAGAATGGGAGATAACAGCACCTGACTCACGGGGTTTTGTGAGCATGAGTGTGTTGACATTTCTAGAGTGCTAAGCTAATGCCTGGCAAATAGGAAGTATGGATCGGTGGTGGACAGAAGAAGCTCTTAGTTAGGCCTGACAGAAATTCCTGCTAGGATTTGCTCGAAGCTCTTCTACATTTTACTTTAGCAATTTCTAATCTTCCCAGCAACTTAGAGAGGGAGATTCTTAATTTGTCCTCTTAGAAAGACAAATAACTGTCTTGCCCCAGGGTAATTATGTATGGTAATTAGGTGGCATAGCAACATTCCTGTTCAAGTCCTTCTGATTCCAGAGTTCTGAGATCACAGCTCCTGAATTAAGATAAGACCCCACACAAGGGAATCAGACACTGGGGCCTAGC
>CM053753.1:21866160-21997562 GCA_028658305.1 Pachyuromys duprasi | reverse complement strand
TTCTAGGATATCTCCATGCATGGTCGTTCTTTGGGGTATCAGTCTCACAAAAGACTCCTGTGTCCAGAATTTTTGGTTCTGTTGCTCTCCTTGTGGAGCTCCTGTCCCCTCCAGATCTTTCTGTCTTCCCCTTCTTTCATAAGATTCTCTGTACTCTGCCCAAAGTTTACCTATGAGTCTCATCATCTGCTTCAATAACTTGTTGGGTAGAGTCTTCAGAGGCCCTCTATGGTAGACTCCTGTCCTGTTTCCTGTTTTCTCCCTCTTCCAATGTCCATCCCATTTGCCTTTCTTAGTGAAGATTGATCATCTTACCCAGGGTCCTCCTTCTTGCTTAGCTTCTTTAGGTATACAGATTTTAGAATGTTTTTCCTATATTATATGTCTAATATCCACTTGTAAGTGAGTTAAAAAGCAACAAATCAAGTAATCCAATTAAAAAATGGGGCACAGAGCTAAACAGAGAGTTCTCAATAGAGGAATATCGAATGGTAGGGAAACACTTAAAGAAATGTTCAAAGTCCTTAGTCATCAGGGAAATGCAAATCAAAATGACTCTGAGATTTTACCTTACAACCATCAGAATGGCTAAGATCAAAAACTCAAGTGACAATACATGCTGGAGAGGCTGTGGAGAAAGTAGAACCCTATTCCATTGCTGGTGGGAATGTAAACTTGTACAACCACTCTGGAAATCAATCTGGCGCTTTCTCAGACAATTAGGAATAGTGATTCCTCAAGATCCAGCTATACCACTCCTAGGCATATATCCAAAATATGCTCAAGTATACAACAAGGACATTTGCTCAACCATGTTCGAAGCAGCTTTATTCAGAATAGCCAGAATCTGGAAACAACCCAGATGTTCTTCAACTGAGGAATGGATACAGAAATTGTGTTACATTTACACAGTGGAATACTACTCAGCAATTAAAAACAAGGAAATCATGAAATTTGCAGGCAAAGGGTGGGAACTAGAAAAGTTCATACTGAGTGAGGATTTTAAACAAGTATTTAATATGTGAATATTTTAAACAAATATTTACTGAGTGCTTCCGTGAGGCAGGCAAGGTACTCCTCATTGGTTAGTTGTCCTAAAGCCTATGAAAGAGGAACATTCATTACCTTGCCCTCTTCAGGGGCCTAGCACATGGAAGCAATATGGATTCTGTCTGGGTAAGATGGAGAGGTGAGCAGATGGACAGTAGTGATGTGCTTAAAAACTGGGGACAGAATATAAAATAGGAAGAGTGTCTGCTAAGAACTTGAATGCGTTAGGCTGTCCTGGTCACTAACTTGGGATCACTCTTATGTCCTTTAAATAGTGGGAAATTGAAACTAACCAAGGTCCCCTCTTCTTTCCCCCCCTCCCCCACATAATTGCATTAGGTATCTTAGCTGAAAGTTGGTATTAGTGAGGAAAACTTGTTTTTGCCTAAATGCTCAAGAATCTTACTGCCTGTAAAGTCTGTGGTACAATGTTTATTTAGATGAATTAAATTTTCCATTGTGTTGCTATAAAGTTCTAGGTGGGACTTGTAATCAACTCAAGATGTTAATTCCTACAGCAGTGGTTCTCAACCTGTGGATTGTGCCCCTTTGACAAACCTATTTCTCCAAAAATATTTACAATTTATGTCCATAACTGTATCAATATTATAGTTATGAAGTAGCAACAAAAATAATTTTATAGCTGGGGATCACTACAACATGAGGAACTGTATTAAAGGGTCACAGCATTAGGAAGGTTGAGAACCACTGTCCTAGAGGATGTGGTAGGAATGAAGGCTAATTAACCCTGGGCCAAGCTGGATGTCCTTGCGCTTCTACTAGGAGAATAGAAAAGCAAGTAAGTGGACCAGTAGGCCTTACCTCCCAATCTTCTCCTACCTCATGACAGTGTCCCAGCTTTCCAGCATGGTAGTTCTCAGTCAAACTTAATATGGATGGGAAACCAGTGGGTCCCAGATCCACGGATCATTCTTATCTTTTCCCAGTCCTACAGGTTGGTATAGAAACAGCATGTAGCATGTACTTCTTCATTGGATAAAAAAATAAAGTAAAATAAAACAATAAAATTAAAAAAATAAATTGAGCCTTCCTCTGCTCCTATACATAAAACTGCTCAGCTGTTTGGTAGTCTCCCCAGCATATGCACCCAGTGAGAGTCCAGTGAAAGAATAACTCAGCAGGGGATCAGGTGTGAATACAAAGTGCAGTCTGCAAGATCAAGTATCTTGTATAGTGATCCCACTATTTCCCTTTGCTAACTATGAGAGCCCCCTCAAGCTTCAGCTTCTGTGTGCTCCATGGGGAGTAGTAAGAACTCTGGATGGCTCATATTGTTGTGAGCACTGGCTGAGGTAATGTCAATAAAGTCCCACACACAGGACTGACACATGATAGGCACAGCAAGCGGAAGCACCTTTTACTGTTGCTTTTAGCAGAATTTTCTCAGAAGTCAATGGTTGGAATTTTGCAGTGATAAAAGTCCACATGTCTTTCTCTAGTCACCTGCCAGATAATGGTTGGAAGTAGCCAAAAGTTGTTCATTTTGTTGTAGCATCCTAGAAAGAAAATTCCAATGACTCTTCCTATCTCTGTCTCTTATCTTTTCTCAACCATCTTTTGAGTGTTTAAGAGCTCATCAAATTAGAATGTAGTAGACCTTAAAGATGGTCCAGTCAGCTGAGAAAACTGGAGTTTGAAAGTGTAACTTGTAACTCTTGGTGCCAACAGAGAGGCATGAGGATCTCCAGCTTCCTTCAGAGGCAAACTCTGGGGTTTCCCTGGTGGCCTGTTACCCTGGGGAAGAGCTTGTGCACCAGAGCATTTGGGAAAAAACTGTTGACTAACCCTTGCTCCTTTCCAGCCTTCCTCCCCTTCCCAATATTTAGGAACTTTGGCCAAGACAAAGAGCTCATTGTGTTGCTGGTACAAGTACCAGAACTAAATTAAACATTCATTGACTCTTAATTAATTATATTAAGGTTGGGCAATTCCCATTGCTTGAGGAAAAAATAAAAAAAAAAAAAACCTCAAATACTTAATTTACTCACGATGTGGTGTGTATTGAACTAAACCACCACAAGACAAGCACTCACTCAACAGAAACTGGGGCCTCGGCCCAGGAACTAATTAGCCCCTCTGTCTCTATATATAGCTATCTTCACCAGTGAGACCATCTGGAAGTTCTTACCTTCCAAATTCTTTCCATCTAGTTTTTTTTTTTCCAAACCAATCATTACTGCTGCAAGTCCTTCTTTCTTCTTTGTGTTACGTGACTTCCCATTCTTAGATTCTCCAGCCTTATCTAGATCCCAGTTCGAAGCTCTTTCTATTCATTCTCTATCTAGGTTTCAAGTGGCACGCCTATTTTTCTGTGCTTTTCCCTGTGTCAGGAAAAAATTTTGTATTGAACCCAGAGGTTGGTATGGCCATCAAGTGGGTTGATTGTGTGATTATGTGACCATAGAGGCCCCTGTTTCTCTGTGAAGCCTCTCAGGTAGTAACTTTGACAGTTAGAGATACTTGGTGAATATTTGGGAGAAGTCTTTCCCCAGCTCACTGAACAAAAGGTGCTAGTGTAACCTTTCCTTTCTTTGATGAAATTCTTCCTGATCAGTCAGGGTCTATTCTCCTTGGAGAGAGAAAGGCCGTATATAAAAAGCGTTGTTGCTGACAGAATACTTAAGGAAAGGAGATCTACATATTTTGGGAGCTTTTTCATTTCAGTATTGCATAGTCCTCATTCTGGCTTGCCAGGGACTTTCCAGCTGGACCCGTATATGTCCCTCCCCTCCTGTTTCATAACCATTCGTTATATTCACTAGTCCTGGACTTCCAGCTTGCTCTCTGCCCTCCTGCCAATGTACTTAGCATACCCTAGAATCTCACAGTCTGCTATACCTGAGCTCACCATGCCCTCTGTCTCTAAAGCCTGGCTGTTTTCCATTGTGTAGGTCTCAGCTTAGCAGTCGCTTCCTAAAGGAACCTACCTGGAGCACACCAACCCAGGAGCATCTACATATTCCAGGACCTTTCTGTCCCTGTCCCCTATTTTGAACTCACCGTAGTACTTGTTAACATAGGAGTTATTACTTCTCAACATCGGTACCTGTGTTCAGCAGCCTCTGTAGCAACTACCATTGTGAGCCTAGTACCTGGCTGCATAGCTGGTTCTTTTATGTCATATATGACTCTCTTGTAGAAGTTACATAATGCATGTGCTTAGGATTCTTTGTCCATTTAGAATACAATCCAGAAGTAGTAAGACCTGAAGAATATTATAAGAAAGTATGAATGAATCCAGTGAAAGCCCAAGTTAACTTCATCTAAAGTGTTCCTCACATCACATTAAGCAGGGTGTTTGAAGTTGCCCTCTCTTGCTACTTAGGATTTGGAGTAAGTCTTCCAACCCCACCTAAGTTCAGGCATCAAAGATGAAGCAACCTGGGCACTCCAGTGTTTATTACTCAGGGCTTCTGATTGTCTCTGGGTGACATAATTCTCATCCACCCCTGCTGTTCCACACCCTACTGATACCAAGCTTCATGATGGAGATTGCTATTGGCATGAATCAGGCAGCAAGACCTCAAACTGTACTGGATGCTTGTTTTATGGAGCTATGTTGTCTGCAAACCTGAATAGCATTTTCTTCTACAAGGCCCTTTATAGTCAACTTCCTGTTCTTTCCTGCTGTTTCCGTCTGAGGCTAACCTTCTAATTTTTACCTCCATCCATATGAACTATTCCCCCACATAAAAATGTTCCATGGTGTCCCTATTTCATCAGGGCCAGCAGGATACTCTGCAAAGTATCATCTGGATTCTCAGGAGAAATCCAGTTATGTGGGAGTTCAAGTCCACAGCCTGCACCTCTGGCATTTCTGCTTCCTTTGTATGCTCCCACTGAATTCAGATCATTCATTCTGGGTAAGAAAGACCATCACAACATCCAGGGCCTGCTTTTCTCTGGCATCCCTTAGCTCTTGATTTTCTCTCTCCAACCACATTTCCACAGGCTTTTGGTTTCTTGTTGATGTTTTTGTTTTTGTTGTGGTTGTTGTTGTTTTCTACTAACCTGAGGACTGGGATCTGCGAAGGAAGGGATTTTGGTTGTACAGATCCTGTTGTAATCTGTCTCTTGGTGAATGCCTGGTCGTCATAAAAACAGTAAGAGTAAATACTGACAAAAAGATATAAATCAAAGACATAAGTATACAACATAGAAAACATCAACAATAAAACAGCAAGAGATAATTCACAAGAATAAAAGTGAATCTTTGAGGGTTTTATAAGCCACATAAGACTATTTAAATTTGACCCTACTAAAATTCAATAGCAACCAAAATTTAGATTCTCTATCACACTGGTCATTTTCCAAGGAACTCAATGGCCATATCAAGTGCTTCAGCATTAGACAATGCTGGTGGGTTCTATCCTCACTGCACAGTGAAAATTTCATTGTCACAGAAAGCTCTCCTAGAATTACAAGTTTACCCCTTGTTCTTTTTATATAAAAGAATGGAACTAGAGAAGATACACGAATGTTGTGCTAGTGTTTGGGGTTTTAAAATATTTATTTATTATATGTAGTGTTCTGTACTGCATGTATGACTGCATGCCTAAAGAGGGCAACAGATCTCATTATAGATCGTTGTGAGCCAATGTGTGGTTGCTGGGAATTGAACCTCTGGAAGAGCAGCCAGTGCTTTTAACCTTTGAGCCATCCCTCCAGCTTGTACTTGGGTTGTTTGTTTATTTTGTTTTGTTTTTGTTTTTAATTGGGTTCAATGAGAATTTTACTTAAAGTTTACAAAATTAAGTAAAAATAAGAGAGACTATATCAATCGTGAAAAGAATGAAATCGGTAGCTATGACATGACTTTGCTGCCTTTTCTTTGCACCAAAATATGGCAGCAGGTCCAGATGATGTTGAAGTGAGTTCTACTGAAAAGCCAAGGAATGTCTGAGTCAGAAGCTTCGCTAGCCCAGGGGCTTGGTGGCCCTGCAGCTTTGTCACTTTAAGATGTTGTCTCTTCATTCATCTAGATAATTTACAGCTTTCACCTCATAAAGGGACAGCACTGGGTCACCCAAATGGCCAGTCTGCTTTGTTCTGTAGATCCCGAGGAGAGGAGTGTTCTGCTAAAGCAGTTGACCCAGGAATACAATGCAATTGAACCCAAGTTTCTATTTGTTCTTGTGTTACTAAAGGAAAAGTTCTTCATTCAAACGAATTTCCACATAGTTTTGAATAACTACACTTGATGTACAGAAGATGTGATTTTTTTTAGCTTTGTATTAATAGCAATAGAGGATATTTGTAGACTGGATTGCTACAGAGACACTAACCCAGTGCCTGTCTGGCAGTTTCATTTTAGAGACTATAAAATGGGACTAAACGTTGTTGCTGCTTCCCCAAGGACACACAATACCTACACTTAGAACATTTCAATATGTGATATCCTACATAGACTACAAATCATGACAGCCCATGGAGCTTCTGCAGGGGTGAATGGATTTTTCCCTGGGATACTAGTAGTAATTCTTTGATGCCATTCATCTTTGAGAAGTTACCTTTCCAGTATTATCCATCCAGAAAACTTGGCAAACCACCTATTTTCCTTCTGTAATCAAAGCAATCCTGACTTTGGGCTTGATTCATCAAGAAAGCAAACCTGGCTTGTAAAAGCTGATGTTACATCACTGTTACATTAGTAAGAGATGAAAAAAAGCCATGCAGGGTCTGGGTGGGCTACAGGGCTCTCAGAGAAGACACGTCATCTGCTTAAAGAAGGTGCCTTAGCACTTTTCTCCTGTTTGGAACAGCTGAAGTCTTTATGTCCATTGACCCCTAGGGTCAGGTACTGACAGTCATTCACAGTTGGTCATTTGCCTGATCTCCTTGGATTATGTGGGTTTTCTCAAAACTTCATTTCAAAATACCACAAGCTTGATGGGGAGGCAAAGGCATGTATGTTCAGGGCCCAAGCTCTGTAATGGTTTTCAAGGATCAAAAAGGCATGCTGAGCAAGAATTTCCCCAGCCATCCACTTCCTTAGCTGTTCATTCCAGACTTACCAGGTTAGACCCAGCTCAGTTTGTACTGGGTGAGATTGATTTTGGGAAACTTAGGAATGAGAAACGTTTTTCGGTAACTAAAGCAGAATTCCATTTTAGGTTTAGATTTTGATTCTTTGGAACGTGAGAGAATAGGGTGCTCCTTAAAATGTTAGCCTACCACAACCTCCTACAGATATGCAGACATGCCTTTTAGTCCCCTTGAGTTAAGGTGTGGGCTTAGAGGGATAATATGCCCTGGATTTAGCTTCAGTCTAAGCCTTTGTGCTGCTGACAGGGCTTAAGGAGGGCAGGTAATCACTAGTACAATGTGTCATCTTTTCTCTCCCTCCTGTAGGAAATAAGGCAAAAGGACTAGCCTTTATTTATTTTTTAAAAAGCAACTTATTTCTTTTAAATGAAACAAACCATCGCCTTTTTCCTTGAGCCTTAAATTTTCAGAACTAAACATCCGGGAAGAGATGGAAGTAGGCTAGATGGGTGACACAGGGACACAGTGAATGTGTCTCCACTTACTCTGACACCATAACTTCTCTAACAGACATTGAGTGACTGCTGCTAAATGTTAGTAAGCCTGGAAGAGAGACCCAAAGATTGGAAACCACCAAAAGAGTCAACATTTTTGTCCACTTTAGGATGAGCCTAGTAAAAGAGCATGTGAAGTAAGCACTCTTTAGCCCCATTCTACATGGGGGAAACCATGTTGACAGTGAGTTAGTGCCCTGAGCCATGGCTGATGGGTGGCAGAATGAGCAACTGAGCATCACACCCATCAGCCTCCAGCCAGATCTGTGTAGCTAGACTTCCTATATCATCACCAACAGAAGTCAGCCAGTTTTCCCCACAGAAGTGCCTCTTCCAGCCACTACTTCCTGTCTGTCCTAACATAGTTTTAGAGTGACCCACATACCTCCAGCTTCTGGGGGCAGTTCCCCTGACAACTCTGGGAGCCCTTCTAATCCACTAGTCTCTTCCCATATTCTAGTTGCTCAGGTTCAGTCTCCAGTGCCTGGCCCTTGGATTCCCTTCTGCATGGGTTTCCTGTAGAGTTTTTTTGTTTTGTTTTGTTGTTGTTGTTGTTGTTTTTTAATGAATTCTCTACCACTCCCAGATAATGAGGTCTTTTTTTCCTCCCTCTTCTAAAAATAGTATTCATTGCTTTTTCCAGGTCCTTGTGATTATGGTTTGCCATTATCCGAAATGCCCTTATTATCGTCCTAAATCCTTCTCAATTTAGAAGTGCTTCCTTGGAAGCTCCCTCTAAGACTTTGAAGCTGGCCTTGTCTCTCTTTCATGACCTATTGAAGCTCTAGGAGTCCTAGTTCAGTTTTCTGAGAGTTTGGAGGCCAGTATTCCTCAGACCTTCCTCTTAATTTTTCTAGTACCTCTCATGTGATTTTGCATGGGGTTTTCTGATGAGGTGAAGCTCTGTACCCTGTTCTTCTGGCTCTGCTTCCGAAAGGACTAGAAGATAACACAGTTGCTGTGTATTGAGTGGCACACAGGATCACGGACCTGCACATGCGTTCCTAGACTCTCCACAAGACTCCTGAGCCCAAAGACTGACATTAGGTTCACCTGTAAGGGGAGGAGGCCAGAAGGTCTTTAAGGGGGGGTTTCATCCACACCCCAGCATGAAGCAAGCAGAGGAACTTTGACCCCTGTGCTCTGTGGCTTTTTTTTGCACTTGAGCCTTGGGAACAAGGGAGAGAAAGTAGTCTTTTGTTCTCAGGCTTTCTGCAGGAGTTGGGGCTCCGCACCTCCCTTGCTGCTGGAAAAGCTGGAGAGCTGGGTATTGATGTTGGGCTTTAAAAGCTATCCATGTTGATATGAGTGTTGTCCATGTCCCATTCAGAACCAGCCTGGCTTTGGCATGGCAGGTGTAACTTCAGCCTTCCCTCCTCACTCCTTAGAAACATGAGCCTGTTTTATTTGGTTTTAGATGCTTTAATCCTTCTTGGACCAAAACAGAGTATAAACAAACGGAGCTAGGTTTTTTTTTTTACACTTTTAATGATAGCAAACACTTCAATAATATTTTTGAAAATTAACTTTTTTTTTTTTTTTTTGTCATTTGGTGCCTTGTGGCCTTTAAGTCACGTTCTCACTTTCTGGCCCTGAGTCTACATAGCGGATTTAAGCAGCAAGTCTGGAGAAATTAATGGTAGCTAGTAGCTTGCATTATCTGTGATGTACACTATTACATGCTGTGATATATTTTCCACATACTATCTTCCTTTTATGGTAGATATTTGTTCCTGGCGTTTCCTTTCAAATGAAGCTATATTATCAGGCATGTTAGGGGGTGGGGAAAAAAAAAACCAAGAAGGTTAAAGACCATTGAACTTTAAAATCCAGTGTGTGTCACTGAGTAACTCAGAATCAAGCTGCACTTTGAAGCCAAGCCTCCCCACCCACCTTTCTGATTCATCTTCACAACAGTGTTTTGCATGGTGTCAGCATGTTATGTGTTTACCAGGTGACACTGTAGGTGCTCACCATGACTTCTACAATAATGCTGTTTTGATAATAAAAATTGACATGTTCCCTAATCCAGGAAGTGTGACAGTTTCAGAATGACGCTAACCCAGTTAGCCTGAGGGATTGATTTAACTGGGTATGGAGAAGACAGATGTGGGGCAGTGGTCCTTTCCCATCCATCCAGTTGGCTTTGGGGAAAGCATGCCATTGTACCTCTTCTCCTTTGACTGAGCAAAGAGAACACTCACAGCAGAGGAATACAATGCCTTGCAAGATCCTTTTGGCCTCAGCTCATCCCACTGCTGACCATTGATATCAAGTGCTGTGAGAAGTCCCCATGCAGCCCCATCTCCTCAAATCCATCCTTTGCTTTGTTTTTCCTGCTAGAAATACTCTTCCACTCAGTTGGCTTACCTGTCTCCTTGCATTTGTGAAGGCTCAAACTAGAGATGCTTCTTCTCAAGCAACCATCCCTGACATCAACTCCCACCAAAGAAGTAAAATTACTTTTCAATCTCTTCAGCGCTTGTGCACTTAAACCCCTGGAGCCTGTTAACATTTAGCGTCTGCTTCTGCAGCCCTTAGCCCAGCTCCAGGCCTCCTTGATCTCTCTATCCCTGGCCTAGCCCAGGGCCTGGAAAACACTAGGTGCCTGGGGCCCCTTTAAAGGGAGACACAGCAGGATGCAATATACCACAAAGGCCCAAGCTACAACCTGTCTGGGTGAAACCCCCTAATAAATTCCGTTCTTTGTTGTCATCTCTCCTGCTTTTCATGAGGGAGGGTTTGCCCCACAAGAAAAGTGAAAGTCAGCGCTCTCGTCAGAGAAATGTTGGACATTGGGAAGCCCAGAATTTCCTGGCTGAGTGTTCCAGCCCACCAGCTAGATATTTGTTTTGTTTTGTGTTTTAATGATAGGATGTCTCCTGAGGTGTTATCTCTTCCTTGTAGGTCTTTGGAGCAGCAAAGGTGATCAAAAGATACCAACTCTAGGAGAGGACTTAAATCCAAATTGTGTCTCTGTGTGAGTAGAAAAGAAGACAGAGTAGAGACTAGGTATGGTTATCATGAAGTGGGGAAAAACACTTCAGAAGCTTCCTGGTGATTTTTGCATGCAGCCATCTTTCATATCCCTGTAAGATAAAATCACCATAAAGGGTCATAAACCACTGTCAGGCTATTTGACAAGCCCCATAGGTAGTTGTTCCAAGCCAGTAAAAGCATCTTAATTGACCCAAATGACAACAGTTATGTTATAAATATCTAGAATTTATGGCCTGAGAGGGCATAATCAAGTCTTCCATCAGTTAAGTCTGCATAGGAGAAGCTTGAGGCTTTAAGATAGAGCTGTGAGTTGGGGGAAATCGGATTAGCGTTAACTTTACGACAGACATCAAGCTAAGTGGATCTCAGTGCTTTCAAGTTCCTGATCCTTGGGAGTTAAAGGTAGTGATGTTTCATAGTTGGTAAAAGCCACCCAGTCCCCTCTGTACAGCTGTCACTTTATTGGCCTTGTAAAGTCTCACATTCAGCGTGACAAATCCAAGACCATATACCTGTGAAGAAGAGATGTTATAGATGATGGGGTGCAGAGGAAGCAGAGGAGTGGGGTTAGAGGGTGAAAGCCTGTGTGTTTATGCCCAGGCTTCCTTGGAATGCGCAGAGTCACTGTGAAAAACAAGTAAATGCTGGTCCCAAGATCCACATGGGCTGGGAGAAAGCGCCTCACTGTCTCTGGTGCTGGAGTACAGGAAACTGAAGGCAGAATTGTGAGAAATGAGTTTACAAATCAGAACACTCTGCATAGCCTTCCAATCAGTTGAAACACTAAATTTAGATTTTTAAATTTTGATTCACTTCCTACTTATCTTATTGGGAGAGGTGTGTTAATATAGCAAGCAGGGCTACCACTCTGAAGACAGAAATTGAAACAAAGCTCGGGTAGAAAACAAAGCATAGTTTAAATACATTTGATAGCAGCAGTCAGACACACAGTTGCCCTGGGGACTCACTGACCAATGGAGTGGAGCTATCTGCAAGGTGAAAGGCAAACAGCCAAAGCCTGATTTGCAGGCTTCCAAAGTGACTGTCACTAGCTTGGCCACGCAGAGCTTGTATTATCTGTGGAATGCGATCAACTGAGGTCAGGAAACTTTCTTAAATGAATTTAAGAGTGGTCCTTCAAATCCACTGAGAGGTCATTTGGGTTTGAACTTCAGGGGTGAAGGTTACCCCTGATAAATCTGATCCTTCAGTAAGCATTCTAGGGCTCTGGCAAGATTTACCTAAAACACCAAATGCATCGGTGGTCAGAGGAATCTTTGTAACTTCCCCTCACTCCATTCATTGGTCAAGAAGTCTCCCAACCATTTATAAATAAAATCTTCACACACATCCATGTCCTAACAGTTTCCTGGGGTCAGTTAGGTTCCAAGTTATGTGCTACATTTATTCCTTCTCAGTGGTACGAAGCGTAACTTCAGTTGGGAGTGTATTTTCATCCAGATTTCCTGTGTACTTCCATAGCCTTCAACAGTACATCTCCCAAACCCGAAACTCCATGGCTCACACTGTGGGAGCGATAGGAAATCTGGACGTGATTATGAAATGATGAAGCAGGGAGGTGCAGGCATGTGAGAGGATCAGTGTACAAACGCATAAGCCCTGATGAAGCCCAGCCTGCTGCGAAGGACGGATCGTTTTGGGTTTGAGCCCTGCTTGTGCGTTTCAGCCTAATGAAGTCTAGCATTTGCTTTGTGTGGTGCTTGGGGAGCTTTTGGTGTTAACAGAATTCTTCTCTAAAGAAA
Organism: Pachyuromys duprasi; assembly: GCA_028658305.1. Classification (NCBI taxonomy): domain Eukaryota; kingdom Metazoa; phylum Chordata; class Mammalia; order Rodentia; family Muridae; genus Pachyuromys; species Pachyuromys duprasi. The sequence continues at coordinate 21,985,189 of CM053753.1, read as the reverse complement.
TTCCTTTGGATCCCTCCAGAATTTGTCCTGTTTCCAGGTTCCAATAGGAAAAATGTGGACAAGATTTTAATAGAAAACTAGCACTCCAGGTTTTTTTACTTGGCAATCTCCGTGCTTCAGGCTTCCTTCAGCCTGAGTAAATGAAGCAGGTCAGTGTGGTTGAAGACCTCAGGGCGTCTGTCTCGTGAGCTACCCAGGAAGGTCACTGCTGGACCTGAGCCTGCAGCCTAGTGTCTCCATTTAGTTCTCATTTCACTGGAGCTTGTGTTCTAATAAAGTCATATGTTACCATGTGTGCCCTACGTCCACGTCTCTCGGATGAAAGGAAGGAGGGCCTTCCCTGACATCTCAGGTGTGGCTTTCTTCCTCTTGCTTGGGGACATAGTGGTGCTGGGTAAGGGGGTAGGGTGTTTGGGGGGGTATCCTTTTGTTTTTGGGGGGGTAGCTTTAATATTTTAACTGATTTCTAAAGACGATATGTCTTAGGGTTGCTTTTGCTCTGATAAAACAACATGACCCAAGCAACTGGAGGATGAGAGGGTTTATCTATTTGGCTTCCACTGCCACATCATTGTCCATCACTGAGGGAAGCCAAGACAGGAACTCAAACGGGGCTGGATCGTGTGGAGGCCGTGGAAGGGGACTGCTTACTGGCTTGCTTCCTATGGTTTGATCAGCCAGATTTCTTATCAACCCAGGCTCACCACCCCACGGTGTGGGCTGAGCCCTCCCACATCAGTCCCTAATTAAGAATATGTTCTACAGTCCTGCCTGCAACTCAGTGTTTCAGAGGCATTTTCTCAAGTGAGGTTCCCTCCTCCCAGTGACTATAATGTGTCAAGTCGACATAAAACTAATCTGCACACAATATATATTTATCATTAAAAGTTTCAAATAATTGGAGCTGGGAAGATGGCTCAGCAGGTAAAGGTGTTTGTTGCCAACCAGAAGAAGCTAGTTCCCACAAGCTGTCCTTTGACCTTCCAGTGCATGTGCACTTCCCTCTCCCCATGCCACACACACAAACACACACAAATAAATGAATATAAAATGAGAAACTGTAAAGAATTGAAAAGTTCAATGGCAGAGGGCTTGCCTAGCCCAGCACTGCAAAAATTAATCAGTTATCAATTAATTCAAGTCTCTATGTAAGAAAATAAAATCCCCTCAAATCCACACATAGAAACGCTGGCATTTCAGGGAAGGAGGTAACTCTGTTTTAGTTCTTCTGTATCTAGCCTGGTGAAAAAGAATGAGCCCATATTATGAAAGCTTTTTGTAACTTCTCTTTGAACGTCACAGAACTTATTGTATGCCCTTCCACCTTTCCATGTGCCTCCAAGGTCATCGGCAGTTACCTGGCCAAACACGTACAACACAAGTACTTGTTAAAATGCCTCCATGGAGCACCCGAAGCTCCCTGTACTCAACCTTTATTTATTCTGTCACTTCCTTAGAATAAAGTAACAAAGTGAAATTTCACGTTGAGAAAGGTAAACATTGTGAACCTGCTTCCCAGGGAGGCCACACCCCCACCTCCAGTTTCCAGTGTGCCAGGCTTTCCTAGTTGCTTGAAAGTTTTTAGCTCTGATTTTTTTTTTTTTCAGTTTAACTCCAGTATGTGCAAAATGCTTGGGTTTTGTTTGTTTGTTTTTATTTTCTGGGTGGTGTGTTGTAAATTAACAGAAACAGCCACTAAGTGAAACTAACAAATCCCTTCCAGGAGAGATGCCCTTGTGGAAGTACTGGGAATTCTCACCCATCACCAGTGTGGCCTTCCTTTCGCACCACAGTCCCTGGACTTAAACTTTATAGACCTCAAAACGGAAATCTTTTGCAGTTTCCTTATGAGAAGACTTGGCATTCTTTGCAGATAAGACTTCAGTCAGTGAAGAGGAATTACCAGTTCTGGGAATGAGCAGGCCCTGATATCCTGGATTCAGCCTTTACCAAAGCTTGGCTAATGGGTTAATTTTTGCTGGCCATACATCCTAAATCTGGGATTTCTTAGTCATTGAAGGATTTGGGGCTCCAGCCCCCTTTTTTTTCCTTTTATTAGTGAATTCTCTGAAGTGTAGGCAGACAGAAACCGTTCAAGTGGCCACAGATAAACTTGTTAAATCCCTGGGAGGCTTTCCTTCTTGCTCGGGGAGTTTATCATCTTGGTGGAGTTAAAAGGCAATTAGGCCTGTGGGTCTTTGCTGGTTTGTTTATTGGCGTTTTACACATGGGTGTTGAAGAGACAGGGGCTTATTCCCTAGTCCAAGCCTGATGGCCAGAGGGGAAGGAGACCTCAGCACAGCAATGTAGGTCTCCTTGAGAGACAGACTTGGCAGAAAGCTGGGGAAAATCATTTAAATATAGTACCTGTTCCCCACAATGCTCATTGTTGGTGGAAAATGCAGTCCTCTGGTTCCATGCTGTGTTCCATTTCCTGGGAAATGGTTTTATGGAGGGGCATTTGATGAAAAAGTTCATTCTAATTGTTGGATGCCCCCAAGGTGTTAGTGAAGGTAGGGTCGCCCTGAAATGTTCTCCCCCCCTCCACCTCTGGAGTACACGCACACATTCATGATCCAGGAGTGCCAGCAGTTGGAAAGTGGGTAGGGGCAGATTTCCACAAAGCACCCTGCCCTCCGGTTCTCTCTGTCTCTCTAGCCAAGCTGGACTTGGGAAAATTTGTGAAAGGAATATTGGCATTTTACACAACTTCTCTCTTCTCCATCTGCCCGCAGCCTGTAGCCTACATTCTTGTGAGGAAGGCCTTGTAGTCAACTAAAGCTTAACCTGATTAACACTCGTGCTTTACCCAAGTGGCTCCTTCCACAAGCTCAGCCTTGAAATCTGATTTTTGTTGTTGTTGTTATTTGTTTGTTTGTTTTTCTGTATCAATGTGGCACTCCTTAGTGGAAGCCATATGAATTTCCACAGCTAGCTAGACTTACTAGTTTAATCACAGACTGTGGGGGTCAGGAAGAGCTCATGATTAAAGTGATTGTGGCACAGGCCTATGGACCTGACCCCAGCACCACATAGAAAGCCAAGCACAGCCATAGATGTCTGGATTCCCTTCCCAGGAAAGGCAAAGACAGCTGAGTCCCTGAAACTCACTGACCAGCCAGGTCTCAGAAATGTAAGGTGGATGGGCAGCAAGACGGCTGGGTGGGTACTTGCCATCAAGCTTGACAACTTGGGTTCGATTCCAGGAACTCACACGGTAGGACAGATTGTCCTCTGACTTCTACACATTCACTGTGGCAGACATATGACCATACTCTCACACACATGCACATACAAACGAAAAATAAAATTTAAAAAATTAAGGTGGAGAACAATTGACATTTCATGTTGACCTCTGGTCTCCGTATACACCCACACACATGCATACATACACAGCCTCACAAATGTGTGCATGCATAAAAACCCCTCATTTATCACAAACACACTGAAAAAAAGGAAGGAAGGAGAGAAGGAAGGAAAAGAGAGAAAGAAAGAACAGAACAACCCCTTCCTACACACACACACACACACACACACACACACACACACACACGTTGAGGAGTCAGGTACTTTTGAGTTTGATCTTGGGTTCTCTAACTTTGTGGGTTGAGTCAGTTTTACTCTCTGTAAAATGCGGGCAAAGATGGTCTCTTCCAAGCTGGCTTTCAACATTGAATGTACAGAGTGCTTATGAGTGCACATAAGACAATCATTAGTAGCTGTTATAATTTAAATGTGCTTTATCTGACACACAATGTAGTGTGTGGGGGGAGGAGTAAACACATAGTCATGTGACAATCACAATGAGGAAAAGAAAACAGCTATTTTTTTAATCTTACCCATGTGCGGTACCACTAAAATATAAAGGCCCTGCCTGCTTAGAGAGAAAAATCTTTATTCCTGTCCAAGCTACCTGCATTGTAAGGACTGTAGTTTCCACAGCTGAGGGCCTTTCTTGAGCAGCCACTCCTTATTCAAATCCAGGTTTCTTCGGAGCTGGCACCCTGCCTTAATTCTCTCAACTGAAGAAAACACAATAGATAACTGTGCCTTTTATTCCCAATGTGACCCTCCACATTCTGAAACTAATTTGCCTTAGAGTCTTGCCAGCCTCTTCTGGAGGACTTCCTCTAGCTGAGTAATGTGGTTCTGATTAAGGACATCCTATAAGACCCAGGAGGACAGCCTGGGAAGGAAATGGGTCTGAGACAGAGAGAGAAGGGATTTCTAGCTGCTAGTAGGACATGCCCGTGTTGAAGATTGAAGGTGTAGGGAATTTCTCCTTAGGACGACTCCAAGAGAGAAGAAAAGCAAATGGCTGACAAATTGGCATCTTTTATGCAAAGCTGACAGGCAAGCAGGCCTTTTAGCAGAAAGAGGATATGCAGGGCCCTGAGGCCAAATGGCAGGCAGCAAGCTTTTTGAAGTCCCTGCCTGCAAGCCACTTCTAACAGCAAGGCTTCAGCTGAATGGCCTCATAAAGATAGGAAAACTTACTTTTCAGATATCATAGTTCAAAAAAGTGATACTTCATTTCCCTCCCTAGTACATGCAGTTAGACTTATAGGCTGTGTAAAAGCAGGCTGGTTTTTTAAATCGCTGGTGTTCTATGAACTGGGTTGCCTTATTCTGTGGTGGTTGAGAGCTCCCCTCCATCCCTGCTAAGTACTGGCTGGCCCTTGCCTTGACTAGGAGATAACTCAGGAGCTTGGGAGACCCCATTTGCTCCCTCTGGACTGGCAGGGGGTGGGCATCCATGGCAGGAAAGACAAAAGTAGTACCAAGTGGGCAGTGAGATTTTGGAAAACATTTAGTTTCTTTACCAAACGCCCAAGAATTGACTAATAGTTGTAACTCTAATATGATTTTCTTGTTAATCTCTGTCAAACCATGAAATCCGATATGTTAACCATGACTAAGCCGTGAAATTTGTCAACTTTGTCTGTAATTTACACGAGCTCTCTATTTTTTTTTCCTCCTTAAATCTTAACACAAAGTGTAGAACATTACTTCCCAGCATGCTCTTCCCAGCAGGCCACTAGTATGCATTTCTCATGCTGTTTCCGGAACCAAGAACAGATAAAAACAAAACCTGAAAAACCAAGTACTTTATTTTCCTTTGAGGTGATAACCATGAACATACTACATTGTCTTAGATGTCAGTGGAGTATCAATAAACATTCAACTTAGTTTTATGGATTACATCAGTGGACATTATAAACTTTCTTAAAATGGTAGATTGTTTTAGAGGAAAAAAAATAATGAAAAAACATGCATTATTTCTTGTTTAGCTTCAGTTATAGGCTGTATGATTAATCTCTTCAGTATGAATATACTCTACATTGGCTATGCTGGTATAGCATTTTACTGCCACCCTGCCCTGTTTTCTTTTCTTTTAGGTAGCTTTGGGGCTCTATGAGGCTCAGAGCTGAGCACACCTGTCATTTGCCATTGAAGCTATTAACTAATACAACAGTTTGTGTTGGGTCACTTCTTTACCCAGAAGAATGTTAACTTCGTAAAACTGAAAGAAAGTGTTTTGGTAGAGGAACTGTGGGCAGTTTGGAGCAGTAGACAGCTTGCCCTGAGAAGGAAAGAGAAAGAAATGGTGAATGGGAAAGTGGTCAGGCTGGGATACCACTCTCTTCTGTCCCTGCCAAATGTTTTCGCTTTAGACTCAAAGGAAAATGTCCCAGAACCTCCCCAACTGTTTCCTGACCTCTGTGCTACAGAATCCAGGATCAGATAATCAGATGATTTAGAACCAAGAGTGCTTTGTTGACTTCAGTCACCACATAGCCAGTGTTTTTAAAACTTTTTTTTTTTTAATACACAATCTTGGACAGGACTCCAGAACCTAAAAGAGCCCTTCCCAGAAACCTGGCTGCTGGGTCAGAAGGACATGACCTGTGCAAACAGTCAAGCTGGCTATTCATTCCCCAATAATGAAACCAAAGTTGGTGGAGCCCAGAGAGTTGCACCATTGCTCTACCGATGGCAGCCTACAGCACCCAACCATTCTTCCTCTTTGCAGCCCTCACCATGACACTAGCCTTTTCCCTTCCCGCTCAAACATGAGAGAGGAATGCCAAGGCAGAAAACTTAGCGATTTGATTCTTGTTGTCCCACTGGAAGTCTCCTGGACCCCCAAATGGTCTGTGGATATCATAGGATCTATGGAAGATCTGCCTCAAAAGAAGTCCTCTGCAAAGGACTATAAGTGTGTATATAAGAACTTTTCTATGGAGAAGATCCACAACATTTACAAAATATTCTCAAAGAAGTTTGTGACCCCCAAAAGGGTCAAGAATGATTTCCCCATGATTTGTGCCCCTAAAAGTCACTTTTCTAGTTCTGATTGAGGGTTGCAAGGTTAACAATTACATCCACTTTAACCTTTCAAGGCAAATGTAGCATATAATCCTCTGAGTGCCCGAGGTCCCAGGCCTGCTTGTAAAACATCAATTGGGTCGTGGATTCCTTGAATTGTCTTCGCAGCTGAATTCTAACCAGAGCCAAGTTCTGACCATTTTAGAGCTGAGATGCTTCAAGTATATTGAAATAGCTCAGGTTCCTTTAGAATGACCCATTCATTCTGAGCCATGAACAATCATTTCTTGGATTAATTCTACTTTGGTCTTGGATTAGGAATGCCAGAGTTAGCAAGAATAGGAGGGCCTGGGAGTATTAGAGCAATTGCCTAGTATGCACCAGGCCCTAAGTTACACTGAAAATATACACAAATATGACAAAAATAATAACAATAAACAGAAATTTCAAGGTGTAGGACATCTGGTTTATCCTAATTTCAGATGAACAACAAATAGATTTTCAGAAGAGTACTTGGGAAGGAAAAAATATGGATTGACTACCAATATAGAAGTATTTTTCTTAGGATCTGGAGAAATCCCTCAGAGGTTAAAAGCATGTTCTGTTTGCAGAATTCTGGTTCAGTTCTCAGTGCCCACATGGGGACTAATAGCAAGCTGTAACTACAGTTTGAAGGGGTCTGAACACCCTCTTTTAATCTTCCCAGGTACCAGGCACACATGTGGTACACATACATATGTTTAGGCAAAACACTCATTCACAGAAAAAGTAAAAATAAATAAAATAAGTAAATACATGCATTGATCTACAAAAACATCGTACCTGTGAAGGGTGAACACTCTGGCCCATAAGAACATCGTGGCCTGTGGAAATCTTTAAGCTTGAGGCCTAGCTCCTTTAGAGTTCATCACCAGCCGCTGGAAGCCACTACTGCTTATAAGACTCACTGTGGCTTCTGCTGGAACAATGGTTCTCAACCTTCTAGACGCTGTGACCCTATAATACAGTTCCTCATGTTGTGGTGACCCCCAACCATAACATTATTCTGTTGCTACTTCATAACTGTAATTTTGCTGCTGTTAGGAATCGTAACGTGAATATTTGATATGCAGGATAGCTGATATGTGACCCCTGCGAGGGTCAAATCTCTGCGCTAGAACCCCAAGGCAAGCTCTCCTATTTTTCTGATTTTTCCTATTTATCTGACTTTTCTAGATGTTATTTAAGGGAAGGTTGGCGGGGGCTGAGGGTGGGGGTGGAAGGGAGAAACAGCAGCAAGGGCACTGAGGCCCCTAAGGGACTCTTTATTCAAGTTCTCTGTTCCCTTGAGGCATGCCTCCTTGTGTAATCAGATTTTGTAGCAGCCAGTGAGACATGGAGGCAGTTGGACAGTGAGAGACCAGAGGAGTGATAGAACTGAACAAGTTGGCAGCTGCAGCTGAGGCTGCCGGAAAATTGAGGGGGCTGAGATGTCCCTTCTATGGAACCTAAACTCCCTTGGAGCTGTTCACCTTGGACAATTTCTCCTTAGACAGTCGGTAAGACCCAACTGTTTCCATCCCAACAACACTCCATGTTCACACATAAAAGAACAGGATTCTTCTGACTCACTTGATCTGAGCTCAGGACTCAGAGAGACAGAAATCTGTGCCTAGAAGTGAGATCTCTGGTGAACCTCCCTGGGCTGCCTTCCTGCTAAACAGAGCTGATGGGTTGTCCCCACTGAGGGGTAGACACAAGCTGATTGGAAGGCCCTCTTCACAGTGTCGCGGTGGATGTGTTAGCTCAGCGATTCCTGCCTCATTTTTTCACACCTTCCTGGGGGAGGCAGTTAGACCAGTCTCCTCTTAATCACTTACATTACAGCCCAGGAAGGTGCCTTTCTTAGGAAAAAAATTCCTCACAACCATCCATTTTGTTGCTTTTAAATGTCTTCTCTCACAAATGTCCAAATAAGTGAGGTGTTAGCCACGTTTGGCTTCTCTCTCTCTCTCTCTCTCTCTCTTTCTTTCTATAAAATAGGTGACTTTTAGGTTTTTGTTGACTTGACCATTTTTGTAACACCTACCCCACTTTCATGTTTTTGGCCAAACCTATGTGTTAGGAGTACAGCAATGATCTTAAAATTCTGGGTTTTTTTCCAGAGAAGAAGCCAAATACTCATTCTGTAGCTCACCCTACAGAGGCCTGGCCTTTGTTTCCAATGTCCTCCTCTGTGCCCATTTCCTGTCAGTATTTAAGAATTACAATTTCTGCTCTGGTTCTGAATGACTCAACAAGTCCTCAAGGCTCCATGCCTGTAATAGATAACAGTATGGCTACCTTGGGTTTTTGTTTCGTTTTTTTGTTTGTTTGTTTTTTATAGTTACCTCACCCCAGGGCTATTTGACATGGTTTCTATAAAGTTCTGAAGAATGTGGTGTTTCCCTCTCACTGAGACCAAGTGCTACAGGACACCATGTTCTCAAAGTTGCTGTGAGTAAGATCTGGTCATTCCCCAAATATTGCATTGAGGCAGTAGCTCTTAACTAGTATTGGTTCTGGCCCCCATCATTGGGCATTTAGCCCTATTTGCTAATATATTCAATTGTCTCAAGGTGCGAAATGGGTGATAATGGCACCTGATGTAGTGGGGGATGCTAGTTCAACCCAGTGTACACAGGTGATCCTCATAGCAAATCATGTTCTCACCCAAACTTATATAATATTAAGTTGACATCCTGACGTTTAAGGAATTTTTGTTCATTTTGCTTCTCCTCAAGGTCTGAAGAAAAAGAGAGAAGGGATGCTGTATTTTTATGAGCCCAGTGTCTTGAGTTCTTACATCCCATGTGGATCCAGGCATTAGTGAGAACAGGGTACTGCTGAGCTGGGCAAAGGGCACAGTCAAGGGGAGGTCTTCTCAGCTCCGACAGCTGCCTTCGCTCTAAGGAGAGACAACTTTGACAGAAGAAGAGGACCAAAAAGTTACAAGGATGTTTAGTTTGTGATAAAAATCATTTTGCAGATTAAAGTCTTTCTTCCTGCCCATAAAATGGTATGTTCTTTAAATAACTCAGGAACTGGCGGCATTGAACCATGTTGTGAGTAGGGAGGCGAGATTGTTGCCCATAGCCATGCTTCATTAATTCCATCCTCATCGTCATTAGCAAGCCCGTCCAAGCCTTAGGTAGTGATAACACCTCATTTTTCTACTGTGCTTTGGAACTGGCCAGTTTTCTAAATGTGCTGTCTATGTGAATTGATTCCCGGAGGGTGTTTCACAGAACCAAGTTCTTCCTCTGACTTTTGTCTCCATTTTCTTACTCTCTTACTGGGGAGAAGGATTCTAAGAGACCACGGAGTGACACTCTGACCTAGGTGTGCCAGACGCATGAGCAGGACTGGAATTTCATGGATGTATGTTCAGTAAAAGTCTGACATTTGTGTGCCTTGAAAGGGCAGTTGTAGTGACATAGTGAAGAAAACAAGGTGCCTAGGAGAATAATTATAGCTTATTACACACACACACACACACACACACACACACGCACACGCACCTAGCTGCTAGTAAATATGGATTCTGTATCCCAAAGACTTACCAAAGGTCCCACCCCACCATTAGTCAGCTTGCTGCCTAACTCAGACATTTATGAATCTTTTCACTTCCCCTTTCAGCCACGTATGGACGTTACTGTCACAGAGGGATGGAAAATCAGTTATCAACTCTCTTAGAATATTGCAAGGACTGTGCAAACACATAGTGATGTTGACATTAGACCAAATCAATTCCATTCAGTTTCTACAGCTTAAAAGCATCCGAACTGGCTCTCACCCACCCAAACAACTGTGCCAGCCTTCTTTCGGAAGCCAGTGTCTAAATTTATCCCAATCTTCATTGTCACAGGTCAATGTGGGAAATCTTCTGAGGTCAGTGATTGAGGTAATTGGCTTGAAAACGTCTCTGTTAAATGACATAATTGATTTTAATTATGTAATTATGCCACTTAAAGTGTGGGGGTGAAAGGTTACTCTTATATTTAGCAGTGAGGTTCCCCCCAAATGAAGCCAGGGCATTTACACCAGTGGGTCTTCAAAGTTCTCTAACCTTTTTTTCTCCCCCAGAGGAAAGCCAGAGTGGGCTTGCCTTGGCACTGGTGGCATAGGGGTGATTATCGTGCGTGAGGTATCGCCAGCCCTGGGCCTGTGTATAGGAGCCTTTGTAAAGAGACGGCAAGAGCTTCCGTAGGACCTCCTTGGGATCTGAAGTTAATGAGCAGTGGGAACTCAACTGTCAGCAATTGAATCTGATTGGGCAGGGTAATTATATGATTGCCTCTGGTGTTTGCACATGCACAGGGATATTTTTATTGGAAAAAAACCTAATTGCTTACTTACTTAGTGGAGGGCAAACCTAAACAAACTGGTGTTGTCATAGGTTAAAAAGACATCCTCTCTTTGTCTCTGAAGGAGCTGCCTGCTCCCCTTCTCAGCACTGAGGGGTGTCAGTCAGGGGTGTCTTCAAGACCTGTGTTTTATGAGAACAGTAGAACATAAAGGAAAGCCACCCTGAGCTTTTTGCTTCTGGTATGATTACTGGGAGGGAGGCGGGCTACTTGCCTTTTCTTAAACTACTCCTTACAATGGTTTCTTTCATAAGGCCCAATCAGAAAAACCCCGAGGCAGCCATGGCAGCTAGAACCCCACGGCAACACTCAAGCTACTAAGACTTTGACAAGCTTTTGTTTTGTTCCCCACGTGGAGGCCCCTGACAACACAGCTTCCTTGGCCGGCTAGTTTCTCTTAATTGCCTTAGGCGGGTGGGGAGGTAATTCCTGTGAAGAGCTTTTAGAGATGAAAAACACCAAGGCTTCGAAATACCCAGTGCTCCCTCTGCCCATTCCCACAGACTTGGGAGGAAGAATGAGGGCACAATAGGAGAGCCAAAGGCAGGAACCCTTGGGGCTTCTGAGTCAGACCTTTAAAATCGGCAACCTCAGATGAAGCTTACCTCTTTTAAGTGAGCGTTACAGCCAAGACCTCTGCTTCGCTGAGATCCTAGCAGAGATAGAAATGGAACTAGCTTATGGAGAACATGTCGTGGTGAGGACAACAGATGTCAAGTCTGTGTGCTCCAGATGGGTGTAGATTGGGCGGGAGAATTGATAGAGAAGAAAGGCCTCTCTGGCCCCTCCCTTGCTTCCCTGTCCTTCATCTCCAGAACTCCGCATGATGACCCGCCCCAATTCTTTTATGTCTGAGGTTTAATATTAGATGTCACTTCCAGGACACCTCCCCTGACTACTCACACACCTCTCTGGATCTGGACAGGCTGCCTTTGTGCCTCCCAGCCAGCTCTAGGTCCTTAACTCTGCTGTCCTGTGATTCTTTGTCTCAGTGTCTCCCCAGAACCCCCACAAGGGTAGCGCCTGTGTGTGTATCCCTTGCCCCCCTCTCCACCCAGAGCCTGGCACAGTGCTTGAGTGTATGGAGTGACTGAATGAGGGGAAGAATGCTTTCTGGGAATCCCAGAGAGCTGTGTGTGCTGCCGGCGGTTCCCAACTCATGCTCTTAATACTGCTCTCTTGTCGCTTACAATTTTCATTGCCCTAGATGATCCAGCTCTGTCGGAGGCACGTGTAGGCACAGCCAAATCTCATGCTGTACATTGATCACCTGTCCAACCTTTGCCTAGAGTGGGAGCCCCCAGTTCCTTCAAGAGATCCAACTTTACCTGTCTGTAAAGAAGAAGAGGAGGAGGAGGGAGACAGTGGGGAGGATCCAGTGGCATCGTAACATCAGAGCGGGTCCAGTGTTTACTTTTACCCTTTTGGAGGTGGGTAATTGCAATTAATGTGGAGTGCTGGGATGAAGAGAGACCAAATGATGACCTTGGATTTGGGGGCTCATTTGTACTTCCTTTTTTTGATGTCGTATAGGTATAGGGATTATATTCATTCTTATATTTAATTCATAGTCAGATTGCTCCCTGACTCCCATCAGCATGGACTATGGATCCAGGCTCAGCAGACACACATTATAAATGTCTACAATGGCCCTGTGGTAGCTGTGCACCATTTCTGCATCTGACTATGTGGACAGAGAGGAGGGACATTTGGTGGTGCTATTTAGTGAGTGCTACACTGATACATACATACATACATACATACATATACATATATATATGTATGTATGTATGTATGTATGTATGTATGTGTATATCCCCCCAAGGCCTTTTTTTATGTTTGTTTCAACCTTCCACCCATATCACAAATGCTGTCAAAGTGGAGAGATCCTGAATCACTACTGAGTAGAAATAATTTCACTAGGAACACCCCTCTGTGTTCAAGTAGAGCCTTGCCCAAGCCTGAAACATGTCTAACCAGCTTCTTCCTTAAGAAAAACATAGACCCAGGAGACTTTGAACCTCAACCAAGAGGCCTTCCTACTGAACCTGCAAACTCCACACTGTCTCTTAGTGTCAGCTTCTTGTTTTTGAGTGGCCTATAGTAATAATTTCTGTGTAGATCAACCCTTTTCCATGTGGAAAAGCCTCACAACAAAGAGCAGAGTAAACCCATAGCAGCCACAGGTCCTTGGCTGTGGGATCTTGGGTAGCAGCCTGCACCCCAGCATCTTCCTACAGTACTTAGTTATGTCTTTTTAATGTCCTCATATTCTAAGTCTCATTTACTTTGCATTCTTGAGATTCTATTTTTTTAGTGAAATAAACTCCTACACATGGCATTCTACATGTCCCTTCTAGGAAAAAGTTTGTATCCAGTTTGTTGTGTAGTTTGTATGTTCACAGACATCATGTACTTTGAATCAAATAGCATGGGCCATGATGATCTTTATTACTAAGTTCTAAGGAAAGTTTAATTTGACTGTTAGTTTTGGAATAGTACCAACGGATGGATCACCGTGTTACATTCTCTCTAGATTGAGTCAGTTAATAACTGCATACACAAATAAATCACATTCATTTGCAAATATATATGAATGGCATTTAATATATAATTAAGCTAGGCAGTGCAGTCTCTGAAGTGTCTTGTCTTGTCTAATCACTATGATTTTTCCTTTCAGAATACTTCTGTGTGGGGTGTGTTAGTCCTTTTTGCTGTTAGTATCATAGAACTTGACAAAGAGAATAATTTGGAAAAGAAGATGAATAGTCAGAATCAGTTATTGGTGTTTTAGGTCACACTTAATCCACTGCTTAGCTCCACTGTTTTGTCATATAGAGTCATCATACCCCTTCATTGACGAACTCATGCTATAGATTTAACACAGGTACAATGCCTGGTCAGCAGCCCGCTTTGGGCATCACATGGGAATGCCTCAGATATCTAAGCCCTTTGAAGGGTCACTTGGATCTAGTGATTCAGAAACTCTCTGTGGGGCCCAGCAACCTGTGCTTGGAGGTATCTTTGGTGCTCAGATGTATGCAATACTCAAACTCATTGTTTTTTCCAGGGAAGACATTAAAGGGACATAGCCAAATACGGGTCTCCAGGAGCTTGATATCCATCAAGGGCATAAATCCATCAGCCAGTTATGTTGAGTAATCTTCATATAATGTAAATTATATCATGCACTCACTTCCTAAACCTCTTTAAGGAGTTTCATTTTGATCTTTTAATGAATATAAAGGTTTGGCTAAGTTCTTCAGGGCCTGGCATGCTCCTCTGTCTATCTTCCATTCCTATCTAGCACCATTTTCTCCCTCCTTCAGCGCTCGTCAGCATGATGCAGCCTTCTTAGAGATCCTCAGGCACACATTCAGGTGTGATGTGGCAGTGGAGTAGAAGAGAAGGAGGAAGCAAAGAATAGTAAAGCGTCAGTAAGAGACTTTAACTCCTCTTCATGATGTAAAATATGTCTATTCTCCCCATTGATATGTTGGTATACTCATACAATATAGAGATAGACACATGCCATAATATATCAGGATAATAACTTCATATTGAGCCTCATATTGAGGCTAATTGTCAAGTCATTAAGAACATAGGAAGCATAGTGTAGTTCTTCTTAGGGTCATGAGTTTTACTGGCTTCTCTCTGTGAGTTGGCTAGGTAGGAACAGTGGGACCTGAATAAATGGGTGGGAGATTCCACTTCGACCTGGTGCCACACTATTACATGGATGGAGCTGATGAAGGGCTCTTGCTATTTTAATTTAGTTTCAGTAAAAATGATGCTCATGCCTATTAGAATCTGCCTTTTTAAAAACGATGAAGATCAAAATGGATCTTTACAGCATTAACGTACCATGTACTTTGGGAATAAAAGAGACAGTTGGGTTTTTATGGAATGTAAAAATATCATATCTCAGAATTCTTTTTAAAGGAGAAAACATTTGACTTGTCTTTTAGGAGGCAAGTTGGAGATTTGAGGTTTCAAGTTGAATTGAGGTTCTTGAAAATCTAGACCTGTTGAACCTGAGAATAAGGACCATGGATTTAGGTGCTGTTTCTACATTGAGTCTCCCCACCTGTGTCCCCATATTAACAGGCTATTGTTCTACGCATGTGTCATCCCTGGTTTTGGCCAACATCTTGTCAGGATGCTTCCTACTCGTGATCATCTACAAAGGAGCAAAGAGTCCCTTTGAAGGTGTAGAGAAGGGAGAATGAGGTGTGGCCTTGAGAGGGTGTGGCTTCCATCCCCCCCCCCCCCGGAATTCTCCTCCCTGGGAAAGGGAAGAAGGTCTCCTCAGTCCCTTTAAATATACCATCCTAATGTGGGGGCACACTAATGCTAGGTAAAAACCAGTCCACTCCGCTGAGTGGTGATCCCGTATGACCAGAGCAGACATGCCATGCCTCTGCTTTCTGAGAACTCAAACTGAGGCTGAGCAGGCTTCCTCCGTGTAGGAACTGCTTTTCTGTTGCTGTGAGAAGACACAGTGTCCAAGACAACTTAGACAAGAAAGAGCCTGTTTTGGCTTATAGTTCCAGAAGGGTCGAGTCCATTGGCAGGAAGGCATGTCAGCAAGTGGCAGGCATGACAGCAGAAGCGAGAGGTTGAACAAGCCCAAAGGAGAAAAGGAGAACCGGAAGTGGTGTGAGGCTTTGACCCTCAAAGCCCAGCCCCCGTGACATGCTTCCTGCACCTGCCCGAACAGCACCACCAACTGGAAACTGAATGTTCAGATAGGTGAGCCTATGGCAGGACACTCTCATTCAGACCATCACGTACCAGCAGCCAAGTGAAACAAATCCCAAGTATATTAGCTGAAAGTAGGACTGTAATGGGTAGGGGGAAGGGATGCTTGCATAGCCTCCTGTGTGATGGGTAGCACTTCCAGGCCTGCTGCTTCCTGAAGGCTTTGGATCTGTACTCCTCAAAGCATCTGCTCTCTGCTTAATAGAGCCTTATGAATGGTTTTTCTTTGTTTCCTTATGCCAAGTAATTCCTAGTGCTTGTCTCTTTTCCATGTGCCTGCTATTCCCTAAGCGCATGTGTTTCCCATCTGCATGCTCTTATCTCTGCTTTGCTTAGTTTGGGCCTTGTCTGCTAGAGCATCTCTTATCTTTAGGTTCCTGGTATCTAATTCCTGTATCCATCCATCATCTAGGAGAGCTAGATTACATCTCCATATTTTGGGATACATTTACAATTTCATAACTTCTTTCACTGATGACCTCCTCTTCAATATTTTCTACTTATTCAACTGGTCACTGCTTCTAAAGCTGGCCATGGTCCCATCACTGCATTCTTTTAATAGGTGGTATATGCTAAAAATCCCCTTCTGTTTCCAACCTTGGATCTACAACTCTGTATCAGTGCCCCCATAAAAGAATTGTCACTGATGGGGAAACTGAGTCCCAGAGATGGGTGTGGTATGTTAGCAGCCATACTGTTGGTGCCTGCTAGGTGTGGAATATTACAAAGGCGTGCTTCAGCTCAGCAGCTCCCACTGTAGATCAGCCCTGAAAAGCAAAAGACATAAAAGCCACCAAGATGAAATTGTGTGTCAGTTTCTCTACTACGTGTACAGAGAGTATTATGACTTCTGAAACTGAAAAACAGTTCCAACTTTAAAACAGCATTTAAGAGCATTAGTGAGTACCTTTGCTCTCTTTGGTACCTTTGGTATCTTTGCTTGGGTAAAAGCAAGGTTAGGTGGTGACCCTTGGGACCAGCCCTCCAGAAATTTCTGATATTCGGAAAGAGTCATCATCAAAATAGCCCTGCTTCTGGGTTCAGAAACCAATATATGGCTTGTTTCTGCTCTTTGTGTAGGCAGCAATCCAGGGGGCTCCTTGGTGGCTGATGGCTCCCACCAGTGGCCATGGTTTTGGAGCAGATCTGGCAAGCAGAAATTTATGATGGAAACTTTGCATTCTAGAACAGTGCTTCTGAGGAAGGAGGGCCAGGCCAGAGAAGAACATCCCCAACAAACTGCTACCCTTCCAGCATCCATCCCCATCTTCTGAAGCCTTCAGTCAAAAGGCTGCTTAACACACATATGTGCTTTTGGCTGGGATTGATCTGGGTGTATTTTAGTAAGGAGCAGATTCCATCAGATTCAAAGGTGCATCAAGACTCATTCCATCTTAGTGGTAAATCTCCAGAAGAAGATCTGGAAGACAAATTATCAAAACAACTGTTTAGAGCATGTGGTTGTTTTGCAGTGTCATGAATGCATATGCTAAGGGAGAGCTCCACCACTTAAATTACTCACAATCCTTAGCTTTTGAGACAAGGTCTCAGTGTGTGACCTAGTCTGATAAGTCCTCACACTTGGAATCCTCCTGCTTCAGCTTCCTGTGTAATGGGGTTGCGGGTGTGTTACACCATGCCCCAATGAAAGATAGTTTCTTAAGAAAAACTTGGAAACTAATACAAAGTGGCTGTGAGTTTATTGTGCCAAGCCCAGAAGTCTTAGTGACATTTGTGAAGGTCATTAGAGCACACTGTATTTAGTAGTCTAATGGAACAATCTCATTAGTCTCCATAGCAGCTTCGGAAGTAAGCACCGACATTATGACCATTTTGTAGACTTAGAAGGAAAGCTGAGACCAGTGAGCAATTTGTCCAGAGCCACACAGTGATTTCTCTTCCTCTACCCATAAACATACTTCTGAATTTGAGTTATCAAGCTGTTGTTTATTTCACGGCATCTTTTCATTCTTTAATTGGACATTGCAGCCATTGTTCTGACACAAAGCTCTTAAAAGAAATGAATGTATCAATTTTAGTTGATTTGACAAAGTCCAGTATCTAGATAGTACTAAAGAACAGGTTAGTGAAAAGATAATTACAAATTGTGTTCTGTGTCCACATTTGAAGCCTCCAGCAAGCCAGAGTGTGATACAATGAGGGGTAGAAGCCACATGGGAGAAGCAGCCAGGAAACAGACCCTTCTGTTACAAAGATACAGTTTTTTAAAGTGACAACATGAATTGTTAAGGTATCGGGTAGCTGCTGCCACATGGAAATCATAGTTTAATCATTTACTCAACTGGCATTTATTTGGCACCTAGGACATACTGCAGGCATGATGACAGATTCACTCACCATTTCTTCTTGAAACTGCATCACAAATAATCCTACTCTAATATGTAGGTTTTAAAGTCTTTCTTTGGAGACTGTGACTACTCCAAGCTACAGAGAGTCAGGCTGGCCTTTGCAAATGTTCACTGAATGTCTACTATTCACAAGACTTCAAACCAGGAGATAGATATTGCAAATTACTTCCATTTCTGTGGGACTGAGTGCAGTAAACCAGGAAGTAAATAGGATGATGTCTTGGGTAACTTACATGAAGAGAACATAGTGGAGTGACTGGGACTGAAGAGCAAATGGGCCTAAGCTGGTCGGGAATGGTTTTTATGAAGAGCTAAAACACAAAGACAAGTCTTAGGAAATGATATTTGCTTTGTAGGCAGAGAGCTGTGTGAATTGACTTTAATGTGTGAAGTTCTAAAGTTTAGTATTCATTTCTTATGTTTTTGTTTTTGGACTGAGTCTGTCTCTGTGCCCCAGGATGACCTGGAATTCACTATATAAAACATAGGCTAGCTTTTAACTCTTGGTTCTTCTGTCTCACTCTCCTGGGATTGTAGGCATATTTTACCATACCCAATTTAAAGTTTTAACACAGTTCAAATTTTTTGTATATTGTTCCATGTCTTACGATGTGTGATACAGTTTTATGACTGAACATTTGTTCAGTTTCTGTAAACACTTCACATGCACATAAAGATAATGCACATTATAGATGGAAATTACTAAATTATGTAACTGAATTCTTCTAAATCCCTACTAATGCTTTCATTATTAACTGCTCAGTTTCTGGGAGAGATAAAAATGAAAATCCTCATAATGGTTGAGGATCTTGGTAATTTTTCAGTAATCCTGTCAACTCTTGATTTCTCTATTATTGAATATGCTTTAATAGTTGTAGGAATCTTCTTATCTAACGTTGCCACTTTTTATGACTTGTCCTTAAATCCTTCTTTCTTCCTACTGATACCCCTACAATTAAACTTTATCTAATAATATTTCTGATGCAACATCATTTTGGTTTGCATATATGTTTCCATATTTCTGGTGTCACTGCCTTTTAATAGATGAATTTAAGCTATTCATATTTATTATGCACTACTTGCTATACTTTTTTTTTTTTGCTTTGCTTCCATTTCCTTCCTTTACTTCCCTGTTTGAGTTGCTGGTACTTTCTTAGCCTTGATGCTTTGTACTGTCTCCTCTCTTGTTTTTGACATTACATATTCTGTTTCTCTTTTGTAGCTTAGATAATATCTAGAGCAGAATTGGGCAAGCCCCTAAAGCTCTTAATACACCCCCATAGATTGGCTTTACAGATCTTCTCTAGTATTCTGGTTCCCCAAGCCTTAGGTCCTTAATGGGGTAAGGTATAAAACATGCTTATCATAATGACTGTATCTAGGAGTGTACATCCTCAACATGCCTTTGCTGAAGGCCTTCACCTTGTTGAAGGCTCTCTGGTAATTAAAAATTATAACCATGGATCATGGGCCCTTTGCAATTCTGAGCAGTGACTTGATTTCTTCTGTTTCCCTTTTCTTTGTCTGTATCTGAGCTCTTGTAAGTGATGATAAACATTAAATAGCTCCTGTAAAGCTGTTGAATTGTCAGTTTTTAAACAGCATAAAACACTGACATTTTCATTAGATCCTGGCTGTGAGGAATGTCCAGCTTTCATCATAACAGATTTGTTTATTTCTAAGGAAAGTCTTAATGTGCTGCCTATGGGAGAACTCTTTCTGTCACCTGCTCTTAAATGGAAATGTCTTTGCTGAGCCAAAGATTTTTTTTTTGGGAAAAGATTTATAAGAGAGCCTTTCACCACCTCTTGTCTCCCTGTCTCCTAAATGGTAAGAGTGGGACTCGAGTCTTTGAAGAGCTTTAGTATTAGATAGAAACAATTTCAGCCTAAAATAAGGCTGCAGAGTCATCTACAGAAGACAATGATGCTTTTAAGCCTCTACTTGGTTTCAGTGTATCCTGCTGAAGATAAGCAAGTCATTTCTGTCTTTCCCCTCAATTTTTCAGTTGACATTTAAACAGATAACTTGATTTTGCATTAATAAACTCCCTTGTATATGTTACTAGACAAAGTATTTAAACTGCCAGGTCTTTCTAAGCAAATAAGAAGAGAGAAGCCTTTTATCTTCCAATCATTGCATTAGATCTACAAAACATGACAAATCCTCATGAAGAACGTGGAGTCATCTCAGTTTAACAAGCTGGAATGTGCATGTGCTGAAAGACAGACTTGCCTCAATACAATTGGGACTGGGATCTGAACCTCCCTGGTGTCAACATATCTGTAATTTATGACAAGACTGGTGGCTTGCTCATTTTTAAAGCATTTTTTGATGGCTTGCTGAACGTGTGCTTGGTTCATCCACTTGATTCTGTCAAAAGGAGGTAGTTGTGTGATGGGGAAGCACATCTATATCCAGCAAAGTTAGCATGTGTGTTCTGGGTAGAGAACCTGTGTAGTCATGAATGAGCTGATTAATACTTTGATTTTCTCATCTCTAACACCAAAATAAGAAACCAATGTTTTAGAGTTGATGTGGTCATCAATAAGGAAATTTCTGTAAAGTACACAACACAGAAATTGGTTCATGGACATGTATTTCCAGTGCCATCAGATGGGGATGGTACTGGTGGTGATGATGATGATGAAATGAGATGAGAGGAAGAATTTGGCAATGATGGGATACTGGTGATTTAAAAGATAATGATGACAATGTTGGAGGTGCTAGTGATATGAATGTTGATGGTGCTGGAAATAACGGTGATGAAGATGGTGGTCATGCTAATATCCAGGTGTTGAAGAAATGCTGGGAAGTTATCATTATAATCAAAGAATTTGGGAAAAAGCATGGTTATCTATTAAAGTCTTGTTCATCGTCTCCAAGCTTCTACTTGGACAATTCTAGTCACTACAAAGTCTTAAACAAAACTCTACCACAGAGAGCAAGCCACAGAATCCCTGCTCGGTCATCAGTTGTGTTTTGGAAAGCAGATTAACTTAGAAATGCTAAGGATTATTAGTCTGCGTCATTTTTCCTGATTCTGTCTTCCTAAACCTTGGCTTGCATAATATTGTGCATTCTGGAACTCTGTATCCTTAGACATGTCTCTGTAACATCTTTGTTCACGTTTCTTTCTATAATCACCTGGGTAGATACAGTAAGATAATACACAAGAAGCAAAGGTCAGCCACAATATAGCAAATGCCAATCATAGCGTCACTGGGACAAAGTGGGGACAAGGTTCATAGATGGGAAGCTCTGAGTGTAAAGGTTAGGATGAAGTGAAGAGGGATGGGAAAGTTCTTACTCTGGGCTCGACAGTCCAGGACCAACACTGTTAAGCAGTGGAGCTACAGGCATCGAGGAAAGAAATTGAGGAAGCCTGTGTAGTGGAAACGCATGCTTCGATAATGGAAAACTTTGTGAACCAAGAGGAAGAACCAGAGGAAGCTGGGAGTGAAGGTACAGGTGCAAGAAGAGGCAGATATTGGTCCTGGATGGAAGAGGGAAAGGAACTGATAAGCCGTGAAGCACATAAGTGTTCCCACATCCCTGTATGGTTGAGCGAGGACACAAGGGCTATTATGAAGTGAGGCTTCACTTGGATGGCTTTGCTCCTCTCAATCAGATGACACTTTTTTATAAAAAGAAGTGTTCTGAAGGCGGTAGATCCTGGCTTTGACATGAAGAACAGCCACCTTTAACAACAGAGGAAGTTAACCAATCATGAATAACCCCGCCAGGAGCCTTGTGAGGGGAAACAGCGCATCTCTGCACCTCCACCCCCAGTTCCCTTCCTACTGTGGCCCTGGCTTTATTCGCTGAACTGTAGGCACCACATCTGGCTCTCAGGATTCCCATATCTCCTACGTGTCCCTCCTTGTCCCCCATCTCCACTTTTGCTTAGGTGGCTAACGGAAGAGGGATGATATATGCTGAGAAGGACCAAGGAGGTCAGGAATCAGGGACATGGCATATAGTCTCAAGCCTAATTGGCCCACCTATTCCCGTGCCCTCCTGTAGCATGGGGTGTTATTATATCTTTCTTGTTTGCCATTGTATAACCAGCATGCTATTCAAAATCTGACATGTATGAAATGGCTTATAGGGCTTATTTGAAAAGTGAAAGGGGACAGAGAGAGAAAACATCCAAAATCTTGTTATCCTTTCATGTGGGAGGGCCTATTATTCCCATGTGCATGTTAGCATACTCAGTGCCAATGCACGTAATGAGTGCCTAATGCTCAAAATATCAGCTGCCAGTGGCAGATAGGTGAAGGGGGTTGCTTTCAGCAGAGCTGGGTGGGGCCTGGCCAGACCTTCTCTGATTTTAAGCACTTTAATGTCTGCACCTGCAGTTTGCCTTTCAGAAACGAGTTCTTATACCTTTAGCAATCTGAGCTGAGGTGATTCCATTGTTTCTCACTCTGACTGTTGAAAACAAGGACACTTTGTTATCATAGACAAGAAGCTGAGGTCCTGGCAGGGTCCAGATGAGGAAACTAAGCCTGCTTGACCTGAGCACTGTCCCTCTCCTGGCTCCCTGCCCTTCCCTAGCTTCCTTGTTGCTAGTACAATCCCCAGCCAGCAATGAGGAAACATCTGCTCCAAGGTACAGCCAGGGGAGATGGCTCATACGAAAAGGCTCTCTGGCATGCCCGCAGAGTATGGGATTGCACAAGGGTGCTTATTTTCAAAATAAAAGCTTATCAATCAGAAGCTAATCAACAGCTGAGAAACAGAGAGTGAACAAGCATCAACCCAGGAATGAGGCCACAGAGAAGGTGCCCAGGGCACTGTATCCACAAGCACAGCTTTGCCCCTCTCTCCCTTGGGAGGCCTTCAGCAGGACTAACCCGGGAAGCTGAGGAAGCCTTGCTTGGTACCCTTCCTACCTGCTGTCTCCCTGAACCCCAGCTCTCTCCCCTCCTTGCAAAATAGAGCACACCCAGGGAGACTGACCTGGCAGTCCTTTGCAGACAGCATGGAATAGTTGACATGTCATTCCTCACAAGGTCACCTTTGGGATGGCATCTTTTCAGGCACCAGTCTTTTCCATAAATGTTCTTATGAAAAGTCCTTGGGGACAGAAAAGTGTGTCTCTAGAAGGCATGGGTCACAGCACTAGGAGGGTACACTTGGGTTCCATGTCTCTTTCTAGCACTTACAGGCATTGTGACTTTTCATGACTGAATTACCTGCTCTGGGTCTTCTGGGGTGTAGTAAGGATGAGAATAAAGAAGATAAATTTGCTGACAAGGTGTCTGACAAAGAGAATATCAGTAAACCTGTCTAGAAATCTCCAGGGACCACTGTTCATGTTTGTTACAGATGTCTGGTTTGACCTCGGCAGCTGCTGCTCTGGCCAGAACCATGCAGATCTTGCATTGTCTGTGTTCATTCTGCTTGTCAGTCACTCCAGCCGCCATGAGTAATGGCATCTTCCATGCCCCGTCTGTGCCCTCATCTCAGTGTCCACATCTGGAAAGCAAAGCATGTGAGCAGGTTTCGTTCACCCGATCCAGCACTGGGGTTCTGTCCTGGCACTGTAGCTTTCTGAACTCAAGATCTCACTTTCATAGCATTAGGTCTAACAAAGTAGTAGATAGGAGGCCATTCAGGACTCCTATCATGTGTATAAGATATAGATAGATAGATAGATAGATAGATAGATAGATAGATAGATAGATAGATAGATAGATAAAGGGAGAAAATAGTTCCAGTAATTCCCATTGTTCTGTCAAAGGATATATGCTTTAAAAAAAACTTGCTTGGAAGAAAAAATGAACAAAAAAGTAAACACCAATATGAACACAAAGGGAAAACCAATCTAGGACAATTCTTCCCCTTAGACTGTGTCCAAATATGGAAAGGGGGACAAATGTAATCATCCATTTCCCTGGGACAGTCTGGCTTCTCCAGATTGTTGATTGTTGGCACTTGTCCTTTCCAGTTGTTCTTCTGAGTTTAAAGCATGTCTCTACCTTTGCGCATGTATGAATACAAGTGTGTTATTTTTACAGCGTCGTGGCTGACAGTTTTTATGTTGGGATTACTGAAGTTCACTTGACACAGGGCCTAGTTTCTCCTTGAATGTCAATAAAGAGATCAGGGTTTGGTACTCAGTACAGTGTGCTGCCTCTTGCTGTGGAGAAACCATGTTCATCTGTGTCCTGCTCCCAAGACATTAGCCTGTTTCCAGCACTTGCTTGGTTCTGGGAAGGATGCACCCAGCAGCCTTCACTCTTTGCTGAGTATTCTGTGGAGTCGACTACGCCACTGGAGGTCTGATTTTGGAGTGTGAGGATGTCATCTGTTCAAATTATAGTGACAACTACCTAACTGGCTTATACAGTGCTGGGGTGACATCTGCCACCTGTTATCAGACTTAACTCTTTTTCAATCTGATGAGTGCAAACTTGTTCCGCTTTAACATTAACTTCACTTGGTTTGCTTTCCCCAAATTTTACAGTTTGTTGGTCATTTTGTCCCAAGAATTAGACGTTTGTATATTTGCCCCAACTCCTGTTATATATATATCTGTACATATATATCATATTATGTATATGTAACATAGAATACATATATATATATATGTATTCCTTTTTTCATAAGCATTTTTAAAGATTATAGAAAAATGTTCCCCTCCAGGCTGTCAGAGGAGCTGAGATGTGTGAATAGAAAATAGTAATAATCTTCAGTGAGCTGTGCAGGTCATAGGCTTCCTCCCACATGTGTTACTGTTTCCAGATGCTTCTTGATGCCACCCTGAGAGGTAGGCTGAGTTCCGAGTGAGTATGCATGTCCATGTGTGCATATGTGCACATGAGTGCATATTAGCTTACTCATGTGGGCACATGTGCACAGAGGCCAGAGAACAACCGTGGGTGATATTCCTCCATACCTGGCCTTATTTTTTCTTTTTGTGTGGCCCCTGGAGATGGAATTCAGGTTCTGTGCTTGGAAGACAAGAACTTTACTGACTGAGTCATGTCTTTAGCCCACTAAATGTTTTTTAATTAGTGTTTTTAGGTAGCATACAAAATTATGGGTTTGATTAGGACATAGTCTCACATTTGTATCATTGCAATCGCTCCCACTCCTTCCTCACTGCCTCTCCTTCTCCTTTTCATCATTTGTTTCCTTGTCTCCAATAGGTCCCTTGTGCTTTCATGTAACATGGGTATGCCTATATGCATGTTCACATGGGAGTTTGTATTTAGTCAAATCTAGATTCCAATATGAGAGAAAATGCGCAATATCTATCTCCTGAGTCTGGCTTATTTCACTTAACATAATGTGGCCTCTGGTTTTATTCTTTTTTTCTGTAAATGATATCATTTCTTTTTTATGGCTAAGCAAAACTCCAAAATATTATATATGCCGCATTCCCTTATTTCATCTGCCCAAGCACATCTAGGCTGGCCCAGTATCTAGTCATTGTGGATAGTGTTGTAATGAAGATGAATAGATTTGCTGTTGGGCCTCTTTGGGAACATACCTAGAAGCTAGATAGCTGGTCTGTATGGTGGTTACTGTGATTCTGCTTTTAGTTTTAGTTTTTCTTGATGAACCTTCAACCTTATTTCCAAAGGTGCTCCACAAGCTTATTCCCACCATTGTATAAAGGGTTTTCTTGCCTGGTCTCCTTGCTATCATTTGTACTCATTAATTCCCTTAAAGATAGAATTCTGACTAAGGTGAGAGTCAACTGTTTTTTTTTCCTAAGATTTATTTTATTTGTGAGTGTGTAAGTATTTATATGCAATATGTATTTAGGTGCTTCGGGAGGCCAGAAGTGGCTATCAGATTCCATGGAGCTGGAGTTTCAGGTGGCAGTGAGCTGCCACACATGGGTGCTGGGAAGCAAACTCCAGTCCTCTGGAAGAACAGCAACTTCTCTTAATTGCTGAACCTATTCTCCAGTCCAGTAAGATGGAATCTCAATGAAGTTTTAATTTTCATTTCCCCAATCACTTAAAGTATGGAAAAATATTCAAATATTTATTGAGCATCACGTTTCTTCCTCTAAGATCTGGTTGTTCAATTAATTTGTCAATTGATTGACTAGGTGATCTGTTGTGGTATTTTACTTTTTAGTCTTCTATTTTGAGAGTTTATATTATCTAGATATTAACCTTCTGTCACACGTGTAGTTGATAAACATTTCTCTCCGAAGGCTGTTGCTTCTTCAGTTAGCTGTGCATAGCCTTTTAATTTCTTATAATCCTATTTGTCAATCTTTGGATTCCCCTTGACTGGGGACCTGTCAGTTAAAGTGCTCTCCCTATGTTTTCCTCCTGCACTGTCAGATTTTCGGGTCATACATTAAGGCCTTTGATCCAGTTCTAATTGATTTTGTCCAGACTCAGATATACTCATCAAGTTTCGTTCACATCTGTGGAGATACCTAGTTTTCTCAGCACCATTTGATGAAGAGTCTCTCTTTCCTCCAAAGAATAAAGCAGGTATATAGTGATGTGTGCATTATGAGAACACTTGTTTAAATTTAAAGACTCATAATCATCTGTGAGTGAATTAGTAGAATATAAAATATTGGCTGGCTTATAGATATGTATAGACATGATGTTCCTTGGTGTAAAGTGTGTGTAGTGGTCAGGAAAGGGAGTAGAATAAAAATAGAGAAGGTGGAAGAGGCCTTAAAGTTTAGTCTTTTTTTCTTATTTTTAGCAGAGCAAATGTGAAGGTATTATGACAAAATGTTAACTCTTACTCCACTGGATGATGGGGACATAAGTGTTTTAAATATTTTTTAATTTTATTCAGCATATTTAAAAAATTTTGCAATAAAGTTTTTAATAAATACAACAGTTTTTAGTACAATAAAGAAATGATAAAAATAACAATAGTGTATAACTTCTCCCTCAGAGAAGAAAGAGGCCAAGTTGGTCAGCTAGACAGCTTAGATCCTGAGGACTCTGCAAGAGCTAAAAAGCCATTTAGTAGAAGAGAACAGTTAGAACTTACAGTTGTCTCAGGTGTGCTTGGCTAACGAGATCCGCAGTGACGGGACAGACCGCAGCTCCGTCACCAGTTCAGCTTTATTTCTCTGTCTGTGAAGGGTTCCCGTGAGCTGCTCTCAGTTGCTATTGCATTTGTGCTGGGACAGTCAGCTACACTAATGCACGCTTCTACTTTAATCACAAATGCGTGGGGACTGGGGAGATGGTTCTAATACTCAATAATTACCTAAAAAAAACACCCAGGTATGATTGCATGTACCTATAAGTGGCAGAGACAGAAGAACGACTGAGTCTTTCAGGCTACTAGCTTAGCTCCAGGTTCAGGGATAGACACTGTATCAAAGGAATGATATTGTTAATGATAGATCAGGATACCTTCTCCGGTCTCTTCATGCACACACTACCATATCATAAATGTACATATAATACACATATACACATAACACACATATGCACATATAATACACAATTGCACATGTAACACATGCTGCACCTATAACACATAAACTTGCACACATAACACATAAACATGCACCTCTAACACATAAACTTGCACACATAACACATCAACATGCACTCATAACACATAAACATGCACATATAATACACACATGTCTATATAACATGTATACATGTCTATATAACATGTACATATAACGTACACGTGACATATAACACATGTACATATGCACATGTAACACACATACATATATAACACACATGCACCTATAACATACATGCACATATAGACACTTATAAAATCTTCTCCCAGAGCACTGTGATTTTTATAAAGAAAGTTTTTGTACACCCTGTGGGTAGAATCTGCTTTTGCCTTAGACTGAGGTGATTTATTATTTACAGTTGGGCTCAGTGGGGAAGGCCCCGAGCCTGATGACCCAGCTTCAGTCCTCAGAACACACATGGTGGAAGGAGAGAACTAACATCAATGGTTCTCTTCTGATCTCTACACATGTGATACAACACATGCATGTAGTGCATATTTGCACACAAATATATATATATATACATAAATGTTAATTTTAAAAGAAATTATTGGGTGCTAGAGAGAGGGTGCAATGGCTAAGAGCACTATCTGCTCTTCCAGAGGATCTGGGTTCAATTCCTAGCACCCGGATGGTAGCTAACATCTATCTATAACTCCAGTTCCTAGGAGATGGCTTCCTCCCCATTTCTGGCCTCAGCAGGCACCAGGCATGCATATGGTACATAGAAATTTATGGAGACAAGACCCACATACACGCAAAATAAAATTTAAGAAAAATAAATTAACATAGAAAAGTATATAAATGGGTCCTGACTCCACAGACTATCCTACATATGACTGCCCAGGGTGTCTCTGGAGCATTTAAAGCCCAGGGTCCGTCTCGCATCTTTGAAGAGCTTTGAGGTCTCTGCTTCCCATTTGCATGAACAAGTTCTTCTCTTTGTTTGGTCCCTCCCTCTCAGTCCCCTCTCTTTGGGGGGTTATCAACCTCCCCTTGGTTAATTCTTGTCCCTTAACCATCTACAGCTGCTGCCTTTTCTCCTGCCAGGCTTTTGTGGGGTACACCAGCATGCTCCCGAGTCTGGCCTACAATGGAGACCTCTGAGTGAACCCTGACAGTGCCCCGTGTTCCCTCCCTTCTTCAGGAGCACCCTGGAGCCTTCCCTCCTGTGGCTGCAGGCTGAGGGAAGAGGCTGTCTTTTCTTTCTCCCAGTCTGGCTTGTGACTTTTGTTCTGTGGTTCTGCCCTGCTTCACTTTGTTTATCAGCATCAAAGCTGAACCCAGCTGTGTTTGTTTGTAGATCCTTTATTTCCATGAAACCTGCAGACTTTTCTAGGTCAGTCTATGCTCTTAATAATCAGGAAGGTGGTCGGTCACGTGACCACAGAGGGAGGACTGGGAGTCAGAAAGACCTCAAAGCTATAGCATGCTCAGTAGCCTTGCCCTTCACCCTAACAGCTAGCAACAGCAACCATGTAGCTTTATTGCATTCCAAGTTGCCTACGCCTCAAACAAGTCTTTAGCAAGGAATTTATATACAACCCTTTTATTTTTAAAAAATATTTCATGACTGATTTCTTGTTACTAAATATTAATTATGCATAATAATGTGCCTCATGACATTTCATGCATGATCATAGCACATTATATATACCCCTGTTGCTTGCCTTCTCTTAGGTAGAAATCTTGTCTATGATTTTTGAGTAACATAAAAGATCTCATGCCTAAGATCTTAAAGTTTAGAACCCCAGAAAATCAAAAGGCCCAAAGCATGGGTGTTGGGGTTCTTCTGGATAATGTATAACTGGGGCCTTGGTTAGATTATTAAGACCTACTAGGCCTGTGGCCACATTGTCAAGTAGCTTGTTGGAGCTCATCTGAGTGAATGAAGCCACAGTCCAGCAGTGGTAAACTTGGTCCTTTAACCTCATGTGTCATGGGGGAGGGAGCTTTTTTTGATGCATAAACTACCAGTCCTAAAGCAGGAGAAGCAGAGACCCTGATGGAGGTATTTCTAAAGTGGTTCAGTCATCCGACAAAATGCTGTTCAGTGACAGGACAAAGCAGCCCTAGAGAACATTTTCCGAGAGCAAGACAGAGAATCTGAGCAGAGCAGGTGGTACTGCTTGGACCTGGTGTTAAACCAAAGAGCTCAAATCACTGAGGCTCGGGCACCTCAGGGGGTGGAACAGCTATCCAGAAAGAGGCCAGTGTCCACCTGAGCGCCTCCCCACTTCCCACCAAATGGACTGACATCCATCAGGCTCCCAGAACAGCCAAGACAAGACCATATTTGGATTTGTAACTCCCAGGGTGTGTTGCAGGAAGGTCTGGTTCTTGTTGTCCATTGACTCTGTGATAAAATCTGGGCTTCTGCTTAGCTTAAGACAAGCCATTCATCCGGATACCCCCCCCCCCAGGACTGGACTGCCCAAGTGCTATGTGGGTGATTCCAATTTGCTTGTGGGGATATCTTGTCAATCTTCCCAAGAGTTGTGGCTCTCTGTCTTGTGTTAAACTCTATCCCCACCCAGCTTTGAATGTCTCGTGCAAAAACAACGACGTAAGCAGAGAGATATGAGCCTCGGTTGCTTTGCCCAGGCTTAGGTGATAGAAGTGATTGAGCTGGGAGTCTCTGGATCTCCTCATTCAATGAAGTGAATGGGAAGGTGGGAGGAAGTGTGGTAAGAGATGTGCATCTAAATGAGGATTCTGCAAGGAAGCTCGGCCTTTCTTCTCAGTCCCAGCCAGGCAAGGCTGGAGCCAGGCAGTAAGTCCAGAATACCTGGCTATCCAGCACAAAGATCTGATAGAGCAGATGCGCTTTTATGTCCCGGATCTACACCAGGCATGGCTCTGAGGGCTTCATGCTTGGGAGCTCACTGAGTCTCTAGCCAAACTTCAGGAGATGGGTATTGTTTTCATTTCCACTTTGCAGATGGGGAATGAGTCTACAAAAGAATAAATACCTCACCCTAAGTGACACAGAGCTAAGAAGTAGTATGCCCAGCTTCAAACTTCAGTCACTGGGCTCTAGAACATCACCTCTTACTCAGCAGGCTGAATTGTGGGTTCTCTGGGGCTGCCAGTGCTGAGGCCAGGAACTGTTACAGGAGTACCTCTCAGGAGTTGGTACAGGGTGTATTACATGTTTACAATTACAAAAGCAAAGGCTTGGGGGGAAACCCATAGAGCTGCATAACTTACAAGTAGAGGAGCCAAGATTCTAGCCCAGGAGGTCTTGGGAGCCAGAATCTTGCCCCTGTGTCTTTAGGGAGGGGCCAGGAGTCTGGTGTGATGAGACTTACTTGCTGTCGAAGGCTCCTAGAAGCCCTCTCCTGCCCTTTGAAGATCACAAAAAGGAAAACAAGTCACTGTATCCCTGAATGCTGGAGAGGAGCTGGGAGTCTCCCATCATATATTTGGCTGGAACCCTCATTTGAGCTGAGCAAATTTCCCAGCTTCTGACACTACCCTAGCACCAAGCATAGTACTAGCATACAAGTGTACCTGGTAAATTATTAGGGAAACTGATACTGTCCAGTATACCCTTGGCCATCATCTCTCGGGTTTAGGTGTAGTGATGTCTCTCATACTCTTAGTCCCCATAGCATAGTAACAACTGTAAAGCTAATACAATAGTGATACTAAGCCAATAACTAGTTGTTACTTACTATGTTCATACTCCATACTAAAAGTCCCATTTTGATCAATAAACTTTATTATTTTTATTTTGTCATATGAAAGAAACACAGACTAAAAAAACCTGCATGCAGAAGGCTCCTTGGCTGGCAAGTGTTAACCAGGATTTTCTCTCCAAAACCCCATGCTAGGTTGATCATGTGCCAGGAAATTGAGGCACAGAGGAGATGAATGGATTGCCACTGTCCCTCTGCTATATGTTACAAAGTTAAAATTTTTACCCAGGCTACATCTGTCACCTGCTTTAACTCTTTCAAGTCAGGCTCAACAAGTACTCCTTTAGACAAGGACAGCCAGTATGTAAAGCCCAGCAAAAATGTTGAATAGAGTCCTGAAGAGGCATGTGACTAAAAAAAAAAAAAGCAGTCAACAGTTTGGATGAACAAGAATCAATCAACTTTGCAAAACAGAGTCACTGAGGTAGATCAATAATTTTTAAAGAAGAGTCTACTTCCTGAGATAGCTCATGGATATGACCCTCCCCCTCGGCACTTGGGAACAGGCAGTCTCAGCTGTAGTAGACCAGCCCTCAGCCCTCTGGCCAGGGGTTGGTGTGCAGATAGAGTGGCCTCTCTGAGATAGGTTCGGGGCTTGGTTTTAAAGAGGAGAGTACCCCTTCTGCCCTCGCACTGCTGCTTTTGCAGCGGGGAACGTCTCTGTGAATCTGGAGCTTACTGTTACCTGCAGTGAGGAGTAACGCAATGGGACTTCCACTTGCAACACCCTTTTGCCTGAGAAATTTTTACATTATCCCAGGAATATAGGTGTACGAAATAGGTATATAAATCAAATCTCTACTGATAATAAATAATAATGAAACGTATTTTTAAAGACTAATGTACAAATAACTTACCGCTCATTGAAGATGAAAACAAATTTGCATACCAGTGAGATGGGCATGTTTGCTTCTTTTTACAAAGAGACTTAATTGTTGCTGAACAGGGGATTCTGCGGGACATAGAGCGTCTTCAACATTTTTCAGAGTTGATCTATAATTTGACTTCATAATCATGAATTCCAAGATAAACACTTTGCATAAATATAGCAGAGGTATGTTTAGGGCCATTTCAGAAATTGTTGGAAATACTGTTCTAATCTCAAACTAAAATTCACATAGTAGTTTGTTTGTTTGTTTGTTTTTACTTTAAACTTACATCAGCAACTCAAACATCAATTTTTAAAAATCAAACATTCTAACACAATACACTTCAAAGATGTGCTATCATACATACACACTAAAGGATGAGGGTGGGAAAAATCTTGGTTTCTCTTTTTTTTAAGCCATTATGTTTCTGTAAGAGCAGAATACTTGGTACATTCAGTAGAAACACTGGGCTCATAACTTACAGAATGTCCAGTCTAAACCAAGGTATTTCAGGAAAGTGTTGGCATTGTCGAGTAGCTCAGTACACCTAGTACAAAGTCTGTATGTGTTGTCTGTCAGAGCCCAAGGAATAGGTCAGACAGATGAGACAGCGGGAGTGCTACCACAGATTCCTTACACAGTTGATTTTGAATTATTATTATTTTCTGTTATTGCAGAAGTTGGAAAGCCTTTGAACACTGCAAAATGTCTCACATTCCCTATGTTCAGTTACATGGTCCCATACAGGATTGTAATCCATGATTTAAATGTAAATCCATGATTTAAGCAGCTGGGCCACACAGGGTATTATGAGGCCCATGATGTAGTTGGCCATGGGACATTGCCTTCTAGAGCATAGAGTTGTTATTTTAGCTGTGTGCCAGCTAAGTGAAAAGTGCAGGAGCGTGTTCCAAATGTGGGAGGGGGGCAGCTTAGAGAGCCTTTATGCAATTTAAGGCGTGGACTGTGTTCTAGCCAATAAGAGTATGGGAGGAGACAGGACATGTACACTTTACAGTTGAACACTGTGGGGTACCTGCTTCATGGCTCTAGTGAAGATGTGTACGTAGGTGTTGTCTCCCTGGTGGCAGAGTTATCCTTGGGGCAGGAAGAAGGCTATCACTGCTGACTCTCCTTCCCCCATGGGAAGAAAAGTTAGGGCAGAGGCTGTTCCATGTGAATTTAAGGGGTCTTCATTTTTGTAGAAGGTCACAGATATTTCTGAGGGGGTCTGGACCCTCTTCCAAGAAAGCATACTTAGTGCATAAAATGTTACAAATCATTTCTTTTCAAGAGCCTAACCTTAAGCTTCCGGACCAATGGTCAAAATTCCTGACTCCTTTCACCCTCACCTTGATTCCCACTTGTAAACAATGCTGACCACAATAGGAAATTGACTTCGTATAAATCCCAGCACTGATCCTGGGCATTCGGGCTTCCATAACTAATCAGCCACCAGAGTGATTACTGCCTCAAAGAAGGCAAGTCTAAAACTCACCTTGATGGATGATCCACACACATACACCCTTTCCTCCATGTGGCATGTGTATTTCTAGATATATAGGTTTCTTTCCCAGTTACTTTACTCTGTTAAGGTTGTTTCACTGGGAAAAGTAGGGTTCAAGTGTGAGAAAAGGGCCAAAAGGACAGTGAAGGAGATAACCTTTATTTCTCCTCTGAGCTGTTCACCCTAAAACTGATTCCTTTGAGGGCCAACCAGTGGAAGTCACCCAGAGCTGCCTTCTTCAAACTAGAGTCACCCAAGATCCCGAGATCCCTATGCAGTGTGTCCACTTCCTTCCCACCTACCTCTTTCCACAGCCAATGGTTTCCTAGAGTTTCCCTCAGCTGCCCAGACACCTCCCGGCCTGGGCTCTTGGTGACAACTCTGCTTTGTGCCAGGAATCCTCTTCTGCCAGACAAGTGCCTGCTTTGATTCATTACCTCAGCCCTCCTTCCAGTACCACCTGCTCAGTGAGAAACTCTTTCACCTGCCCTATTTACATAGCCCCTCCCCTTTGGGTTAAGTGCTACTTGCCATTCATCAAGAGCCCAGCAAGCTGTGTGCTTGGCTCCTGGTTTTGTGTATAAACCCTACAGGGTCAAGCACATGGGTTGGCTGTGCCTGGATGAATACTCTTTATCTGTGCTTGGGGCATTCAGTCAGTATTCTTAAGCAAAGTTTAATCCTATTTATTTTATCATGTATGTGTGAGAATGGGTGGGACATGTGACCCCTGGTGAACTTCTGAAAGTCAGAGGACAACTTGCAAGAGTCAGTTCCTCTTTGCACCTGTTCACCACATAGGACTTGGGGCTCGACCACAGGTCAGCT
This sequence comes from Pachyuromys duprasi, assembly GCA_028658305.1. Lineage (NCBI taxonomy): Eukaryota > Metazoa > Chordata > Mammalia > Rodentia > Muridae > Pachyuromys > Pachyuromys duprasi. Next base: position 21,950,949 of record CM053753.1, on the reverse strand, counting down.
GGCTTGGTAGCCGGCTTCTTTGCCCACTGAGTCATCTCTCCAGGCCTCCCTCGGTATGGTGTGAACTGTGGACTGGCAGTGCCCCAGTCGGACAAAGACAAGCACATCTGGGTCCTCTGTATGCATGGAGCTGGTCAACAGATTGTCTTCCAAAGCACAAGCACAGCTCAGGCCCAGAGAAAGGAGAACATCACATTTGCCAAGTTCTTGGATTGCACTTCAGCCTCCACCCTTATGAAAGCAATTAGCACCTTTGATTCAGAGAAATGATTCTAGTGTTCTCCCGGGAGTTGGTAGCAAATCTGAGGCTCCCTCATCCAGGCAGTGGTTTCCAAAAGAAATGGATTCAGCGGCTCCTGGTCACCAGAACCCTGGGCTCCAGGGTTCACTGACACTGAAAAGCCATTGCTGTTGTTTGTGGTTTAAATGGGTTTCTTGCTCTTGGATTTTTAGAAAAATGATGCTTTTCATTCTTAGGCCTCTAGCAGCGCTATCCCCTCCCAAGATGCAGGCCTGAGGTATTGGAGTTTCCTCAAAAGTAAGAGAACAGGCTGCCCTTGTTGTTGCTAGGAAGCAGGTGTGAATGTGCCAGTGTCAAAGACTCAAACTTACAACTCCAACGTATTTAATCCCTTTTTGAGTCCTCTTCCCTGTCCCTGTGGGTGTAGACTCTCTTGTTTGAAATCCTTACCATTGCCATGAAGATACTAAATTAAAGGTTGCAGCTTAGCATGGAATGTGTAGATACTTGAAGCAGGATTTAAAAGACATTCTGATTCCCTAGAACTCTAGCAGTGTATTGCCTCAGAGCAGGGAGCAGCACGAGAGAGAGCATCCTTTCCTAGCCTCCTTCCGGCTGCTCCTCAGAGCAAAGGAGGGTAAATCATGCAGCGAGCATGGAGCATGTAGAAGGGGAGGCCGTGCTCTGTTTAGGAGACCCTATGTGCAGACTTGTTTTGCTGGCTGGAGGAATGAATCATTTCAGCCACGCACACCAGCTGCAGCCTGTGGAAGTAAACCGTCGGCTTTCCCACAGCGTGTGCTGTATATTTCATTGTTAGAGCTTTGCATTTTGACAGGTAGTTCTTATCCTTCTGGAAGGAGAGGTCTGAAGCCAGCAGCTGGAGGAAGACCTGGCAGGGCCCGCTGTCTAAATTGAGAGCAAGCATGTGCAGTGAAACCTCATTATAACATGACCTGTTATTACGTGGATTTTGATATCCCATGGGGCAGATATGTCTCCCAGCATAGAAGAGCTCCATGCTGTGGATGCCTGCTGTGACTTGTCTAACCCAGAATACAACCTTGTCCCTGAAACCCGTATGATAAAATGGCTTGTCGTTTCCTTTTGCTTTTTTTTCAAACTGGAAACCACACAGCATGAGAAAAATATATGTATACACAAAGACACATACCCATATGTACACACATGCACACACGCACACACAGGTATGCTATGTAAAGAGACAGATGAAAATGTCTGTGGTATGTTGTCAGTATTCACTTAGGGCCCTTCTGTAATAGAACTTGCTTTGGAAGAGAGAATGTAGTAGATTTTATTTTTTATTTTATTTTATTTTGTGTGTGAAATTGTCCCAGCTCCTTCAGGTCCTCTATATTCCTGTTCCTTTGCAAGGTGACTTTGTCATTTCCTTAAGGAAGTGGGATTCAGCTTCCCCTCTGCTTGAGTCTGGTGTCCCTTGAGACAGTGTCCTAGAGAATGCAGTAGGAATGACAGCGTGCCTCTCTGAGCCCCAGGCCCCAAGGGGCCTGTGATCTCTGCATGAACTCCTGTTTCATGCAGGACACCCTGTCTTCATTTCTCAGAACCCTGTCTTTTGAAAGCAAGCCCAGGCTAGCCATATTCAAGAGAAACTATTTCTCCCAGCTAGCTAACTCCCAAAACACATTAGAGAATCAACCCAAGATTAGCCACCTAATCAACATGCAAAAGATCATGAGTTAGCCTAGTCAAGGCTAGACAAATCATCCTACTGACCAAGACTTGTGATCAATAATAACTGGTGGCTCCTTTAATCCAAGGAGTTGTGGGGAAAAGCTTGTAACACACCATAGCTAACTAGCACAGGAGGGTTGTCCATATGAACAATCCATAAGGGAAAGAGGTTCAAGCAGGACCACCTTCCTTGAAGTAAGTAAGCCTGGGCCACAAGAATAAACTCTGTCTACTTGAGATAAGCAAGCCCGAAAGGGTGCTGACTGTAGAAAGAGCCAAGGCCAGAGCAGAAGCAAGTGTGTTGAAGGCTAAGCCAATGTTGGTGGCTAAGTAGGGAGCGCCTAGGCTGTGGTAACAAGATTGGATTTTCATAAGGGTACTGAAGACGTCACAGGGAACTTGGATACCTGGGAGAGACACTGGCAAGGGTGGACACAGGAAGGCCATCTGAAAGACCCTGTCAGAGGTCAAGGGACAGATGCTTGGGACACAAACCCATCTGGCCAGGAGTGAGCAAAGCTCCCTCATCTGCCTGCTGCTGGAGAGCTGTATTCATTCTTGTTAACACCCGCTGCTTATCAACCTAGTGACCTTCAAGGCACTGGGGGAGGTGCGGGGGGGCCACCCCCATTATCTCTCCAGCTTCACTGCCTAGCACTGAGTAAGCTACACCAACTGCAACTGTGATGGCTTCCCTAGCCTTTCTTCTTTCTTTCTTTCCAAGGCCTGTGGAGTTGCAGAAAGAGCTCCAGATGAGGCTTTTGTTATTACTGATCATTGCTTAATGGCTTGTAGCCACCACCCAGTGGGTTCCTCTCCCAGGCTTCAGGGTGGATGCCTGGGCTCTGTTTAGGGATCCTCTGACTCATCCTGTGACCAAGGGGAAGTCTTTAGGCTGCTTGGCTCCCCTTCTTGCCTCTGTAAAATTCCTCTGGTTTGTGCTTCCCACCAACCCACCTTGAAGGCCTGTGCCGGGGCCTGCACACTGTTTATGGAGCACCCCGAGTGATGAGGTGGTTGGGGAGCATGTGTTGCATTTGAGACTGCCCTGATGAGCTAACTTCGTTTCTCAAGTGCCTGGGGAATCAAAACGGAAGGCACTTTATGAGGATGCGGCCCTATTACAGCACCCCCTCTCTCACTGCTTTTTTATTAGTGGTATTATTCAGTGCTGGCCCTCTCCTTTCAACTGACATAAATTTTCTCTGACTCCGCTTGGATTTTTTTTTTCTTTTTTCCTAGGGAGGGTGGGTGGAATTTAGAATTAAAAAGTAGCAGCCATTGGGAATGCAGACTTGTCTTGAATTTCACAGCAGTTCATGAACTTCAGGAAATCGGAACACACAGCAAGCAATTAAGAGGAGGAGGGGATTTTTTTTTTTTTTAATCAATTGTGAAAGAGAAGGTGATCTGCTGAGAGTGGCTCTTGAAGGCCTCTGGGGCCTGGAAAGGGGAAGACAGTGAATAGCCTATTTGGCAGCCAGAGCCTCATTTGTCTTTTGATCTCCTATCAGCTCAAATTATCTTGGATGGAAGCATGGTATGTCTCTTCTGGACTTGGACACCATGGTCCTAGAACTCTCAATAAGCTGAGGAAAAGGCCCAGGGGCCTAGAAAGTGACCTTTCCTTCAAAGGACTCTCCCCTAAGCTCTTCAGGAAGTGTGACTAACTCTCATCAGTCAGTTCAGTTCTGACAAGGTAGGGAAGATAGGAAACTGAGGAATGGAAGTAGGAGGCTGACAGCAGCCAAGGCCAGAGAGAGCCTTGGGATGGGGTGGGGGGCACTTAGCAGGGCAGTCAGCTGGAAAAAGATCGCCAGGTAGGAAACTTGTTTAGCAACGCCTTCTCCATCTCCTGCTTTGGCTCAGAACCAGAAAGAAGGGTGTGGCATCTCCTTCAGCCCCATACCAAGAGGAGAAGCCAAGAACCAGAGGCCAAGGAATATGCTCCAGGCTCACAAGCAGGTCCAGGTTCTGTCACCACAGCAACATTGTCCTGGGGCCTGGCCTTCACTTATCTGAAGCATCACAGTTGCCTTACATGGGTGATTCCAGGTGCCAACGGCGCTGATACGTGTAAAGCACCAGCAGTTCCTGGTATAGGATGGGGACAGAGTGACCCAAACCCTTCAGCTAGAGAAGGGGTTTATAGAAGTAAATGATAGGAACCTTTGCATCCCCAAGGGCTTGGTTTGAATCTGGTTCTGTTACAGCTGTGTGGTCTTCAAGTCAGCTACCCATAGCCTTTCTGGATCTCAGAGGTTCATCCCTCTGTCTCCTTAGGCTAGCAGAAATACTTCTGCCCTTGAGATCAGAATGAGAAACACAGCAGTTGGATATGTGGCGCACGGCCCAGGGCTTGGCCCTCAGCTCCAGCCATAGCCAGACTGGCTCCTGCTCTTCTGACCTTCCACTGCAGCTGGATTCTCACTAGGGGAAGGTGGGGGAGGCATAGGCAGTGTCCTGCTCCTGCTTCATTTGTGCTGAGCCCTGGAAAGAATTGAGAGGCCCTTGGGTCAAAGCTGGCTGGAGGATGGTTGGGACCACTAGGGCTGTCCTTAGGCCAAGGCTCATACCCTGCACACAGAAACAGTGGTAACATGTCTGAGGAGTCCGGATTGTGTAGGTGACCTCTACTAACATCTCATAGTGGGGCATCTAGCATAGCCATGGTGTGAACATAGCTGCAAACTGACCACTCAGGCTGTTGCTTCAGGATCCACAGTTCTAGATAAATCAGCACAAGTCCCCTACAGACTCAAGGCAGCATGGGCTCTGTTTACTGAGCCCTGGCATCTCTATAACCAGACAAGTTACCATACACCGGGGGGGTGGGGGCATCTCCTAGGTTCTTTCTCTGAACTGTGAGCTTACAGAGAGCACAGTTCCCTCTCCTCCACTTGTGTCTAACCCTTAGTGCACAGATGCAAAGTCAGAACCAGCAGAGCCTTGGGCCTATGCCTCACTCAAGGTCCTAATTCAGGCCTGGTACTGACAAACATGACAGCCCTGGTTCTTCCTAAAGCTACAGGCATCTTCCTTGGTACCCTAGCTTAGGGTATCCTCTCCTGTGTTTCATGACTAGAATTTCTTCCCCCTAGGATAGGTCCATTCTCTGCAGCCTCATGGAACACCATATGACTTAGCAGGTGAAATATGACTCAGGACAAGTTTATGAGAACTTTGGCAAAGGGAAATCCTGACAGCTTTTTATCAGGAATTTGAGAGAAACGACAGCCACCACAGGATATGGATGGAACAGGAGGCATTGGGCAGTTCAGATCCAGAGTCTTTACCATAGAGCCATGTAGCCTTGAATGAGTCAGGGCTGCCTGATAGACAGCTGTCTCTGCCTCAGTTAGAAGGGCATGTCTGAACTGACTCTGGAGTGTTGGTCTGAGGCTGGGAAGAACATATGTGCGGTCCTCGGCCTGTTTAATTGCAATGAGCTGCCCATCACAGCAGTAATCATTATTGTCAATGTAGCAACATCTAACCTAGGCCCAAGTGCCAACATAAAGGAGTCTATTCCCTCATTTCTAGTATGCCACTTGTGTTAATTAACAGGCCTCTGCCAGTGACGACAAACACCGCATTGAGCACACTGGTCAAAAGTTAGCTGCCTTCTCTTTTCAGGGCAGTAGGGAGGTCGAGCAGGCCACCCAGGACTAAGAAAACTGAGGGTCTTCCTCACTGCCAAAAGCTTGTTGACAGACCTATTACTTAGACTGTGGTAAGCGGCAGGCATCCTCTCTCTACTTGCATGGTAACACCGAGGTAGAAAGTGAGGCAAGAGCTGAGAGAGGGCTCAGTCCAGGCAGCTGACTGTGGTAAGGGAAAGCCAGAGGAGGGAGACAGCTCCTGGCTGGATGAATGGAGGAAAAAGGAATGGAAAGCATAAAGGCTACATGAGAAGGACCCCGGTGGGTCACCCAGCTAGCCTTCTTCGCCATCCATGGCATGCCTCCAACAGACTGTGACATTGCTGCTGGGCCCATCCCGCAGGCTCCAGTGTCCTGACTCCTCTGGCATCTGTTGCTCTTCATGGCATCCTTCCAGATGCAGAGGCATGTGAGGAATTGAGTGAATCGTAAAGTTCAACAAGCATCTTAATGGCTGACATTTATTGAGTGCCTCCTGTTGCCCGGCTCTGTGCAGAAAGCCTCCTCTGAGGCAGTTCTTGGGTAGCTCTATGCAGCCCTGCTCCTACCATTTGACAGATGTGGCAACTGAGGCTCAGAGAAAAGGAAGTACTTAACCAACAAGCAATGGCGATAAGTGTAGGTCTGTCCCAATACCCAAACCTGTTCTTCACCATGCCACATCCAGTGATTCTATAATGTTCCAGGAGTATTTACTGTGAGGGCTGGAGGTCAGTGGAGAAGAGGTGATCTAAGTGGGGAATGAGCAGAAGGAAGCTGGGGTTTAGAAGGAAGCCTGCTTCAGGTACTGTTTCTTCCCTTTGGTGAGCCTCAGAGAAGTCAAACAATATGATCAAAGACACACAGTCTGAATATACAAGGAATTTTCCTAGGCCCTATGGCTTTCTCAGCTTCTGGAGGATGCTTGCAATTTAGAATCACTGCTGTCTGAGTTGAAATCATAGAACAGAGAAGGTCCCAGGGTCAAATACCTCACTGTCAAGAGAGGAAAGCAGAGGCACTGAATTTGTCTTTTTGGTGTTTAACAGAATGTGATGACTTTGGGGCATCTGTAGGTACTGGATGGGCTTTAAAGTTAGAAACAGAAGTTGAAACCTGACCTACCCTTCACTGAGTGACCTTGGGCAAGTCAGGTCACCCTGGTCAGACTCCGTGCTGCCATCTGAAAATGAGAACAGTGACTCCTCTGCAGGGCTGTTGGCACTCGGTCGTAACACAAACACACACTCCATGTGGCACCTGGTATAAAATGGCTGCTTGGTTTATTGTTTTCTAGAAGGTTCCAAATACCCCAACTCAAATGTCAAAAAAATAGCTGAGAGAGTAATTTAAGCATGAGGTGCTTCCGCTTTTTCTGTGTGATCCCCACCTGGGGCCCATGGCAGCGGTGGGATGGACATGGGGAAAGCCCATTACCAGGAATGATGTGCCCGCAGCAGTCCAATTCTCAGCTTTGGATCCTTGGCCTCTTGCTGGCTCTGCAGGAATACCTCTCCCCACCCCCACCCTCCACCCCACTGACCCAGAGGCCCAGGTCCACATCAACTGGTGACAAACCTGCCTGGCCTCCCCACCCTCCACGCCATTTCTGAAGCACTGCCAGGATGGAGCCATAAAAGGCGAGGAGGCTCCCTGGGTGCTGTCTCTGTTCTGAGCTGGAATGTCTCACAGTGACAGGCGGTGAGGAAAAGCCCCTTCAGTGTCCTGGTGCCACCTCCCGTCAGCGGCTCCATCAGCCTCGCCTTGCTGGGTTGCACACCCTTCAGATGGATGGACAGATGGAAGATCGGTGCTCCCTGGGCTCAGAGAGAGGGACCACCTGAGTTTCCACCTACTGGGTGGCCAGCGGCTGACATTATCTCCAAGGAAAGGAAGAGACCTGGGCAAACAACAGCCAGGAAGTTGCTGTGAACTTGTGTGTTTGAGGGACAGGCCTCTCAGCCCTCAAGCCTTGGTGGTGGTTAGCTGAGTGCCTACTATGTGTATAGCACAGTGGTAGTGTTTGCATTTGTGGATTGTATTATTATTCAGATGTGCTGAGGCCAGCACACCACAAGACAGCAAGAACCACTGAAAAGATACTTTGTTCTTCAAAGTCCCAAGAGGAGGAGTCACAGCATGCAGTGCAGGGGCCACCTGGGAAGCACCCAGTTACAGAAGGCAGAGGGAGCCAGGAAAAACATGGTGAGAACCTTTGTAGTGGTTTCTGTGGAGCAGGCCAGCCAGGCCAAGGACTGACTCATTTGAATAGTTTCACAGCCACTGGAGTAGAGGGACTCTTCTAGCTGTCTAATACCTGGCTCATGGTCACTGGGACAAGGGAAGATTATTCTGAGTGTAAGGGTCCTGCAGATCCCCTCCCACTCTCTGAAAGAAACATTTTAGGTATGGGCTTCGGATGGATTGCTTGCAAGTAAAAGGTGAACCCTGAGGCCAGCTGTCTCAAGACCATTTCTAGGAATTGACTACTCCTTAGGACACAGTTTCTGCAGCCACTAAGACCTCAGATGTTATAGCATCCAAATAGTAAGGTATATAAAATAGCTAGGCCCTAGATCCTGGGTGCACAAACGCCATCAGATCCCTGCCTCAAAATGCAAAGAAGGAAATAGCAAACTGCCAAGCATTTTCAAGTGTGCTGAGTGATGAGATGGGGATAGGGTGGTGTGGGAAAGCCTTCATCTCTAAATGGCCATGGAGAGCCGAGCATCTTTCCTGTTAATGAATTCTGAACTGGGACATTTTAGAAGAGAGGAAAGCACAAAGCAAAATCAGGTTTGTGAAAGGAAAGGCCAGTCTTGGAGAAAGGGCAGAGAAGAAAGGGAAGCGCCAAGGTTTGGAATTTTCCTTGAACTTCCTAATCAGCTTCAAGGCCTGGTGACTTATCTGACCTCAGACCATCTGTTCTTCCCTGGAGTTAGAAGCAGTACAGGCAGGGCCCTTTGAAACCTTTGAAAAGGGGGCTCCCATAATGGCTGCCCCTACCCTTCTCAGTATCAGCAACCCCGTGCCACCTTCTGCACTTCTGGTCCCAGACCATTTGGAAACCATCTGGAAGTCATTATGAAAATCAAGCTTGCTTGCAGTATCAGCAAGTGGGGAAATCTGTAACTGGAGAGATAAGAAAAGACTTGGACTTTGCTTCTGGCCACACTCTGACTGGGTTCCTTCCGTGGGTCTGTCCCAGGCTTCACCTGCTGCCCATGCCCCCTGCCATTGCAGGAGAAGAAGTGCTGGGAGGGAAGCTCCTCTGGCAGAAAGAAAAGAAATGGAGGGAACCAAGGAATTCGTCTTTGGGAGGAAAGGATTGTTCTCTGCATACAAGAAATGAAGCCACCTTGAAAAGCATCACCCAGGAGGCTTGTTGACTGTGTGTGTCTTTATGTCCCCAAACTGTGGGTAACAGAGAATGATGATCCAGCCCAATTAATTACTTGTAATGTCAGTTTTTGAAAAAGATGAATAGTGAAATGTTTTTAAATTCTTTGCCTAATTGAAATCAGTGTTTATATGATTTGCCAAAGTTTAAAAAATGTGTGTGACAGGCTGAAAATGTTAGCTCAAGGAGAGGTTCAGGCTCAGCAGATACAAAAACATCGAAAACCATTCATCTAATTTAATTGTCAAGTTGTGCCAAAAATGCTAACGTGATATCTTTGAAGAGTAATTGGTACAAAGAATATCCTCAAAGAGAAATATCTCCACACGCCTGGCTCTTATCTTGCCCTGCTTGTACTTCCCCTCCCACGGACCGAGCACTGCGTGCTTCATCCCTTCCCTTCCCCACTGCACAGGGACCCAGCTTCTTCTGCAGCCTTTTCAGCTACCAAACCTCACCATCCTATGAAAATGAATGCATGTTTCTTCTTTAGATGTACTCCAAGATATTCATGGAAGAATTCTTGATCATCTGTTGCTACCAAAAATGGTCTTTGCGAGTGTTTGTCTAACCTGATAGGATGGGAAACTGTTGCTTAGCCCAAACAGGGACAAGGGTACCTGTTCTCACAAAAGAAGAATGGATTGAGGTTTGAGCAATATTGTCTGGAAGTGAGAGAAGCTACTGTTAGCTTCTCCCCTCAGTCATATTCCCTGGAACTTCCTGAAATAGTCTAAAGGAGAGAGAACTAAAAGGTGAAGAAAATGGAAAACTCACTCCATGTTTACCACTCTAAAAGTATGAGAAGCAGTGGTCTCCTCCTGCGCAGCATCCACAGTGCTCCTGGGTCGGTAGCTCTTTGTCTGCCTCCTGAGCTACAGGTGATGGATAGCCTACTGTCATCTTCCTGCATCACCATGCCCACGGGGATTGCTTCTTCAGCTTTCTGTAATGACAGACTTATCTCCGGCCACATTCCAGAGCCCTTCCCTCAGCTCCCCTCTCCTGGTCCTATATCATTTTACACACATACATGCATACACACACGTGTGTGCATACACACATACATGCACTTGCATGCAAACAGAGAGATGACATATTTATATTATTCACTGTCTGTCAACCCTGTAGAATGTGGTTCCCTTTGGACAAAGATTTCGTTCACTAGGTACCTGGCACACAGCAGATACTTGGTAACGGTTTGTCAAGATGACAAATAGAGATCCCGGGATTCATAAAATTACTGCCATGGCAACATCCCTATTAAGAGCAGTGGTCAGGAAATAGGGAATTTCTGCTAGTTATATAACCTGGTTAGCCATTATGGGTCTTTTATATTTCAAAAACAACAGCAACAAAAATAGATCTTTTTTTTTTCTCTTAAGATACAGAAAGCCAAGATCTGCAGCTTCCTTGGCTACTCATAGAGTTCAGGAGTGCTGTGTTCTAGCCAGTGGGCAGGGTATCCTGTGTCTCTGCTACCTGACACATCTGAAATAACCCATGGGTCTCCCACCTTGTCCTCAGCCAGCCTTCACCAGCTGAGCCATCACCTGCCACTCTGGGGCGCCAGTTGCTAAGCCAGACCTCTGACTCTGTGGGTACCGGCTCTTGATGGCTGTGTATATGTGTGAAAGAGTGTAGGCAGCAAGGAAGGGAGAAGAGCTGGCATGGCTGTAAGGAATAAGGAAAGCAGACATAGACTGGCTACATAAGTGGCTGCTTGGGCCCTTCATAATTTTCCTTCCAGGGCACATGGCAGAATGATACCTCCTGTGTGCCTCCTGAAGTCAGTCTTGCTCTGACCGGTGAGCTATGAGGAGAGATGATGAGAGAAGCCCCTGGGGTCCGGAAGTGTTTACTTTGCCCCCTTTTGCCTACCTTCCTGACAGCTGAACCCTTCATTGAGATGGAGCCCAAGTGACCACACCAGCAAGCCCTCAGGTAGACACAGCTGAATGTGAAATGATATGTACTGTATAAAACTACTGAAAGCCTATAGATGGGGCCATCAGCTCATGGTATGTGCCAGCATGCCCTACAAAATATTTAACTTTTAATTTTTTGTTTGGAATATCTATCTATCTATCTATCTATCTATCTATCTATCTATCTATCTATCTATCTATCTGTCGTCTATCTGACATAGGATCTTTTTTTTACCTTGGAGTCACTATGTAGCTCAGGCTATCTATGAACAGAGGCAGATCCATCTGCCTCTGCCTCCTGAGAGCTGGTATTAAAGTTGTGCCCACCACAACTGGCTAAACACTCAATTTTTTTTAAAAAAAAAAGTCCATTAATTCATTAATTCATTCATTCATTTATTCAGAGTTAGCTGAGCTTCCCCATGTGTCAGGCTTCAGAGGACTCACTAGAGACCATCACTGAGGAGAACAGACTATGGTTTATGGCCTTCTGCACCCCCGTTATATTCCCTAGAGGAAAAGGGAAAGTTTAAAAAGATAAGCCCATGATAGTGTTTGTTGGATGTAAATGCTTCTATGCTATTAAGAAACAGCCAGAGGAAGACATGTGGTGTGGAACAATTCAGCTTTGCCTGAGGATTCAGGGAAGGCCTGGTAACAAAATCCACCATATGCACAGGAGGATCTGAAGGAGACCGAGGCAGCCTTGTTGGTGTATAGAAAAAGAACATTCCTGGCACTGAAAAGCAGTACACGCAAAGGCCCTGAGACGAACATGTATCTGCTGTATTTTTTTTTTCTATGTGATTTTGTCATCTAACAAGAATACAGTGAGTACAGACAGAATGGTCAAGCTGAGAGAGTTGAGGAGGATCCAGAGCCAGATGGCCTGAGGTACCTGTGGCCTCAATAAAGTGAGTGGTGAAGTAAGTCATTTAAAGAGGCAAGCAGACTTCTGTCACAAACTAGGATTATTTTGATGAGAGTTCTCAGGCTTACTTGAGATTAGCCAGGAGAGATAAAAACACAGGAAAGCTTTAAAAATAATCCAGAAAACAGACTCCAGAGGAGGGCCCAGGAGTGAGAGAGAGGGGAAGAAGATGGACTTGTAATGGAGAACCTGTCATTTGAAAGGCGAAGTGGTAAGCAAGAAAGAGAAGTCAGAAGCCAGGAGTGGTGGTATGCACCTTTCTTTAAACAGAGGCTGGTGGATTTTTTTTTTTTTTTTTGAGTTCAAGGCTAGTCTGGTTGAATTGAGAGATATTGCCGCTATTCCTAAAGGACGCAGTTAAGAGTTACACATTTTCATTCTGGGATGCTGCCTGACTTCGGGTTGCTAGGTAACACCTTGCTGCCTTCCCACCACATGGAGCCCAAAGCATATGGGTCCCTCTTTGTAGCCTGGTTGAGCTTGAACAGCAGTACAATCACACTGACCCACTCTGCAGGGCAGTTGTGCCTATGCACAGTTCTTCACCTGGGAGACAAAGAAAGTTCTCCATTGGTAAGAGTCTGTCATGGCAAAATGCACTTGGCCAGAGGGGCCTGTGCACTTGTAATGAGCTGAATATGGATTCGACTGAGCTATAAAATAAAATAATAACTATTTTAATATACGCTATCTTCCTGCCAAGGCAGCTGAAGAGCAGACTAGGAGCAATAAAATTAGTCCAGAGAAAAATGAAAAACCACCAAAAGCAGCCACCTTTAAAAAGAAACAGACTAGAAGAAAAAGCCCAAAGAGCGATGGAACTCGCCAGATAGTGATAAAACCGTAGAGAGGGAAGGGCCGGAAGGAAATTTTCCAGGCTGCTGTCTGTTATTCCACTACTCACCAAATGACTTCACCCCTCCTATGGCTTGACATCCCATTCAGGAGTGATGTCTCTAAGGCCCCAGTCAAGGTGCCAGACCCACATCCATTGCCTTCTGGGAAATCTATTTCTAAGCCCTCCTTTTAGATGTACTCTTCCCCTGAAAAACCTCTGACCTACCATCACGTTCTCACTCTTCTCCCATCATCCTATCACTGTCTCCTTCCCACTATCTCACCTTCTCCCCCTGGCTCCTGCTACCATCATCCCCTAGCCAGGATCCTGTGAATTCTGCTCTTGTTCTCTCTACTTCCTATAGGATCGAGCTTTGAAATGAAAGTCATATCAAGCACTCCATGAGACCCCCCCAACAGAATCTCATGTTATTCAGATAAGATCCAAATGGCTAACCAGAGCGTCTCAGTCCTATAGACTGGGCCAGACCCACCTTTCCAACTCTACCCCATGCTACTCTTCCTTCTTACTTGTTAGCCTTCCATGTAGTGCGCCGGACTCTTCTTACCTCAGAGCCTCTGCATGGGTTAAGCCCACAGCTTGGAGTGTGCTCCCAAGGTCTGTACCTGGTAGTTCATGTCACCTTTTACTGCCTGACCAGTTGGCCATTCCAAAACCAAATACTCCCCATCATACTCCCCTGAGTCCTTGTTTTGTGGCAGTGGTGATTGTGGCAAGTACTCTTGATTATATACCCATATATTTTCTCCTTTCCCACAATATGCAAGTGCCATGGGATGGGGACTTTGTTTTCCTTTATATGCCCAGTGTGTAGAATATATTTCAACACACACGCACACATGAATGCATGCATGCAGGCGTTAAACTGTTGCTATAACAAGAAATGCTAATTAAGTAATTAACACCTCTCTAGTGTGTGCAGGATACCTGCCTATTTTATTCTTCTTAAATTAAATGAATCCTGGTCCTGAGCAGGTGCTTAACCTTGCTTCCATAGTGTGTCAACGAATTTGATTTTCCTTGGAACCGGTTTTTCAGCCAGGAGAGTCTGCATTTTCCCAAAGCCATATACTGAGTGTGTAGTGAGGCTGGGATTTCAGCCGTGCAGTCACAAGAGAGTGGTTGCTCTTGATACATAGTGAAGCTGAATGAATGGACACCATAGAAAGTCTGCAGTACCTACTTAATTCCAGAGCCAGAAAGCTCAGGCCCTAGGACATTGCCCTCAGAGAGTTCTGCTCCTCAGTGGATTCAAGGTTTTCATTTGAGCCTTTTGAAGAAATGTGGAATTTGAGAGCACTGTCCTTCTGAATGGGGGACTTCACAGCAACAAGACCCCTGCTCCCCATAGTTACTTCTGTGTGGGACATGCCTACACAGCAAGTATTTATTCCCTGCAAGGCACAGCCTGGGGTGCAGCGTCTGAAATCAAATGACTATTTCTGAGAGTATTTTATTTTAAAAGCCTCCGAGTGACAAACGATTTAGCAAGTTTTCAACACTGTGTTTCATGTGGTTTTGCTTGCCAACGAGTGACTTACGGCCGAGCCTGGGAGCTCAAACCCAAGTGAGCCTCCGAGGCTTTCACTAGTCACATCTTCTTTATGATGTTTAAGGAAGCTTAGCACTCCTCTTTCCTCCGAGCATGGCTGTGAACAGGGAAGGCGTGCCTGCCCCATCTAACAGAGGGCAGAGTGTGCTGAGAGAGGATTGACAAATAAATTCCATGTTCCTTTAATACCCATTTCTTATACTTACACTAACGAAATATTTTATGAAATAAATATATTCTGTCATATATTAATATTATATTACAGAATCATATTGTAAAGCTATATGATTACTTAATGATTTTAGTTAGTATTAAGTTTTGCCTAGAAGAACAGGAGTTCTCAGCTAATCATGAAAGTCTTATATAAAATAAACATGGCAGTCCACATCAGGGAGCTGGACGGCATGATGACCATAGGTTGCCTTCTCACGCTGTTCTTTGGTTCTCCAGAGGGACCAGAAAATGACAGCTGCATCTCAGCACCTGCCTTTGTAACTGAGATGTTCTCGGACATGTGCGGTATGTGGCTGCTTCTGCCTTACAGCAGAATCAAGTAGCTACCATAGAAAGCCAGTGGCCACCAAAGCTCAAGATGCTGTCTAACCTTTCACTGACTGAGCCCCGCCTGTACAATGACCTCCTGACTCAAAGGGCTGCTATTTGGGCAGGTGGCCTTTAGGAGCGTATTCTCAGACATGAGAATGAAGACAGTAAAAGGAAGAAAACCTTTGTGTAGAAGTTCTATAGAATTATTCTACTTGTATTTCACTCATCAGAATTTAACCAGATGATCACACATGGCTTCAAGGGAAGCTGGGAAATGCAGTTATTTCTCTAGTAGCCAGGAGTCCAATAAAACTCAAAGATCCCATAGTCAAAAGCAGGGAAGGAGAAGTAGGGTATATACCTAGAATATTTTTATTGCAAGGATCCTTCAAGATGGGGATGGCCGTTCCCTCTTTACACAGGGAAGCTGGATCTGCTCACTGCGCCTGTGCAACTTCTTATAAAAAAAAAAAGCCACTTCAGTGTCCTAAAAGGGGTGCATGGGAGCATGGGGCTAGAAGACATTAAAAATGAGTGGACATTTTGTGATCTCTCTCTTGTTGCTTCTACTCCACTAAAATAAATCATCACCACATCCATACTACCCAAGCCTTTTCTCTCTCCTTGGCCTTTGCTCTTCGTTAAGAGCAAAATGGTGTCTTTCTACTTCCAGATAACCTCACATTTTCCCTCTTCAAACTATCGGGAAAAGCCATCCTTTCTGTGACAATGTGGAAAGCATGTAGAGGTAGGGCTGTCTCCCATTCACTGTGGCATCGCTAGTGCCTCACTCAGCCTAGAACTGAGGAGGGGCCTAGCAAACCATATTGCACCAAACTCAGACTGTAAGCTTCTTTGAAATGAAAACTGTGGTCATTCTTCTCTTCTATCCAACTTCTTTTATGGTCCTGATCATGCTTTAAATATGGTGGGTAGCTAGTCAGTGAAATTTTTTTTCATTCCAAGTGGCAAAAGCCCAGCTACAACTGGCTGAAGCTGAAAAGAATATTTATTGGCTAATGTTCCTCCAAAGTCTAGGCAGGGGTGGGTCTGCTTGCAAGCACAGCTGGATCTCAGACCTTTGCCTCTATCTCTCTATCTCTCCCACACCCACTGGGTTGCTCTCTTTGCTTCTCTCTACATGGTGACCTAGGGAAAGCAGCCATTTCTCCGAATTCGTCATTATTTTCTGCTCAGGACCCTGGAGGACAGGAATCCACCTCTGTCAGTCATTCCATTTCTCTATCAGCATGACAGACCATCCATTTTATGGGTGAGTTGGGCCAGACATTTGCCCATCTTTAAGCCAATCACTGTAGCCCAAAGACTGAGTAATCTGATCAGCTAAGTTTCAGTATTGGGGTTGGGAAGAAGTAAGTGGACTCCTCAAAGCTTATGACTGGGTAGAGTGGACCTTGGTACCAGGCGGGCAGTAGTAGGCAATTATATGCTCTTTCTCCTTTTATTGTAGTGGTCTTTGAAATAAATATAATACAGACTTTTGGAAACATTCTCACTATCCTAAATTTTCTTCAAGGAACAAGACTGAAATGGTCATTCCAAAACAACTATCCACTTTTCTTACTGCTGATGGATGGTTATTGTTTTGTTTTAAGTAAGACTGTAGATATTCTGTCTTTCAAACAAGCTGACCACTGTTCTCTTCATGTGTGCATCCTCTATGATAGCCACAGCTGATGTTCAGGCCTCTGCTTTGTACACTGTTGCTTTGGGATTCATGTGTTTCTTTGACCTTCTGTACAGTTGATGGATGGGTTTTTAAGCATCTTTAAATGAATTACAATATATGCCAAACTTATATTTTTATAATAGTTCTGCCAAACTGGACTAGAGTGGATGGCTTATTTCCACATTCCTCTGGAATGTACATGTTCATAAAATTTTACGCCTGTCACTTGGTAATTCTCCAACATTCATTTGTTATCACATCATGATCATTTTTTTTAACCAACAATGAAAAAAAAAAGTTAAGCGCAGGTATTAGAATGGATAAGATGCCTTGCAGTAGCTTGTCATTTGGGATATCTAGGCTGGAGAAAGATGAGCTCCATAAAAAAAAAAAGGTACAGCTGGAGAAAAAAGTGGGAAGGCAGCTGGGCCAGTGAGTGTGCTCACCACCAGCCTGGGAAGCTCATCTCTCTGTGGGCACTGTTTACAGAGCAGAACACACAAGCTTCTCCCAGATGACATCCTTAAACTCAATTAAGATGTGGCTTGTTCGTTAGCTGAGACTCTTGGCTTCAAATGACAAGTACTCAACTCAAGCTGGCTTGATTTCAAGAGGAGAGGAGCTAGAATTTTACTCTTTACATAACTAGAAAGTCCAGGAGCCAATGTGATGCCATCAGAATGCCCCCTCTCTTCGTTACCAGGCTCTCCTCGTCTCTCAGCTGGATTCAGTTTGGGTTTGGGTTTGTTTTGGTTCAGTTTTTACACTGAAGTGGCTGCAGGCTGATGCCATCTCCAAGCTGGCATTTTGGACTCCATGACCAAGGAACTGACTACCTTTTATATGTTCTAATAACAGCTCAGGGCAGACTTATGCTGGTTTGGTTGGAATCTTGATGCCCCCTTCCACTTCTGGACCACCAATACTTATACATTTTTTGCTGAAGGAGAGACTGACACAGTTGGCCAAGTCTAGTCAAGTGTTCCCACTTATGTGGGACATGAAACAAGAGCAGAGGAAGGATATGTTCCCAGGGATTCTATTGTTATGAGGAGGGATGGCTACATGGTAGAAAGGGTGGCCCAGTATGCATACTTGCCTAAGAGGAACAATGTGTAACATAGATGCACAGACTGCCACCCCATTCCTTTTTTACCTTCAAAGTAGAGAATGAAAGTTCAGAGTAGGATGAAAGTTTTAACTAAAAGGTTCTTTACAAAATGTGAAGATTGGTACATGCAAGCACGGTTTGGTGTTGGCTTTGACTTTAAATTAAACTTCCAAGTCTCCTGTCGCTATCTCGTCACCTCCTTTCAGGCCTTTGAGGACTTCAGTGTTGTTTCTTTTCTCAGGAGTTGTTCACATTGTTTTTGAAGATGGGGACTCTCCTTGTGATCTAAAGCTCACTGATTAGGTGAGCCTGGCCGGCCAATAGGCCCCAGGAATTGACCTATATCTGCTCTTCCAGCACTGGGGTCTACAAGCACATGCCACCATGTTGTTGTTGTGTTTGTTTTGTTTACATGGGATCTGGGGCCCACCAGGCTTTGTCATAGTGTTTGTGAATGGCCCTCCACTTGGGCCAACGTGCTTACCCCCAAGCAAGGTGATCTGAGTTCAGGTCCTAGATCACACAGCCAAGGAGAGAGATGGAGGATTTCTTCTCTTTCTTTTTTAACATGGTATCACCATAGGGGCTGTTGCAGAGATATAGTTGAAGCATGTACGAAATGCTGGGAAGGTAGCTGCAATGTCTCCCCTGGAAGCAGTCAGTGTATTGCCATATGAAAGGAGTGGTCCAGGTAGACAGAGCTCTACCAGCAGATGTGCAAACTGAGGACATATAACACTAGACAGGGACACCATGGAAGGCCTCAAATGTCAGAGAATTTCTCTGCCACAGGCCATTTTGCTTTCTTGGATTTGTCTAACAAAGCTTGGAGACAGTCTTAATTTTTGTGAATTAAAGATGATGCTGACATCTAAAAAGCAAAATCAGAGATGTTGCTGAGCAGCACACAGGGCAGCCCTCTTTTCCCTGGCTACAGTGTGTAGCTGGCCGGACTGTCAGCAGTGTGGAGGCTGATAAGCCCTGCTTTTTTACTTTATTACAATTTATTCAGTTTGTATTCCAGCTGTAGCCCCCTCCCTCGTCCCCTCCTAATCTCGCCTTCCCTCCCTCTTCTATCCCATGCCCCTCCCCTAGTCCACTGATAGGGGAGGTTCTCCTCCCCTTCCCACTGACCAGAGCCTATCAGGTCTCATCAAGACTGGCTGCATTGTCTTCCTTTTTGGTCTGGTAAGGCTGCCCCCACCTCAGGGGGCAAAAAGCCAGCCACTGAGTTCATGTCAAGAGACAATCCCTGTTCTTGCTAGAGAACCCAACTTGAAGACTGAGCTGCCATGGGCTACATCTGTGCAAGGGTTCAAGGATATCTCCATGAATGATCCATGGTTGGAATATCAGTCTCACAAAAGACCCCTGGGCCCAGATTTTTTGGTTCTGTTGCTCTCCTTGGGGCGTTCCAGTCCCCTCTAGGCCTTTCTATCTCCCCCTTCTTTCATAAGATTCCCTGAACTCTGCCCAAAGTTTAGCTATGAGTCTCAGCATCTGCTTTGATACCCTGCTGGGTGGAGTCTTTCAGAGGCCCTTTGTGATGGTCTTCTGTCCTGTTCCCCTTTTTCTCTCTCTTCCGATTTTTATCCCATTTGCCTTTCTGAATGAGAATTGAGCATCTTACCCAGGGTCCTCCTTGTTGCTTAGCTTCTTTAGGTGTACAGACTTTGGTATGGTTATCCTATATTAGTGACAACACATGCTGGAGAGGTTGTGGAAAAAGGAGAACTCTCTTCCATTGCTGGTGGGAATGTAAACTTGTACAACCACTTTGGAAATCCATTTGGTGCTTTCTCAGACAATTATAAATAGTGCTACCTCAAGATCCAGCTATACCACTCCTAGGCATATATCCAAAATATACTCAAGTATACAACAAAGACATTTGCTCAACCGTATTTGTAGAAGCTTTATTCATAATAGCCAGAAGCTGGAAACAACACATATGTCCCTCAATTGAGGAATGGATACAGCAATTGTGGTACATTAACATAATGGAATACTACTCACCAGTTACAAACAAGGAAATTGTGAAATTTACAGGCAAATGGTGGGAACTAGAAAAGATCATCCTGAGTGAGCTATCCCAGAAGCAGAAAGACCCACATGGTATATACAAACTTGTAAGCAGATATTATACATATGATTCCTGCTTTTATTTTGTATTTCCTAGAGTGAGAAGTCTGTCTCCATCTGAGTGTATAGGAGAGAGAGGTGGTTAGGGTGTCAAATATCACCCACTGCCTCCTTCCTTTTCCTTCCTTCCTTTCTTTCTCTCTCTCTCTTTCTTTCTGTCTTTCTTAAATAAATTTTTATTGGAAAAGAGCCATGTCCATTTATGTACCGTTTCAAGTCCCTGGCCACTCAAGGCTCAAGGAGAACCTCACCACCTTGTGGTCTACCTACCCAGTATAGAGAGCTGGGCTGCCAAGAAATTTACCTGGCACAAGGGCAGCAGTTCCTGGTATTTCCATGCCCTGGAGAAGTTTGGGGTCTGGGCTGAGTTCCTTCTATGGCTTACCAGAGACAACTCTCTACCTTCTTGTGTTCCTGAGGTAGGATGATGAGGCCATGTCTGAACACACTTGGTGTCCTGAATAGGAAGGCCACCTCACCTCATGGAGTAGTGCTACATTTTTCTAGAACAGATGAGTTATCCTGAAATATGGCCTTGCCCAGGGAAAAGGTGAAACAGGTCCAAGCTCAGGGTCATGCCCTTGCTAGAAAGAAAGGATCAAAAAGAAATCAGTTTCTTTTGTTCTTTGTGCTCTATTGCCGGAGGAGAGAGGTCAAAGGTAGGAGGGCACTAATGGATAGGCTGAGAGTGTTTTCCCACAAGGCCTCTTTAGGAGCAATTTGACAAGGATCTAGACCATACTGCCAGATTTAGCAAACCTTTCGGCTTAGGTCCACTTACTAGGGACTCCTTCAAGTCTCATTTCCCGGGCTGGGCCTCTTGGGGACATACGTGTTGTCTAGTGTAGATAATTTGATTTTTACATACAAGAAACCAACAACTTAGGTGCCAAACAGGTCTGAAAGAGGGTTATGAGATAAAGCCCATCAACTTGGCCGTTTAGGTTGGCAGTGGCCGCAGGTTGGTGCTAGGATGGACTTTTGGAGCCTGGGGTCATTGGCTCCAATCCCAGTGCAGCATGTGAACCTTGCATGAGTTCATGGGTGCAACTCCCTTCATCCTTTGGCACTTTTTTCTTCATTAGGAGCTATGGTGCTGAGGATTGTCACCCAGAACTACTCACCATGAGTGTGTCATGTGACCAGAGTCAAGGAACCATCATGTCTTTGTGGGCAGGATGGGAGATGGCAAAGAACAAGCAGGTTGAAGAAGGCTGGAAGGTTAGAGAGGGAAGCATGTCTAGTTCACACCTATAGAAAAAGCACAAGGGGATCTGTCCTGTCTCTGTGGCTTTGGTGCCAGCCTGCGCATCTGCTTTGCAGATTCATGAAGAATGTGTTCAGCATGTTCTGTAGAAACAAAATGTGAGTAGTATCTCCCTATAAACCATCTTCACTTTTGGCCACTTGAGAACTGAGTCCCCATCTCTGGAGGGTCATGGAGTTAGGATGGATGGGAAGTTTGGCACAGACAGCGTTGATTTCCCCGGATCTGTAACCTATTCCGTACTTCCAAGAGCCAGCATGGCTCTCAGAGGAGAATTTAGCCCATTATATGGTATGAGGCACATATTAAAAACATACCCTAAACATGTAAGCTCTCAGACAATAGCATTGCCAAGCAAAGCAAAATATTGTGTAAAATCTGAGCCAAAGGTCACACACGCAGACACTTCGCTGGAACTGTCAAGGACTCTGGAAGAGGGATTAGAGTCATTTGATGCACATCAGACTGACTTCTGCACAGTTCGGACTGTTGCATCTGGTTGGCTGACCATGTTTACTCTGAGCCTTGTTCTACTTTTAAGGAGAAAAGTTGTCGCTGGAGGGAAACTTGATGGCCAGAGTATCTCTGGAACCCGTTTGCTCTGAAACCACAGATATTTGCAACCTTGGCAGTCCTGCTCCTGGGTTAATTGGAGGGACAGTTGGAGGTTAGGGTTTCTATGAAGTATGAGAATATTTGGACCTGTTTTTACTCTTCTGGTTTCTCTCATTCATGCCCACACTCCCTAATAATTTACTGAGCACCTACTATGTGCCAGGTAGTGCTCTGAGTGCTAAAAGTTGAGTGGTGAGCGAGCTAAATATTGCCCTGCCTGTCTAATCAGTTGGCAAAGGCAGATGTCAATCCAAAGGGCACATGGCTACATTTAATTGGAATGGTGAAGAGGTTCTGAGGCAGGAAGAGCTGCTCTGAAACCCACAGTGATAGCTTACGATCACTGTGGTTTATTGTCTGGGAACACTGCTGTCGCCACTGGCCCCCTCTATTTTCATATAGAAATTATGATAAAAAATCAGAGGCACAGAAAGGCTGCCCAGCTTAGTGAATACTAACGCAGGAATTCACACCCAGGTATTCTATATCTAGGAATCCTTGCTCTTCACCCTGCACTAAGAGAAACTGAACCTTAGAGGTCCAGGAGGACTTCCATGATAAAATGGTACTTAAATCTCAACCTGAGGCATAAATTGGAGCTGAGTCAGTAAAGTGGTGACATTTTAGACAGAAGGAGGAGCAGGCAAAGGCCCGGTAAAGGGGTGCCTAAGGGAACGCAGCAGAACATGGAATGAGAAGAGGTTGGCAAGGCCATACGAGGTATTAAATAGAGTTCCTCTGATCTTCTCCAAGATGCATTTCCTGCCTGCGCCACATGACTTCATGCTGGAAGCTGCCTTTAGAGCACGTGAAGTTAAAAAAAGGTGTTTCACTTTCCATGATGGCAGAACTTATGGGGCAGCAACTTCAAACACAAATGACTCTCCCTGGGGAAGCCAGAAGAAATGAAATCTAGACTCCTTTGCATGCTGAGAAGCATGGAATTGCAGAAACCAGCAAGAATATGCTGCAGTATCTAGGGTATGTGAGAGGGTTGCTGGGCCCTTTCCAATGGCTGCTTGCGTTCTTTGGTGCATGTCTGTCAACAGTATCTTTGCTATTCTAGAGAGGACTGCTTCAACTTTGCTTACACTGCCCACTATGTTAGCATGTCATGTGCTACGCCCTATGCCCAACTTGCTTGTCATTTGCAACTGTTACTACGAACTACCTCCATGAATCCATCTCCTGGCTCTCAGTTGCTTGTCAGCAGAACTTTTTATGTCCTTCTCAGTGAACCCATCATGTTTCTCTTTATGTTATTACTTGAATACACACACATATTTGAGACAGGGTTTTTCTGTGTAGCTCTGGCTGTCCTGGAACTCACTTTGCAGACCAGGCTGGCCTCGAATTCACAGAAATCCACCTGCCTCTGCCTCCTGAGTGCTGGAATTAAAGATGTGTGTCACCACTTCCTGGTTTCATAGCTTTTAAAAGGGTACAAACTGTTTGTATATGAATGTATACAACTGTGGTCCTCATGGTTGACCTGGAATGATGCCAGGTTGCAAAAGACAGACAAGTTTTGTTGGATGTTGCCCATAGGCTTCACTTCCAGTCACATGTTCAGCAGTTTTTCCTTCCTATAAGTTTGGTTGCAAGTAAAAGAAAAACCAACCCCAAACACAAAAACAGGTGAGGAGTTTTGAGGGCTATTAGACTGAGTTCTACCTTCAGTCATACTGCTACCCAGGGACTCTGATGATAGTAAAGACTAGATTTCCCTCTACACCATTCTGAACTTTCCTGTGTATGTTGTGTACTCCTTAGGCTCGAGCTGTAGGAAAGATGCCTCTCAGCTATTGTCCTCCCAGCTTTGGCCCAACATGCAATGACAATGAAGCAGATTTCCATAATTTGACAGTGCTCTAAGCTCAGAGTGTAGGATACTGAGTCACAGAAGTCTAAGGAGTATGACATTGTGATTGGCTAAGAAGAGTCATAGATCTACCTGTGGTTTGGAGTAGAGGTAGAAGCCTTGGTTCCCTTTCTTGTGGGTGTGATGAACAGGTGCTGTGTGCCTATGCCTTCTACCCTGTCTGGTTGCTGTGATACCATTCCATCTGGGGCACAGGGAGACCAGCCCTTCTGCTTTTGAAAGACCATGGTTAGCAGTGTTTGGGAGTACCCAGTTGGGAGAGAGTGATGAAGATTCAGAAGAGGTGCTAACCCTTTCTCCAAAGACCTGCCCAAGAAATTTCCGTTGTGGAAGGCTTAATAAAAACTTAGGAAATATGTCAAACTGGCACCTGAGGCTTCTTCTCTACCCTGTCCATCTCAGCCAAATGAAATGTTTGTCCTGCAGTGACCATAGCCAGCCTCTGAAGAAGCAGAGCTGCCTCCTATCCTGGGAAATTCTGCAGCCCTCTGCTTTCAGGTGTGACGCTCCCAGGTGCCACGGCCCTGTGGCTGGGATTTGGGAGACAAGCATTTGAACAGCTACGTTGGAGTTGCTGCAAGAGCTGCTATGCTGAAACTCCTCAGTACCAGCTTCCTGAGGGAGTAGGAGATACTCAGCAGTTCTGAGGAGCAGACAGCCTATCAGAGCAGGGATGAGGTACCTGCTCACATGCCTCTTTCCACCTGAGCACTCCCTTGCTGGGGCTTCATTTCCTCCATGACAGCCGTGATCTTTGAAGGACTCGAGACTCCGAAAGTTAAATTCCTTTGTCCCAGTCCTTCAGCAGTGAGCTGTTGGCATGGCTTATCTGACTCTAGACTTTCAAGTCCTGATTATTTTTCTAGGCTACCTAATTGACCTCCTAGATGTCTGTGACCCTCCCTGGAGCTTTATCTCTCAGTTGGCTGTATCTCTTTCAGGAAGTCAGCTGTGGTTTGTTCCTTGAGAGCAGCAGGATGAGGCTGCTGCTTCCTCCCAGGTCTGCACGGACTCAGCTCACTGCAGGCCCATGGCTCCCTTAATTTCAAGCTCAGATGGGCTCAAGCTGAGCTCAGAGGGTTTCTCGGCTGAGACAACGAAAATGCATTTCTGGCATGGTTTGAATTAAATGAGAATTTCCCGTTTTTCATAAACATTTACAGTAGTTGTGGATGCAGAGTTGAAAGGTTTAGGGGTTTGGTGTTTAATTAGAAACAAATGCCCTTTATGGTCCCGTTAGCAGGGCGGCAGGTCTCTGCTATTAGAATTACACCTATTATTAGTGAGTGCATTTTGAGTTTTTGACCATGGCACCTAATGTTGACTTCCCTGAGGTGGCTGGCCATGGTGGTGGGAAATGGAACCAGTAGATCCCTGGGGATATTTGTGTCTGGAAGCCAGTGCTCTGGACTGGTTTCAAACAGCCAAAAGCCCAAGAACTTCTTCCCTCCCACCCCTATTCACCTCTTTCCTCCTTACTTCCTTTCTTCCTTCCCAGAGTTCTTGTGTACTGAAGGCATCAAAGTCTGGATATCCAGCCTCATCTTCTCTGGGCTCTGAGCAAAGGGATATCTGCTAACCTTTCAAATGCAGGTCTTAACTCAGTGGTAAGGCTGGTGCTGTCCCTGAAACCAAAATCAGTGTACAGTAGGAGACTTGCATGAAGACCAGTTTCTAGCAAGCAGCAGGGGATTGTTCCAGCAGGGTGTTTACAGATGGCTCTGTTTTGTCAGTAAGGACAAACAGTTCGGAGAATTGGGGACTGTCTTCACATAATAGAAAAGGGCCAATCACGACAGCCCAAGAGAGAGTTGTCTGTATGGTGTACCCTGAAAATCGGACTGTGTTCCTAATAGGCAACCTCAGCCAGGTCACTGGTTCCCTGGGGTCTTCTCTGCACCCCTTTCCTGAAGGCTCCAACTCCTGTATACCTGTTAAAGATGTCTTGGACTCCTATCAAGCCGAGTCCTTGGCTGTTTGACGAATAGGAGGCCATCTTGGACCTCAGAGACTCTTCATAAATAATGAGAGGGATCAAGGAAGTTGACAGCCAGAGGGCTCTCTGAAAACATTTCAATCTACCACCCTCATTCAGAAGATGGAGGAGTTGAGGCCCAGGGAAAGGTCTCTGAATTTCATAGATAACAAAATTATCCAGGTACAATATACTGTACCCCAGCAAAAGCAATAAATAAAGGAATAAGTAAGTAAATGTGAAAGGATATACAGTGTGGCTTCAACTTTGTCCTCAGATATCTGTAAGGATACTTGGTTTTTTTTCTAGATAAACCTAGGAAAGGTTACTTGGTATTCTCAAGAAACCACTCACAAAAGCACTATTCCTCCACTATTGCACCAAAGAATATTTAGACATTGTAATACATGGCAAAGAACAACTTATATACATCTTCCCATCTCCTCTTGCTCAGTTTTATGAGTATGGATGTAGTCATGGGCACTTTCTTTGACAGTCATAATTCAGTGCAGAGGTTTGACAATGAGGTTTGAGTTCCAAGCCATCATTTTCTAGCTGTGACAAGGGGCCAGTTACTTAACCCTCTAAAGTTCTGTGTCTTCATGGGGCTGCCTATAGCATTTAGCAGTTATTAATAAAGGGCATTCAGTACATTTTAATAATTCATTGTTGTCAGCATAAGAAAATAGCAAAAGCTGGAAGCCCCACAGTAATGATGCAGAAGCACAATTATTAACTTGCAAAGGCCAAACAATATGAGTCTCAGTGAGAATAAGGTTTCTAAATTATCCAGCTACTCAAGAAAAGAATTAATTTGGTCAGATTTTATCCTCTTATTTTAAGTTCATTTTGACAAAATTATAATGTCTTTTATTTAAGGGAGAGATTATTTAAAAGCAACATGAGATAGATCCTTTATCTCCTCCCTAGAGGAAAACTCCAATCAGCTGGGCTTTAAATCACCAGAAATGACATGGCCATGCCTATGTGAGAATGAAGTATGGATACTGTAGAGGCATACTTTTTTTCTCTCTCTTTCTTTCTCCCTAATTTGCTGGGTGGGGTTAGTTATACAAGACAGTTTTAATAGAACAAAGTCATAAATGAGCTTTTTTATATAAGGAACATTTTCCATGATTCAGCCACTAGATCTTGTTTACTGAGCTTGTAAATGTGGTAGATTAAATAGGTCCCTTTCTTTGGTGTGCATGAGTCCAGACACCTCAAAGGCAGAGAAGAATGAGGCAGAGGAAGTGGTATGGGCAGGGGTAACAGGAGGAAGAAGAGAGCAGAGAACACAATACCTGGGAGAGGGCAGTTCCAACGAGAAAGTGAAAACAATGGGTGTCCATGGCAAACCAGAGAACAGACTCCCTACCTGTGCTGGCCAAGATGGAATTGATATAAAGTCTTTCCTAGGAATAGAGAAAATAGAAGCCATGGAAATCAGACCCCAGGCCAGGTCGTACAGCCAGGCCTAAGTGCCAGGAATCTTACTTTGCATAGGGAGGCTGGGTTTGCAGGTAGAGCTCTGGTAGTTGTGGGAATCTTTATAGCTGGACTTGGAAAGCAGATAAAAGTATGTGATGAGGCCTTGGGAATGTCCAAACAGTTCACCAGTGGCGGGAGGAAGGGGAGAAAAAGAGAAAAAGAGCAAGGTAGGGCAAGTGCAGCAACTTATTGACAATGGTAGACTGGAACAGTGATTATCCAAAGATTGTGC
Organism: Pachyuromys duprasi; assembly: GCA_028658305.1. Classification (NCBI taxonomy): domain Eukaryota; kingdom Metazoa; phylum Chordata; class Mammalia; order Rodentia; family Muridae; genus Pachyuromys; species Pachyuromys duprasi. The sequence continues at coordinate 21,923,730 of CM053753.1, read as the reverse complement.
TGCTAAGTTTTGTGTCCTAATTGCCTGGCCACCAATGCTGGGATCATTGTTGAAGCGTTATTGTAGATGTTTCTTTGAGGGTATGTTTTGAATGAGTTGGAAATTTAAATTGGTGGACTTTGATCAAAGCAAACTTGCCCTCCTTGATGTGACTAGTGGAGACCTTGGCAGAACTGAGACTGAACTCGCCGTCTGCGGTACCCCAGCTTAGGATTCCAGGGCTCCAGCCAGCTAGCTTGCCCTCTCAGATTTGGGACTTGCTGCCAAACTTGAACTGGTTCCTGAAATAACTCCTGTTCTACCTTAACGTGTCTCGGGTTTGTATCTCTGGAGATCCCTGACTGACACAGAGGTTCTCCACAGCGATCGCCTCTTAAATTGTGTTAGTTTGAACATTTGAAAATGCAGCAGACTAGACTGAGCCAGTCTGAGCCTCTGCCTTGCTGTGGGACCCTGGATGGATGAAGGAGCTCCTCAGAGTCAGTCACAGCCTATCTTTCACAGCACACGGTGTCATATAGAGCTCATCATGCTTGAGAATTAAGGGATAGCCTGGGTCAAACCTAATTAACATATTTATGTATTGATTTGAGGAATATTTATTACACACTCTCCCTGGTCTTCAGCTATGACCTTTAATTCTGAGATGAGACTTCTGCCTTCTTGCAGTTTCTATTTAAGTGGAAGAGATGAAGCTAAATGAAATCATTCAGATAAGAGCCTAGAGGGAAAGGACCACAATTCTATGAAAGATGATTGTCATCAAGGCTGGTGACTTCAGGGAAGCATCCTGGGTGCTGGAGAATGGGAAATGCAGAGGGAATGAGTGATGTAGAAGGAGGTGAGATTATCTTTACCTTGGTGAAGAGGGAGGGAGCATGCATGTATGGATAAGGCCAGGGAGGGCAGCAGAGGGCAAAGGTACAGAGACCAGGTTGGGCTAGGCTGGGAGTTAAGTGGAAGTCTATGGTCTAAATCATAAGCTATAATGGGCACAGGATTTCTACTAGCCCTTGAGAGAGGGGGAGGGAAAGGAAGAAGGGAAAAGAAGGAGGGAAGGAGGCAGGAAGTGAAGGAGAGGGAGGCAGAGAAAAGACAGTGTTTAGAAGCAGCTGCTGCTTTTCCATTCTCATTACTGTTGTCATAGTAATATTTACTAGGATGCTTCAGTTTCCTTAAAGTGTTGGGAGGACACTCCTGCGCACACGTGGTAAAGCTCGTGGGAAGGCAGTTCTGTCACAGCGTTTCTGAGAGGACTGCCAGTGGGCAGCTGTCTAGGTCACAAGCCTTCCATTTCACCCACTTACTTTCTCTGAACCTCTTACTATCACTGAGCCTCAGTTTCCCCATCTGGAAGGTAATAACCGGTCCAACATCTTGGCAGGGCAGCTGGGAGCTTAGTGATATCAGAGCTTATGAATGTGGAACAGCTTTGAAAGTTACAAAAGCACAGGGAAAGGGGGGGGAGGAGAGGTAAGACGGTGCACGCATCTGGTTTCCATATTGTCTCAGGCATCTTGCTTCAGGAGGGCCGCCTCAGAGAGCTACAGTATTCCAGGTTGAGGCTCAGGGGCTCAGTGGTGCAGACAAGCATCTTTAGATAATGAGAATAAGCAGGGCACAGATCTCTGCCCTTCACTGAGTACTTTTACAAATGGACCTCATTTCATCCCCATCCTACACTGATGGGACCAAAGGAAAAGCCCAGAGTCCCCTATCTGTGGTCCTGGGAACTAGAAGTTACCCATTCTTTGAGTAAGCAGTCAATGTCAATTATGTGTTTAGTTCACACTCTAAAATTGTTTTGGTTTTTGGTTCCTTTATCACATTTGTTTGTTTGTTTATTATTTTGGTTACATGCATGCCAGTTAGAAGATAACTTGAGGAGTATCCTGGAGATCAAACTCAGGCCCTGAGGCTTGGTGTCAGGCACCTTCACTTAATGTGCCATCTTGCTGTCCTGAATGAAGAGTTTTAAAACTACTATTACTTTTGAGATCAGCACATGTGTTTTGATAGACTTGCAGCATGCTGGGTGTCTTGCACATCTGGTTTGTTCCCAAACATTAGGAGTTTGCCTGCTTATATAAACTCAACTTTCCATTTCTCTTGATAAAAATTGGAGTTTGGCCACTGAGGAGCTCCAGTTTTGAACTGATGTTGGCAGGAAGGAGAAGTAGCTGTCCCTCTAGAATGCCAATTTTGCTTCCTCTCCTCACATGACTCATGGCTGCCTGTCATCCAGATAAGCAGGGCACAGGGCAGGCCCTCCATGTGTCTAGGCACCTCATTTGAAAATATGGGAAAAAAATGAGTTCCAGAAAAACCCAGTGACTCCCAGAGGGGCACAGCTTTTGACTGCCAGAACTAGGGTACACTGCTTAGGGATAACCTCTCTCCTGGCTTGGCCTTTCCCACACTCGGCAGGACCACACTACTCACTAACAGTAGGATGTCATGGTCACAGCTAAGGCATCATCAGTGTGGCCGTCTCTCTTCAGCCTTCATTTCCTGTCTCAGAGGTATAACATGGAGCATGTGTGGTAGGTGGAAGCACAGGCAGGCTGGTGATGACTATGGAGACACATATAGAGAAGAAGAGTCCATGTCTGCAAGGCAGAGGACCTGGATCAGCCCGCTGCAGTCAGCACTCTTAATCACCTGCAGCCACTGCAAAGCAGTCAGCCAGGAGAGTGTAGCTGAAGTGCCTCAGTAGTGCAGGGACCATCTGGGATTTGGTTTTGGTTTTGGTTTTTTGAGACAGGGTCTCAGGTGGCCAGGCAGGCCTCATACTGTGTACCACAGGACAGTCTTGAAGTTCGGATCTTCCCGCCTCTACCACTCTACTGCTAAGATTACAGGAGTGCACAGAAATCATCTTAAAACAGAATTAATGACTGGCTCCAGGAAGAAAGCATGGGTCCTACTCATGTGTGGTATAGGAGGAGAGGACTCCATTGGGCCACTGTCGTGTACAATGGCTAGGCCATACCCAGAGGGCAAAAGGAAACCTTGGGGTGTTGTACAGATGCCCCTTCTGGGGGATTCTGGTACCCAGGCATTTCAAAGAGAATCAGAGGGACCTCTTCTTGCCTGTGAAACCAGCCCCTAGCAGCTTCCTCGGGGTCTGCTGCAGGCCAGTCATACTTACTACTCATCAGGTATCTCCCATGTTGGCTAACACCAAAGCAGAGTGCATGGCTTTTTCATGGGGGCCTCTGAAGCAGAAGGAACTCTGGATGGGACCCGGGTAAGCCGCCTACCTCTCTTTTCAACTTTCCCCAGAGAAGTCTAGGGTTCGGTACTCTGACTCTCAAGGGTTTGTTGAGGAGCGTAACACAATTTATTTGTGATTTGCCAACTCCTCAAGTTGGCTGAACCTGCCAAATCCCGCTCCTCAGTGTGGAACATTTGAGACTCTGGAGCTTAGCTCCTCTGCCCCTAGAGGGTGGGTTTTCTTTATTTCCTCCATGGCTGGGGCTTTGCGTGCTACCCCAGGAGAAGAAGCCAGAGGAGGAAAGGAGCGTTCATCTTCGTTATTCTTGAGGAGGAGCTGCTGGAGCAGCTCTGGGACACTTTATGAGAAAGACGACCTTAAACTGGTTTTCATTAAATGTGGCTTGATGGAGGCGAACCGGAAACATCTATTGAGCAATGGCAGCTTTTCAAAGCCCCCCTGCAGGAATGATAAGCTATAAAAACAAATGGCCCAGCAACAGAACAAAAAAACAAGACTCCAGGAACGTTTGCTGGGCTGCGAGCATGGCCCACCGGGCCCTGCCCTGCCTCTCTCAGAGGCTGCACGGTCCAAAGCAAGCTGGGGTAAAATAAAGGAAGCAGGAGCTTCCACAGTCTGGAGGCTCAGCCCTGGGGAGTGGCGAGCTCTCCTGGACAATCAGCAGACAGACGTGGTCTCCACCGTGTCACCAGCCCCTGAGAAGTGTCCCAAGCCCACGGGCTGAGTAGAAAAAACATTTATCAAATTCTCTTTTGAGGGAAGTGCCCCAAACCACCTGCAGCTCTGCCTCTTGTGAGGAGACATTTATGAACTTGAGCTGAGTTCCAGACTTCAGGAGAGAGAGAGAGCCTTGAAAGTTAATCAGATTCTCTAACCTCGGTCCCTGTGTTCTGCATCAGCTGAGAGGGCAGAGGTAGGGCTTCACTCTGTGTAGAGCTTCCTCATTTGATCCTCGCTGGCTATTTGGCCCTGGTAGTTCTTCACTGAGCCTCAGTTTCCCCAGCTATGAAACAAGGAGGGTCACTGCACACCATGTTGATTCACAGCATTGTGATGATTAAGCAGCATGCACGCTGAATAACTTCTGTGTACCAGGTGCTGACACGAGCCTTGGAAATGTGGCAAAAAACCAGACATTAAAATCTTTCCTATTATAGACCCTGAGTTGCCTTGTAGGAAGCAAATACCACCACTACCACCCCCCCCAAAAAAAAATCAGATAGAAATAACAACTATGTATCAGAAAATATGAGTGACTTGGGGCAAAGTGAAGCCCAGAATAAAGGGTAGGGAGAACCCAAGGAATATTGTCTACAAGGTGATTGAGAAGGGTCTCCCAGAAAGAGACTGGAAGCCTGGACTTAGCAGGGTCAAGGCCAAGGTTTTCCTGGAAAAGGATAGGGAGAGCAGAGGCCCTGGTGAGTAAGCCTGGGCTAGGAGGAAACCGCAGAGAGGATGGTGCCCTGCATGGTACCCGGCTCTCAGTAGCTTCTGCTGTAATTTTTGCTTTATACTAACAATGAGCAAATGTCTTGAGCCCTCTCCCCAAACAGAGACTTTTCCCATGCTCGCCTGTGCTTGCGTAGATAGTGATGAAACTGTCTTGGGACTGTTCATTTCTCAGATAGCTGCTGAGTGCCCCTGTGCACGCTCACAGACCCTAAGGAAGATTCCAAAAACAGAGGGGTGGGTCCAAGGGTCCCTCAAAGAGTTCTCTAGCTCTGCTGTCTTTTGGGCTTCTCTGGCAACCGTAGGATCTCTCAGGCACCAAGCCTAACTATGTTCTGAATCTCAGGAGGAACCCTGGGCTGTTCCTCCTGAGATTCCTAAGGCTGGAACTCTTACAACCCAGGTTGGAAACCCAGCCCAGGGGGTACACCTGAGAGCTACAGGCCATTCCCTGCTTGCTGATGTTCTTGATGTCGTCACCCGACCCTGTTCTTTGCAGCATTTGTGCTCCATGACACCTTCCTGAAAGGTAGCAGTATGTGACACAGGTGCTTCTTAAGCAGACAGTTGCTGCTGAGAGTTGTTACCTGGGAGTCCACCTACAGGGTGAGCACTCCTGAGATGCTCAGGGACCAGACTTCTCTGATTGGAAGTCTGGCACATTACTCTGCCACATGCATCTGATCCCCCCCCACACACACAAAGTGGCACCTGAGTACCACCCAGAGGCCTAGACCTCCCATAGTGCTGCAGGAATGTGCCTCACAGCTCCATCCTAATTCCTCCATTACAGAGTAACTGGATCTGCCTCTTAGAAGAAGCCTTCTGCTTGTTTGCCATTTGGATAGGGAGGGCTGTATGCAATGGATCTTGCTGAAGAACCCTGGAAGGAGCCCAGGAGAGAGATGTGGCCATTGTGCCTACAAAGCTAGACTACAGGCTCCACATAGGTTTTCAAAGATACTCTAAAGATAGAAGCCTAGACTGAGGAGATGGTTCAGTGGATACCAGTGCTTGCTACACAAGCATGAGATCAGTCCCTGCGACCCATTTAAAAAGCCAGGCATGACTGCACCTGTGTCTGTAATCTCAGCACTGTTGGGAATGGAGACATAAGGATTACCAAGGTTTATTGGCTTCCAGCTCAGTCCCAGGTTCAGTGAGAGACTGTGTCTTAAAGGAATAAGGTAGAGAATGATAGAGCACTCACCCAACAGTCTCTTCTGTTCTTGGCACAGGCATAAGAGTATACATCCACTAATACATGTTTATATACATCAAACTCACACACACACTCACACAGAAAGAGAGAGATGAAGAGGGGGAGGGTGGGGGGGGGACCTGGTATGATTTATTCTGTATCAGAGGCAGAAGCACTCCCATGGCCAAGGGAAAACAACCCACTATACAGGTGAAGATGCAGTTTTACACCTGAGAAGAGCAGAAGCTGCAGCATGTAACATGACAGTAACAACAACAGTATACCTATTAGGATTTAAATGGATGTCAGATCTCTGATACTCGTTGCCACATGTTTCTGGGTAAGAAAGCAAACCTTTATGAGATGTGTTTCTTCACCTGTTTACTAAAGAAGGTTCTAAGGATTGCTTGAGGATGAGGTAAGACACCTGCCTCGGCATATTGTCTGATATATGATGAAGAGCATCTACTATGTGGTGACTTAGATACTGTTATGACTGTGGTGTTATCCCTCTGTCCCTCCTTCCCTCCCTTCTTCCCTCTCTCTCTCCCTTCCTTTCTTAGTATGAGACTCAGAAGTGCTTTCTTTAATTAAGCTATTCCACAATATACTGAATGGAGTACCAGTACCAAGCAGGGAGCTAGCATTTGCCTATAGTCCAGAATTCAGGATTATCTTAAATGACTATGATAAGTGTGAGGAAAACAAATAGTATTTTAGGGGACAGTTCTCATGAAGATGTCCCTTCCCTTCCCCCACTATCGGTTCTGAGGTGGGGTAGTCAGTAAGGTAATAGGTGGGGAAATATTGTCCTTTTTACAGCCAGGGAAAAGGGTAGAAATGTGTAGAATCTGGCATGGGGTTAGGGAGGGAAGGGCAAATGGCACATCAGTCCGCAATAAAAGACTGTTGTTGAGGCCTAATAAACCCAGTGGACATTCACATGTGAGTGAAAAGGTGGCCTTTCTTCTGTCTGGTGAGCAGTCACCTACCCAAGCAGGATCACCTTTGAGATCCGAGGGGAGAATAGCTCTAAAGCAGAAACTGAGACCTGAGGTTTAGAAGACCGAGTAAAGTGCTTGGAGCATGGGAACAGAAAGGCATAGATAGATGAGACCTAAAGGCCCATATCATATTCTAAAGAAACTTCCCATCATGGCTCCCGCTGCTCAGACAGCCAGATGAGCACCACCCTGACCGCCACCACTACATTAGGCTGGTACCTGAATCTCTCTCTAACAACCCAGTCTCCTAGCTGGGGCCTATGATCTCACCTCCATGAGCAGATGGACCGGGCATCAAGGTTCTTGTTCTTGGGGTTATAAATGGAGGAGCAGTTATAAATGATTAGCTGTGAGAGATGGGCCGCCAGAGTTAAGAAGGGTAACCACAATCCATAAGCTGAAGTCATGAGCAAGCAGAAAGTATGAACCAGAAGTGTCCATAGAGAGGAGCCAACAGCATGTAGAGCCAACAAACACAATCAGTATCAAGGACTTTCTTCCTGGCTCACCTCCTAATACTTATCTAACTCCTAACGGACTGGCCAAACGCTCCCCAAGACCACCACTGCCATGGTAAAGCCTAAGTGCTGTCCCAGTTTTCACAACCAAGGAGACATACAGTGAACAGTTAACCACCCACTCCACTCCATCATCTGCGTGACCCACCTCCATGGTCTTCACCAGGAAGAGGGCCTTGAAGAAGGTCAGCCCCTAGCCATTGAGGCAGCCAGGCTTGGTATGTACCACTGACGCTGTGCTGGGAGGGTCCAGGGATGACCTGAACACTCGCACATCTTTATGAGAACACCCCCTTGTGGAAGCTTTTTCTTTTCATCAGGATGTTTTTCTTGATGTCCAGCCGAACATTCCCAGTTTTTATTTCTTCCTATGTGTCCCTGCTCTGGCCCTCTATAGTGCTGGCTGATATAAACCCTATCCGCCTGCGGCTCTCCCTCTGAGTTCTGATATTTGACTGCTTAAGTGTAGCCAGCCTCCTGCTGCTGCTTTCTTGCTATGCCACTCCTCCGAGGCCCTGTTATTTCAACATTGTTCCTCTACTCCCCTCAGTGATGAGACTTCAGGGACCTCAGTGACAGATACAAGAATGTGCTAGACACAGTGGGTCCAGGAAGGGGGAAGGCAGCCAGAAGAAGCAACTCTTGGGTTTGTAGAAAAACAACTGAAGTTTTGACTAAGTATATGTTCTAGAAAACCAGCCTTATATCCCAGCACAAGAAGAATCCCTATGAAGAATTCCCTTCTCTGAGGACCAGAATAAAGTACTATGTGAGAAGACGATATGATGTTCTAGATGCAAATCATAAGGAAGAGGGAGGAGATACTAGCTACAGTGACTCTATGAGAAAGCTTGGCCAAGGAATCTTGGAACATCCCTTTGCATATCGAGCATAGATATCTGGTCTACTCTCAGGCAGCTGTGTAAGTCACCTTGAAGTATATACAAACTTCAATGGAAAAGGTGGCCCAAAATGTCTGCTGAGAAAGATCAAATGGGGGAAGTCATGGGGGAAGTCATGGAAGCTCTCCATTTTCCCCTGAGAGGATATTTGCACCACCTTCTTGGCAGGTAGAAGTCCTTAGAGGAAAGTCAGTGCTAGGTGTTACAGAATCACATGTTCAGAATGTGAGAAGCAAAGGGAGTTGGGTATTCTGATAGTATTAGTATCTATAGCTAAACACTTCATTACTGAGACATACTGTGGAAGCAATTTTAAAGGAGGAAGAGTTGGTTTGGTCTGGCATGTTGGGAGTGGGGCGGGCCTTGTATAATAGAGCCACTTACCTAATGACAACCAGGAAGCAGACAGAATGCTTGTGCTCACTAGTTCTCTTTCCTCTTTTATTCTATCCCCCCACTGCCCTCATAGATTGAGGACATCCAATCCCTCAATCCTTACTCTGCTCTAAAACAGCCTCCACAGACATATTCAGAGGTATGTCTACCTTCCAGATACCCCCCAAAAGTGAGCTTTTAACTGCCTGAAGGCATATCAGTTCATTCAGGTTGAAAGTGGAGATTAACTTCACAGACCTATAGGTAAAGTGTGAAAGTACAGCTACAGATGCCACCATTCTCCAGCGCCATGGCCTCCCAGCTTCTTCCGGAGGGCCTCCAAAGAGCTTCTGTTGGATGATCTCAGAATGGGAGCGCAAGGAGTGGTGACCTCTACTACAGCCTGAAAGAAAAGAATAACAAACTCACATCTCCAGGGTCCAGAGAAGGAGCCAGGCTTTGCACATTTGGTTTCATATCTTGGCTCCACTGCAGACAAGCCCTGGTCTTAATCCAAGTCTTTATTTAAAACTTGATCCTGGATTAAATTCTTAGAGTTCTAAGCCTCGATTTCCCAGATTCTAAAATGGGTTTTACAATATTAACTAGGTGGAGCTACTCGGAGGGTTAAAGATGGGCTGTGCCATCAATTTTCACAGTGCCTAGAGCATGGGAGATGCTTGATAACGGGCATTTTGGCAGAACGTGCAAAACATCCTTAAGATTCTTTCAAGTCTGGTCACTTGACCTAGCCTTCTTGGGCTGAAGCGATTCAAGCACATTGACTTGGCACATGACCACAAAGGCTTATCTATTCTCAACATTTGTGAAACTAACCAGGGCAAAAAGATTCCTGCTTGGATTGTTAATATGGAATCTAATGACAGGCCTTGTCTAGCTTTCTAGACAACTCATCTTGTGTAGACACTTAGGCTCGCAGTTTTTTGGACTATGTGGATGGTATGTGCTGAGAAATGGACAGTTTTCATGTTGGAGACAGCAATGTAAAAGTTGCGCAAACTGTTCTTAATGAATTGTTAAACTGTCCTGTGAACTCTCTCTGCCTGACATAATCAGATGCACAAGCTAGATAAGCACTAAGAGTTAGCATGGTCATTCCTAGCTTTGGCTTGGGATGGAAAGCCTGTGGCTTCTCCTGTGAGGTCCCACTGGACTCTTGTCATGCACCAAGTGAGCTCCAAGCTCCAGCAAGAATTGGTGGCATGGCTTGACAGTGGAAGGTCTCCCATCAAAGCTGTGATCAAAGCTGTGATCTTGCTGGGTCTTAAGAATGACCAGACTGTTTTATGGTTAGCTCAAAATTGGAAAAGGCAATTATTTGCCATCTTATTTTTAAAAACGTGGAATTTGACATTTTGGCCAAAAAAAATTACTGATTGCACACAGCTTGCATAAGGGTGGTGGTCTGGGAAGTTGATATTTTGAAAACTGGATGATTACACAGCTGATGTCCTGAATACATGTTTTTTTTCTCACAAATAGTGTTTCAGTAATAAAGAGTTTTACTAAGGAGGAAGACCCGAACTGAACCCAAACTCTGAATCTAATTTGTCAGTTTCTGAAATTCCCATTTAAAACACAAAACAAACAAAACCAAAACAACAACAAAAATGTCTGCACATACTTGCACCTCTAGCTTGCTCCATAGGGAGTAGAAACCTATAGTAGAAACTCCATAAGAAGTAGAGATGGTAGGTGGGGCAGCTGTTATCAGAGGGTCTGACAGTCTCTGAGGAAGGGGGACAGTTGACTCTTCCAGAACTGCCCTAGGTACCTCCCAAGAATGGCATGAGCTTTGCATAAGCAAGTGGACTGTGGGGTGCCAGGCCCAAGTGATTCTGTTCTTAAAGGAACAAAGACATGTCTTTCCTAGGGAAGAGGATTTTGATTTTAAAAGCAGCCATTCATGGTACAGTCATTGTTTGAGTTCAGCTTGGACTGTCATTCCCAGGAGAGAAGGATAAAGAATGGAAAAGCTGGGCGGGGCCTTCAGGATCCTCCAGCTGCCTCCCCCCTTCTCCAGATGGAGAGTTGAAGACTCTCAGAAAGGTATATTCTGGGTTTATGTGCAACGTCAGTGGCCAAGCTTTTATCTGAACTACATTCTTAAGGCAGAAGTGCTGCTCCCTACAGAAACTGCCCATCTTAGGCCCCATCAGCCCAGGTCCGTGGCTCTCAATCTGAACCTTTCTTTTCACATCAAGCTATCAGCCAGAAGAGCGGTGTAAACTGATTGGCCTGAGCGGTCATTCAGTGGGTACCAACCAACTGTGATGAACCACACTCCAGACCAGAAATGCATCCTTTAAAAGCATTGTCAAAGACATGAACATTAGCCTACCCCAACCTTGGGCTTCAAGAACAACCTGGGATAGAACATGACTTCAGGTGGGCCATAATGGGGTCTACTCCACAGAGTATTGACCTGGAAATGTAGCTTCCTGAGACCTCCAAAGATATATGGAGATCCTAAGGAATCTCCTTTTCTGTCTGTACCTGAGTGCTTTGTTTACAAGTCACCAACTTCAACCAGTCTTTCCACAGAACCAGGAAGGGCTTACCCACAAGAAAATATTTACAAAGGATATATTAAATCAGCTTTATTTATAGTAAGTAATCTTTATTATCTAAATAAACATTCCTTAACTACGAATTCTTTTTAAATCTCTTTTTTAAAAAACAAATTTTAGTCCTGGGGATCGAACCCAGGCTTTGTGCACCTTAGGCAAGGCCTGAAGTACAGGTAGACCTAAACCTTAAGAATTTGTTGTTCTTAAAATATATATATATATATATATATATATAACCACATACATTTGGCCTGTTCTACACTAAACAAAATTAAACAGACTCGTTTATTGCAGAGCATAGGAAAGCCCTAAGTATGAAACTACAAGTCATGAAATCTGCAAGCATTGGTTTGAAATAGACAGTTTTCCTCAGTGCATTTGGCCAAGAGGATCTTGTTTCATGAAGCACCCTTCTCCAGCTAGTCAAGCATAGGGTAGATCCTGGCTTCCATCACATACACAGGTTTGTGCTTATGCATTTAAGTATTGTGTAGCTTCAGTAGCTTCATTGGCTAGGACTGTGGATGGAAACACCTCTAGACTTTTCATTTTCATTCTTAATGTGATTCTTCACGCATTTTTTTCTCAGATTGTTTTTTGTTTGTTTGTTTGTTTCAGATGCAAAAAATTATATAATTAACTCTAAGGTCTCAGGCCATAATTTGAGAGACATTTTCTACTTAAAAACTCCTCACAGCTGCCTGATCATAATTGTGTGGATCTTTTGAAACTCTGTTGGCTTCATGTAACTGTTAAACATTAATTTGGTATTGGGGGAAATCTTCTGAGAAGAAGCAGAAGGAAGCATGGCTGGTAGGACAAAATATTAATAGTAAATGCAAAGCAGCAATTCCTGTCTAAGCGTGCTGCCCTTGCTGAGGTGGAAGAGACGCAAACACTTATCCTGAGATTATATGGGTTTCACGGACTTAAAATGACCCACAAGTAGCCAGGGGTGGGCTTACCATCTCTTTATTTTTTTGCTCAAAGAGGCAGGAAGAAAAACAGGGTTTTGTTTTTCTGAATTAGAAAATCGCTCTTTTCCATGATAGCTTCCAAAAATGTTCATTAAAGAATGCAATGCTGTTCAACAAAGACCAAAATTAAAACGGAAAAATCTCATTTTGCCAGCTGCATCGCTCTTATATATAGTTCTTCAGCTCAGCAAACTCTAACCCAGTCCACAGTGTGGGGGGCTGGCTTGGCACCTTCCAGGCCATCAGAGTTGAGACTGGAGATGTGTGGTGTTGTCATGGTGATCGCTGTCAACAAAGGTTACCCCTGGTGGAACCTCTTTGGCCTCATGACCCCCACACAGAGTTGGAATAATAGACTCTGTAAGTGGCTTCTGCTCTGCAAATAGAGACAGGGCTAGAAATCAATTATTAATGAGCTGGGTGACATTGACATTCACCCACATTTAATAAGCACAGCCTGGTGACAGGGTGAGAGTCGAGGTTTGCTCAGCAGTCTCGTGGGCTGGTGGGGAATTCAGGGGAGAAGAAAAGACTAGAGACAAAAAAGAAAAAAACCAAAGAAGAGAAGGCGACAGCCCGCAGCCTGCAAGCCGCTCAACAGTTGGCTTGTTCGGATTCCCTCCCTGACACTCCTTTTCCACCCTAAAGAACCTTAAAGGATTTGGCGTACTCACCATGCACAGTGTGCCCTCCCTGTCTCCCCAAGCCTCCAAAGGGACGAGCAGGTTGGTGGAAGCTCCCCACACTGTGGGAGGAGCAATGTTGTGGTGGACCAGTAGCCCCACCTACATTTGTGGTTCAAAGGCCCTTTGGTCTCAGCATTCGGACTTTTTGCAGAAAAGTAAAATGCTAATGAAGCTAAGGGCAGGAAGGGCGGGGCAGGGGTGAGGGGGGGCGTTTGAGAGCTAAGACATTTGTCCCCATGGCCTGTGTTCTCTAAGGATTTTGGTTTCCAAAGCTTTCTGTGGGAATTGTTCTTTCTGTTTAATTTCTCCCCAAGGTACCCTGTGATTTCTTTATATCTGAAAGGGATTAAAATGGCCTTGATCTGAAGTTAGGAATTGCCCCCAAACTGTTAATTTTACCCCAAATTCTGCTGCCTTTGTAAGAAAAGGACTCTACTCTGTATTTCATTCATGACTCAGCCCTAGCATGGGTGCAGGGAACAGAGATACCAATCACCTTCTAGAACCCTTCAGTTTGGTAAGCTAAGATCCTGACAAAGGAGCTAGCTTCTTATGACACTTACTCAACCCATTGCCATAGACTGAACGCATCACCACCCCAGACATGGTCTCATCTTGAGCTAGTATTGCCCTTTTTGATATTCTAGATGGTTTCTGGAGTCTGTCCCTTCAGGGGGGCACCCGTCTACCTCCTCCTCTGTTCTTTCAACGGTCTTGTCACTTCCAGACACTGATTGTTAATGGCACTCAGAATGGCAGTAAGGAGTGATTTCTCCAGGAAATGTGACCGACCAGCCACAGAGTCTGCAGTGAGTTATGGCGTCAGCAGGGCCCAGCTGCCTCCCAGCGTGAGGACAGAGGGGCCGAGGTGCGGTGCGGAGACTGGACTCAATTAGAGGCTTGACTTGGGAACAGCCCGTCTCGCATCTCCCTTTTTAATCTGGACTCTTTGCCTTTTGATATTCTAGCCGCTTCTCTTTTGCCCTCTGTCAGCATAGAATTCTTGAGAGTGACTGATATTTCAGGTCAATAATTATATGTGGCAAAAGTTCTTAAGCAATGGATTAAGATGCCTCTGGTTTCAAGGCAAAAGCTTGTGTTTTCACAGCCCCTTCCTGTTGTGCAGAAGGCTGGGGCCCATCAGCATGCCTCAACATCTAGGGCTGCCCACTTCTAACAGGGTCTGTTAACATCTGAGTAAGAGGTTAGTGGACTCCCATATAGCCATCTCCCATAACCCCCTGTATAGCATGGCCCCTCACTAGCAAGAACTTCATATTCAGTACCATCAAACTGTTGCAGTAAATTGCAGCTTTTACATTACGCACTTTCTCTGCCTATGACTTGACTGCCTTCAGCATACCCTAGCCTGGGTCTGGTTCTAAACCCCACATCAATTTAGTTCAAGAGATTAGCATATATTTCTCATGTACACACACACACACTGCTTCAGGCACAGTGCTGGGACACCGTTGTGGCCCGAGAAAAGGGTTCCTATTCTTGTATGATGCACAGTCATTCTAGCTGCGAATACATATCAGGGAAGTGCCAGGATGGTAGGTTTGAGGCATAGTGGGAAAGCACAGCAGGTACTTGAACTCGGGTTAGGAACAGGGAAGGACTCCCTGGAGGAGGTGTGCCCGTCTCACATTGCTCCCATCCTCTGACAGTTTGCACACAGCCATAGACTTTACCTTACACGCCTACTTTCTCACTACTCCAGTTTTTCTGCTCACCTCATTCCCTCTTGTGTTTTTTACAGCCATGTGCTCTTTGACTCCTTTGCTTCTTCTTGCCTGGGATAGCAGGTGCATGGGAAGTAGGCTTCAGGTTGGGATAAAGATGAAGTGGATTTTTCAGAGAGGACAGTGGTGAGGATTTGGAGTCACAGCATGTAGCAGAAGGGTAGCTCCATGCCTGTCGCTGGGCACTCAACAAACTGTTGCTCCCGTGATGATATGTAAAGAATACTATTAGAGCAAAGGACATAAGAGGACATTGAGAGAGCCTTGGAGAGGTAAGTTCTTCCACTCCGGGTTCTAGAATGATCCAGTGCCACATACCCTACTTAGACTTAGTCTCTGGTGTCAGGAGCTTTTGACCGTCCACTCCTGTCTGTAACACACTGGCCACCACTCACTGTTTTTCCTGTGATTGGCTGCTCAAAACACCCTCCTCTAATGAGAGGAGCATACATTGCTTACCCTTTGTCCTTCTGGCTTTGAAGGCTGGCCAACCTCCATGGCTGGCAGGATGCTTTGACTCTCACCCCAGGACTTTAAGGAACTAAGGTTTTGCTTGGGGAAGAGAGGATTTAGGAAGGTGTTATAGTGCACTGCTGTTCTATGTGAGCCCTGTGACAGTCTTCCTCTGCGGCTGATCCCAGAACTTCATTTTGGGTGGAGATCCTGTGAGAAGTCCATTTGATAGTTTAAGATAAATGGAAAGAAATGAATCTGTTAACTGACAATGTCGCTGTAGTGAGCAGGGGCCTGATACAACCTTTCTTGCCTTGAAATAAGAGCCCAGCTCTCAAGGGCCCTGCTGGTGAGTTGGATCCTGGCCCTCTTGGGCATGTCTTTGAACCATTGTCATGATATCCTAGGTCCTGAATACTATAATGTCTCAAGTGAGGATAGAAAGAGTTTGGTATGTTCTTAAAATTGGGAAGGGCTGAATGAGCCCATATATATAGAAATCCTCAGCAAACACACTTGACACCTAGATTAAGCGCAATCAATATTATCATTGTCATCACACCCTTGAGATAGCCTTAGAAAAAAAGAGGTTTGTTTGCTTGTTTCAGGGCCAGGAGGTGTGTACTGGGTTTTGTACCCCAGGACTGGCCCATGCCTAGCATTACACTAAGATTCCTTATTTTAGGCAATGAGAAAAATGAAGAAAGCTACCAAATCAGACTGTTTGGTCACAAAGCTTACAGGTGGAGCTGGAGGGGCCCTGATCAAGGCACAGGAAAGTTAAGCAAGTTGCCCAGATCATCCCATGTGTTATTGTGAAAGCTAGGACAGGGTGCAGGTTCAGGCAGGACTGGAAATCAGCCCCAGGTCTTCCCTTTCATGTTGGGGGCTCTCCTAGTCAGTCTCTCTGAAATGACCCTCATTATATTTCAACTATGAAAGAGCTTTGGAAAGTCAGAGATATGTAGAATGAAACAGCACAGTCCAAAGGTCCCTATGTGGCCCTGGGATCTGGGCATAAAGCTGCTCCGGGTGCAGGCTATCATTGTACAAAATCGAGGACAATGTTTATCTGGTCAGCCTCTTTACAATCACGACTACTGAAGTTCTCAAACCTTTCAAAGAGACAAGAAGCCCACCTTCTACCAGTTTGCTTTATACCTGGAAACTCTTCAAGCATGTTGACGATGTAATGATAACAGAGAAGAAATGTGTCTTAGTCTCACTGTGGTGGCATGGGAAAAGGCTAGCAGCACCCAGAAAGGAGAGCCATAGAAGGGGATCCTGAGCTATGACGAGCCTTCCATTAGCAAGTTACAATCCAAGTGAGCTACCTCCTTCCATGACTTGATGGTGAGCCTAGGCAATTCATGTGTGTGTGTGTGTGTGTGTGTGTGTGTGGTTTTATAACAGGCCACCCTCTATCATCCCAGAGACCTCTCTGTGTTAGGATATTCTGCTAGCAGGAAGTTGGCATTAAAAATATCAGCAAGGACACAAATGTACCTCAGGCAAAGACAGTGGGCTGAACAAATAGTAATGCTCAGGTAACAAGGGCACAGTGGCTTGTTGAAGGAAGGGACCAACTTTCACTTCTCTAGAAGTGACTCCCAGTTACTGCTTTATGGGATCGGGAACTGTTGGGAACTACGAGCTTGCTATGGCACAGGTTCCTACATGACCTGAAGCATCCCATCCACCACTGGAAGCAGCACTGGTATCCCACAAGGATCCCATCTTCTGGAGAACCACGGCTCCTTAAAGACATCCTTGCCAGCAGCCCAATCTAAGGAGTAACCAGCCAAAGCCCCTGGTATGGATTATCCACTTAATACGCAGGTCTTTCCTCCTGCTTCCTGTGTAGCTCTTTCTCTCTTTCCTCAGCCTGTGCCTCTCTATCAAGGCAAAAATCTCTCCATCAAAGGAACACTGGGCAGGGACTCGGGAAAAATCAGAGGCAGGATCGAGTCAGAAATGCAGCATAATTAGGTTCCCCGAGCACAGACTTCAAAAGGTCAGTCGGGCTCTGGAGCCTCACGCGATGACCTCACAATCTAACTATTCCTTCACTGTTCCCTTCTAATCCAAATTGTGCACACGTGTGAGCCAGAAAGGTGTTCTGGTAGAAGAGCCCACCCCCACCTCCAGGTGCTGCCTGCAGCAATTGGGTTTCGGACCTCTCCTCACACTTGGATTTGATTTTTCCAGAGAGGATGAGCCAAGTCCCTGTGAGAAGAGCTTTTTCCAACATCCACTCCTCTTAGTTCTCCAGGAGTTGGAGCCCCTATCCACTGAAAGGAGATGGTGTGTTTTTTGATGGCAATCATCCTGAAGGCCTTTGCTCCTCAAAGGTAGACAAACTTCTTGAAGGTTTTCTTCCCCCTAGGCTCCCTCTACAGGAGGATAAAGCCAGAGAGAGATGGAGCTGTTGTAGTCTGTCCACATCACGGAAGAAGTGCCTGTGTCCTTCTCCAGGCCCAGAGCAATGGGGCTGTTGGACACTGAGAAGACCCAGACCAGGTGCTTAGAACCACACAACAGGCCACAAATAGTTGTCAACTATTTTTATATCTTATAAGCTTGCACCACACTTGTTCACATAGTATCTGTGGCTACTTCCATGCTACCATCGCAGAATAGGAGTGTGAGAGAGATCCTAAGGTCTGCAAGAAACAGGCATGTTGGCTCTCTGGTTCCCCTGACTTCACTCACTCACTGACTTCCAGTCTATAGCATAAATCTGTAAGCCTCTTACATTCCAAGGTAGCTGGCTTTGAATCCACTTAGATGGCAAAGGCAGCGCATGGTTGAGTTGCAGGAAAAGCATGTGTGTGTTGATGCAGTAATTCCGGAGTGGAGCGTCTGCAAGGGGAAGATATTGTTAGCTTTGTTCTTCTTTCCATGGGTGACATCTTCACCTAGACAATTCCTGAGAGAAGATGCCTCTGATGGCAATCACTGCTGACTTTAAATCAGAAGGACTCCTCTGGTCTAAGATAGCCTAGACCTGACTTTCCAGAAAAGGAAACTGAGGCCCAATGAAGAGAAAGTTCTCCTCCCAGATGATACAA
The DNA here is from genome assembly GCA_028658305.1 of Pachyuromys duprasi. Lineage (NCBI taxonomy): Eukaryota > Metazoa > Chordata > Mammalia > Rodentia > Muridae > Pachyuromys > Pachyuromys duprasi. Next base: position 21,905,520 of record CM053753.1, on the reverse strand, counting down.
TGAACTCATGGCCATATTGGCACCGGAACTGGGGTCTTCGGGTCCAGGGTATTTGAATCATAACAGGCAGCCATATTGTTTGTTATATGGAGGGGTCAATGGCTTTGGCACCCTTCGAGGAGTAGCAAGGCACATGTGACTCAGCAGTTTCTCCCTCTGAAGAGTATGTTCCTTGTTGGTCCTTAAGTACAGCTGATTGTTGGTGATTATTCACATAAATTACACCTGTCACTCCCCTGCACAATGCCAGGCCTGGGTAATGTGATCTCCTTGAAAGGGGAACCTGTTTTGTTTTTCAAAGGGTGATCATAAATTAGATATAAATGTAGGCTTAAGGAGCCTGGCAGACATTCTATTGAGGAATCCTTTATTTTACGTTTATTTGCTGAGCAACCTTTGCATAAGTTAGTTAGACCACTCTTGGAATTGGAACACAACCTTGAATTTTAAGAATTCTAAGATATTTGAGCCAGGGCTACACAGAGAAAATATAATAAGCCCGTTTCTCTTTCCTTGAGGACTTTCCATAAGCCCCAACTGACTTACTGTTTAAGGAGTCAAAGCATGAGTTATGCTACAAAGGCAATCTAGCAGCTCGCTGGAGAGGGACTCACCTCTCATGGCAAAAAGCAAGGATATCTGGGATCCAGAACACAGTCGAGTAGAGTTTCCTCCTACTTTCAAGAATGAAATGTTTGTGGCTGATGTGATCTGGCAGAGACAGAAAGGGAAAAAAGCCAGAGAATCCAAATGCATAATTGAAGGGTAGACATGCCTTGATTGTGGAGGAGATAGAATGGTGCTGGCTTCGGCCCAGGGACTCCCACCTTTTGGTGGATCTCAGCATGCAGACGCAAGGCGTGTAGACTTCAAAGATCAGCCCTGGCTTCTGCTTGGTGTGGATGACTCTCCCGCTGTAAGTGCCACCCGGGATGTAGCCTCTGAGATTCACTTTTCTCATCTCTTTACCAAAAGCCACAGTTCTCAGCAGGAGCTGTCTCATCCTCACTCCGGGTCCCCAGGGACATGTAATAAGATATCAGCAGATAAGGTAGTTTACTGCTAAGCCTGGGGACCAGAGTTCAATCCCTGGGACCCATGGTAAGAGAAAGTCAACTTCCATAAATTGTACTCTAACCTTTGTGCTAACTGGTGCTCCATACACTTGCCCCACCCCAACCCCACACAACATAAGTAAATGTAAAAATTTAAAAAACAAAATTATCAAACAAAAGAATTCTCATCTCTCCTCCAAGTCAGAAATGCTGAGCCTGAGAAACCTACCTGGCTGCTAGGAACCAGACCGTTCATTATTGTATCTGGACAAAAAGTACCAAGTGTGCATATGTTGTACACTCAAAAGACACTTATGTGGGGCAAATAACACATGTATGACTATGTGAATAACTGGATTTTACACATCTCCTATCAAAGTGCTAAGTTTTCTTTTGAAATATGGCTGCCCAGTGCCTAGGTCTGGGCTCAGCACACAGTAGGACTCAAAGACTGGTAGCTCAGAGTCATGCCAAGAAATTCACCTGACTTTGCTTCATGCTCATTTAAAGTAAGAATTCACTTGTTTTCATCCTTTGCCAAGATAATAGGCAGTCTGTGCAGGCAAAAAGCCCAGTGGGGCTTTTACAAATATTGGTTTACAAAGAATCTGTTTCATCTGTGTTTTTCAGATAGGTAAGCCAAGGGCCACTTGGTTGTGCCTTCATTTCCTTTCCCTCTGGCAGACTTCTCTTAGGCAGGATTTTGTTTCTCTAAAATTATTGTTTCATTGCTTTGTTGTTCTGAAGAAACCTGTTGGTTAATATTAATGCATTTTTATCTTGGTCCATTTTCTTCCGGTTCTCTTTTTTTCCAATCTGCCATCATTTTGTGCAGCATCTTTTCTAATACCCCTTTCATGTGCACATTGCCCTCAAGCCTCAGGAAGTCTGTGGGCGGGGGAGCTGCCATCTCCATTTGACAGATAAGGAAACTGAGGCTCAGCAAATTAATTTCCAGGGAGTGAGTCAGACGCTTCTGGCTGTGCCTTATGACTCCTCCTAGAATCTGGTAACTGCAGTTAGAGACAGAGGTCAGAGAAAGGAGGGTGCTTTCCAAAACCCACCAGGAAGTGATGCTCTTGATTTTCTGCAATGCCTGAAAATCATTTGCAATGGACTCTTTTCTGAAGTCACCAGGGAAGGGTCTATATTCTGTAGTGAGGTCAAGGGATGATTCCTGGCTGGGGTCTTATTTTTCTTTTCATTTTGTATTCTTCTTTTTTTCATCTTTGCATCCCTTTTTGACTTTCATCATCAGATTCCCTCATCAGAACTGGAGGCGACATAGTATTGTCATGATGGCCAATAAAGATCAAGCAGGATTCCTATAAAATTTTCTCTACCTCCCCTCTCCTTTTCTTCCCCAGCTGCCAAGTCTGGAGTTGACAAATTGCCACTTTTATTCTGAGAGAGTGACACATGATTTCATGATAAAAGCAAACACAGTATATGCTTGTATTTCTAAGGCTCTATTACTCTCAAACTCTCCATGAAAGTCACTAACATATACAATGTCTGCTACTTCTCTCAAAACCTCTATGTGTTATCTAGATTTTTCTGTGTTTGTCTTACAAGGCAGAAAAGCATAGATTCTGGTTCAAGGTTACATGGCTCACCATAGGCAAGGCCAAGACTGAGCTCACCCTCCATTGTAGTAAACTACCCAGCAACATTTACTGTGCATGAAATAAGCCAGGACAGTACTTCCTGGTCACACCACATCCAGGATTGAACCGTGGTGACCCAAATCTCTTCCTCCTGGGAGGTATAGTGACATGTTTGCTCCTGCTGGCCCACAGTACCGTCAGCTGTGTCAGCCAGTGTCCCTGGGAAGAGGATGACCTTACTGCGTCCAGCTGGGAGCAGCTGATCAGCAGCAAGGGAGGGCAGGAAGACTCACACTGCATCCCGGAGCACTACAAGTACCTCAATTGTGTGCCCAGCTTCCCTGGCCTGAGCTGTCCCCTCAAGCTTCCTGAACTGCTGCTTGCCAGAATCCACTGTGACACTGTCCTGTTGGCTTATCTTCAGGGGTTTCCTGGGGACAAGGGTACTTCATGGCTTAGTGACCACACGGGCTGATAGATAAGCCTGTTGGGCCTTTCATATTGCAACACAACAGCTGTCTGCAACAAATATTGACTTTGGGTACAAATTCATCCCTCACAGGTGGCACCCCCGAGAGTGCCCCAACCAGGCTTCTGAGCACACACTGTGTAACTGGAGTGTGGAACAAGGGGAGATGCCTCTTGACTCCCAGATGGCCTTCAGCCACAGGGGCGCCAGAAATACCAGTATCCAAGTGCCTTGAAGTCTCAGTCTTGTTGGGAGCAGAGTAGTAAGGCCGCATGGACTTCCATGGAGGTTTCCTAGAGCGGCCACAGCAGTGCATTTCAAGGTGTGTGACTCCACGAGTTCATCCTACCTTACTTTCCTATTGCTGAGATAAACACATGGTCAAAAGCAACTTGGGGAGACAAGGTTTATTTGGTTTACAAGTTCATCAAATAGAGAATCCAAGGCAGGAACTGAAGTGGGGAGAACTACTTACTAGCTTGATCTTCTGGTTTGCTCGGCTACCTTTCTTATAGAATCCTGGCCCACCTGTCCAGGCATAGTACAGCCTTCCTACAAATGAGCAACCAAGAGGACGCCCCCCACAGACATGTTCACAGGCCAATCTGATCCTCTCTTCCCAGGCATATCTAGGTTTGTGTCAAGTTGACAGAAACTGACTAGCACATTCTCTCATGATTCTGTGGGGCATGGAGGTCCAATGTCGACTTGTAAGCATGGCCATGCTTTAATATTCTGGACAAAGGTCCTTCCTGGCACTCTTCAGTGTCCTCTGCCTTGTAGATGCTTCATTCCAGTTTGCTTACCTCTTGGTGTGGCACCAGTTGTTTAAAATTTGTCCTAATCCAGCATGATTGTATCGAATTGCCTCTATATATGTATCCCTGTTTCTAAATAAAGCCACACCCATAGGTTCATGGTCAGCAAACACCAATGCTTATTGACTTAGATAATCAACTGGATGAGTGAACTACTGAGGAGAAAGTCAGCTAAAAGTGATTGTCCATCACCAGCTCAACTGAGGGCATGTGAGAATATACTGAATAGACTTGAAGTGTCTTGCAAAGAACACAGTTCAGCTCAGAGTGGTGGTGTTTGTCCCTTAGGGAGAAGCCATCTCGCCTTCTAGATCTTTGATTCAGTCTCCATTTGCCTTGTATATACCTTCCTTAAACCACACACTTGTCCACTTTTCAGTGATAGCGCTCTGCCCTGATGGAAGCATCCCAGCTTCATAATGAAAGCAATAGGTACTACATGGACTTACTTCGGTTGCCTCTCTGCCTTGTGTACCACCTCAGTGAGAAGACTCCCTTGGCCAGCTGCCCTGGTCTTGGCATTACTCTGCGTTGCTTCTGTCCTTTCTATCTGTTGATCCTATCCTTAGAAGTTTCCTTTTTTTCTTTTCCTCAGGGACCCAGCCTATTATCCATTCCCTCTCAGCCTTGGTGTTCAGCCAGTCTTTTCTGACCCTTGGGCTACTCCTTGGCATCCCGTTCTTCGCGCCCACCCACCCCAGTTAGCTCGTGTGTCATGCAATATGGCAATTTATGTGTATTCCCCTTTGGCCCCAACTTTTGCAAACCTCAGATATCAGGCGCTATGTATTGCTGGCTCCCCAGCCCTACTTCATGACTGGGGAAAAAAATAGCTGCTATGTTGAGTAATCACTTGTATTTAGGTGGAAAGGGGGAGGAGGAGAGGCATTTTTAAAGGCAGAAAGTGAAAATAACAAGAGTATCCTAGCCGTCTTGCTAATTTTGTAGAAACTGGGGACTTTTCTGCTTCTCTGCTAATGTTCTCTACCACCCAGGTCAACCAGTGGTACATGCCCAGAAAACACTGTTCAGAGATGGTCAGAAGGCTTGGCTGGAATCGGGGATGGGTCAGTGGGAGGGGGCAGTAGGGCAGTTACTAAAGGAGTCTTATTTCCCTTCAGGAATGTCCAGTATAGGCCTTGAGGCTTAGCTTGTGGCCTCCTTCTGGGTTTTCAGCTCCATTTCTTTCTTCAAGACTGAGAAAATAGGCCACCTAAACTAATGTCTTGTGCTTTGGTGCATGTGTGGTGTTACTCTTTTACTTGACTGAATGCCTCGGCCCACTAAAGAATTAAAAGCCGTAATTCCTCCCCCTCTCCTTTTTCATCGTGTTTAGCCAAAACAAGCTGTGAAAGAATGTAAAGGATATCATTTTGTTGGCACCCTTTCACGAGTGAGTCAGTGAGCTTGCTCGCATTTACAACTAAAACTGGAGTCTAACCTCCCCAAACTTACGACAATTGCTCCTTCTTGTGGCTTAAATGTCTATATATAATTAACTTAAGATTTCTTCCTGAGGCTTCGTTTTTGTACCTGGCACAGAACTATCCTTAAAAGTTTATCTGACAGCTGGAACCATGAACCCTGGCACCCCTCGCCCCCCCCCCCACTGAAAATTTGTTAAGTGGAGTAGCTCATGCCAACAAGAGGAACCCAAGAGAAAGCCAACATAGCTGCTTGCTGGAGTGTCCCAGGTGGGAGACACATAATTTGGAAGGAATCTTGGGGTTCCTCTACCACTGTTCTTCCTTGCCTCTGTTCTTCCTTGCCCCTCTATCCTGCACACTTTTTCATGAAGATGACAGGGCTCATGACCAGTCCGTGGACATCCTAAGTATGAACACTCCAGGCTGGTATTTCCTTCATCCTGATCAAGCCAGTCCTGATGGTGGGCTTTTTGTTCCATATGATTAGTGCAGAGGCAGAAATTATAAGGATCCCTGCTAGCTGGGCTTATATGGCAAGCAGGAGGCTATATATGGTTTTGTTGCTATGACAAAATACCTGACTAGAAGCACATAATGGAAGAAAGGTCATATTGACTTACAGTTTGAAGAATACAAGTTCATCATGGTGGGTAAATCAGGTGTGGGAGGCAGCTGGTCACATTGCATGGGTAGTTGGGGAGCAGAGAGCATTGGATTCTCATGCTCGGCTCACTATTATTATGCAACACTGGACTCCAGCCTACAGAACACTATCACTACATTTAGAGTATGTCTTTCTATCACAGTTAATCCCTCACAGTTGGGCTTAGAGGCTTGTCTTCAAGGTGATTCTAGAGTCTGTCAGACTGACAATATTAGCCATTTTAGAAGGACTCATTTATCTTCTCACCTGAATTGTTGAGAGTTATTGTCTTTACATTAGTGATGCGAAAGTGAATGAGGCTGAAAAAGGGCAGTGACCTAACCAGGATCACCCAAACTAGAAAGGAAAAGAGGCAAGAGGAGATGCATAGACACAGTTGGACCCTGTGTCATAATGTCACATTTAAGGACCAGGGCAACAGCAAATGCTTCAGGTCAAAATATTGAAAGCCATGGCACTCAGCATTAAGATTGCCTGGGACATAGTGAGCACTGAGCAAACAGTTGTTACAGCCAATGGACTCAACTCTCTCCTTAGTCCATTCTCAGTAGGTTAGAAGCATTGCAGTGAGTGACACATACCCAGCCATCTTCAGGAAGGCCGCTTCCAGCAGGCAGGCAACAGTCAAATGATAACAGATGTGTACCATCTTTTTTTTCCCTGTAAACCAGGAGTTGCTAGGCAGACATTGACAAGAGAGTGCTAGGAAAGGGTTTGGCAGAGACCAAGAACCACAGCAAAGGAAGGCCCCCTGAAAAAGTGGCACTGAAGCTAACCTCTGTAAATAAACAGAGGGTGGCCAGGTAAAAGGCCAAGACCAGAGTGCTCAAGTCTGAAGGAAATGGCTTTCTGCTCATTGACTGGTGCCCAAACAGAGGATTAATGCATCTGTCAGGCGTGGGAGAGTGCTGCCTATTATCAGGGCTGGCTTCCAAGGAAGAGGCTGCCAGAGGACTTCAGCATCCAGCTACGCTGAACAGTAGGGATTCTTAAGAATCACTGGTATTAGGTACCCACTCTTCCATACTTCATCTCCCTGGTCTCCAAACAACTCCCATTCTGGGCGCTCAGCCTGTCTGAGAGGAATGAAGTCAAGCCCATGACTACTAGGGTCTTAGAATTTAATAAGGAACCTTCTAGCTAGTTCATGTATCACGAACATACACTTACTCCTCTTTGCTCTTCAAAGTGACCAGTGACAAAAAAAGCTGTGTAGAAATTCCCTCTCAGAGAACCTCCAAATCTAAGTGTCAAACATTTGTGATAGCAGGAAGCCCCATAATGATGAGAGAAAAGTCCCATCTGAGAGGCCCATTGTTAATGCGCTCTGGTTATACTAGGAGCCTTGATATCCCAGGACAGTTACAGAGTTCACTTAGATTCTTGACCTGGAGTAGAGATGGGAGATGGAGGCCTACAGCCCTGGGTCCCTGTGTATTGTGTGCAGACCTCCAAGGTCAGACTTTGTCATGGGACTTAAATATAAATTTAAACCAGAGAGCATGTCTGCTTTTTGGCACTGAGAGAATGTGGCTGGCCTTAGAGTTCCTCTAAAATAACCTCTGCCGTTATCACACTTCTCATTCTTTGGAGGGGGATGTCATTGTTTCCCTTTTCAGTGGCCCACTGGGCAGTGGGTTCCCTGTATGAAGAAAGTCTGCATGTAAGCATTTTTAGAGATGTCTGGAGCCACCCTCTTCTTTGTAAATTTTGTACAACTTTGTAGCCCGCAGAAATCACAGAGTGGGCACTCCAGAAATACCATTGTGGAACTCACGTACTTGAGGGTATTATTTCTTGCTCGTATCCATGCCTATAGCTCAAGATCAGGAACAGTGCGGGTGCCTCCAAAGCAATATGCTACAGCATCTCGGCCAGTTCTGTCTATCAACGTGAAGATGCCGTGATGGTAGGTGGTGTGGGCCAGGACGGCAGCTGTAATGCCAGCGGCCTCCACGCTACGTTCCAGGAAGGCCTCATTCGGTTTCTGCTGCAGTGAAGTTCTTTTTGAACAAAGTAGCTATACATGAAATAGACATCTAATGGATGAAAACTCAAGTCCCATAATACCAGTGGGTTTCATGTTGCTTCCCTCAGCATTTCAATGTTGTCTGTGAAGGGAGAGGGGAGGAAGACAGGCTTCAGCATAAGGGGTGGAGGAGAGGGAGTACCCAGCAGCAGACATCCTGGCCATGGCTGGGGGAGGTTCCAGAGTGAGACAAGTCAAGCTTTGGAGCTCCACTCTGTCTTTAAAGGCAGACCCTCCCTCGGTAATCTTTTTAGCATTCTGCTCCTTCAAAGATAACTTGGACTCCAAAGCCCCCTTGCATCCAGAAGACAGATGGCTAGCCCATCAATTGTGTAGAAGCAATAGATTGGGATCCTCCAGATAGTTCATTCAATCTCAGGATGATAAATGATCAATCGCTGCATTCCTCCTAAATGAAATTAAGATGTTAAGATATATTGCTGGGGGCTTCTGCATGGGGTTCCAAGGGTTGACTTTCCAACAGCAAATGCATTGCTTTGGCCTCACTGGGAAAGGGAGACATGGGATCTATGTAAAGGCAAAACATTTGACAGTTTGGAAGAATGCTTCAGACATGTTAATTTTTTTCATATTTAAAAGTGATTAATCATCTGGAATACCATGATGCCAGAAAAGCATAATGCAGAGTCCTATGGGGAAAGGCAGAGACCTATGCCTTGATACTCTACAGCAGAGACTTCTAAAGAAAGCTCTACGTTATTTTATGTTGGGACACAAAGACTCCTGATGAAAAACCTGCTTAAAAGCCGTGTCTAGGAAAAAGAAAAAAACCGGGAAACACAGAGAAATCCCTAATCTGTCAACGCCATGCAAACACAGGACCAAAGACTTACTTCCTCCTTGAGAACTCTTCCCACCTTCCTTGCAGATCAGTTCGGAGCATGGGGTGCTACTCTAAGCTGAGGTTTTGCCATGCCTGGGAACAAAGCTCACAGCACCAGCCCACCACCTATTAGCAGTGCTTTTTCTACCATGAAGGTGGGTAGTAGACAAAGCATAGGTTAGCAATGTCGATGTCATCAGAATGCAAGGGCTGCTAAAAACCGTGGTGAAGATGAGTGGATGACTTCCAACTTTGATACATAGCATGACTTTAACTAGTTAATCACATGTTCCCTACACTGATTTGCTGAAAGTAATGGCTGGCATGCCACTAGATGCACATTGCAGGAAGTTGAAGCTCTTTTAGCATGGCTCCTGGTAAATGGAAAGAGAAAAGGGAGGGGCTCCACATATGGGAAAGGGAGGATTCTCAGGAAGGGAAGGGGAGAGAAGGAAAGGAAAGGGGTTAACTTTTGTGCTTTTCACAAACAGAGCTCATATAAAATCCAGAGTGAGTTTGCTTTTGTAGCTTATCCCAGAATGCATTTCACTTTCAACTCTACACCATGAGGAGATAACATTTGTTCTGTGCTGTAATTGTTGAAGGTGAGGATTATTAGCGCTTAGTGACTCAGCATACCCTTAAAGTCTGGGCCCCTGGCTTGTTACTGGCCTGTATTTGTTTCTCTTTTCCTTCCCACCTACCAAAGAGCTTCTCCTCTCCCAGGGAAGGCTACTTCCTTTCGTTGGAAGAAACTCTTAGAAAACACAAAGCGATTTGCAGTAAATTGAAATCAAAGTCCAATTAATCAAATGTGAAACTTGTATCTGCCAAAAGTGAATAGTTTTTAAAATGAATTTCACACTGGCGACAATGATGGCTGTGTTCACAGTGGTGGGGTTGCCTGCCTTCTACTGCTGTCACTGGCAGCAGGCACGGACATTTAGAAATTAAACAGAACCAGATTGAAATTGCTGCATTAGCTGTTGCCACATTGGAACACTAATGGGCTTAGTGACCACAGCCTACCCAGACCAGAGTATGTCAACAGCCAAAGGACCAACCTCAAGGCTGTTTGTGCTTTGCCCAAGTTGTTAGGGCTTCATGCTTTGAAGCTAACTTGTCCTGCTGCTGTGGCTTCTCCCTGCCCTATCTTAAAGAGGGTAGCAGCCACCCCAGGCTCAGTCTCTGTGGTCACTGAGCCCTGGTGAGGGGTGTACTGGTGCAACTTCCGTCCTCTGGACCTCTTTACTGGTAAGGATGGGGTTCTGTCTCCTTCCTTCTTTGGCTAGTCACTTCTAACAAACATTCCGGAAGTGGTGAAACCCAAGCAAAGGCAAAGAGCCCCTTGATTCTCTGCTCATCTGGAAAAGTGGAGTTTTCCCCCACTCTGTTCTCCAGCGAGGAAGCTACACAGGGCTTGCTCCTTCAAGGGTTTCCTTTGCGTTGAAGCCAAGCCTTTCAACCTGCCTGAGAAACAGGGTCAGGCTTCTTCATCTCAGGGCAGCCCCATCAAGGGCAGCATTGTAAGATGTTGGTGATGAAGAGGTTAAATTTCTCAAAAGGCTGGATCTGTGGTTTCCTGCCCACACTTGTTCTGGCCTAAGGCGGTGCTTAGTAGCTTGGGGAGGGGGATAGGGAGGTCTTGCCTGGACCCAGGTGGCCGACAGGCAAACCATGTTATTAAGAAGCAGGGATAGCAAAACCTTGATCTTCAAACGAGACCCCTAATTAGTCACCAGCACAAGAGAAAATGGCATTCCACCTCAGCAAGGCGGGAAGGACGGCTTCAAATCCCAGAGACTAATTGCCATCAGTGAGTGGCTCGGTGAGGATCCTGCTGGAAACACTTGTCATTTGAGCCACTTCTGGTCATTAAACCTAAGCTATCAAACTATTCCTTCATATTTTTTAATTCTTCAAAATGCTTACCCAGCCCTCTTCCTTGGAGGGAGCATCTCTTTGCTGAACATGATAACCATCTTAATCCGGTTTAGAGAAAGGTCTCCCTTAATGTACATGTGACAAGCTCATCCTAACATAGAATTCTTGTAAGGGAGTTAAAACATGTTTTACTTTATTCTCATCTGAGTTTGAAAAACTCTATCTCAAGAACAAGCCTGTGGTGGAGGGAGTGGGGACTTATGGAGATAGGGAGTTTTCAATTTCAAAGCATGTCAAGTGTACAGATCTTCCTAAGACTCTAAGAGGGGCCCTAATATCCTATGGCTGTATATTTTTGTCAAGCTTGAAACCCTCGTGAGCGTGTATGTGTGTGTGTGTGTGTGTGTGCCTGTGTGTGTGTGTATGTGTGTGTGTGCCTGTGTGTGTGTGTGTTTTCTTTAGAAAGGTCTTTCCAAATGGCATGTACTTTGAAACACACAAAATGAAATTGGGCTTTACAGTATTCTGGTATTTCGTTTCTTCATTTTGATTCCCAAGTTCTTGCCTCTTTTGGAGATACATACCCTCTGCTCACCCCTGTCTCTTGGTCCCAGTTGGCACTTACAAATGGAAAAGCAGGCTCATCCAGGCCACACACAGAATTCTAGATTTCCTCCAGATTCCAACTTGAACAGAGAGAACGTTTTAAGAGGTTGGACCAAGAGAGTCTGGCTCTTTCCTCTCTGAGGTTACAGCCCAGGTTACGCCAAGCTCAGAGAGAAAAACCAAAGAAAGCAAACCAGATAGGCCTGGGAGCTCTGCGCAGGTAGGCTTGTCCCAGTGTCTTACAAGATCCGGGATCCTGTTGCTGGGTACTCTCCCAATAGCTGGTTCTATCATTCAGAAACAAGAGTAGTTCAGTCAGGCTTTCTGAAGATTACTGAGCACATCTAACCTTTTACCTCAGTTTTAAGACCCACAAGTAAGCATCAGTGTGCCCTGAAAGGACATGGCTCATGTTGACATCCTCAGCAAGCTATATTAGAGGGCCAGGAGTCAGAGCATGAACTATGGCCGCTCACTCCTGAAGCTCAGCCTCAGAACTGTTCGTGGCCAGCCAAGGAGCAGCAGTAGCGCCCCTGGTTGTGAATGGGCTGGGCGGGGCAGGAAGATGGTAGTTCTGTACACAGGCTTAGGGTATTTGCTGATAGGATTCCATCCTCTGTGATGAAAGCTTATGGCTTCCCCTCTATGGGTATCTTATAGCTTCCTGCAACTAGGAGGGTGCAGAAGCATAGCCCCACCCAAGGGGACTTTTCCAGGATTCCCTGGGACAGTTCCCTTCTCTCCAGAGCACAGGGGCCCTGTTTGCTGAATCAGCCCTCAAAGACTCCCAGAACAGGATTTTACCCAGTGTGTTTTCCTGATTGGAGATGTTAGAGAATGCATGCCAAACTCTGGGTTATCTAAACTAGTCCAGAGGAAAAAAGCTCCCATCAGTTTGACAACAAACAAAACGAGGTTTTGTTCTATCTGTTATGTTTAAGAGATTCCAGTTTCAAACTGAACACAATGTGTGGTTATTCTGTCGGCGACTTATATAGCCACGGGGGCGCCGCAGTTACACACTGCATGCATCATTGTATTTTTGAAATGTTCTTAATGAACTTTTTTTTCCCCTTTCTAGTAACTACTTCATTGCTTTAAATGAATGCATTCCAATAGAATTTGTAACAAATGACCACTTTGTGTTTGCGTTAATGCCAAACACGTTTAACAAATTTTTAACAAGGAACCCTGGCAAAATGCCAAACTCCTAGAGGGACACTGGAGGAATGCTATAAATTTAAACTAGATTTTACCTTTTCACTTAGCTCAGCAAGTGTCTTAGGTGCCTTGCTATCTCAGCCCGGCAGCCTGTCTATTTCATGTCAGATAACTGTATGTTTTCATTAGGTTTAGTACTCGGGGTGTACCTACTTCCAGGGACTTGTAAGCCTAGTCAGCTGTATCTGAAATAGCATGAAGCACTGTAGAAGTAAATCTTTATTTCTGCAAAATGTTTCATATTGTCTATGGATTGGCCAGTGTATGTATGCACACATGTCTCTACCGTTTAAAATCCAGAGTCAGCCAGTATGGTACATAACAATCATTTAAACCAAGGATTCTCCCCTGGAGCTAGCTGTGTTTTTCCTTCAGATATTTGGTAATATCTGGGGTCTTTTTATTGTGTGGACATGCTATGGCATCTAACCAAGAGAGGCCAGGGAAACTGCAAGCCATCTTCCACTGAAGTCATTGCCCCATATCAAAGAACTGGTAAGACACAAATGCCCATAGTTTTGAGACCGAGGAGCCCTGACTACAGGCCTTCAAATGTGAGTCAACCAAGAACCTGCTCTTTTAAGAAAAAAAAAATTACAACAGAAGTCATTACTACTCAACCAGTGTGTTAAAGATTAGATTGAGCACCTCCCCCTGGTACTGAATGGGGGACTTTGGTGTATTCCTTCTCTTGCCTTCTGCTTTTGTGAAGGAGGTAACTCAGTCCACAATACCCTGACCCCAAATATGAACCAAGGTGACATCAGAACTTGTTAGTGGCCAGTGAGGTATTACACCCAGCGTGGACATGTCAGACGCTGAGTGAAGGTCATTGCTGAGTGTCAGGAGTGGTCAAAGGCAAGGGTAGTATGTGGCAGGGTGTTACCCACCAGATTGGGGGCTGGGGGGAGAGATGATTGCCAGGCAATTATCAATGTGTGTAGTAGACAAGAGTTGGTTCCATTAAGATATTAAAATAAAACTCTGAAATAACATATAATTATATATAATATTATAAAAATTATATTTAATATGCATATTGATGTGTTTTGAGGTTGTTCACAAGAGAAAGAAAGGTATGAGTTAGATACTATCAGTGTTATACAAGCTAGAAAGAGACAAAAAGCAAAGTTTTAGAAATTCTGGCCTAAGAAGTTAAAAAAAAAAAAGACTGAAGAGTCAAAAAGATGCAGGTTCAAAAGAATTTGGCACAAACACTCAGTTCCCCTCAGCTCAGTTTCCTTATGGGAGGAGGGTGCCGCCCAAGCCAGTCAATGAGTGAGACCCTCAGCCTCCTCTGAGGTAACTAATTCAGAGACACTGGGGCAAGCAGCCTGCTCCAACTACAAGCCATTAATATTCCTGACCACAGTCATAATTACAAAAATAAATCCTAAAGAGACATGGCCCTGTATGTGGCCATTTCCAGGTACACATTGATATCAGTCTGAATGCCTTCTTTTAAAATATGGTGAGTCACACCCAGCGGGAAGAGAGCAGGGATGAAATGCAGCGTCCTTCCATGGCTGCCTCCTGCAGCTCTTTCATCCTAACAGCTTCAGAGTGGGGCTGGCGGGCCAGCCCTACCCCACCCTCACAGCCCTTTGGGCTCTGAAGTGTTACATTTTATTGCCCTGCGGAGCTGTAGGAGGCCACTCTGAAAGTAAAATGTTGCTTTCCACTCATATTTTTGAATTATGGCTTCAAGGTGGTTTGCTCCTATCAAGAAAATTAAATGATTTAACATAATTTGTTGCCACTTTGATCACAACAATAATAAATAAATCTTCATGAAGAAAATGAGAAACCCATTCCATCCCATTTTAAAAGATATTAAGTAATAATACAGATGTACATGTACACACATATATTCTGGAGAAACAACTGTGTTGGTCTTTCCTGGGAACAGTGGCTCAGAGAAGCAGTTCTCTAGGATGCCCAAGGCACTGAAGGAGCCCTCCTCTCTGCCATGCTTAATTAGTCTATCAGGGGCTGGCCTTTTGTGTGAGCACCATGTGTAATACTTTAGGGCATCCATGGCTGTTGTGAATGGGTGTCTGTTTTTGTACCTAGAGCACACTGCACACATTTGGAACACACATGGAACAGAATGGACATTAACCCAGATGTCAAAAATAGCCTGCATTTTACTACTGTTATTAAACAGTTTCCCCTTTAACCCCTCTGTGTTTACCAAAGACCCCTTTCTCCCAGCCTGTTTCTGCAAATCACTACTGAAAGGGCAGGAGAAGAAAGCCATAACTAGGCAGGTGTCTTTATTCCAAAGAAAAACAGTCTGAAGTACATTTATAGCTAGCTCTCCTGGGGGTATCTATCCTGGGCCAGAATCTCCCTGCTGTGCCCCTGACTGTCTCCTGTCTCTCTTGCTCCCTACCTAAAGTCAAGCCAAAGGCTGCTGTACCACCCAACAGGGATTTTTCTTTCCACAAAGGAACTAGCTTTGCATTCTAATTTGATACAAGTTTCACATTCTTTGGTTTAAAATGTTCAAAAAAATACCTTCATGATAAACACCAATAGTATCCTACTATGCATAGACTTACAAATATTTGTATTTACTTCTGCTTGGGTACAAAAATAAGATCCAATTATATAAATAAGATATCAATCTGCTTTTTATTTTTTCTTCCACCAGAAACTTTTAGACATTTTTTCCCATCCAAAATCAGAGATATCTGTTTCCTGGTTGTCCATAATCAGGGCACAAAGATTTAAAACTTCCTTCAGGTGTCATGTATCTGTCTCCTCATGAGAAGACAGGTTCAGTGAGCATTCGGGCTCTGTCTGTGTCCTTTATTGTCACTGTCACCAGCACCAGGCATATTGCCCCCACACCATGTTAGTTCTCTGTTGCTATAAGACATATGAATGGAAACACGGCATCTTACAAGCCGTGTATTTCCCCACAGGTCTCCTCTATGGTAGGTTCATTTGGAAAGTGAGGACACAACCACTCCAAGGTATGGTTGAGGGGAAGGTTTTTACTGTAGATACAAGGGGCAATGCAGCCATAGGCATGTGGAAGGCTCCAGAGCAGAGCTGGAGAGAAAGACGTAGGATAAACATGGGCAGCAGAATGGACTGGGCCATGGTTGATGGGCAGGCCTAGTGAGGGGCAGGTAATGAGAGAGAGAGAGAGAGAGAGAGAGAGAGAGAGAGAGAGAGAGAGAGAGAGAAACAGCACATAGGAGGACTGAGAAGCTGGAGGAGGGAAGCTTGTGAGGTGAGAAGATCTGAGAGGGCCAGGATGCCAGCGTGGCCTCTGAAACAGGTATTTGCAATGCTGAGAAAGCCTGGATACCAGCCTGTGTTTTAGTATACTAAAAGCCTTGCAACAGTCAGAGTCCAGAAGGTCTCTTGTGAGTTCTGTATAGGGTTTCATACAACCCCAGTCAAAGCAGCCCTTAGAGGATTTGGACAGGAGGGCTCTTGGAGCACTGGGCTCCAGGCCTTTTCAGGTTGCCAACAGATTTCACTCACTTGTGGGTGTAGGGCTGAGGCTCAGTGCTTGCTGGCTATCAGCTGTGCTGTGGAGAGGCCTGAAGTTCAGAACCCCTTTTGGAAGTCGAATGACCCTTTCCTAAGGGGCACATATCAGATATCCTGCATATCAGATATTCACATCACGATTTATAGCAGTAGCAAAATTACAGTTATGAAGTAGCAATGAAAGAATTTTATGGTTGTGGATCACCAGGACATGAGGAACTGTATTAAAGGGCCGCAGCATTAGGAAGGCTGAGGACCGCTGTTAAAGGAAGCTGTCCTTCCTCACCTCTATGATCCCCTTCTCTCAACCCAGGGAAGGCCAACAGCTTTCACACTTGGATTTCTCTTTTGTAAGGATGACAGGAGAAAGAGATCAGCTAATGAAGGGCCCCTGTCCTTAAACTAAATATATTTGGGTGAACTTTCTGAATATTCATTTAAAACAAACTGGATAGTAACACCAATTGAGTTAATACAGTCATGGTCCATGTAGTTCACTCTAAAAGCCAGGGGTCAGGATAGAAAGGCCTGTTTCAAGCGAGGCTGGATAGGAAAGAGACTTTAAGATTCTTTGTACTCCAACCACTCCTTAATATCTATGGGATGAAAGAGAAACCCACCTTGTTCTAGGTGCTACACAGAGCTCAGAGGATGCTAAGTGAGCAAGAGCATCCTGCCCTTGCCCTCACTAAACTTAACCATCTGGGCTATAGCTGTCTAATGGGACCAAAACGACACTCCACATCGATAATGTTGGTTTTCTTAGCAGTCACATGTTTCAAGTCCTAAGAAACAGGTAGAATTTAGGGCAATGTATTTCATGGGATTCAGTACATCCAAAGTATTTTGACATGAAGTCAGTCTTAAAAATGATTCCTGGAGATAGTATACATTCTTTTTTCCATATTAAATCTTCAAAATCTGGTATGCATTTCACACTTTAAGCATGTCTCAATTTGAATTAGACATGTTTTGAGTGTTCAATAGCCACATGTGGCCAGCCACTACCATACTGGGTAGGGCAAGTCTAGATAATTCACAATACGGAGATCATAGAGGAGACTTCCTGGCTTGCACACTATCTGGGCTGAGACGAAAGAGTAAAGAGGAATTGACCCACCGGAGAAGTGACCTAAGTGTATGTGGACAAAATGAGACAAGTAGAAGAGCAATGTTGTGATGCCAAAGGGTACAGCATAGGGAGAAGAAAAGACGAAGCATCAGGGCAGGGGGAGGCTGGTGGAGACCTTGCCAACCTGGCCAGGAGTCCACAGGTTTTCCATCCAAGTGCAGCAGGATTGCAAAGAGCTGTGGACAAGGATGGCACAATACGAACAGCTGTGAATTGGAGTGGTGAGCTACATCACAGTAGAGCCGTCGCTGCCCCAGAAGCCAGAGCTGGTCTTGCAGGCGGATTCTGGAGAGGTTAGGAGCAGCTGCTTAGAGCATCTACTTGAGGGAGGCTCGGCCAAGCCGGGAAGCGTCTTACAGTGGGTAGTGTCCCTGGTTGCCGTTGCTGGAAGCCTGGATCCCATTTAAATGTGGTAAAAGTACATTCTCACTTGCCTCTCAAGGAGTGATGATCTCTATTTGTAACTGCTGGCAGTGTCTTGCCTGGTTTAGTTTGGTTTGATTTTTTTTTTCTCCTGCAGACTCCTCTGAGCTTCTTGGTGGATCAACCATTGTGTTGAAGGGTAGCAACACTTAAAAAAAATCATTTTATTTGCAAACTACACTTATGTGGTAGGTTGTTAAAGATAGTTCTCTGACTATATCCATGGTAGTGGGTATTTCTGTTGTCTTTCCAAAAAAATTAACAAGCATCACAGGCCCTAAAAGATGTAGCTGAAGATGTAGCTGGCATAAGGGCTCTGAGGCAGTCCTCACTAAATGAAAAACAGGCACGATACTTGTTTTTTCTGTTGTTTGCATCTATTTATTTTACTGACATTTTGAAATCAGTGTTTACACCATCAGGGATGGTTTAACTATTATTTATTGTAGTTAATAAATAACAACTATGTTTGTCTTTATGTTTATATTACAGAATTAATAAATAATAGATAAAATTGATTGAACTCCATTAAACAATAATTTAATTATTGGTAAATAACTATTACTTTTCTACAAGCAGTACACTGTGATTGTGAGACCTGCATTCTGTTCTGTGACCTGGTACCCAGCTGGAAACCTATCTCACAACTGAATAAACAATTGTTCTCTGCTACTTTATCTTGGAAAAATATCAAGGACATTGGACATCGACCATAATTATTATTCACTTAGTTTCCCATCTGTAAAGAAAATAACCTGAGCATTTTGGTACTATCCAAGGTTTTCCTTTCTCTTTTCATTATATGGCCTTTTAATATATTGGTCAGCCCTTTAAAGGGATGATTAAGGAATGCTTAGCGTACAAAAGAATGAGAGCTATGCACAGCTCATGAAACAGAAAGCGTGCTCAGACTTACAATTTTCATACAAAGTTTGCAGAGATTTTATGTGCCAGGGTGAGTAATATGATCTGCTCTAGAAACTCCCTAAATCTCTGGCTCTGCAAAAGTCATTTTTATTTTTTGTCCTGATTCAAGTTTCTTAGCCAGAAGAATTACACCAGACTTTTCAAAGTATGAATTTGAAAAGTATGAATTGGCCAAGTTCATCCAAGCCATTGACACTGCTTGAGGATGTGCTGATGCTTATCTGGGAAGAGATCTTTCACTTACTCGTTAGCCGGTGGGACGTGAGCAAAGCAGTGTATCAACTGCCAAGTCAGACGCACAGGTGTAGATATAAAAAAAAACGATGTGCGCTGCAAAACATGGTGGGCTACACTTGCATTCCCACCACTTGGGAGGCCGAGGCAAAGGGATCAGAGATCATGAATTCAAGGTCAGCCAAGGCTACAAAGCAAGATCTTATCTCAAAAAAATAAAATGAAACAAAATGTGTGTGCGCACGCGCGCATGCGTGCGCGCGTGTGAGTGGGTCTGCTGCACTCTCCCTTCTCCGCCACAGTCTTCAGAGAGCCAGCTTCTGTCTGTATCTTGGAAACCCAGCGTTCCAAGCCGCTGAATGATAATGGTGGGGGCAGAGTGTGAGCAGAGGAGACTGTCCGAGCTGCGCTTCAGCGGTTGTGTGGTGCACACCTCTGCATTTTGCTCATCCATTTGTTTGTTGGCGCACACTTTGGGCTGTCGTGAATGATGACACTTGGAGTGCTTGTGTTCAAGCATCTGTTTGAGTGCGGATTTTTGGTTTTCCTTTGCGTGTATCCATGTGAATGGAATCGCCAGCTCCACCAGTCACTTAAACCACCGCACTCCCATGGTTTACGGGTCTACCGAAATTGTTGCTGTCACATGGTTTTTAAGTGAATGTTAAAGTTTTTGGCATAATGGCCGTGTTGAACATTCTGATCTCTCCGAGCTGAGTTAAAAATGTAAAACCGTAGTTATTGTAGAAAACTGTGGAGAGAAAAAGTGACATGTAATCTGACCGTGTCAAAGTGACCACTAGGAGAATCTGATATATTCCCCTTCCTTTTTTGTGGTTGTCAGTAGCACGTGAGCAGTACAGGACATGGTTTGACCTCTTGTGAAGACACTTGTGTAAGGCACAGCTGAACTTTCTGTTCTAGTTGTCCTTTTTGCCTGGCCCCCCTCCCAGTATTCCCTTTCCATTCCCACCTGACCCCAACCAAAGAGAATGGCCGTGGCCGGGGTGGGGGCAGGGCAGGGGAGGCTCCGCCCCGTGGTGCCAGATACAACACCGGTGTCTTTCCGTGTTAAATCATGTACTTTCTCGTTGCAGCTGGCAGCAGGGTTGCCTAAAAGGATAGCTCAGTACTGCAGCAATATCCTGATTATCTATGGCAGCGTGGTTCTCATCATCGTCCACCAGCGGCCGCAGCGGCAGGTCCAAAAGGAAGAATTCTCACGTTCGCTTTCTTGCCTGATTCTGTTTGCCTCGTTTCTCTGGATTTGGGTGAATGGGAAAGAAAGAGTATGATGGAGGAGAAAAATGACAGTCCCTTCACTTCCGACCAGGATTTGGACCTTTACACAGTGACCATCTCCGCTGAAAGCTGGGTGATTGAACATTTCATTTCTGTCTCTTTGCCCCATGGATACAGTGGCGCTGCACAGGATTCAAATGTGGATTCAGCTTCTATTGGACAGCCCATTATCCTGCTGCTCAGTCTAAGTGGTCCTAACACATAGATTATCAGACAATCTAAACTTGCTGAGTGCTGCTGCTGGTGTCCACGGTGCATGGAATATTTGACAAAGAAAGCAAAAGACCAAAAATTGAGAGCCTTTACCCTCCTCTGTTTCTGTAATCTGTTGGTCAAGGAACCACATTTTGATGGTGTTATCAGTTGTTACCTCTGGGCCAGGTTGGAAATGAAATCAATTTTTTAAACCACTAAAAACTTGCCAAGAAATCGCCTTATGAGAACATGGTGTGTGTCTCTGACAGTGCATGGCACATCTAAATTGGTCATTCATAATTTTATTGTCCTGCTCATGTACCAGAGAGTGATAAAAGCCTGAGGCACCTGCGTATGAGCTGCCTGTGCTCCTTGAACCCCAGGGCTGTGACATGGCCTGGCCTCGGGCTCTTCTCCTTCTCACACATGCAGGTCTCCATGATGAAGCTGAGACTCGTTCATTTTCAAGATCCAAATGCTGTTGTAGCTCTGGGAGCTTGGGTCTTCTGTAAATGAAGGGTCATTTCTCATTGGGTTTTTTTGTTTGTTTTATTTTATTTTGTTTTTGTTTTTTAAGAAAATGTCTCTAACATGGATTCCAAAGCATTTTCAGCATCAAACATGAAAACATTGATGAATGAAGAGCAATCACAAAAGTTGTATGTCTGTAAATAGCATTATACAACCTGTCTGTAGATACAGAGTTCTTATCTTAAAGCACATGCCAGGGAAAGAGACCACATTCCAGGGTCTTTTGAATACAGTGACAAGGTACTAAGGAGAATTAAACTCCTGCTGCTTCCTCTGAAGATTAAAAATTATTAGTCATTACAACTTCATAAAACCACACAACTGAACCTGGCAAGTGTGCAGCTCTTGTATTGACCCATTTTCTTGTCAATGGGAGGAACCCTCCCACCTGCATTCCTAAAGGACAAACAGTGAATTTAAGCATGAGTGGCCTTAATAAATACAATTGTCTTTCTTTGCTGCTGTGGAAAGGATTCTAAGCAGAAGCTGCTGAAATCTTGCATTGAATCTAATCATTATTATTTTCCAAACTGTTGGTGCAATTAACTCTGGACTTCTCTCATGAGCCATAGAGATGTTTAAAAGACAAACCCCTTATTTGCTGGGGAAAGGAAACTGTTCCTGAGTTGCACCTTTTATTCCCGGTGCATCAGGCGTAATATATTAACGCAGGTTTCTTGCTTTGGGCTTCATTCTTGTCAGTAAATAGTGAACTGTGTAAAGCTTATGTGTTACATAAATGATCCCAATACATTCATGTTTAAAAAGTTTGTCCTTTAACTATCAAAAGGATCTAGGTCTTTGTTAGAGAAGGGAACAGAGTTCTTTGCAAGTTTATTTAGTATATTTTGGCAGAGTGTTGCAATGAAAACCCAAGCCAAACCCCAGTTCCTAGGTACAGTTTGGGTGTCCTCAGAAAAGTCCTCACAGCCTCCTGCTACCAGGTCCTGACCTGAACTCTGCAACTAAATACTTGAAATATGCAGTAGGAGAACCAGGATGGTAAATGGGGTCCTTGAAGTAGCAAACACAGGGAGCAACCATGTGTAGTTAGCTATTTCTACATATGTGCCAATTTTGTCACATCTAATGTTTGGGGATCATTTTTCTTTGCCCTACTTTTGTTCGTTTAAAGTATTATTGATCTTATTTTCATGCAAGCATATCATTTCGTCCCTGACAAATCAAATTCTATCTAACAAAATATCATTTCCCATTTTGTGTAATATTCTCTGAAGTTTTGGGGTTACAAAAAATCCCTTTTCATACATTGAAAATAGTGTCTGGGTTTACAACAAACACTGTGATGTTCAGAAGATATCCCCTTTGTGCAAACTCTAGCATATCCCCTTCTAATCATAGCATAGTTGAACTTAAACAAAAAGTTTGGGCTAACACTTAGGAGAAATTGGTCTAAGTCTTACTGTGTGCAGAAGCAGGCTTGTATTTATACCCCATTTGATTTCTATATACAGTCTCAATTTTGTATCTAATGATTTTGTCTATTGAGTATGCACGTTAACAGCGTGTCAACCTTCATTTGAAAGTGGGTTTTACTTTTTAAACAGTGTTTTTGATGAGACCTCAAATGTGTTGACATAAGCTCTAGCCGCAGTGTTTTTCTGTAGAGTGCTGTTTGAATGCTGCCAGGGGTCCATGTATCTAATTCCCTGAGACCCTTGTTTGATAGTGCTTCTTGTAATATTTCTTCAAGTGAGTGGCATGTGGGTTGTGATATTGATCCATGTGATTATGGACATCGATATGAAAAAATAAATAAATAAATAAAATTAAGGAACCCTTGAAACTACCAATGGGCATGTATCAGCCAGTCATTGTAACCTCGTGTCTAGTAGAAATACCATGTGCAAGGTATGTACAGCTCATAACTTTGTTATCATGTGTATGAGGAGTACTTTGTGCCGATTGTCTTATTTATATTCATCAAATAAACCTTGTTTCTTTCCGAAGTGAGCTCATTCCATCTTTCACAAATACACTGTGTGACTATTTCCAACTCTTTGGGAGCCATTGGTTACAATTTGAAGAACATAACAGGCACAAAAAAAAAGTGGGAAGAGGGGTGAAGGGAAACCATTGTCTTCCTTAACTGGAAAAGCCAAGACAGAAATCTTCCTTGATAAACAGCTGCTCATACAGGTTCAGATCAGGAAGTTAGATCATGGGCAATCTCTCCCTTCTCCTTCCCTCTCCCTTATTTTCATGCACACCCTCCATTTCCCTGTCTTTCCTCCTCCTCTTCCCCCCATGCCCACCTCTTCCTCCCCATCCTTCTCCTCCTCCCATCCTCTCTCATCCTTTGCATTCCTCATTGTGCTGGTGGCTTTAGTCTCTGCTGAACTCTCCCCTTGGTGCCAAAGATGTCTCTGAGTATTTGGGGCTTTTAGACAAGAGGTCTTTCCCTTTTCAATATATACAGATGCTCCCAAAGGGACAAATGGTTTAGCTCTGTTTGGTTCTTGAACCTTTCTTTTTTTGTGGGAGCTGAGAGGGTGAGGCTGTGTGGTTGACAGCCATATTGCCTGTAGGAAGGAAGTTTCTAATGGGAAAACATGTATTCCACTCTAGGAAGAGAGATGAAAAACTAGGCAGAAAAATAATGACCAGCACTGCCACCACTAGGATGTACAGAGCCGTCCATATGTAGACTCATTGGCCTTTGCAGCCTGAGTTGGACATAGACAATGTCTCCTCACAATGATGACCTCTTGCCAAAGGTCCATGTTGAGCAGAACCAGGCCCTTCTTCCTTTAAAGCTTTAGCACAATGGAATTTCCACTTCCAGCAAAATTATTCAGTGGTTGCTCAAAATGGTTTACCAAATGGGGAAACCGAGGCCCAGTAATAATTGTCCAATCCAGGCAGATGTGGTAAACTCATGGCCACCTAGACAGGAATGTGTGTCCCTAGGTTGTCTGGGAAAGAGAGAAGGTGACCAAGGTCTTCCTCCAGTTCATCCTTGTCAACACAAAATACCTCTGGCCTCCACAGTTTGGTTTAATGGGTTTGACTTCCCTGACAGTCAGGTACATTTGGGGGCCTTGTTTGTCCTTTGCATTTTATCGTCTTTTTGTAGAAAGAGAACGTATATCAGTGAAGAATTTCTTACATCATAGCCTTGCTGAGGTAGCTAGGACTTATTCAGAATTACTTATGGTTCAGCTGGCCAGCAGGAACCCCTATGTCTTAACCAGCAAACCCAGCCCCTGGGTGAGGAAGACAGCAGACCACATGTTGTTGGACTGGGTGCAGATTTGCAGGGACTTTGAATCCTCAGCCCTTTGGGGCCTCACACACTAGATTTAGGCACAGTTGTGTTTGGGTCTCCAAGTCTCCTGTGACTGCCTCTACTGTCTATGAAAAGCTCTTACAGAAGACCAGAGAAGACAGCCTAATCTTGGATACAGGAGAGTGGTCCTACTGATGATAAGTAAAAATAGGATATGAATAATTGAACCATATTGAGGATTTGCTAAAAGCAGGGCCGTGAGACAGATGATTTCAGAGCATCTATTCCCTTCCACCTGGCAATAGCTCTTAGAGGTAGATACCACTGTGATAATGTGTATAATGGGCCCACATTTCAAAGACATGACCAGATGCAGCAGCTGTAGTTTACTTCCCTAGTACTGTATCGTACTAGATGTTATGTGCTGTGTTGTGTGTGAACTTACTCATCCCATAAGGCAGGTGCTTTTATAATCCCATTTTACAGACTAGTAAAAAGCCCAGGGATCTACTGTCTATCACTTCAGGGCTCCCCATGCTTGAACCTAGTGCTAACAAGAGCCCCTGCTTAGGAGGGGACATTTAGCCCCAAGTCAAGTCTATCAATCAAAAGAGAAGTTGACAATGTTCATCAAGAGTTCCTATGTCTAAGCCTAGGGTCCCACTTGTTCCTGATTTGGAAGACTACAGCATTATCCCCAAGGGACTATTTAACAAGTCCTATCCACAAACCATTTCTAGAACCCAGCTTGGTCTCCGGCTTTTAGCAATCGCTCATAGCACTTTAGTGGTGGAGTGTAGCATAAACTGTGTTTGTAAGAGACCAATTTGAGCCCATTAGACAGAGCTTACACATGGCCCCACGCCCACAGATACGTGGTTTTCTTGATTTTAAGATGATAAATTAGTGATGCATGTGCCTTTCCTTGCAATAATATCACACCTTAGGGAAGTGCATCCTTTGTTCACATTCCCTTGGTGTTATCCTCATGCTGCTTTTCTATTTTCCTCTAGGGCACCGAGCTGCATTTAACTGTCACGCTGCCATGCGCTCCTATCACTGACTCACTCACACTGTCCTTGTCTTCATGACCTTGGCTGCCTCATAGGTCATTAACTGGGTATACTATGGGATGCTTTCTGCTGGGATTTGGCTGCTCTATTTTGTTCAGGCTTAGCCTGGAGAACTCAAGGGCTATTGGGAGGAAGGCCACAGAGTTGATAAATGGCCATCCTTAGGGCAGCTTATCAAGGAGGGCCCACACTTGCAACATGACTTAACACTGTTGATACTGGCCTTGCCCTTCTGGCTAGGCCAATGTTTGTCATTTTTTTGCCACCAAGGTCACTCTTGTCCTTTCCCCCGCCCCCACCCCCGTGTTGGACTTTTCAAAGTATTGAACTGGGGCCTTGGGAAACAACTCTGTAAGCATGGGGACCTGATTTTGGCAACCATGTCGAAAGCTGGGTGTTGTGGGGCTCACCTGAAGTGCAGCCCTGGGAAGCAGAAGAGGGAGCGTCTCAGGCTTGCAGCCCGGCAGTTCTAGCTGTGTGTAGACTCTGCATCCAGTGAGAGACCCTGCCAAAAAAAAAAAAAAGCTGAGCGATAGAAAGAAAGATGCCTGAGGGGAACCTGTGGGCTCCACACACCACGTAAACATACACATGGACCACATGCACAGGGTACACGGAGAAATGATTAACTTTCTACCTGAAAATGCTTCAGTAGCAACATGGAAGATGCAGTAGCTAGAGGATTAAACAAACAATCCCAGTTTTTAGGAGCAAAATCCTTTGATGAACAGCTTTGTTGCTTGGCTGAGTTTTCTCTCAGAGACAGAAACACACCTGTTACCTCCAGTCTCATCTCCCCACTCAGACTGTGAGAGCACCTATGACAAAAACAGCCAGTGTAAGAGGGCTAGACCCCTTTCCAAGTGCAGAGGAGAGCCAGAATTAGGTGATGCTCGTCACAAAGCTGTAGCCTCCCTGAGGGAAGTTAGTGAATCCTGCACCTCATCCACGAGGATGCTATGCCTCTGCCCTTGTGGGAGGACATATGGGCATTTATTAGGCCCAACATATCTGTTAGGGCATTTTGTTCTTTTGAAAGGATGCAATCTTTACACACAGAAGAAAATGAAAGAAAAAGTATTATGAATAAAAATAACTGCACAACTGAGCATTGCCATTCCTGACAGCAACCACGGTGCTCGGGACACTGAGGCGGGAGTGAGGTCTGTGAACTCAAGGCAGGCATGGGCTACACAGTCTAAACAAACACATGCATACATGCATATCCCTGAGTACTCTCAGCCCTACAGGTAAGAATTCAGACATTACACTCCTCTGTGACGGTGAGAAGGTTCATCATCCTCCTAGCTAGGCATGGAGTCCCCTGCTCAAGGTATAGACCTATTGAAAAACAGAGAATATATACAGCCCCAAATAAGAACAAGAAATGAATGGTTGGAGGCAAACATGCATGCATATAGCAAAAAGAAAAGCTCAAAGCAAAGCTACGTTACATTAGCCCATGACTCTCAAAGACCACAGCTCAGTTAAACAGCATGAGTCAGGCAAGCCAGATGGCTGCTCCTGAGTCTCTACTGTGTAGCAGTATATATATATTTTGTACTTGCTATTGTAGAAGTATGTCACATTATGACTGAATGTGACCTCTGCTCTGGTCAGAGCCAATAGGAACAGCTATGGAGTATACGGGAAAAATCCTAAGCAGGGCTAGGGCTGTGCTTGGAGAAGAGCATCTTCTTCTCAGTTGCTACTGAGCTGCTGAACTATCTACCCACCACTAAAGGGACTGAAGCAAATTGCTGACCTGAGAGCAAGAGGAAATTGCTGCCATGTGACCTAACATGGCAACATCTCATACAATCCTGGACTGAAAAGAACCTTCCCTCTGATTCTACTCAGATAAAGCTCAGAAAAAAGACGAGATTCACCTGTGGGCATAAGAATTTGAATTCTTAGACTGGAAATCATTCACAAATTAGGTTTATTTTATGGACATTTATTAAGCAACATACTCCTGTACCTTTTGTATGTATCCTCCCTCATTTCGAAGATTTGCCCTAAAAAATGTTAAGGCCAGAATGCACCAATTTTCACATCACAGAGGTCAGAAAACCAGGAGTAAATCTATGCTTCAAGCATTTCTTGTATGACCCGCAGAGTCTTCAAGACTTGAGGGATTAGAAATTAAGACTGAGGCTGCATCTTCCTGTAGAGTGATGGCCGGGTAAGCATGGGATCCTAGGTTCTGTCCCCAATATTTGAAAACCTGAGGAATTACCCAGATTAAACAGAACTGAAGAGACACAACCACAGTGTCACATATGATTCTTGATGGGACAGTGGGCCACCTGTTGAGATGGGCATCAGAATTTGAAGAGAACCTGAGATTAGTCAGCAGTGTGGTACCAAGATGGCTTTCTTATTTGGAAGTTACCACGATACAGGGATGGTCTTATTTAGGAGAAATGTCTGCTGCAGAACTTAGAGTGTTTTGTAGCTTATGGTTACGCAGCTCAGAGAAACTGATAATAATGGATTTATACACTGACATAAAAGAGGAAGAGCCCAAGCTGCTGATGAAGTGATATGCTAAAAGCAGACATGTAGATATTCTTTCTCTACTCTTCCAGCTTTTCAGTACATTTTCAGTTGTCTCAAAATAAATTATTTTTTTTAAATATCTGTGGAAAGTGCAATCATGGAGGGCTCAGAGTCTCAGAGTGAGCGTGGGAACAATGCGCATCCCTCCATTGTCCTCACTGTCCTCTAGAATTTGACACCTGGCCAAGCCCACCCATTATGTTGCCTGCCAGCATATGAGTGGGTCTGAGTTTACAACCTTCTTTATAATTCCAATCCTACTGCATGCCAAACAAGTCAGCATTGGCCTGCAAAATAGCTTTTTTTTTTTAACTCATCCTAAAATTATCACTCAAACCTAGAAGTTTGTATTACAAAAAAATAATAAAAGGACCAAATGAACACTTAACACAATGCCAGCTACAATGCTGGGTCATGAACAAAATGGAGATAATAGCTATTATTAGCCATACTATATCATAAATAATAAGCATGTAATGAAATTACGTTGCTGGTCACTGGCTCACTCCCAGCCATTCTCTCCCAAGAGTTGCTTGAGCTGGTCCTTGTTCACATGCCATTTGCCACGTCAGGGTTTTCCTCAACCATGCTTAATAACCAGTTTCCAGATCTGGATATTGGGGGCTGTAAATTTCCCTGGTGACTGTTGCCAATGACAGGGAAGGAAAGACTTGTGTAATTACCACTTGTACTTCCACAGAACACATGAAGTCAAGTCAAGAGCAAGGATTTGGGACAATAAAACATTGAGGTTAAAACAAGCAAGGGAAAAATCTGCTCAACTTATATGATAAGAAATGTGAGCTTGCTTAGGAAAAAAAATAGTAGTAGGCTGGACAGTAGAGTGCTACTCACATTGCTGGGTGCTTCCGTTGCCTTCCTCCCATAGAGATGTTACACATCTGTAAGATTAGCTCTGATTTGCTTAGCAATCAATACCTGCAGTCATAGTCTATGTGTGATTGTTTGATTTTGTAGCACAGTTGCCCTGAGTCTAGGAGCTAGGGAAGTTCCAAGCAGAGTTGCTTGTGCATGGATATTGTATGACATCTTACACACAGGCTAGTTTTATGTATCCCATGGAAATAGCCCACAGAGTGATTAAGACCTGTATGATACCTTGACACCCCAGCTCAATATGGACATGCCCAAGAGAATCCTTGGCAAGCTTCTGAACTTGGGCCCCAAACCCTGTCTGGTGATAGGCTGCCTTCTGACCAT
The DNA here is from genome assembly GCA_028658305.1 of Pachyuromys duprasi. Taxonomy (NCBI): domain Eukaryota; kingdom Metazoa; phylum Chordata; class Mammalia; order Rodentia; family Muridae; genus Pachyuromys; species Pachyuromys duprasi. The sequence continues at coordinate 21,876,536 of CM053753.1, read as the reverse complement.
CGTATTGTTAGTTTAGAAGAAAAGGAGGTAGAAGCCCCCAGAGAAGGAATTGTCTTGCCTTAGGATTTCCCCAGTGCTTCATTTCCTGGACAGAAAACAATGGCTATGCTGTATGAGCTAGGGAGTTGTTTTCTTTTCTTCTTAGCATCATTCCTATGCAGGCAGAGTTTGTGTGTGTATGAGAGAGAGGGAGAGAGAGAGAGAGAGAGAACTAAGGAGGAGTAAGAAAGTGATAGGATAGAAGAAGATGTTCTTAGGGTGATAAGTTGGGGGACTCTAGCACTTTAAGATTTTGTGGAGGCATGGGAGAATTTCTCTGAAAGTCTGATGAGGATTCTCAAAGAGACTGAAATTCAACAGACCCAGGAGTGGCCACCATGAATTCTGAAAACAAGCAGCCACTTATAAAGGGATTCTCCCTCCACGTGAATGAAACAACACTGTATCTGCCACAATACAAATAAGCTCATTGATATTTCACTTTATCCCAACCTAGACAAAATCCTAACAGAGTGGTTGATTGCCAATCCAGTCATAAAGGTTGAAGTAATCACCCCAGGTATTTGGAGGGCCAGAGTCTGTGCAGAACTGAATAGAAGAGGCCATGAGCATTACTGTGCACCATGGACCAATTTCCCATGCATATGCCCTTAGAAAGTGCTTGCCTGAAGCAGGGCTTCCTCCTGGCTTACCTGGAAGTCTTCTCTTCTCACCTGGGCCATGTCACCTACTGTCAAACCTGTACAGCCCTGAGACTAACAAGTATTTAAAGACTTACAGTGGAGCTCAAAGCTAAGTAGGTGTATTATAGATTTTAGACAATTTTAAAATTGTTTATGTTCATCTTTTCTATCCCAACATCAGAGAAATTGTGAGATATTCCTTAAACCTTTTTGTGGTATAGATTATCTCTAAAGAAAGAATACACTGTGCTAGAGAAAATGCTTGCCACATAAGCAATGAGGACTTGTGTTCAATTCCTCGCATCTCACACAAAATCCAGGTGCAGTAAGTAGGTTTGTAACCCCAACTCTGCAGAGGCAACAGTAAGAACTCTGGGACTGTGACACACCCTGGGTGAACAGCTCATCTCAGTCCCCTGTGAGAGACTTTCCTCACAACAAAATAACAACAAAAACAACTACAGACAGACTAACAAAAAAAATCAAAGTAGTCCTGAAGAACAACACTCTACATTGACCGCTGGCCTTCACATACATGTACATACATACTGTGCACACACATAGAAACATGCACATGCATGCACACATGCAAATACACATACACCAACTAAAAGAACACAGCATACTAGGTTATTCCTGTAATCTCGCCATGCAGAAAACTGAAGTAGGATAATCACAAGTTGAAGTCAGTATGAGCTAGTTAGAAATACCTAATATTGAGACTGCTTGGATTCCGAGCTTGGAGTTTCAAGCAGAACTTCAAATCATTGCATTGACCAAACCTTATCAATGAAGCTTCTTTCTGTAGTGTATAGTGAGTAACATAGAACCCACACTGGACAATATGCAGAGAATGAGATACTTTGGAGTACTCTGCCCTAAATGTCTTTATTAAATCCCTCCCCCCATGAGGCTCAGGAATCTACGTGGAAGAGAAAGTAGAAAGAACGTAGGAGGCAGAGTTGGTGGTTGGCTCCAAAGAAACATCATCTTCCAGATATAACAGGACTGATATCACATATGAACTCAAAGAGACCGTGACAGCGTGCACAAGACATGCACAGGATAAACCCAGACAAAACCCCCAAAAGAGGGACAATAAAATCTCACCCTTACCAAGTAGCTGTTTGCAATTCATAGCACCTGGAGAGGGGAAATCTGTTTTCTTCAGCAGAGTGTCAATGAGTGTATCAAGCACACTCCAAAGTAGGCATTAAGCTCAAGGGTAGGAAACAAACACAAACCAGATTCCATGGTTTTGTTTGTGCTTGTGTGTGTGTGTGCATTTTTGGTTTGGTTTTGGTTTTAGTTTTTATTTTTAAGGGAGAGAAAGAATATGAGGTTCGGTGGGAGAAGATCTGAGAGGAGTTGGGGAGGGGCAAGAATACGATCAGAATATATGTTGTGAAATTCTCCAAATAGTACATTTTTAAATGGAGAGGGATGGAGGAAGGTAGGTAGAGATGGAGGGAAAGGAGGAGAGAGGAAGAGAGAGGTGGAAGAGAGAAGGAGAAGGAGAGGAAGGGAGAGAGTCTGTTTTCAAATAAAAGGGTGGATATCAGTCCTGGAGGGGGAACCCACAGGAAGGTTCTGTCTGTCTCCTGGTCCCTAGTCACCCCACACTTCATGCTGGTGAGAAAAAGCACCTACAACCTAGGCAGAGGAGAAAGCCCATTTGGGGCAAGGCATCATGTGGGGAATTTGCCTGTTTCTTTGTTTTATTTTCAGGCAATGCTTTAGGAAAACCTGATGTCAGTTCGGATATCGGTATTAAAGTAACCCATACAAATCCAGCCAGCTGCAACCGTAGAAGTCTTGATGAAAAGCCAGTCAGTTCGTGCATTTGATTGGAATTTCAGAAGATAATTGTTTCATTCCCAGGTCTGTCCCTGGTTCACCATTTGACCTCAGACTAATTGCTTAATCTCTCTTGGCTTCAGATGTTCTACTTTGAAAGTGAGAATAATAATAACTTCCAACTACCTATCTCATCCGGGTATTGCGTGGATTAATAGGGTCATGTTTGTAAAGTCCTGGGAAACTCTCAAGGAAAAAAAAATGTTCCTCTGTCTTGGCAATTCCGGTTGGTAATATTCTCCGCTGGGTAGGGCTGCGCTCTGTGAGTCATTACTACAGGGGGATGCCTCTTCATCCTTATAGCTAAGGAATGACCCCTTCCGAAAGCAGGGTTTTTATCACCCTGAAACCTCTAGTGTGTTTGTTGGTGCAACAAGGAGGAACTGCTGTGGTAAGCCACACTTGCTCCTCTGTTTGAACGATACACAGAATTCCTCAGAGCATTTCTGCCTTAGCAAAGCATAGACTGATGTGTGTGTGTGTGGGGGGGGGGTAGTCAGGACTGAGACCTGTCTGTGCCACTTTGTGGCCGGGTGACCCTAACCATATCATGTGATACCTATCAGGAGATATTCCTACAGTCATAAAATGTAATAGTCCCTGTATGTCTCCCTCGTGCTGCCAGGTGGGATGAGCAGTGCTTGGACCTCACTCAACCCAAGCTGCCCCCATCAGAATGTGTGCTTTTCAAGAACCTTGCTGTACTACATCCATCCACTAACAACAGCCTCATGATTGAGAAAGATGACAAATCAAAAGGAAAAAAAAACCACTTTGTGTTGGGGATTTGTGCAAATTCCCATACTACATTTTTCTGTCATGACTGGTTTAGCCTAATCTCTGGACTTTTCAGGTGCAGTACTATTAAGGACAAGTAACATGCCAAGGGTTACACTGAACACTGCAAGTATGCTTTCTTGTTTCATTATTACAAAAGCCCAATGAGGTAGGAAGCTTTAGTAATCCTGTTTACAGAGCCAAGATTTGGTGAAGTTATAGAAACCACCCAGTGCTGCCCAGTGATTCCAAGAGCCTGGATTCCAGTTCTTTTTTTTTTTTGGATTCCAGTTCTTACCTGAACCCAGAGTTCTGCTGTCACTACTGCTGTCTGGTAGGAGAAAGTGCATATCATCTGTGAATTTTATATTTTGTATCTTTTAGCTCAGAGGCACTTAGCTCATGAAGGCTTTGACTAAGTGAATGGATTAACCCTGGATGGGTTTGTAGTGTGAGGATGTTGTTGAGAAATGATGAAAGGTTAGTAGGAGGGGCTTAGTTGGAGGGAGTGTTTCACACTCTGTCCCTTCCTATATTTCCTGGCTCTCCACTTTCTTCCAGTTCACCATGCTCTTGCTGCTGTGATGATCCCAAGAACATGGACCAAACTCTCCAAAAACATGAACTACAGTTGATCTTATCTCTCTTAAGGTGTTCACATCAGGCAGCGCATAACAGCTGACAGAAGATGTATCCAAGTTTGGCAAAGGTAATGAACTCAAAAGGGCACATTCAGGTAGGTAGCAGAAGTTTAACGTTTAGCTTTTTCATTTGCCAGAGAGTTTGCCTTCAACAAGCTCATTTCTGGAAGGTTCTGCTGTCTAAGCTTTATTATACATGATAATATGTATAGTTATACAAGCTTTGTGCAAATAAATGAATGTGTCAATCTATTATTCTCTACTAGAGGAGAAGAAGGCCTCTTAGTCAGGAAAGATGTGTAACTTTCAGAAGGATGAGTATTGTACCTGATTTTTACTTGAGTTTGTAGACCTTCCTGGCTCATGTAGCATCCCCTCCCATTTGGCTCAGCTGGTATATACATTAGTGTTCGCTAGATGTACTTTCTTCCTGGCCATGTTCTCCCTCAAGATAATGTGCTGACAGCCTCATATTAAGAAAATCTTCTTTGGTGTCTGCCTGTGTGGCAGGCCTGCACCCTCGGAGCAAACAGGTAGCTTTTCTTTAACCTTAAACCTGATTATAACTCTTTTACTCAAATGGTAATGTCCATAAAACAAGCAAACGTGCTTACTTTGCGAGAACTTTTCCAATTACAGATGATAAAGCTCAACGCAGACCAACTCCATGGTCTTAGCACAGCTGGACAGGTCAAAGGCAAAGTCTCATTTTTTCTTTGCACATTCTGGATGGGTACACTGTGCTCACCTCCGAAGCTACCTTCTCCTTGCAGTGCTCCCCGCCCCCCAAGGCTACCAGCCTCAAAGGAGAGGGTTCCCACCCCTCTCCTGCCAGACCCCAGACTACTGAGACTCTCTTTGCTGACCTAATCAAGCACCCATGAAGCTTGAATTATGTGACAGGCCTAAATGACATGCCAATGCCTTGAGCTGGATGGACCCCGCTCCTCCGATCACCTGGCTGAGAGGAAGGGACTCTCTGGGAACTCCATTCAGGAGAAGGAGGAGTGATATGCGCAGTTGTTCAGGCTGGATGCCTGTGTTCCTACAAAGGTCTACCATTCCTACCTACTGTTAACACTTACCTTTCATCCCATTTTAGTAGCAAATCAGCTTCCCATCTTCCCACATGCCTCACTGTGTGACATTAAAGAGTCTCATTCCCATCGCCATCACTGTGTGCGCCTGGATACCACTTTACCTGGAGCCTTGAAGAGAACCCTGGTCCATCCCTCTTTGCATCACCAGTATTTAATGTAATTCCCATGCCTACTAGATAGAGGATGAGCCACCTGTCAATCAAGACCCTATCTTGGGTGACACTGTTCGTAGGTGGAGGTATAAACACAGATGAAAGTTCCCTACCGTGGAGAGTGACAAGTGTCAGGAAAGTGTGGCACGCAGCTGCAAGCTGAAAAATAGTGTTCCATGATGCGACCACAGAACTGGCCTTAAAAGAAAAAGACAATCGAATCCCAGCACTGTGAATACTTTGTCATGTGTATGGAAGACCTGCACAATTATGACCCTGACTTAAACTGCGGTGTTCGCCATCTATAATTATGAAGAAGACAACAGATGGACTTTCTTTCTGCCGTTCTTCCAGGAGAATTGTCTTGGTAGCGGATTCCCTCCTTCATCCCTTCTTCTATTCTTTCTGTTCCTCATGCTGTAGCCATCCCCTCTCCTCTGCTGTCCTCCTTCCCTTTCCGCTTTTCCCTCCCTCCTCCTCCTCTTCTCCCTCTGCTTCAGCTCTGAAGACTCCTGAGTAATAGCTCTTGCAGCTCCTTAGCTGAGCTTCTTTCTTCACTTCTTTCGTCTTGCTTTGGTCCCCTGCAATGGCCAGGCCTCTTGCTTATTTCAGTGGTTGTGGTCAAAGACATTCTGTAGGTAAAATGTACCTCACAGACACGAGGGAGTATTTTTGGAGAAAAGTGGGAAGCTAATCTATTTTCATTACAGAGGTCTAAATTTTAATGAGACAGACAGGCAGACATACATACACATGCACACATACAGAGAGAGACTTTAGCTATAAGTTATTTTCTCAAGCTAGACTGCTTCTGTTGTGTCCAAAGCACCACTTTTTCTAAGCTTCCCCGTGGATGAGTAACAGTACAATGGCCATTGTAAGGAATCTTAAGGGTGTCAGACCCACTGTACACGTGGACTGTTTTATTTTTATTCTTTAGGGTTTTCTAGCAAGCAAAGGAGGACCCTAACATTGAACTTGCATTATGAGCATTTTCATCCCTTTTCCAGCACTGCTGCTTAGCTAGGACCTCAACCCTGCAGACTTACCAATGTACAGTAACATGCAGAGTGTGTGTACCCACTTCTGTAAACTTTAGTTCCGTCCATGAACCTGAGACTTCCTTCTACAATTCATTCTGCCTATGGCATTTAGTCACTGCTTGGTCATTATTGATGGACTAAAATGAACAAACCATCAGGATCTCCCAATCCAGCCCTAAAGCAACACGAGGATAAGCAGTATTCCATCAGTGCTTGATAAGTGAGGGTTTGAAGATCTGAAGTCTGTGTTGGATTAGCTAACACTAAATACATGAATGAACAGCAAATGGCACATCCGTGGCATCTGTGGCCATTTCTTTCCATGTGTTTTAAGCTGCTCTTTGATTTATTTTTTGTAGCCGTAACTCAGCCCCAACAAACTGATTCTCTAAATTTATGATTTGCTTTTATGCTTTGCTGGTGAATTTTGAAATAGGGGCTGATAAGCTGTGCATTGAATCCCATTTTCAAAGAGTTGAGAGATCTTTTCAAACCTCCCTGAGTAGGCAAGACAAGAGAGGGATGGCGCTTATGTACCAGCTAATCTCTGTTATGACAAATCTGCATGACTAAGGAGTGAGGGCCATGGGGGTAGGACCGTGCCCCTGGGCCAAGGAGAAGAGGGTTCTGCATAGATGACACATGAGTGGAGCCATCACGTTCCTGTATATACTCGGTAGATATATGTACCCTCTGCAATAGGTAAATCTAATCCTTGGCTATTTTTCATTTCACTTTCTCAAATTCTGTGGTATTACCAAGGAGCAACTGTTTTTCCTCTGGATGAAGTAGAAGTCTTTGCTTAATTCAAAACCACTTACATTAAATACATGCAGCTACACAGGGATCTCTTGTACAACGGAATGTTATTCATGCTTTTCAAAGTCAATGAATTGTCACTTGACCTTAATGGACATATATAGATCACTGCACTGGGATTAAACTGAGTGAAGAAAAGCGGCTTTTACTCAAAATTCATTTGTTTATTGATGTATGCTTTGGAAGTCATAACAAAGTCACATGATTGGGTATGACAATGGCAAAGTATACAAAATTAAAATGACTCAGAATTCAGTCTGCTACTTAGAATTATGTAAAGTTCTCCAAAAGGAGACTGGGAATATTCACATGGACTAAAAATACTATCAGAATAACTCAAATTAAAATTCAATTAACTATGAAATTCATGTGGTAAATCATAATATTGTGACGAGTTTTAAGATACAGTCACCTTCCTGGATACTTTACATAACAGTGGGGGTCGAGGCAACCAGATATCTGACCAAAATATTGCTGGTATGTGGCCCTCTTTTAACAATTTTTTTTCTACCACTGATTTGGTAACCAAAAATTAAAGGAAGGTCATGACCAGGGAGACAGACAAACATGAGGACCTGAGTTCAATCTCCAAAACCCAGAAAAAAGCCAGGCCCCATATGCCTGGAATCTTAGCATTGAAAAGCAGAGAGACAGACCCTGGGGCTCACTGGCTAGCCAGCCTACCAGAATAGGCATGCCTAGGTTCACTGTGAGACCCTTTCTCACAATATAACATGAAGATGGATTGAGGAAGACTCCTAGCATCCCTGGCCTCTGCACGATTGGCCCACATCCACAGGCATGTCAACACACCTGCAGGTACTACAACCATGCACACATTTCTAAAATTTTACAACTTAAATGTGGGCTAATCAGGCAGCTCAGTGGTAAGAACACTTACTGCTCTTGCAGAGCTCCTAGGTTCAATTCAGCTCATAACTCCCTGGAACTTTTTATTCCAGGGATCTGATGCCCTTTGACCTCCACAGGAAGGTCTACACACATGGTGCACATAAACTCATATAGGCACACACAAATACACATAAATAAAAATAACATTTAAAAAATGAATGGCACATCTGTTAATAGGAATGTAAACTGGTATGGCCAGTACAGACAGCGATATGGATTAAAAAAAAATCTAGTAAGAGAACTACTGTGTTGTCTTAATTACTTTTCTATTATGGTGAAGAGATACCATGACTGAAGCAACTTACAGAAAATAGGTTTTATTGAAGCTTACAGTTTCGGAGAGTAAGACAATGTCATGGTGGGAGCACAGGAGTACTTTTGGGGGCTACTTTATTGGGATTATATATCTAGCACCCTTCTAGCCCTTACTCTACTCTAATTTCTACCAACCCCCAACATTAGGTAGGAAAGAAAGAAGGTTAGAGAGAAAAAGGACTATAGACCTCTTCAGGCTATTTACTGCTGATTAGGGCCTTTGGATCTCTAGGGGCAAATCCAATCTTTGTCATCAGAATATCCAGTAATCCACCAAACCAGCAATCCAGCAATCTGGCAAACGCAGCAGCGGGAACCACTAGCAGCATTAGGGATCAGCAAGAGGAGGAAACAGCGGCCACCACCACTGCAATCCTTCTCAGGGCTCTCCCATTTAGACCCTCTCCAGAGTCCCCAGCATTCAACTATCTTCAGCTGGCAAAAATCACACCGCTCCTAGAGCAAGAGACAATCATAGTTAACGGCTGTAGACAAGCTGAAGCAGCCCCATATCTCACACCTGGGATTAAAACAAAAACATAGTCGCATAACACAACTAGGTTTTTAAAGAAACATTCTCACTACATGGGAACATGGCAGCAGGCAGACAGGCATGGTTCCGGAGCACTACCAGTAAGCTTACATCCTCATCTGCAAGTAGAAGGCAGAAGGAGCTAACCAGAGATGGTGAGGGCTTTTGAGACCCGAATGTTGTCCCTCAGTGAAATGCTTCTAACAAGGCCACAAACAATTCCACCATCTGAGACCAACTATTCAAATTCAGGGGCGGGGGGGCGGGGAGCATTCTTATTCAAATCACCACATATATGTTTCAGTAAACACACACACACACATACACTGAATTCAGTGACTGGAAGAGATATCTGTGTTTCTATGTTCAGAGCAGCAAAAGCAGTCAAAATACAAAATCAATCTATGTAGTCATCAATAGATAAATTGTAAAGAAAAATGTCATGTGGGCTAGGGATCTATCCCACTGACAAAGCACCCCCTTAGTATGTGTGAGGCTCAGGTTCTAAATCCCAGCAAATGGGAAAGAAAGAAAGAAAGAAAAGAAAGAAAGAAAGAAAGAAAGAAAGAAAGAAAGAAAGAAAGAAAGAAAGAAAGAAAGAAAGAACTACACACATGCACAATGAAGTACTTTTCTGCCTTAAGAAATATCGTCATTGAGTACAGGATGAATCTAGAGGACACTGTGTGAACTGAAATAAGGCAGCCACAGAAAGATGTGATCTTACATGATCTTACTTCCTTATGGTATGGGTTTTGTTTTTGTTGTTGTTAAGTCATATGTCTAAAAGTTATGTAGAGAAAGGCCAGAAGGTCTTATAATTTGTGTCTGGAACGGTCCTCAAAAGCTCATGAGGTGAAGGTAAGATCTCCAGTGCAACGGTGTTCAGAGGCAACTGGACTTGTGATCTCTCTAACCTCACCAGTGTGTTAATCTGTCACAGTCACAGCTGAGTGGACTCTAGGAAAGTAGTGGCAACTGTAAGAGGTGAGACCTTATTGGAGGAAGTAGGCCATTGGCAGCCTGCCCTTGAACACTGTCTCTTGTCCCGGCTTCCCTCCCTACTAGACACCATGACGGGCAGCAGCTTTACATCTTTACATCATCACACCTTCCCTGTGATGAAGCTCTAAATTCACCTCAGGCCTAAAGCAGCCAACCCTTCCAAATGGCCAAAGCGGACCTTCCTCCTTAGTTCACAGTTTATCCTAACAGTGAAAAGTTGACTAACACCAGGCTGGAGGAGAGAGGAGCCTGGGGAGATGCCAATCAAAGGTTACACAATTTCAATTATACAAGAGAAAAATTCAAGGGATGTATGTACTGTTTAACATGCTGATCATAGATAACATATTTAATGCTTGAGAATCGATGAGGACAGATTATTTTAGAGTTCTTAGGCTGCTGCTATAGCCTGGTGAAGAACACCTGTCTAGCATGAGGAAAGCCCTGGGCTAGAGCCCCAGCAGACACAAAAGGAGATGAAGAAGTTCTCTGCAGAGGAAACAATGATAGCTATGTAACTGTTAAGTACCTTTTTTTTTT